>CM060260.1:13496690-14096690 GCA_030684275.1 Acipenser oxyrinchus oxyrinchus
TTATTGTTTGAATTCGCTTATACTAATTGTTGATGTAATATTTGGAGTGATACATCAAAAAGAAATAAATCAAGGAAATCAATAATGGGCGCGACAAAAAGTAAACCAGAAATTGACTGTACCAGTTTAATAGGATGCCAAAAGAAAATGCATGATAGATGGGGAGCAGGTCCCCTGACACAATGATTTATGATATGCCAAGACAAGTTTCCCCTTAAGTGGAACATTAAGTATAAGTAAGTTAGCCCATTGTAAAAGAAACGGATGGGAGTTCCGTTTAAGGTAACTAGTTATCGAAATCTTAGGATAATTATCGTTCATGCGCAGAAGTTAGTTGAATCAATAGTTTGTTCTTTTGTGTTTGTTTCTCTCTGTTTGTTTGTCTGTCTGTCATATTGAATGTGAATGTCAGAATGCAGACTGTCACATTTTATCAGTAGAGCAGACTGTCATGTAGAGTCTTTCCAAAACCCCACTACAGTTTTGACGTCACGAACAGTTTGCAATTAGTTGTCGCGCTGACTTGTCTGTTATCGACTGTCCAAGGAGGGTGAGTATGTTTTAATTACCATCCCCAATATTTAGTGGATCCAGTCGCTAACAGTTGAGTTTGTAGTTTGACTGAGCATGTAAAGAATCTTTGTGGGTGTTTGTTGGACCGGGATTTGAGACTTGGCAGAGGGCAAATTAAGTCCCAGTAGACGGGCATGTAAGGTCTAGTGTTTGCCGTCGTGGCACTGTTGTACCGTATTTAGTGTGGATTAGTATAATAGGAATTCCTTGCAATGTGTGATTGGATGACCCGGTCGTGTTGTGTTAGTGGTTTGTGTGTTGTTGTGTTGTATTGTATTAAGTCAAAAGTGTGTTCAGGAGAGTAACTTGAAGTCAATATAAACATATTGAGTTGTATAAGGAAGACATAATGTCATCTGAGATAGTGGATTATGTGTTAATCAAACATAGTAGATGGCAGAAGGGAATACTGGATGAACAATGGGATCCGGCATGGAATCCAGTTCAACAGCGTGAGTGGTGGATTAAACAGACAGCAGTGATATTGATTGGGACAGTCTTAGTGAGAAGCTGTACGATCTAGAGAGGAATAGATTTGGGATACATGTATATTGTCGATCATTTTTATGTATGTAACTCTGGTGAAGGGACAATATTAGGCAATAATATATTACAGCAGGTCCCATGCATAAATACTATATCAAGTTGCAAGTCAAACAGCAAATGTTATTCCAGTAAAAGCATATGTTAAGGATTGGCCGAACAATAAATGGGGAACAGTCTGTGCAGTTTACCCAGATGCATGGGCGTCACATAAACAAGATTGTGGTTTACTGTAGCAGGAACCGATTGAAATTATACTGTAGAAAAAATAAATAAAATAAAGTTGTAACACCAGTAAGAGCGCGTGAGAAGCACAATGGGGAAAAGGAAATGACAGTTTATGCATTAACGGTGTTAGAAAAGCAGTCATTAGGAGCATGCCTGCCAAAGATTGAATGCAAATGCGTAACTAAAAATTATCGAACTAAGGTAGAGCAATAGGCTTTGTCACACAGATTAACTGAAACTGAGGTGTGGACATTGACCATGGGAGCATGCGAAGCAGGGATTCTAGCCAAATTACGGGAGAGATCAGGGACAGTACCTACTCAAAAGACGATACAATACGAGACCAAAGACAATACTTGAAAGCAACAATTGAACAAGCTATTGAGGGGCACGTATTGACTGGTCCGTAATAATGGGAGTCAAGCAGAAAGAGAATGAGTCAGTGCAGGATTATGGAGTACGCAAGTGGGAAGCATATCCTGATTATTAAGCAAGTGTTGACCCAAAAGAGTCAGATCAAGTGTTTGTACAGGTATTAATTAGTGGACTGGGTCCACATTTGCAGAAGGCAATTGAGCTGGGGTAAACTAAACCCAGGGAACACATACGAAAGAGTAATGAATTGGGCAGTAACAGTTGTAAACAGACAAAAGGAATATAAAAATGAAAATAAGTGCTGTACGATTTGATGGAGCATGTCAGAACTGTGGTAAAATGGGACATAAAAGGTCAGATTGCATACAGGGCAGAAGCCTAAATGTGACAATTGTGGCAATCTTGGGCATAGGCGCGGTGATTGTTTCGCTATAGGACCAAGTAAAAGAACTGGACAAACCACACAGTCAGCTAAAGTGAAAGCACAGTCAAGGAACAGACCCTCTGTCTCCAGGCAACGAAAAGGCTGACAAGCTAGCTAAGGAAGCAGTGCGGTTTCCTGTTAACCACAAAACAGCAGCTGTGTCAGTAGATATATTTTGTCATACTTGCACAGATAGAAACATGTTGCATTGATGTAAAAAGGTGCCGACGGTTCTATTAAGGATCCGGGCAAGAAACAGCAGTCTCTTATAGACACACAAAATAGACACAAGGAGGGTAAAGAGATGTCAATGGCATGGTCCATACATAGTGCTGATGGTGACACAAACTAGTGTAGCAGTGAAGCTCCCACATGGGGTTAAGTGAGCACATTGGACACAGACCAAACGGTACCACCGCGTGGATACATCTCAATTTGAATTTGCTGACACTGAATACCCCGAAACTAATGGCATATCTCTTTCCACAGACGGCGGGAGCAGTAACGGACAATAACATGATTTGTGTTCCAGGTATCATGTCATTTCAGAGTCGGAGAGGATTCCACACCTCTGGGCATGGAACGAGGCGTGCAGAGAGACAAGCTTTGGGGGCCCCTGGAAGAACTGCACGTGACAACGACAGGGTAATGGATGGAAACAAAGATCACTTGTGATATAACAGTGGGAGGGGTCCAGTATGAGTCAATATGCCACCGAACTGTAAGCAGTAACGCGTCATTGAAGGTGGACTGTCTCTGGACGACAAAAACTATACCAAACAGGGACAACAGGAGCAAACTAATGCAACAAGTCGAGAGTAAAACGGCAGAATGTGGGGTGCACCCACGACAATTATAGTTGGACATGTGTTAATGTGTGTGTAACGGTACTTGGGAAAATACAAGGTATATGGGAGGTATGAAGCTACAGTTCCACTCCACTCAATGTCCCCGTTAATGCCCTCTCCCCAGACAGGTTGCTAGCTGTGGGGAGGGCAAAACCATTTGTGATGGGAGTAACCTGGTTGTAAACGTTGGTAAGAATAAACATTGAAGATATCAAACGACATTACACCAAAAGGTGTGGTGAGTTTAGACTATTAACTAAAATATTGAATAAAACCTTTAATCGTGAATTGGATACTTACCAACATAACGCAGGTGGCCGTCAGAGGAGGGTCTGATTGACGACATTGCTGGGTGGTTCGGGGCTGTGAATTCAGGCCTCAATTCCACAGATAATATACAGCAGAACAATGAAAACCATGGCCAGTTTCTGAAAACAGGCGATGCTATTCGGAGATTGGCCATGGCTGAACAAATGACTGGTGAAACACTGGATATTACAACAAATGTCATGAGAGAGACGGTTGACGCAATAATTGAAGATGTAAATTTGACAGCTTGGAGAGAACAGATGTTACGTGGGGTTAGCTAAGACCGGATACCCAGCGTATCCAGAGTTTCAGGATAATATGGTGATATGTACTGAACGATGTGATGAAGATATTTGTTTTATTTTAATAGTGCCACATACCACCAGTCGGGTCCACCACAGTACCGGGATAACGGTCAGTAGCCTAGGGTAGTAATTGGAACACGGGTTATCGTCCCACAAATAACATGGGTTGATCAGCGTGCCCAAAATGCCACCCTGTACTTCAAGGCCACTGAGTGTATTGAATTTAGTGATGCTATTCTGTGTGACCATGCTGGCAGCACTAACCTGTCAATGCAAATGATGGAAGCAACGGTACATCCAAAGTTAGGGTACGAAAGATGTACTCAGATGAGGAATGGAACATGGTGCGTAATCACCTCAAGCATGGGGGTGGGAAGTAGCGGCCAGGTATGCCTCATGTCGCCGGCTGTGTGTTTCCACCCGCAGGTTGTTGTGACTGTGGGACACCTGAGCATGCACCCCACTCCACCTATTAATATCACAGGCATTATCGAAGATGCTGAAGAATGGATGAAGACAATTAATCATAAAGGTATGCTGATGGCATTGGCACACATTAACAAGCAGCTTATGGACGTTCACTCAAGAGTAGTGATAGCTAGAGTGCAGGCGTCGCTGGCGAGCAACACTGGTCAACTGATATTAGCAGACACCCGATCATGCGGGTGGGGTATCCTATGTGGATTAGCTGGAGAAGTGCTGGAGTGGACTGGGCTGACTGGTGGAGTGTGGCGGGACATGCGTCCTCGCTTATTTCATTATTGGTATTGCTTATTGATATGTTATTATTCTGTTATTTGAAATATGTGCTTAAGAAACAAAAGAGATTACTTACAGGGCTAGCCAATGAAGTATTGTGTTCCCAAGATACGGACACCGCAGAGCGGGGCGCAGTGGAACGGGCGAACTCCGTTAAAGACCATTATTGGGCATGTGGACACAAGGTCTATGTGAGCCTGCCACCCGATTGGCTTGGATGTTGTGCTTTTGTAACCCTTAACACCACCATGAAAGTGTTTATGGTTAATGAGTCAGAGCAAGTAACTCCACCTAGGTCCCAGAGTCAATCAAACAGACGCAAACGTAGTCAATTCTTTTCCCCAACAATGTACCACTAGGTTCTAGAAGATCCACCAAATGGGATAAACTGGCAGGGTCGTTTTTCCCTATGTTTGGGGTTAATCAACATGCACACGAAATTGATAAAGTAGCCTATAAATTAGAAGCTCTAGCTAACCTGACAACAGAAGGATTTGACTTAATGACACCAGAGCTCAGAGCAATAAGATTAATGGTCACACAGCACTGCCTAGTATTGGACATGATCCTCGCTGAACGAGGGGGTGTCTGTGAATTGGTGGGGGAGCATTGTTGCACGTTCATACCTGTTTCTGACACAAACCTAACTGCAGTAGTCCAGCATCTCTCTAACCTTAAGAAACAATTAGTAGACGAACAGGTATCCGATGACAATTGGGATCCGTTCTCTTGGGTCCAATCGTTATTTGGTGTATGGGGATCTGTACTAAAGTATTAGATAATGCTCTAACCATGCCACTGCTTACTACTGAGAACCTGCGTAATGAAGATAATGACCCTTTCAGGGATATGGATGATGATGTTGTATAATTATTCTGTCTAACAATAGTTGTAATAATATTACAAAAGGAGGGAATGTGTTAGAATAACTCAGATTAATTGTAGTAATTTAGACTAATCGTAATAAAAGTTTTAATTTAATGTGTTTTGATGATTTCTGTGACTTGTATAACCTGAATAATGATATTATATGAAGTTTGATGTTAACAAAGTACTAGATTTACAATGTTGAACTAACACACTGGAATGTGGCCAAGGGTCAGCAGCCCTGTTTTCAGAGAAGTGCACGAGTCAGCGACATGAGAATAGGACACTGTCTCAAGATGATAATATTTTGAGACAGCGATAATTCCTCTTTTCTCCCCAGTCACGTAGCTAATATTACCAAATATGGATTCTTGTATTGGGGGAATCAACTTTGTGGGACCTGATAGACACTCTCTCCCTAGCAACTAGAAAAATCAACCAATCAGAAAAGTCGGTAGACAACAGTATCAGGAATACCACAAGGTTGGTTCGAGCTGACTAGGGAAGATAAGAATTACCACAAGTCATGAACTCTGTGCAAAAACTGATTATATAAGAAACTGTTTGACTTAGTGTTTTTTGAGCTTTCTTTGCGGTTGCTTGCAGAGTCTGTGACACTCTGTTGAATGCTCCAGTTTGCAAACTAATAAAGTGTGAGTTGCTCCTACTTGTCTCTGCTCTATTGTTTTCAGTACAGGACCGGTGTCTGCAGCATTGTATGCAGAAAATTCCACCACAAGTACGAGACTGCAGACAGACAGTGAGATCAGATTGAAGTACGACACTCCAGACAGTGAGATCAGATTGAAGTACGAGACTGCAGACAGTGAGATCAGATTGAAGTACGAGACTCCAGACAGTGAGATCAGATTGAAGTACGAGACTCCAGACAGACAGTAAGATCAGATTGAAGTACGAGACTGCAGACAGACAGTGAGATCAGATTGAAGTACGACATTGCAGACAGTGAGATCAGATTGAAGTACGACACTCCAGACAGTGAGATCAGATTGAAGTACGAGACTGCAGACAGACAGTGAGATCAGATTGAAGTACGAGACTCCAGACAGTGAGATCAGATTGAAGTACGAGACTCCAGACAGTGAGATCAGATTGAAGGATGAGACTGCAGACAGTGAGATCAGATTGAAGTACGAGACTCCAGACAGTGAGATCAGATTGAAGTACGAGACTGCAGACAGTGAGATCAGATTGAAGTAAGAGACTCCAGACAGACAGTGAGATCAGATTGAAGTATGAGACTGCAGACAGTGAGGTCAGATTGAAGTACGAGACTCCAGACAGTGAGATCAGATTGAAGTACGAGACTGCAGACAGACAGTGAGATCAGATTGAAGTACGAGACTCCAGACAGTGAGATCAGATTGAAGTACGAGACTTCAGACAGACAGTGAGATCAGATTGAAGAACGAGACTGCAGACAGACAGTGAGATCAGATTGAAGTACGAGACTTCAGACAGACAGTGACATCAGATTGAAGTACGAGACTACAGACAGTGAGATCAGATTGAAGTACGAGACTCCAGACAGTGAGATCAGATTGAAGTGCGAGGTTGCAGACAGTGAGATCAGATTGAAGTACGAGATTGCAGACAGACAGTGAGATCAGATTGAAGTACGAGACTCCAGACAGACAGTAAGATCAGATTGAAGTACAAGACTCCAGACAGTTATATCAGATTGAAGTACGACACTCGACAGACAGTGAGATCAGATTGAAGTAAGAGACTCCAGACAGACAGTGAGATCAGATTGAAGTACGAGACTCCAGACAGTGAGATCAGATTGAAGTACGAGATTGCAGATAGACAATGAGATCAGATTGAAGTACGAGACTCCAGACAGACAGTGAGATCAGATTGAAGTACGAGACTGCAGACAGTGAGATCAGATTGAAGTACGAGACTTCAGACAGACAGTGAGATCAGATTGAAGTACGAGACTGCAGACAGACAGTGAGATCAGATTGAAGTACGAGACTTCAGACAGACAGTGAGATCAGATTGAAGTACGAGACTCCAGACAGTGAGATCAGATTGAAGTACGAGACTCCAGACAGTGAGATCAGATTGAAGTACGAGATTGCAGACAGTGAGATCAGATTGAAGTACGAGACTGCAGACAGACAGTGAGATCAGATTGAAGTACGAGACTCCAGACAGACAGTGAGATCAGATTGAAGTACGAGACTCCAGACAGTGAGATCAGATTGAAGTACGAGACTCCAGACAGTGAGATCAGATTGAAGTAAGAGACTCCAGACAGACAGTGAGATCAGATTGATGTACGAGACTCCAGACAGTGAGATCAGATTGAAGTACGAGACTGCAGACAGACAATGAAATCAGATTGAAGTACGAGACTCCAGACAGACGATGAGATCAGATTGAAGTACGAGACTGCAGACATGAGGTCAGATTGAAGTACGAGACTCCAGACAGTGAGATCAGATTGAAGTACGAGACTCCAGACAGTGAGATCAGATTGAAGTACGAGACTGCAGACAGACAGTGAGATCAGATTGAAGTACGAGACTCCAGACAGTGAGATCAGATTGAAGTACGAGACTCCAAACAGTGAGATCAGATTGAAGTACGAGGTTGCAGACAGTGAGATCAGATTGAAGTACGAGATTGCAGACAGTGAGATCAGATTGAAGTACGAGACTGCAGACAGTGAGATCAGATTGAAGTACGAGACTGCAGACAGACAGTGAGATCAGATTGAAGTACGAGACTGCAGACAGTGAGATCAGATTGAAGTACGAGACTGCAGACAGTGAGATCAGATTGAAGTACGAGACTGCAGACAGTGAGATCAGATTGAAGTACGAGACTACAGACAGACAGTGAGATCAGATTGAAGTACGAGACTCCAGACAGTGAGATCAGATTGAAGTACGAGACTCCAGACAGTGAGATCAGATTGAAGTACGAGACTGCAGACAGTGAGATCAGATTGAAGTACGAGACTGCAGACAGACAGTGAGATCAGATTGAAGTACGAGACTGCAGACAGACAGTGAGATCAGATTGAAGTACGAGACTCCAGACAGACAATGAGATCAGATTGAAGTACGAGACTGCAGACAGTGAGATCAGATTGAAGTACGAGACTCCAGACAGTGAGATCAGATTGAAGTACGAGACTCCAGACAGTGAGATCAGATTGAAGTACGAGACTGCAGACAGACAGTGAGATCAGATTGAAGTACGAGACTCCAGACAGTGAGATCAGATTGAAGTACGAGACTCCAGACAGTGAGATCAGATTGAAGTACGAGACTGCAGACAGTGAGATCAGATTGAAGTACGAGACTGCCAGACAGTGAGATCAGATTGAAGTACGAGACTGCAGACAGTGAGATCAGATTGAAGTACGAGACTGCAGACAGACAGTGAGATCAGATTGAAGTACGAGACTGCAGACAGTGAGATCAGATTGAAGTACGAGACTGCAGACAGTGAGATCAGATTGAAGTACGAGACTGCAGACAGTGAGATCAGATTGAAGTACGAGACTGCAGACAGACAGTGAGATCAGATTGAAATACGAGACTCCAGACAGTGAGATCAGATTGAAGTACGAGACTCCAGACAGTGAGATCAGATTGAAGTACGAGACTGCAGACAGTGAGATCAGATTGAAGTACGAGACTGCAGACAGTGAGATCAGATTGAAGTACGAGACTGCAGACAGTGAGATCAGATTGAAGTACGAGACTGCAGACAGACAGTGAGATCAGATTGAAGTACGAGACTGCAGACAGTGAGATCAGATTGAAGTACGAGACTGCAGACAGTGAGATCAGATTGAAGTACGAGACTGCAGACAGTGAGATCAGATTGAAGTACGAGACTACAGACAGACAGTGAGATCAGATTGAAGTACGAGACTCGCAGACAGTGAGATCAGATTGAAGTACGAGACTGCAGACAGTGAGATCAGATTGAAGTACGAGACTGCAGACAGTGAGATCAGATTGAAGTACGAGACTGCAGACAAACAGTGAGATCAGATTGAAGTACGAGACTGCAGATAGACAGTGAGATCAGATTGAAGTACGAGACTCCAGACAGACAGATGAGATCAGATTGAAGTACGAGACTGCAGACAGTGAGATCAGATTGAAGTACGAGACTCCAGACAGTGAGATCAGATTGAAGTACGAGACTCGCAGACAGTGAGATCAGATTGAAGTACGAGACTGCAGACAGACAGTGAGATCAGATTGAAGTACGAGACTGCAGACAGTGAGATCAGATTGAAGTACGAGACTCGCAGACAGTGAGATCAGATTGAAGTACGAGACTGCAGACAGTGAGATCAGATTGAAGTACGAGACTCCAGACAGTGAGATCAGATTGAAGTACGAGACTGCAGACAGTGAGATCAGATTGAAGTACGAGACTGCAGACAGACAGTGAGATCAGATTGAAGTACGAGACTGCAGACAGTGAGATCAGATTGAAGTACGAGACTGCAGACAGTGAGATCAGATTGAAGTACGAGACTGCAGACAGTGAGATCAGATTGAAGTACGAGACTGCAGACAGACAGTGAGATCAGATTGAAGTACGAGACTGCAGACAGTGAGATCAGATTGAAGTACGAGACTGCAGACAGTGAGATCAGATTGAAGTACGAGACTGCAGACAGTGAGATCAGATTGAAGTACGAGACTGCAGACAGTGAGATCAGATTGAAGTACGAGACTGCAGACAGACAGTGAGATCAGATTGAAGTACGAGACTCCAGACAGTGAGATCAGATTGAAGTACGAGACTCCAGACAGTGAGATCAGATTGAAGTACGAGACTGCAGACAGTGAGATCAGATTGAAGTACGAGACTGCAGACAGTGAGATCAGATTGAAGTACGAGACTGCAGACAGACAGTGAGATCAGATTGAAGTACGAGACTGCAGACAGTGAGATCAGATTGAAGTACGAGACTGCAGACAGTGAGATCAGATTGAAGTACGAGACTGCAGACAGTGAGATCAGATTGAAGTACGAGACTCCAGACAGACAGTGAGATCAGATTGAAGTACGAGACTGCAGACAGTGAGATCAGATTGAAGTACGAGACTGCAGACAGTGAGATCAGATTGAAGTACGAGACTGCAGACAGTGAGATCAGATTGAAGTACGAGACTGCAGACAAACAGTGAGATCAGATTGAAGTACGAGACTGCAGATAGACAATGAAATCAGATTGAAGTACGAGACTCCAGACAGACGATGAGATCAGATTGAAGTACGAGACTGCAGACAGTGAGATCAGATTGAAGTACGAGACTCCAGACAGTGAGATCAGATTGAAGTACGAGACTCCAGACAGTGAGATCAGATTGAAGTACGAGACTGCAGACAGACAGTGAGATCAGATTGAAATACGACACTCCAGACAGTGAGATCAGATTGAAGTACGACACTCCAGACAGTGAGATCAGATTGAAGGACGAGACTGCAGACAGTGAGATCAGATTGAAGTACGAGACTCCAGACAGTGAGATCAGATTGAAGTACGAGATTGCAGACAGTGAGATCAGATTGAAGTACGAGATTGCAGACAGACAGTGAGATCAGATTGAAGTACGAGACTGCAGACAGTGAGATCAGATTGAAGTACGAGACTGCAGACAGTGAGATCAGATTGAAGTACGAGACTGCAGACAGTGAGATCAGATTGAAGTACGAGACTGCAGACAGACTTTGAGATCAGATTGAAGTAAGACACTGCAGACAGTGAGATCAGATTGAAGTACGAGACTGCAGACAGAAAGTGAGATCAGATTGGGTCGGGTCATATGCACGCAAACACTCATTATCATATAATGAGCAGAACATGTGGTTTTCACTAACTCTACAGCGCAGAATAAATGAATATTTTTTACCCCAGTGTGGCAAGGTGGTTAATAGTGTGCAGGTGCAGGTGATCAAAGAACAGGCAGACAATTGTAGTCCAGGTGCAAAGGTTTGTTTTTATTTCCTTTATGTCCATTGCCTGACGGCAAAACAAACAGTAAATTATAATGCTGGTAAGTAATACAGCGGCGTGTATTACTTACGTTATAATCCCCTGGTTAGTCCCGAAATAATAGTCCTGTTATTGTATCCCCACATTAAACAGAAAACACATACACAAGTCCGGTTAGTGCATGAATTAGTGATTGTGGTACAGATACAGTTTATATTGCTACGAGTGCAGTGCTGTTCTGGGTTTGTGCTGGCCTCTGGCGACAGCTCCGGAATGTGCTAGCTGTCTAGTGATTACAAGCAAAGAAATAGACAGATCAAAACAAACACTCATGATTATTCACAACAATATAGGTCCTTCCGGGTCACTTCATAATAACTAAAACGAAGGAACAGATTGCTTCGACCCCTATTTATACCGTCACTCATGACCCCTTGGTAAACGATTGCAGCTGCTTTTTATGATCTGCAGCTGCCACATCACTTCCCCTCTGGGTCAATGAGTTCGTGTACCGAAGCTCTGTCTCTTTTTTTCATGACCGACTTCCTTTTAACCCTGGGAATGAAGTGTCAGGCCAAGCAGTCCAGGGTACTCTGTGCCCTCACAGGTCGGGAGGGAGGGACCAGAATCTGCCACCACCCAGTCACTGTTAAACAAGCACTTTATTTTTTCTTGTTCTTTTGATACCATCAGCTGACACCTGGTGTAAACATTTGATTGGCTTGTTCCTGTCTTTTATTTGATTCCTAAATAAACTCTTTTTGATTGATACCTGACGAAGACTTACTAATTATTTTGTGAAGAAAAGTAACCTCTTGCACAGTCCCTCTTACAGTGTTCCATTGGCTCCTACATTTTACTCATAATCATACACATCAAATCTTATTGCAGCAGCAGTGAGGAAACAATACGCTTCTCCAATATAACTGAATATGACATATGTCAATAAACTGAGATCTGGTCATGTGAGCACAATCCCTGCTAGGCAGTGCAGTGCATGAGGGTCAGCAGCCCAAAGAGAGAAAAAAAAGTATGGGTGCAAGAGTGAACGCCCTAGAGCTGTAAAGAATTTCCAAGGATAAATATTGGGATTTTCAACCTATGCATTGGGACTGTCCCGACCATATCGGACTGTTGGCATGTTTGTCACTAAGGTTACATGAGTTTCCTGCACTCCCCACCGCAGATTGATAAAGGCCTTTCCGATTACAATCTATTTTCCAGCAACCTCTGCTTTAATTCTGTCAACCCTAACCCTAACCCTGACCCTAACCCCAACTCTAACTTTAACCCTAACCCTAACCCTAACCCCAATCTTACCCCCACCAGTTTCCCCTCCACTAGCCTCTCCTCTACCCGCTCCCATAACGCCAACTGTAACAGACGGACCCCCAACCCCACACCTGGGACCAGCCCCACGGCACGCACACAGAGCAGGACTATCAACATGCCCAACAGACATATGAACACGGAGGGGAAGACTACAGACTGGAGTCTGGATCCCGTAATACACACAGAACCAAATCCAGATAGAAAGCTACCCAGGAGCGAAATTTCTCCACATGACTGAGATCTTAAGAAAAATCCCAGCACAGGTAAAAGTATAAAAAGTGATCCTATCACTTGGAATCAACCACCAAAATAAAAAAGTCAAGGAAACATCAATCAAACAAATGCAGGCGCTGTACAGACAGGCTAAAAAAACCTTTCCAGTGGCGGAAATCAAAGTACCGCTGATTAACTTCTCTCAAACACTCCGGATACAGGCCAAAGAGAATCTGGACGAATTGAACAGATACATTGCAAACAATGTACCCCACGTCGACCTCCTGCCAGCAGAAAAGTTCACAGTAGGCCCAGACAACATCCACTGGACAACCAACACAGCAAAGTGCCTCTTTCAATATTGGTGCCAAGATTTAAACTGCTGAATCCCAAAAACCCAAAACGGACAACTGCAGGGATAGGAACTCAAACATAGTGAACCTATCACAAACATTCAAACCAACGAATAGCCAAGAAAGCCTACTGAACAAAGGCCTCTCCTTCATACCAATGCCCAAAAATACAGCCAAACAGAAAGAAATGATTCTGGCAGATGCACAAGCATACCATAGGAGACTAAAGACAGCAGCCTTCTTTGAAGGAACAGACGGTGAGTACACACCCTTTATACTCAAATCAAATTGGGAACCCACAAGCAGACAAACTCCACTGGAAATTACAGACATAATTGCAGAAGACTTAAAAACAATAAACAAAACAAAAATACAGTGATCAAACCAGCTGACAAAGGTAGTGCTATAGTCATAATGGATAGAGAACAATACATTTTTGAAGCCAACAGACAACTGAATAAGCAAGAACACTATAGGGAATTAGACACACACCAATGTACCTAGACTCAGGCTTAGAAATTAACAGGATAATACAAACATTAGTGGAACAAAACAAAATTACAAAAAAACAGGGACAGTACCTCACGGGTGTAGAAGCCCCACGAGCTCAGATCTTTTACATATTATCTAAGATACATAAAAACCCAGACACCTGGACAGTTCCATACACAGTACCACCCGGCAATAGCGAATCTTACAGAATTGCAGAATACATTAAATTCTACTTAAATCCTATCTCCTCTACACACCCCAGCCACATTAAAGATACATATGACTTCATACAAAAAATACAAACACTTACAATCTCACACACAGCATTCCTCTTTACAATTGATATAGATAGCTTATACACCAACATAGATACCATGACTGGAATTGCAACGATTAAAAAATGTCTGGACAAAAATCCAGACACAAACAGACCAGATGAACACCTGCTTCAACTTCTAGAAATCAGCCTGACCAAGAATGACTTTGAATTTGATAAGAAGTTTTTTCTACAGGTGAAGGGAACAGCCATTGCCCCAGCCTATGCTAATATTTACATGGCAGAATGGGAGCAGACAGTCTTCCCTAAATGCCCACAGCGACCAACACACTACTTCAAGTACCTGGATGATATCTGGGGCACATGGATATACGGTATGGAGGAATTCCAAAACTTTATTTCCATTCTTAACACACACCAGCAGTCCACTACAGTTAAATACACCACACATAACAATGAAATTAACTTTGTGGACACTACCACCTGCAAAGGACCAGATTTCCACACACTTTACTTAAAAGACACAGACACACACACCCTCCTACACAAGACTAGCTACCATCCAAAACACACATTTAAGGGACTAATCAAATCACAATTACTCAGATTTCATCTTTTTAGCTTCCTGATTTTCAGGAAGCCACAAAGACTTTATTTACAGCACTCCAACACAGAGGATACTCTCGATCCTTCCTCAAACCAAAACCACAAAGCGACAAAAAGATTATTCCCTTAATCCCTACCTTCTCACAATTTAGTGTAGCAGCCAACGCACGCATGAAGGAAAACTTTCCCAATAAACTCCAGAACACTCTCACAGAACATAAAATCATTTCTGCATACAGGAGAAACAAGTATCCAGCAAACTTCCTCCATTAAATCTGAAACCAACACAAACACCTCAATACTTTTAACAACTAGCCACACTTAAAAATAATACGACAAACATCAGGATTCCACAAACCTTCACACAGGATAGCAATAACTGTATCTATGCAATACAATGTACTGCATGTAAAATACTATACATAGGGGAAACAGGGAACACTATTAGAACCAGACTCTCACAACACATTTACAACATCAAACACAAAAGAGATACAGACACCGTTCGTGGCACACTTTCTGCAACATATCATATATTAATTCTGAACGAACTTAATTTTAGATTGATTAGACTAGAATTTGCATATATCCCACAATACTAGAACATAAGAACATAAGAAAGTTTAAAAACAAGAGGAGGCCATTCAGCCCATCTTGCTCGTTTGGTTATTTGTAGCTTCTTGATCCCAGAATCTCATCAAGCAGCTTCTTGAAGGATCCCAGGGTGTCAGCTTCAACAACATTACTGGGGAGTTGGTTCCAGACCCTCACAATTCTCTGTGTAAAAAAGTGCCTCCTATTTTACACAGAGAATTGTACTGTAGAGGTTTTTTGGTTTGACTTTGGAAATGTGGTGAAAATGAAGGGCTTTAATATGGCTTTCTTTTATTTTAATTGACTCTTGTGGTCCTTGCACTTATTACATTTATATATTTTATAACACAATTATTTTGAGTTTGTTTTCACTTACTTTTTCTTGAAAGCTTTTCCGGATGACCTGCCCCTCCAGTTCTTTGTTTCATTGAATATACTTTATGCACTGTTTAGTCCCAATAAAGACCAAACTAATATCAAATAAACATGGAGTTTGGTACTCTTTATGGTCCAGTGT
This sequence comes from Acipenser oxyrinchus oxyrinchus, assembly GCA_030684275.1. NCBI lineage: Eukaryota > Metazoa > Chordata > Actinopteri > Acipenseriformes > Acipenseridae > Acipenser > Acipenser oxyrinchus. The sequence goes on from CM060260.1 coordinate 13,512,310, forward strand.
TGTATTATTTGTACGTATCAGAATATTTAGATAAGGAGGATAATTTGTAAACATTTTAAGGTCTAGTTATTGTTCCAATATACTCAGAATATTTTCAGTTAATATTAATATATTATCAAATCAAATCAAATCAATATTAGGAGTTCCCAATCACATAACAAATAAACCAATCAGGGTTAAAAGCTAATATTTGAACCAATGACCAACTAGCTTTTCTGTTAACCAGTATCTTGCTACAGATATCATTCGTTGTTAGGGTTAATTATACAATTAAGGACAGGTGGACATTAGGTCAAGACAGTCAAATGATTAGTTAGAAACTGTTCTTTTTAATATCCCTTGAAGAAGCTCCAGTCTTTTAAAGTATTTTAGAGTTTTAATAAAGATTAAATCAAATTTTTAACAGTAACTTAATCACAGCAATTTTTAGGAACTGTCAAGGCCATGGCCCCCAAAAATTAAAAAACAAATTGGGTTACAACAATTTACAAACTAACCCTAAGGACTAAGTCCTTTGTTGTTTTTAAAGAAAATAAAGTGCTGTACATTTCTTAAGCGGTTGGAACCAACGGAAAAGTACTCTGTTCCATCTACAAGATACAGAGCTGAAAGCCAGAAAATCCAAAGACGGAAGATCTCCTCGAACTATTATAAACTGGGACCTGAGAGTCTTTTTACAAGTTATATATCTATTGACATTCCTTTATTACACTAAAATTGCTGTAATTAACTTTTAAATGTTAGCCTTTAGGCGTAATTCGGGGGATGCCGTGAGGGCATTCTCCTGCTTCAGCTGCTTCTTTCTCATCCTAAGTTCTTTTCTTTAGCTAGTCTTACCTTCCCTCCGTAGCGTTCTGCCCCATAAGCGTCCGCAGTTCTCTTCCGGGCGGAAGCTGATCCCAATTCAGCCTCATTTAGCTTTTCCAGCCAATCACAATGCAGCGCTCGCCACGTCGATTATTAGGGCATGGCCAGCGCTGCTCCACGTATGTTATTGGCTGCTCCTCCTGTCTATCTCTCTCTCTTTCTATTTTAACCCAGCACTATTTTCACTCACTTGTCTGTGTTTGTTTTTTGTTGACTCTCAGACTGCATGCTTACCTGGTAACCTGCTTACCGTTCCAAAGAAAAAAAAAAAAAAAAGGGGAATCTATTTTCTTTTCTCGTTTTTTTCTCTCGTTATAACTATATATATATATATATTAAAAAAAAAGGGGGGGATCTTTCACTTTTTCTCCTTGTTTATCGTTATAGTTTGTACGTTAAAAAAAAAAAAATCTTTTGTTGTTTGTTTTGAGCTTATTAACTGGCACACTCCCAGAACGATCCAGCAAGATGGAAACTGCTTTTGGCTTCTTCTCGGACTCCATTCGCATCATCCCTCAAGGGCGCACCTTCATCTCTCGTCTTCTTGCCTTGTCTACTACCTCTAACTCCCTGGACACCTCAATCATCATCCCGGATGAAGCTAGAAAGGATATCGAGATGTGGACTTTACTCTTAAACAACTGGAACGGCCTTTCCCTCTTCTATGATGACCTCATCTCTGCCCCCGATTTACACCTATTCACCGATGCATCCCATCTAGGCTTCAGCTGTATATTTGGGTCCCAATGGTTCTATAGTACTTGGCCAAATGAAATCGGTTCCCTTCTTCCTCAACTAAAATCCTCCTCTTTGCTCGAACTGTACCCCATCGTGATAGCCGCCCTGCTTTGGAGCCACGACTGGTCAAGGAAATCTGTTCTTTTCCTCAGCGACAATTCTACTACTGTTCACATTATCAACAAAGGCTGTTCATCTTCTCCTATCATCATGCAGCTCCTCCGTCATTTAGTTTGGACATCAGTATCCAATAATGTCATCATTCAAGCACGCCATTTCCCAGGGTCTCTTAATAATGCTGCCGATGCTCTCTCTCGCCTGCAGATCCAGAAGTTCCGCAACCTGGTCCCAGGAGCAGACCCCAACCCTCGCCTCGTACCACCCTTCAGCAAGACAATATTCATCTGAATAACTCTATCTCTGGCCTCCTTCAATCAGCACGTGGATTCATGGAGAACACTCTCACTCCATCTACCCGCTCCTCCTACTCGACTGCCTGGTCTTCATTTACTCATTTTTGCGAGCAAATTCGGATTTCTCTACAGCACCTTCTCGCCTTCATCGCTCACCTCAGGCTGTCTCTACATCTAGCCCCCTCCTTTATTAGATGCTACCTAGCGGGCATTCAGTATCAATTTCGCCTTCAATCTATCCCCTCTCCTCCTCTCTCGTCCGTTCCAGAGATCCGCCTAACGCTCAGAGGTATGGAGAAAAGCCTGCCCCCTTCCCCTCCATCAAGACAACCAATCTCTACAGACCTTCTCCTTCGTCTCATCACCGCTCTTCGGCAAGGATGCTTCAACCCATTCCACAACATCGTCATGGAAACCCTGTGCCTGATTGCCTTCTTTGGATTTCTCCTCTGTTCAGAATTCTCAACTCCATCTACTTCCAGCTTCCCAGCGCTAGGCCTCAAGCGCTCCGATCTCTCTAAAATCCCCGGAAACCATTTTATCCTCCACATCAGATCTTCAAAAACAGACCAATTAAGCCAAGGTCAGTTTGTTCAATTTTCTAAAATTAACTCTCCTCTGTGTCCCAGCTCTGCTCTGTCCAGATACCTTGCCTGCAGGATTCTGTGTCTTCCGTCGGATCCCCTCTTCATCGACAGCTCCAGATCTATAGTTACAAGACACTGGTTCTCATCCCATTTATCCACCCTCTTGTCACGGATTGGGCTTTCTTCGAACTATTTCTCCCCCCATTCATTCCGGATCAGAGCAGCTACCTCCGTGGCCAGGGCAGGAATCAATCAACATTTAATTAAGTCTATGGGGCGCTGGACCTCTTCAGCTGTTGAACTTTATATTAGATCTTCCTCTGATCTTCCTCTGCAGCCACAGCTCATCAAGCACTCGTTAGCTTGCCCGGAGTGGGGGGCGCCCTCTCCGCCAGGCCCACCAGAGGTTTCCTCCCAGCAGGGGGGGGGGGGTTTCCTCTCCACAGTGCGGATGCTTATAGGCATAGGTTGTCTACTAACATCTCTTGTCTTTTCTCTTTTTTCCAGCTTTTGTCTATGTGTGCGGCTCTGCGATCTCTTTTCTATCCCACGGTGCGGTTCTTGCGGGGAGCCGGGGGTCCTCTTTTGGGGGAAGTGAGTTTCACTCCCCGACTGTCTGGGTCGGCCTCTCGTCTCAACCACTGCCGCCCGGCTGTTCCTCGCCGGCCTGAGGGGACCCCCGGCCACATCCTATTCTTCTGCTGCTTATGCGCTAAGCCTTTCAGGCCTCAACCTTGCTGTCCCATCTCCTCTCTTCCGTTTCAGGTCCAGGACCATTTCAGCCCCCTCATGCAGTAGGCCGTGCCTCCACCTACCGAGCGGGCCCCGACCGAGGGTTCTCTGTTTTCGTCTCTCCTAAACGGACCGAGACACTTTTCCTAAGCTCTCCACGCCGCCCAGCTGCCAGCTTAGCTGCCTGAGGATGCTGCTCTGAGTTGCGAAGGATCTGTCCTTTTGTCCTGTTCGTCCCCTTCCTGTCTCTCGCTCCACTAAACGCCCAGCAGCCAGAGGATGCTGCCTGACCCGTCGGGAGCGAGAGCCAGATTTGTTGTATGTTATGTGTCTAAACTTTGTTCTTTCTCTCTCACTTTTACGTCGCCCAGCAGTCAGAGGATGCTGCCTGACCCGGCGGAAAGTGTTTATATCTAAATCTTTGCTCCTCTCGTGTCTCCCTCTCTACGTCGCCCAGCAGCCAGAGGATGCTGCCTGACCCGACGAGAAGGGAAAACTCTTTGTCCCCCTATCTAGTCCTGCTATCAGTATCTAACCTCAATGTTACTAAGCACCATTCCCAAACTCCATCCCTCAATCTCGCCATCCCTCTTAAACTTGTCTCACTCTTAAATTCTCAAATTTCACCCCTTCTCAAGTCTTGTAAGCAATCAGAGAAATCCTCTCAACTTGTCTCACTCTCATTAACTCCCAGTTTCGCCTCCTCTCAAGCCCTCGTAGGCAACCAGTAAATTATGTATAGGAAAAGATCTAGCAATAGATTTTCAGTTTTGAGAGATGAATCAATTGAAAATGATACACTACAAATCTCTAATCTTAATCTTAACTCCACAACATATTCCTAATCTCAACCTTAATTCCAACACTAAGTGTCATTTCATATAATCAGTCTAATTCTCCTAGTATTAGTAAAATTATTGTATAGATTGTTTCAGGTACTACACCATACCAATATCATTAATACTTCATTACATTTGGGTACATTTCCTGCTGGAATGTTTAAACAGGTTTGCAAATGATCTAATTTTATTAAACCAGCAGCTCGGATAATCAGAAAACAAATAGAAAAAACTACGGCGATATGGATGAAGTCTAATTTAAATATATTAAGCCAACATTATGAAAGTATAATTGATCATATTCAAAATCAAAAAGATTTGAAAAACCAGGAAGCTTTTAACAAGGCAACTAATTGGGCTAGAAACATTTCAAACATAAACTGAGACAAGAAACAACAGAGTTTGCTCACTATTTGATTTTAGAGATACACCTCAAACAAATTCACCAATGAGTGACACTGAATCTCAACATCATAGGTCTTCTAATATAGTAGACTCTCAATTGCTATCCTCTCAGCTCTTCATCTCTCCTTTTCCTCCTTCTCCCCTCCCTCTCCCCCAAACTGCCATTATTGATCAATATCAAAATATTGAAAATAACACAGTATATTTACAACTATCTTCTGTAAAATTAACATCGCCTACACTCTTGGTATTACAAAATCATACTAAAAAAACAACCAGAATACAGGCACAAGTAATACTTCTGGAAGGCATTGAACTTCCTTCATCACCAGTTCCTTCAAATTGCAATTCTGTGGTACAATACAAACTCCTTCATATTGCACAGGGTGTGCTTGATTTTTTTCCATTTACAGAGGTATCATCATCCTTGTCAACTAATAATTCTATGACACAACATGGAGCCCCCCTATCCAATCCAAGTAAAAGAGGTTGGAATAAGGAATCATTGACTGAAAAATCAAGGATTGGTTTACCTAAAACCAATTCTGACCATCCTCTAAGACCAGTTGGGGACTCTGTATTACCATCTCAGGTTGTAGTGCCAGTGTACAGAGTACATAGACATCAAAATACCAATAGAAAAATTATTGACTGGGAACTGGTTCAAAACAAACCGATTCTTATAGTTGGGGATTCAAATTTGAGTAAAATTTCACCTTACAAAATTGATAATATTCAAATTGAAAACTTTCCGGGAGCCAGTTTTTTGCATATGACTAAAATATTTGAGAAAACAAAATCCAATCAGGACGTTCAAACCCTAATAATCTCCTTAGGAATTAATAATAAAGAACAACATGTTCACAGAATGGCTTTAAAACAATTACAATTATTAAATTGAAATGCAACACAAACTTTTCCCAATGCCATGGTTTATTTACCGTTACTTAATTTCTCCTTGAATTTCGAGGTTCAATCTAGAACTAATCTAATAGAATTGAACAAATACATCTTGGCCAATTGTCACGCTCTTCCAAGAAACCACAATCACAGTAGGAAGTGAGAGGGCACCAATACAGGTATCATAGAAAATTACAATTACTAGATTATTTTGATCACAATATACAATATGAAAAAATCCCTTTTACTGAAAACTCTGATTGGGAACCGACATTAAGTAAAATACACCCTGATATTAACCATCTTATATGTTTGGATAATTTGGAAATAAGAAATAAAAAAACACAACATTCAGGACAACTTAACAGCAGATGAAAGAAAATCCTTAAAGGAACTGGCACAAAATAAACAATTGATCATTAAAGCAGCTGATAAAAGTTCATCCATACTAACTTTGGATAAACAACAATATCTGTTTGAGGCTCATAGACAACTTTCAGACACAACATATTATAAAATGTTAACAGAACCCATTTATCCACAAACATATCTGTGGCAGAGTGTCCCGCCTCTATATATATGTGCACTGATTTATTATTATTTGTATTATTGTTTGCGGCGCAGATAAAAGCCGCCGCGTATCTGTTATTGTTTTTGTATTTTAAAAACCTTGTGAGGATGCGTGATTGATCAGATACTGATTATTTAGCTAGCTGACAGTCACGCATCCTTACTAAACTCGTGCAGACTGTGGCCGAGGGGTAATAAGATAATTAACAGCTAGTTAACCCCTCGGCCAGAATATAAAAGCCTCCAGCTGTCCGTGCTAAAGGGGTGGAGTGTACAGAGCACGGGAGAGCGAGCAAGGAGAGCGAGATTTAGAAAGCGAAACAACTGCTAAGCGTGCTGGTTTTACCCCAGTACGATACTTATTTGTTTATTTCTATTTGTTTGGCCAACGTGCCCTTTTGTTTGGTTAGTGTGTTTGTTTTGTTTAAATCTTTTGTTTTATTATTTAATAAAACAGCTGAGCGCCATAGCGCTCCGTTTCACATCCGCCATTCATTGTTTGGTTTCTGTTACTTCCTGGTCCATGACGTCACCACCCACACGCCACACAACAGCTCTGCTACAATATCAAATTATTTTTACAATTTTAGAGGAAATGTACGCACTCAAATACATTACTGATTCACAAAAGCAATATTTATCTGGAATTCGTACAGCCAGACACTTTTATTTATTACCAAAAATTCATAAACCTCCATCTACTTGGACAGATCCCCACTCAATTCCTTCAGGCAGGCCCATCGGATCAGACTGTGGTAGTGAATCTTATCACATTGCTGAATATATTGATTACTTTCTTAACCCTATTTCTCAGAAACATGAGTTATATTAAAGATATGTATCATTTTATTAACATTCTTAAAACATTACATGTTTCATCACAAGCTTTTTTATTTACTTTGGATGTGGATAGTTTATACATGAACATTGATTCCACTCTTGGTTTGGAAGTGACAAAACAATGGCTTGAAAAAAATCCACAACCTAATAGACCAGATGGATGCATTTTAAAATGATTGGAAATGAGCTTAAATAGAAATGATTTTCAATTTAATGATCACACTTATTTACAGATTAAAGGTACAGCTATGGGGGAAGAAAAATTGCATCTGCATATGTTAATATTTATATGGCATCTTGGGAGGAAACAGCGTTTCTTAAATGCTTAAAATTACAAAGTATTTTAGATATTTATATGATATTGGGGGTATTTGGGATCAGGATCTTCAATCTTTTTATCATTTTTGAAATATTGAATAGTCATCATGCCTCTATTAAACTCAAAGTCACAATTTAATGATTTTTCAGATTCCATTACTGGTTACTTTTTTTAAAAAAAAAATACTGCAGATAATACCAAGATACTTAAAACTAAAGTTTATTTTAAGGACACAGGTACACATGCACTACTTTATAAAACCAGTTTTCATCCAAAACATACCTGTCCTGGTTTAGTTAAATCACAATTAATTAGGTTTAATATCATTTTATAAGCAGACATTCAAGGATAGTCAACAATCAAACAGAATAATATAACAGAACCTTCAGAGAACCAAAGAAAAGATTGTGGAATTACAAGATTTCACTCTTGTATCTGCGTATAAAAGGAATAAAAATATAAGATATTCTGAGACATACTAAATTGGACAATGTGGTTAGAAAGTTTAAAGCACAAGCTATACATTGTAAGAAAATCCAGCAAATTAATATTACTTATTCATTACAACTTAACATTTTACTACAGATAATAATATAGTTTCAATGTCTTCATTGTAAACGATTATACATTGGGGAAACTAAATATACATTAGAAATCAGACTGAAACAACATTTATATAATATTGAAAAAAAAATACAATTTTGGTGCAGCATTTTAGGATATATGATATTAAAAAATCATACATGTTTTGTGATAGACAAATCATTTATGGACACAGGGACAAAGAAAGAATGGAATCCATGTGGATCAATAGATTGAATACCAAAACCCCTAGTGGTCTAAATGAAAGATAAATATAGAAAATATTTTGGAATATGAAAAAAAAATATGTGCATCTAATTAACTTTTTTTCAATTCAGTTGTTCTAACCCTTATCCCTTATCCCTGCACAGCTGAACCTTTCCTAGCATACTTCTGAAAGTCTGTTTGGGGTTAGCGCTGAAGGCAGATGCCCCTCGTCTCAATACTCAATTCTTGTTCCGCAGGGAGTAGAGTCCCTGCCCATGCTCTGTGCTGGTAAAGTGCTTTTTTTTGCTCACAATCTACAATAAAGAAACAGCCATTTTACTATGCCTGTGTGAAAGAAAGGAACAGAGCCTTTTCCATTTCCCAAATGTATATATGTATTAACATATGTTGAAGAAGCAGAGTCATTCATAAACAGTTTACTCACTATTTTATTTTTTAAATAGGGGTGTGTAACAGACAGTGTTGTGTGGGTGCATATATTTACTGCTGAGTGACCGGCAGGAGATCGAGACGGAGGTTGGGTTTGATTTGCCCCACAGGCACTGGCATAGCCAGTGGGGTGGTTTAAGGGGTTTGAACCCCCTCCCTGAAATCTGCGGTAGAAAAAAAAAAAAAGTGCTGGAAAAAAAAAATGTCATCATTCCACACAAGAGTGTATAACTCAATCAGTACCACTTTGTTATAGCGAAAACAATAATAAAAAAAAATGTTTTGGGAAGGGGCTCTCTGCCAATGCGTCCATTAAAAACTCCTATTTGTGATTGTGGGCTATTTACTGTCATTTATGAGCGGTTCAACCTTGAACTCTTCTGATTGGACAATCCACACACGCTTTACACTAACAGCCCAAACGGAAGCGCGACATCGTACAGTGTGAGTGAGAGACAGTGAAATGAACTATGGAGTCCTCCGCGACTGAGATCGGTATTGGAAAAGGAAAAAAAATAAAAATGAGTGATTTCTTTAGTCGTGCTCCTATTTTATCTAAACGGCAGAAAACTGTTGATCAAGAAGGACAGCGAGTTAGTTAGAGCTGCTACAGCCAGCAGCGGTTCACTGACATCGGACTCGGAGCAGCGGCAACCCAGGGGTAATGACATGGCTCATTTTATTAAGAACCGGGAGTTCTCAGAGAGGGCAACAATTTTAACAGAGGACTGGTCACCGAAACAAGGGTATGTATTCCCAGTGAAGTATTCCCAGGGAAGTTAAGCTTTCAGCGTCACTGGCTTTGCACCTTACCTTGGCTCGTTTATTCTACTCAATGGTTGCTTCTGTAAGTATTGTATAGCATTTTCATTTGAAACCGTGGGAAAGGGGGCCCATTAGAAACCAGGGAGGTTAGTAGACAAGGAGTTTTCTGACTGGAGTTTTTTCGTGCACATTCAAAAAAACTGTATCATGTCGATTTGACTGTGGGCAGAGAACTTTCAATGTGTTCTGCAAAACAAAACAGAAAACATAGCTCTAAAATTTGATTCGGAGAGGAAGAAGCAGGTTGCTGAAAACAGAAAAAAACTAAAGAGCATAGCAGAAACCTTATTTCACTGTGGGCATCAAGACTCAGGGTCTATTGGTGTAGAAGAGCCAGCTCAAAATGACGGAAACTTCAGAGCTCTGCTCTGGTATAGAGTGCGAGGGGGCGATACTGCCCTTCTAGATCACTTAAAAACAACGAAATGCAACTTATGTCAACCCCGAAATACAAAATGAGTTGATAAATGTAATTGGAGAAATCATTACAAAAAAGCTTGTGGGCAGCAGTGTGGAGTAGTGGTTAGGGCTCTGGACTCTTGACCGGAGGGTCGTAGGTTCAATCCCAGGTAGGGGACACTGCTGCTGTACCCTTGAGCAAGGTACTTTACCTAGATTGCTCCAGTAAAAACCCAACTGTATAAATGGGTAATTGTATGTAAAAATAATGTGATATCTTGTAACAATTGTAAGTCGCCCTGGATAAGGGCGTCTGCTAAGAAATAAATAATAATAATAAATAATAATAAAAAATAAATTCAGCTCAGTGTTTCGCTGTTCTAGCGGATGAAATGAAAGATGCATCAGGTAGAGAGCAATTGCCTGTGTGTATTAGGCATGTGGAGGAGAATGACAGTGGTCGTTGTGTGATAAAAGAAGACTTTCTTTCATTGTTGACGTCACTAGTTCTATTGAAAGTCAAATGCTACAAGCTAGCCTTGATGTTAATTTTTTACGGGGCCAGGCTCTGATGGTGTGAGTGCAATGAGCGGCCGCTTAAATGGGGCACAGGCAAAGTTAAGAGAAAAGTATAAATATGCGTGCTATGTTCATTGTGCCAGCCACAGTCTCAATTTGGTTCTCAACAAATGCTGCTCCGTTCAGATGGTAAGGAACTGTTTTGGCACTGTGTCATAAATTTGCAATTTTTTTCACGATTCTGCTTTGCGATCTGCCTGCTTGAGAAATGAAATACAACGTATTTTACCAGATCAAAAGAAAAGTCGGTTGACATCACTATGTGAAACAAGATGGGTTGAGCGTCATGATGCTATTTTTGCTTTCATTGAGCTCCTGTCCTCAGTACGGTCCAGTCTGTTGTTGATCAGTGAAACATTTTCAGGTGATTCCTCCATAAAGGCAATCAGCTATTTAGTGCCATTGACAAAGCTGAATTCATGCTGACATTGTATGTATGTGAAAAATGCTTGCCAAAACTTTTCACCTATCACAATTCCTCCAAAAAGTAGAATGTGACAAAGCAGCTGAATATGGAATTCAGTTTAGACCTCACTGGCGAACCGCAAGGGAAAGTGGAAACAGTAATATGGAAAATGCTTGTGAACAATACTATTGCCAGACTCTCTTCATTAAACTGCTGGACGTCTATGCATCAGAAATGAAAGAGCGGTTCACAAAACACAGAGCCCTTCTTGCCAATCTTAATGGCATCCTCCCGTGCAATGTCTATATGCTAACTAGCAACTCTGCAGAAGTTCTTTCGAGCTTATATCCAGATGATGTCACTCCCACTTTGGCAATACTCGATTCCGAAATCGCAACATGGAAGGCTAAATGGGCAAATATGTCACCAGTTCTACGGAGTGCTCTAGATGCTCTAAATAATTGGAACAAGCATTTCTTTCCCAACATTTTTTAACTTCTGTGTATTTTTGCAACACTGCCAGTGACTACAGCTCATGTGGAATGAAGCTTCTCCCAACTCTCCAGAATTAAAACAAATGCAAGGATTACAATGGCAGAATCAAGACTGAATGGACTGACTTTGCTGTCTGAACATAGAGACTTTAAAATATCCCCTGATCAAGTAATTGACAAGTTTGCAACAAAAAACAGACGACTGGACCTGGTGATCTAAACAACAAGGTAAGAGTGACTGTGACAGGCTAGCTGTAGGGGTAGCGTCAGACCAGAAAGGAGCACACAGACAGACAGCAGTGGCAGGTGCAACTGAGACGCTGCGGTGCTCAGTGCGTTTAATTGAATGAAACAAATAAAAGATTTAAACAAAAAAAACAGCACACGGCACTTGAGGCCAAAATAAATAGACAAACTGAAACTGTGGACAAACAGACAAACAAACACGGTGAGTAAAAATAAACAAACAAGTATCGTGCAGTCCTACCAGCACGCAATAGCAATTGTTATTTTATATTATTCTCCTTTCTCTCTCACCCGTTCTCCACTCACCGAACACACAACCCTGAGTGAGTGCTTTGTGCATCTATATATACTGTTGTGCCGGGATTCAATTACTAATTAATTATTCACTTGAATCCCAGCACGTGAACTAATTTGTGCAACCCCGTGCTCACATACTATTACATACTTTAAATGCACATGAAGTAAAATGCAATTCCTAAATACAATTATACATTTTAAACACTCGTGCTCATTACCCGCATTATATCCCGTGTACCAACTACAATACACCAACATTAGCACACTACATGCAACATATAACACACAAATGCACACAGGGGCGGGGCACATTGCCACATATCCCCTGTGCGCAGCACACATGGCCTCAATGGCCACCTCCCCCCTTAAAATCCACAAAGTCTCGCTCAAAGTCCTGCGTCAAGAACAGGGACTTCAAGGGGTTCACGGGCAGCAATGTTGCCAGTAGCCAGGCTGCAATGCTGTCAGTGTAACTGGTGACAGCAGAGTGGCACACTCCTGTAGCACCTCTGGCAGAGGAAAGACTGCCAGGTGCAATGCTGTCAGCGTAACTGCTGACAGCTCCTAGGCTGACTCCTTCAGCCAGGACAGTCCTGGCAGCGGAAAGGCTGCGGGTGCAGGTGGTCCCCCGACCTCCCTCTTCTTCGTAGCCAGCATATCCCCCCGTGGGGCTCCGGCCACAGCACTTCCTGCAGCACAAGTGCTGCAGTGGGAGCAGATCTCCTGACATCCCCCACAATCTCTGGCAGCGAAACTGCTGCTGGGATTGGTGATCTCCGGACCTCCCCCCCTTCTTCGTGGCGGCAGCTCCCTTGGTGGGGTTCTGGCCACAGTACTTCCTGCTGCGATGCGGAGCAACAGGCAGCCCCAGGCGATGCGGAGCAACAGGAAGCCCCAGGCGATGCGGAGCAACAGGCAACCCCAGGCGATGCAGAGCAGCAGGCAACCCCAGGCGATGCAAGGCAGACATCCTTAGGCGAAGCGAGGCAGGCATCCTTGGGCGGTGCGAGGCAGGCATCCCCTGACGGTGACGTGAAGGCATCCCTGGGCGGTGACGTGAATGCATCCCCGGGTGATGGCAAACTCAGCTGTAGCTCCTCTCCCTCGGGTGGTGGAGGTGGGAGCAGCAAGCTGTCCTCCCACGTTAGTGGAGGCGGAACCAGCAGGTATTCACCCTCTGCTGGTGGAGGTGGCGGAGGCAGAGGCAGCTCCTGCTGCTCTGCTCCTGGCGGTGGAGGAGATAGAGGGAGCGCCAGCTGCTCTGCTCCTGCCAGTGGAGGTGATGGAGGCAGAGACAGACCCCGCTGCTCTGCTCCTGGTGGAGGTGGTAGAGGCAGTGGCAGCTCCTGCTGCTCTGCTCCTAGTGGCAGAAGCGGTGGAAGTGGGAGCAGCGTGTAGTCTCCTGGCGACGGAGGTGGGAGCAGCGTGTAGTCTCCCCCTTTTTCAGGGGACTGGTGCGGCTCTCCCTCTGTGGCAGGGGACTGGTGCAGCTCTCCCTCACTTGCAGGGGACTGGTGCGGCTCTCCCTCTGTCTCGGAAGGGGAAACCAGCAGGCATTCTTCCTCTGCTGGTGGAGATGGGGACAGCAGGCATTCTTCCTCTGCTGGTGGAGATGGGGACAGCAGGCATTTGTCCTCTGCTGGTGGAGATGGGGACAGCAGGCATTCTTCCTCTGCTGGTGGAGATGGGGACAGCAGGCATTCTTCCTCTGCTGGTGGAGATGGGGACAGCTGCCTCTCAGGCTTTGGATCCCCGCAGTCCCTCTGTCTGGGCGCTGGACGCTCACGGTCCCCCCGTCTGGGCGCTGGATGCTCGTGGCCCCCCCGTCTGGGCACTGGACGCTCGTGGCCCCCCTTCTGGGCGCTGGATGCTCGTGGCCCCCGTCTGGGCGCTGGATGCTCGTGGCCCCCCTCTGGGCGCTGGATGCTCGTGGCCCCCGTCTGGGCGCTGGATGCTCGTGGCCCCCCCGTCTGGGCACTGGATGCTCGTGGCCCCCCCGTCTGGGCGCTGGATGCATGGGCTCCTCCCACTCAGGTGCTAGTTCCTCCTCATAACTGCGGAAGGGACACTTGAATAAATTCCAGGGCTGTCGCCGAGGGCCAGCAAAAACCCGGTACAACATTGCACGGATTGTCACCAGATAAATTGTATCACCCACCTGGAGCACTACAACGCGCACCCAGGACTGGTGACCAGGATTGTATATTGTGGGAGACATCGTTTATTATTATTTGGGATGCAGCCCGTGTTATTTTCCCTGCGCTTTACACATGGTTGTGTATTCCAGGGACTTTTTCTTTTGGTCACCAGACCTGGACTTTGAAAATAAAAGCTCTGATTTTTCCCTTGGAATAACTCTCTGTTTGTTTCATTTTGCACTGCATCACTCCTGCACCTGTACAAAGTAAAGTAAAGTCAATACTTCCCCTAATAGTCCTACCCTTGACATTGGCTCCTCTCACAGCTGCAATGACTTCTTACATTTCTTTAAAAATAAAATACTAGACACCAGAAATGAGATTCCACAGACACCTTCTATTAAGGAAGACTCCAGCACAATTTTACCAACTACACTTATTAAGGCTACTATGGGGGCTTTTTCTTTGATTACATTATAGGAACTGACAGAGCTAGTTCAACATATGAAAGCTACTACATTCTCTCTTGATCCTATTCCTACAAAACTATTAAAAGATGTTCTTGGTTTTAATTTTAAAAATTATAAATGGTTCACTTTCCTCCGGTATTGTTCCCTCAGCACTTAAGGTAGCTGTGGTAAAGCCTATGCTTAAGAAACACAATTTGGACCCTAAAGTCCTCAATAACTATAGGCCAATCTCCAACCTACCATTCTTTGATAAGGTTCCAGAGAGAGTTGGTGCAATTCAATTACAAACATGTCTAACTCTTAATGGTATATTCAAGAAGTTTCAGTCTGGTTTTCGTGCTGCACATAGCACCGAGACGGCCCTTGTCAGAGTTCTGAACGATCTGCTGATAAGCTTTGACTTGGGCTTTTCATCAGTATTAATTATTCTTGATCTAAGTGGTGCCTTTGATACTGTAGACCATTCCATCCTACTGAATCGTCTTGAAAGCACAGTAGGACTGTCTGGCCTTGTCCTATCCTGGTTCAAATCTTATCTTTCTTACAGGTTTCAGTTCATCTCTATTGGGAAGGTAAAATCGGCATTATCGGAAGTTATCTGTGGTGTTCTACAGGGCTCAGTTCTAGGTCCCTTGAAATCGTCCCTCTCCACCCACATCCAGGCTCTAGAATACTGCGAGGCATGACCACTGTCTTCACATGAAACCGCCCCTCTCCACCCACATCCGGGCTCTAGAATACTGCGAGGCATGACCACTGTCTTCACATGAAACCGCCCCTCTCCACCCACATCCGGGCTCTAGAATACTGCGAGGCATGACCACTGTCTTCACATGAAACCACCCCTCTCCACCCACATCCGGGATCTAGAATACTGCGAGGCATGACCACTGTCTTCACATGAAACCGCCCTTCTCCACCCACATCCGAGCTCTAGAATACTGCGAGGCATGACCACTGTCTTCACATGAAACCACCCCTCTCCACCCACATCTGGGCTCTAGAATACTGCAAGGCATGACCACTGTCTTCACATGAAACCGCCCCTCTCCACCCACATCCGGGATCTAGAATACTGCGAGGCATGACCACTGTCTTCACATGAAACCGCCCCTCTCCACCCACATCCGGGCTCTAGAATACTGCGAGGCATGACCACTGTCTTCACATGAAACCACCCCTCTCCACCCACATCTGGGCTCTAGAATACTGCAAGGCATGACCACTGTCTTCACATGAAACCGCCCCTCTCCACCCACATCCGGGATCTAGAATACTGCGAGGTATGACCACTGTCTTCACATGAAACCGCCCCTCTCCACCCACATCCGGGATCTAGAATACTGCGAGGCATGACCACTGTCTTCACATGAAACCGCCCCTCTCCACCCACATCCGGGCTCTAGAATACTGCGAGGCATGACCACTGTCTTCACTACTAAGCATCAACTATTTCATTTCAGTAGCATCTAGGCTATTCCATGATGAGTGTAACTAAATGTAAAACCCAAGCAAAATTCAACAATCATTGGCCAACAGGAACTTGCTTACAATTGACAGTAAAGTGGGCGGCCCCTAGATGGAATATGCACTGTGTATTCCTTTTAGTTTTTCAAATGTTGGTGTTTGTGAATTCAGGCTAGGGATAGTGGCAGTAGCAGAGCCGGGAGGGGGGGGGAGTTTTTTTTATTTCACTAAGATGAAATGCGTTTGCGCATTTTATTTTTTGCTTGCCAATCATATTTAATATCAAATCTTATTTTTAATTAAATAGAGCCTTCTGATATAATATTGCCATGAAAGTGTTTCTCCTCCTCTCCTGTTCGTGACATCAAGTCAAAGACAGTTTGAATACCTTTAGTGGGGTTGGAGTCTCAAGTCTATCTGAAATGTGAGGAAAACTAATTTCTTTTCAATCTCCTGTTTTCATTAATGGTATTCCTAAGCAATCTGCTGGATTCTTAGTACCTCAATAGTGAGCATTTGTATGCCAAATATTTGCATCTCCTGTTATGTTTTCAACTTTATGTACTGAGTCTTTACCGTTTTTGAAAGTTATCGACTTTTATTTTAGCGTTATGGTCTTAAGTCTATTTTCTGCACGTCAGCATTCCACTGTACAGTAATTCAGCACTTCTGTTACATCTGCTTCGATATATGATCATGAGACCAGTAAATTATAAGACAACTATTTTAACAATGGGCCCCTAGAGTAAGTCTTGCTGCCCCAGGAAGTTAGCTCCGCCCCTGGATTGTGGCAAGATGCTGGAAGGAACTTCCCCTAACAGCTCTGCAGTACACTGGAACAGCAGCCACCTCGAACTGCACATAGGAATGGAACATGCACAAGGTGCTCGAGCCAATCATTCTGCAGGAAAGCCCAACTCATCTCAATTAGCTGTCACAACAGCCACACCTGTGCAAGCTGGTTGCCAACATGAGTGAGCCCTGACCGAGTTAGCAACTGCACTTCCCTTTGATCTTCACACCACCCAATACATTGTACTTTCTCAATGATGCCTCTCTAATAAACCAGCATTACATGATATTTATTTGAAATATAACAATTCTAAATATTATAGGTATTTATTTGAAATTAACACAATTCTAGAACACTACACACTTTTTCGTTGCATTCAATTTTCATTGACTTAACTGAAGAACAGAATGATAACTATTGAGTTCCTGTACTTGTGTCATACTTTTTATTATCAATCAATACAAACTTATTGCGTTCCCCGCTGACCTAGTTAACATGCCCGTCATCATATATTCCTTTTTATTATCAATTTTCTTTCTGTGCCATTTTCCAAGATAAAATTGGATATTAAAAGAAGATTTTTACTTTTGATGTCTACATGCTTGGAACAGACATCAAAGATGTAACATTTTACAAAGGAAATCAAATCAAATCTATTGTAACAGCCTTGTAAATGTAATACAACTGTGCCCTGGTGATTTCAGTCTAAATGGAGTGATTGAACTCTATGTATATTACTACTCTGTTTGTGTTCTCCGAGGTGATAAAACTAAATATGAAATCCTATCTCAGGTCACAATGGCAGTAAGGTGAAAAAAAAAACTCTAGTGACCATTTACCCACAAGATCAGTAAGTCCTGCTGAAATGCAATCAATTCAAAAGGCATTCATTCACGATCCCCTCCATTATTGTACTTAGTAAAACTCAATTCCAAATCGGTGTCAAAAGAATTCTTCTTGTACATGGTGCCCTCAGGAAACAGTGCTAAGCAACAGAAGGGCTGCAATACAATTCTGTGTCGAGTCCAACTCAGAGATGGACACCACTGCCAGGATTAATCTTGCTGCTCTTGGCTGGGTGCACCAAGAGATTTTCTTTAGGTGCCAGTGTTGGCAGCATGGTTTCCGAATGCTTGTTTCTGGGACTAATACACTACCCCACCTGTTCATTTTTTTTTGTAGCTCTTCCATTAAATTTCAGTGCAGTCTGTTCTGGTTCAGGATCTCATTCCATTGGGATGCACAGCAGCACGCATAGCCTGCAGTGTGTCCCAAATATACACTGGCCATCAAGGGCTCATCGCTGCCATCAGCAAATCGTTTATAAATATATCAGAAAAGAGGCGACACTTTATATTCACTGGCATCTGTTCCACTCACTGTGCTGAAGAGCCATGACACATGGTGGGCAGAGCAAGGGGAGAGGGTTGCATGGTTGGTGTCTTGCCTCAAAGGGGCCTTCTTGTGGTCCCATTAGCACTTGAAGACATGTTATTTGGACATGCAGCGATGCACTAGGAATGTGATCGAGATCATTGACATGGATTTTGCCTAAACGTATTTAATGTTGTCAGACTCCCCCCACACTTTATGTACAATGTACACTTTCACCTGCACAAGTTAGTATGCATATAAAATCGTAAGTTCATGGCTAATCATGTTGAGTTTATTTATTGCGGAGGTCAAAGAGTACCAGAGAAAATGCATGGTTAGAGGAATTTCGCGATCATACCCAGCTATATTTGTCCATAAAGCCAGGAATTTCTTTTGCCTGGGTGTTTTTAGCTACTTGCCTTACAGACATCAAGCACTGGATATCACAGAATTTTCTGAATTCAGATAAAACAGAGGTTATGCTAGTGGGCTCATAGAACCAACTAAAAGGAAATGGGGGATTACATGGCTTGACCCTTGCAGTCTCTCATCAAAACTTAAACTAGAAATTAAGACTCTGATCCTGATCTCTCATTTCAGACTCATATTAGGCAAGTTACTAAAGTATATTTTTACCATTTGAGAAATATAGCCAAACTTAGACCAATTATTTCTGTACCTGATGCCGAGAGACTAATGCATGCCTTTGTTTCACCTAGAATTGATTATTATAATGCACAACAAAAGCAACACGGGAGGTAGGGCTTTTTCTTGTACAGCTCCAAAATTATGGAATGCTCTGCCTTCATTTGTCAGGGAATCTGGGACAGTTACAGTTTTCAAGTCAAGACTAAAAATGCCCTTTTATAAAATGGCTTTCTTATCTTAGTGGGTTTTAACTTTAAAGTTGCTGCTTTTGTATTGTGTATACTGTTATTTAAATATGTTATTTAAATGGTCTGATTATGGCAGGTGTATGTGTGATACTGTGACAGAGCGAATGATTCCAAGTCAACAATCTCCCTCTGTGGCGGAGTGTCCCGCCCCTATGTATTTATTTATTATTATTTGTATTTGTTTGCGGCGTGGATAAAAGCGCCGCTTCTTTTGTTATTATTTGTTTTGTATATTTAAAACCCGTGAGGATGCGTGGCTGATCAGCTTCTGATTATTTAACAAGCTGACAGTCACGCATCCTTACCAAATGCGTGCAGACTGTGGCCGAGGGGTAATAAGATAATTAACAGCTAGTTAACCCCTCGGCCAGAGTATAAGAACCTGCAGCTGTCCATGCCGCAGGGTTGGGTGTACAGAGAGGAGGTAAGGGGAGAAAGAGCGGAGACAGAGTTTGAAAATAACAATTGCTAAAACGTACTGGATTAGCCAGCACGACACTTACTTGTTTGTTTGTCTGTCTGGTTTGTTTGGCCCTTGTGCCTTTTTGTTTTGTATTATTATTTATTAAAAAAGCTGACCGCAGTAGCGTTCAGATTCACCCGCCCATCCATTGTTGTTTTGGTTCAGTTACTTCCTGGTCCATGACGTCACCACACCTCACCACTGCAAGCCATCCTGTCACATATGGTGTCCTGTGTGGGACAAACAACGCCTCCAGGAGCCGGACCAGGAACAGCAAAGGGAGTTTTTTTTTTGTTTTTCAAAAAGTGTTTTTGTGATTGGGAAGGGGAAAAAAATGGGAAGAAGCGGCAGGAGAAAGCAGCAACAGCAGCAGGAGGCGCATCAACAGCAGCGGGGGCGGTCGCAGATCCTGTCGCGTTTCTACCATACCGGATGTTTGCCTGGCCTGTCTGGATGAGGAAGGGTGGTGTTTCCTGTGTGGCGAGGTCAGGTATCGTCCACTCAGCCAGAGCCACGCATGGCAGGAGATGGAGGAGCCTGAGCGTCCGGCGTCAGGAGGAGAGGTCCCGATGGCTCAGAGGCCGACAAAAGCACTCTCCTCTGAGGGAATCTGGGGCTGGCTGGTGGAGCCTGGGAGGAATGCCGAAGAGGCCCTCCCCGATGTGATCAACCTCCTGTGGGCCAGAGATGGAGAGCGATGGGAAGCCTGGGAAAAGCAACACTGCCCAGTGTCCCTCCCGGAGGTTGCGGACATGGTAATCCACTACCTGGCTGCAGATATGGCAGGGCTCCCGCTATCTCCAGCTCCATCGGGAAAAGCTCCGCCGCTGCCTTCTCCAGCGCCAGAGGGAGAGGAGCCATCGCTGCCTTCTCCAGCGCCAGAGGGAGAGGAGCCATCGTTGCCTTCTCCAGCTCCAGAGGGAGAGGAGCCATTGCTGCCTTCTCCAGCGCCAGAGGGAGAGGAGCCATCGCTGCCTTCTCCAGCGCCAGAGGGAGAGGAGCCATCGCTGCCTTCTCCAGCGCCAGAGGGAGAGGAGCCATCGCTGCCTTCTCCAGCGCCAGAGGGAGAGGAGCCATCGCTGCCTTCTCCAGCGCCGGATGGAGAGGAGCCATCGCTGCCTTCTCCAGCGCCGGAGGGAGAGGAGCCATCGCTGCCTTCTCCAGCGCCGGAGGGAGAGGAGCCATAGCTACCTTCTCCAGCGCCAGAGGGAGAGGAGCCATCGCTGCCTTCTCCAGCGCCGGATGGAGAGGAGCCATCGCTGCCTTCTCCAGCGCCGGATGGAGAGGAGCCATCGCTGCCTTCTCCAGCGCCGGAGGGAGAGGAGCCATCGCTGCCTTCTCCAGCACCGGAGGGAGAGGAGCCATAGCTACCTTCTCCAGCGCCAGAGGGAGAGGAGCCATCGCTGCCTTCTCTAGCGCCAGAGGGAGAGGAGCCATGGCTGCCTTCTCCAGCGCCAGAGGGAGAGGAGCCATCGCTGCCATCTCCAGCGCCAGAGGGAGAGGCGCCATCACTGCCTTCTCCAGCGCCAGAGGAGAGGAGCCATGGCTGCCTTCTCCAGCGCCGGAGGGAGAGGAGCCATCTCTGCCTTCTCCAGCGCCGGAGGGAGAGGAGCCATTGCTGCCATCTCCAGCGCTGGAGGGAGAGGAGCCATCTCCAGCGCCAGAGGGTGAGGAGCCCTCACCACTGTCTCCAGCACCAGGAGTAGAGCAGCAGGAGCTGCCTCTGTCTCCGCCACCACCAGGAGCAGAGCAGCAGGAGCTGTCTCTGTCTCCGCCAACACCAGGAGCAGAGCAGCAGGAGCTGCCTCTGCCTCCACCACCTTCAGGAGCAGAGCAGCAGGAGCTGCCTCTGTCTCCGCCACCGCTAGGGGCAGAGCAGCAGGAGCTGCCTCTGCCTCCGCCACCTCCACCGCCAGGAGCAGAGCAGCAGGAGCTGCCTCTGCCTACACCACCTCCACCAGCAGAGGGTGAATGCCTGCTGGTTCCGCCTCAACCTCCGTGGGAGGATTGCTTGCCCCTCCCACCTCCACCAGCAGAGGGTGAATACCTGCTGGTTCCGCCTCAACCGCTCTGGGAGGACTGCTTGCCGCTCCCAGCTCCACCAGCAGAGGATGAATGCCTGCTGGTTCTGCCTCAGCCGCCGTGGGAGGACTGCTTGCCCCTCCCACCTCCACCAGCAGAGGGTGAATACCTGCTGGTTCCATCTCCACCTCCACCAGCAGAGGGTGAATACCTGCTGGTTCCACCTCCACCGTCATGGGTCTGCTCCTGCCCTGCGTCTCACCGCCCAAGGATGCCTGCCTCGCACCGCCCAAGGATGCCTGCCTCGCACCTCCCAAGGATGCATGCCTCGCACTGCCCAAGGATGCCTGCCTCGCACCGCCCAAGGATGCCTGCCTTGCATCGCCTGGGGCTGCCTGTTGCTCCGCATCGCCTGGGGCTGCCTGTTGCTCCGCATCGCCTGGAGAGCCACCAGTTACAGGGTACGAGGGAGAAGTGGAGCTCCTGCTGCCGCCTCCATGGCCAGGGGCTCCCCTCCCGAGTTCGCCTCCCGAGGATCCGCTGCTGCTGCCGTCGTCTCCCGAGGGTCCGCTGCTGCTGCCGTCGCCTCCCGAGGGTCCTGTTTTGCCTGGGGTCGCTACCAGTCCTGCCATGCGGCAGGAAATACTGTGGCTGGAACCCCATGAAGGGGAACTGCTGGCCACGATGAAGGGGGGGGAGGTCAGGAGACCAGCTCCCCCAGCCACACTTTCGCGGCAGGAAATACTGTGGCTGGAGCCCCATGAAGGGCAGCTGCCAGCCATGAAGAAGGGGGGGGAGGTCAGGAGACCAGCTCCCCTGCAGCAATTTCACTGCAGGAGAAAGGGTGGCCGGAGCCCCACGGAGGGAGCTACCAGCCATGAAGAAGGGGGAGGTCAGGAGACCAGCTCCCCACAGCAATTTCGCTGCAGGAGAAAGGGTGGCGGAGCCCCACGGAGGGAGCTGCCAGCCATGAAGAAGGGGAGGTCAGGAGACCAGCTCCCCCGCAGCAATTTCGCTGCAGGAGAAAGGTGGCCAGAGCCCCACGGGCCGGAGCTGCCGGCCCGTGAAGAAGGGGGCAGGTCTGGAGACCACCCCAAAATTCTTTTGGCCAGAGGAGCCGGCCTGTGCGCTGGCCATCGAACCTTCTGGCTGTTTGGGTGGGAGGAGGACATCCCACTGTGGCCGCCACCTTTGGCAACGTTGCTGCCCCTGTTCCTGGGCGGGACTGCTAGCTGGGACTTTGGGGACTAAGGGGAGGTGGCGAAAAGGCCATGTGTGCTGCGCACAAGGGGGCATGTGTGGCGGAGTGTCCCGCCCTATGTATTTATTATTATTTGTATTTGTTTGCGGCGCGGATAAAAGCACCGCGTCTTTTGTTATTATTTGTTTTGTATATTTAAAACCCGTGAGGATGCGTGGCTTATCAGCTACTGATTATTTAACAAGCTGACAATCACGCATCCTTACCAAACGCGTGCAGACTGTGGCCGAGGGGTAATAAGATAATTAACAGCTAGTTAACCCCTCGGCCAGAGTATAAGAACCTGCAGCTGTCCATGCCGCAGGGTTGGGTGTACAGAGAGGAGGTAAGGGGAGAAAGAGTGGAGACAGAGTTTAAAAATAACAATTGCTGAAACGTACTGGATTAGCCAGCACGGCACTTATTTGTTTGTTTGTCTGTCTGGTTTGTTTGGCCCTTGTGCCTTTTTGTTTTGTATTATTATTTATTAAAAACGCTGACCGCAGTAGCGTTCAGCTTCACCCGCCCATCCATTGTTGTTTTGGTTCAGTTACTTCCTGGTCCGTGACGTCACCACACCTCACCACTGCAAGCCATCCTGTCACACCCTCCCATTGTGGGAGGGTGTGGTAGAACAGGAACAATGTGCCCCGGACTGGATGGTTTGGCAGTACATTCCAGGGTCAGTTGGAAGTTGGCCATCCAGAAAGGGGGCGGAGTCACAATACCAGAAGTCCTCGTCTTAATGCGATAGGCGATGTGTCAGTCATGGATTGGAGGATACGTTTATTGCAGTCGCTACCAAAGGGGGCGTGACTGAGGGTATATCAGGGTATGTGGCAAAGCAATCTATTCCTTTGTTATGGTTACGGAAAGACCTGTAAAGGACGTACAAACAAAAAAGTACTGTGAGTGTTTTGTGTTGTCTTATCTGTCTATTTAACTGTTATATGTTATTCTAGACCGCTAAATATCCAGGAGCTGCCGCGTTAAGCCACTATTGGACTTGTGATTGTGTGTGTATAAAGCGTGTGTCATTATTAGTATTATTAGTATTATTTCGGTACTGAACCAGGTATTATTATTTAAGGTTGCCAAACAAGAAACCCAGCACAAATAAAGTGCTGGTTTTTCACCGTGAACTGTGTTGTGTTTGTTATTACTGAGCACTGCAAACCACTTTGCCACAGACATGCTATACAAATGTATCGTGGTTTGTTCTTTTTTTCTGCTACATACTGTACAGTGCTTTGCAATACTATTGTATAAAAAGCGTTTTATAAATGCAATAAATAAATTAAATAAATAAATACTGTATGTTCAGTCAGGGAACTCATGTGATAGTTCAAATATGTATTACAGATTAGCAGACGTGTAGGACTCGAGTCGCATTTTTCATGACTCGAACTCGAGTCACAGCCGCAAAAGACTCGGGCTCGACGAGTGACTCGGACTCGAACATTCGGGCTCCGTGACTCGGAGATATTAACGACGAGTCATTTTTTATTTTCTGTTACACAAGTTATATTAGTTACTAGGAAACTGTGTACAATAAAAACCCACCCAATAACTGGTTAGCCCTGTTGTCTTTGCAGCCAATCACAGTCAGAATAAGAAATTCTAAGCAAGCTAGTTTGTAGTGTAAACACCCCCACAAACAAATCCAACCCAACTACAACCATTGCAGACCAAGTTTTATAAGGAATAAATAATGTCAGCATGGTAAACAAGTAAGTAATTATTTGGCTTTAACGATCCTTTCTATTTACTACTTTAAACCGTGTTCTAACTTGAAAAATACGTAATTTGATTTGGCTGAACTCCCTGAATCTCTGGAATATAATGTATCACTGAAAACAATAGAACATTGGTCACCTTAATTTTGAGTTTACTGAAAACAAAAATGAATGAAAAAAGAATAATCAGATAAGTTATAATCATAGTTTTAGAGCTTCTTAATTCATATCAGAAAGTCACTGTAAGTAATTGTTTTATTAAGACATTTTGGAAACAGGTAATTCAAAGATCAGAATAGACCTTTAGCTGGTTTTGAAATGGTTTCACGTAACGCTTGTGTTTGAAATATTAGCATGTATGTGGGGAAGCAAGTCACCCCAATCACTAAAGAAAGAAGCAAGGCAAGTGACACTTTGAAGGCGATAAGCTGTCCATCCTTATCATTTAGATCCATTACTGGAAGTGTATAGACCATTATGATCCAGCTGGTTACGTGCAGTGCATTGCATGCTAATAAACACATGTCATTTCCAACAGACCCAGCCGCGCCACATGGAAGCTCTCTGCACAGCTTAGAGAGGTCTGTGTGCAGGCTGGCCAGTATCAGTGAATGTGTATGTAATGGTTCACACTAAAAAACAGTAAGGCGTGTTTCTCTGGGGTGCAGAGGCTCTGCTTCTAAAATCTCAATAACACACTAACAATACAATTCCTTCATGTCCAGTTTTATCCCTAAAAATAAATACTGTATTTGATTATAGTGCATCAAAATGAACAGAATTGTCTTGTAAAGCTAATGTAGTAATAATGGATTAATGGCCCACTTGCAACATGTTCTGTTTTACCTGGATGAGAGAGCACCTTGTGTTGCATTTCCATTTTTTGTTAATCAAATCCATGCTTTATATTTGGTTACCTTGCTGATTTGAATTGATCCATTGAGTGCTGCCCCCTGTTCAATAGATTGAAACAGTCATACCATCGGTTCTGCCTCCCAGGCAAGGACACCTTTGGAAATGAGGCAAACGTCTCGCTGGGAAATTTAAAAACAAATAAACCAAAAAAAGTCATTACAAATTTGACAGTGGTTGTACTCTAGTATATGCAACGCTGACTTTTCAATCATCTGTGTCTACGTCTGTTTAGGAATAAATACAGTATATTTTAAAAAGTGTACTGCCAAAACCGTCAAGAAAACTGTTCCGCAGGATGAGCTCTTCCTCTTTCTGCACTTGCACTAACATTTTCAGAACATCAGGCTAAATAAAAATGTACCTTGAAATTGAAGACAAAAGATCATATCAATCAATCAAGCAATCTTTATTTAGTATAGTGCTCATCACAATAGAATTGTCACAGAGCGATAAAAACAAACAAACAAACAAACAAACAGTACATTGTCAATTTAAAACAGAATCCAGCAGGAAACATGAATACAAAGTTAATCCAATAAAACACAAAGAACAGAACAATAAAAGCTGCAGACAAGTCATTAAGATAAACAGGCTAGACTATAAAAATGTGTCTTTAGTCTTGTTTTAAAAACAGCAATGGTTGAGTATATTATCAGTGAAATACAGTGTAAACTATACTGGAGTTAAAACTCTTGTGGAGTTTAACAAGACAGGTTTCACTTGGCATGGCACAGTTATGACCGGCCTCTCCTCACACATTATATATCCTGCAACAAGAACTATTCATGCAATTGGTGACAAGCTGCTGTCCTGATTGATAAACCCTTGGAGTCCAGGGGGTGCTTCTCAATCTCTGCAGGACAGTTTCAGTGGCAGCAGTCTACAGATGACCTGCAGCCATAGCTCTTCTGGACAGCTGAGTCTACAGCTGACCTTTAGAGAATGGTCTGACATTCCAATGAGACCCCTATTGGAGAAAGCCTCCCTGGTTTCCTCTCATTGATTCTTAATATCTCGGTGTCACTCTTTACTGTCTCTCTTAGAAGGGGCACTGCACCTGGTTGCTGTGAATCTGCATATGCACAAAGGAATCTGAAGTCTTTTTGTTCAAAATTGCTAATTAATACAATTGTGAGGCTTTATACCACCTTCAAACAAAACTGCCCATGTGACTATTACATAGTCTGCCAATGTGTAAGACTATTATATATAGTTCTACAATTATGATTGGAATTGGCACACAAAACAAATCAAACCTCTCAGCTCTCCCAAAATCTTAATTTTTTTCTTCCCTCAAACTGCACTGCGTACACCAGCTTCATGTGGGAATATTCAAACTGTCTCTTTCATCAATATGTTGAGGGCAAAATGCATCCTTTAGGACATTAAAAAGCTGATGCTCATTTAGATTCATTCATATCAGATGATAAAGATTTTATATGTACATGGCTAATGAATCGGTCACAACCACAAAGGTGTTTCCATGAATTACTTGAAATAAAGTTTAATATTGCTCAAACCTTTCTAGATTGTTGGTTTATTTAGCTGTATTACAGTAATTCAGCCAAAACAGACTTTCTTTATTTAAGGTAAAGCTTTGTATGCTGCTGTTTCCAGTGGCCTAAATACTGTATTCAGAACAGAATGATTCAGCAACAGTGTACATTAAATACTGAAGAAATACCCAAATTCAATGACCAACATTTCAACTACAAGTCTTTTTCAATGTCTTACCAATAGGGTAAAACAAACAGATTCCACGTCACATTGAGTCCTTTAAAAAAATCCAAGCCTCAGTTTAAACAGTGCTGATGTGTTTACAAAACCCCTGTCCCTCTAAAGCCTCAGTTTAAACAGTGCCGATGTGTTTACAAACCCCCTGTCCCTCTAAAGCCTCAGTTTAAACAGTGCCGATGTGTTTACAAAACCCCTGTCCCTCTAAAGCCTCAGTTTAAACAGTGCTGATGTGTTTACAAACCCCCTGTCCCTCTAAAGCCTCAGTTTAAACAGTGCTGGTGTGTTTACAATCCCCCTGTCCCTCTAAAGCCTCAGTTTAAACAGTGCTAGTGTGTTTACAAACCCCCTGTCCCTCTAAAGCCTCAGTTTAAACAGTGCTGGTGTGTTTACAAACCCCCTGTCCCTCTAAAGCCTCAGTTTAAACAGTGCTGCTGTGTTTACAGTCCTGAGATCCTTTGGCTCCTGCTGATGTTTACACTTATAAACTCTGGGAGACGACGGCAAGGGACTGCAAGATATGATGGGATTTGCCTCACTGGGAATGATTTGGATGTTATAAGAGCATTACACAAAGCTTCTATGTGACTGTATAATTGCTGTTACATAAAGGTAATATTGTAAGTAAATAATGCCTTGCAATGTTGCATCCATATCTGTTTAAGTTCTGTTTGCAACTTAATGGTCTTTTGTTTGACCTCACATAGTCCGCAGCATGTTTTTTTTTTTTTTTGACTGCTGTTGAAGTAAATCCAGTAACGTACCAGACAGCTGGTTCTGCCTGAGCTGCTTTGTGTTGAAGCAAGGGGCCTCTCCTGGACACATTGCAACCAGCCAGGGAGGGACAGGGGTGAGGAGGGGAGAGGCTACCAACAGTGTTTGTATAATGCATGTGAGGCATTGTGTTTGTATAATGCATGTGAGGCATTGTGTTTGTATAATGCATGTGAGACATTGTGTTTGTATAATGCATGTGAGGCATTGTGTTTGTATAATGCATGTGAGGCATTGTGTTTGTATAATGCATGTGAGGCATTGTGTTTGTATAATGCATGTGAGGCATTGTGTTTGTATAATGCATGTGAGGCATTGTGTTTGTATAATGCATGTGAGGCATTGTGTTTGTATAATGCATGTGAGGCATTGTGTTTGTATAATGCATGTGAGGCATTGTGTTTGTATAATGCATGTGAGACATTGTGTTTTCAGTGGTTTGCTTGTTTGCTTGTGTAATAAAAAGGTATCAAAGCTTAGCGGGATTTTCAGAGGGGTTCTCCCAGAATAAGAGGTGTTTTTTCTTTACAAGTTTTGGAAACAAACTATTTTGTATTCCACTTTATATTATATATATATATATATATATATATATATATATATATATATATATATATATATATATATATATACAGTACTGTGCAAAAGTTTTAGGCAGGTGTGAAAAAATGCTGTAAAGTAAGAATGCTTTCAAAAATAGACATGTTAATAGATTATATTGATCAATTAACTAAATGCAAAGTGAGTGAACAGAAGAAAAATCTAAATCAAATCCATATTTGATGTGACCACCCTTTGCCTTCAAAACAGCATCAAGCATCAATTCTTCTAAGTGCACTTGCACAGAGTTTTTGAAGGAACTCGGCAGGTAGGTTGGCCCAAACATCTTGGAGAACTAACCACAGTTCTTCTATGGATTTAGGCAGCCTCAGTTGCTTCTCTCTCTTCATGTAATCCCAGACAGACTCGATGATGTTGAGATCAGGGCTCTGTGGGGGCCATAGCATCACTTCCAGGACTCCTTGTTCTTCTTTACGCTGAAGATAGTTCTTAATGACTTTTGGGGTCGTTGTCATGCTGCAGAATAAATTTGGGGCCAATCAGATGCCTCCCAGATGGTATTGCATGATGGATAAGTATCTGCCTGTACTTCTCAGCATTGAGGAGACCATTAATTCTGACCAAATCCCCAACTCCATTTGCAGAAATGTAGCCCCAAACTTGCAAGGAACCTCCACCATGCTTCACTGTTGCCTGCAGACACTCATTCGTGTACCGCTCTCCAGCCCTTCGCGAACAAACTGCCTTCTGCTACAGCCAAATATTTCAAATTTTGACTCATCAGTCCAGAGCACCTGCTGCCATTTTTCTGCACCCCAGTTCCTGTGTTTTCGTGCATAGTTGAGTCGCTTGGTCTTGTTTCCACGTCGGAGGTATGGCTTTTTGGCATAAGTCTTCCATGAAGGCCACTTCTGACCAGACTTCTCCAGACAGTAGATGGGTGTACCAGGGTCCCACTGTTTTCTGCCAGTTCTGAGCTTATGGCACTGCTGGACATCTTCCGATTGCGGAGGGAAGTAAGCATGATGTGTCTTTCATCTGCTGCAGTAAGTTTCCTTGGCGACCACTCGTCTCACGGTCCTCAACGTTGCCCGTTTCTTTGTGCTTCTTCAAAAGAGCTTGGACAGCACATCTGGAAACCCCTGTCTGCCTTGAAATTTCTGCCTGGGAGAGACCTTGCTGATGCAGTATAACTACCTTGTGTCTTGTTGCTGTGCTCAGTCTTGCCATGGTGTATGACTTTTGACAGTAAACTGTCTTCAGCAACCTCACCTTGTTAGCTGAGTTTGGCTGTTCCTCACCCAGTTTTATTCCTCCTACACAGCTGTTTCTGTTTCAGTTAATGATTGTGTTTCAACCTACATATTGAATTGATGATCATTAGCACCTGTTTGGTATAATTGTTTAATCATACACCTGACTATATGCCTACAAAATCCCTGACTTTGTGCAAGTGTACCTAGAAGAATTGATGCTGTTTTGAAGGCAAAGGGTTGTCACACCAAATATGGATTTGATTTAGATTTTTCTTCTGTTCACTCACTTTGCATTTAGTTAATTGATCAATATAATCTATTAACATGTCTATTTTTGAAAGCATTCTTACTTTACAGCATTTTTTCACACCTGCCTAAAACTTTTGCACAGTACTGTATATATATATATATATATATATATATATATATATATATATATATATATATATATATATATATATATATATATATATATATGATGCAAGATTGTAAAAATAGAACCCCTAGTATATATTTTGATTGAATCTCTTTGTGAAACATCCTGTATAAAACAGTATGGAATAGAACAGTGTTTGAAGGCAGCTGCAGCACTCACAGCAGAGTCTGATTTACAAAAGGAACGGCAAAGAGCCCCACCTAGTGGGCTGTGCTGGAACCCCAGGGCACTGACTAGCTATAAAACTGCCGTCAGTTGCACCCTGGGGGAAAGTAGCAGTGTGAAGCTGACAACAATAAGACCACTACTTCCAGTGTTCAAAACAGCACAGACTTTGGCAAACTATCAAAATAAAAGTCCCATATTGTACACACAACAAATAGGTTATTTTTTCAAGATTTGTATCATATTTCTTGCATGTATGTCCTATAATTTTGCATTTCACATTTTATTATGGTGAAACAACACATTCTCTAAAAGATATTGTAGGTTTCACTCATACACTATAAGGACACACATGCAGCAGTTTAATGAAAGATAACGATTGTGCCTCAATGAAGGGGGTGAAGTGCAATGTCGAGACACAGGAGGAACAGAGTTTTTTTATCAGATGGTAACAGCAGCACAACCCTTTATTTTCCCCTGATTCTCGGTTAATGGGCAGTCAAACCCCATTCCTGAGAACTAAATGCAAAGTAGACATAGGAGGAATAGAAAATAGTGGGGTTTTTATATTAGATTTATGTCATTGTAGAAAATGCAGTACTTTGAAGACAGTCGATTCACTAAATATATGGGCTTGCTCTGAACTGCAAGGCAGATACCACTACAGAATGAAAGCAATTCATAAATGTATTAGTATTTTATTAAAATAAATAGCCAATCAAATAATATAAGCTACAAAGCACTAGGGGGAGGAAGAACCACAGCTAACAGCTACCCTCTCCTCCAGGATTCCAGGGCTAGCAGCTACCCTCTCCTCCAGGATTCCAGGGCTAACAGCTACCCTCTCCTCCAGGATTCCAGGGCTAGCAGCTACCCTCTCCTCCAGGATTCCATGGCTAGTAGCTACCCTCTCCTCCAGGATTCCACGGCTAGCAGCTACCCTCTCCTCCAGGATTCCAGGGTTAGCAGCTACCCTCTCCTCCAGGATTGCAGAGCTAGCAGCTACCCTCCAGGATTCCACGGCTAGCAGCTACCCTCTCCTCCAGGATTCCACGGCTAGCAGCTTCTCTCTCCTCCAGGATTCCACGGCTAGCAGCTACCCTCTCCTCCAGGATTCCACGGCTAGCAGCTACCCTCTCCTCCAGGATTCCACGGCTAGCAGCTACCCTCTCCTCCAGGATTCCACGGTTAGCAGCTACCCTCTTCTCCAGGATTCCAGGGCTAGCAGCTACCCTCTCCTCCAGGATTCCAGAGCTAGCAGCTATCCTCCAGGATTCCACGGCTAGCAGCTACCCTCTCCTCCAGGATTCCACGGCTAGCAGCTACCCTCTCCTCCAGGATTCCAGGGCTAGCAGCTACCCTCTCCTCCAGGATTCCAGGGCTAGCAGCTACCCTCTCCTCCAGGATTCCAGGGCTAGCAGCTACCCTCTCCTCCAGGATTCCACGGCTAGCAGCTACCCTCTCCTCCAGGATTCCAGGGCTAGCAGCTACCCTCTCCTCCAGGATTCCAGAGCTAGCAGCTATCCTCCAGGATTCCACGGCTAGCAGCTACCCTCTCCTCCAGGATTCCACAGCTAGCAGCTACCCTCTCCTCCAGGATTCCAGGGCTAGCAGCTACCCTCTCCTCCAGGATTCCAGGGCTAGCAGCTACTCTCTCCTCCAGGATTCCACGGCTAGCAGCTACCCTCTCCTCCAGGATTCCAGGGCAAGCAGCTACCTTCTCCTCCAGGATTCCACGGCTAGCAGCTACCCTCTCCTCCAGGATTCCAGGGCTAGCAGCTACCCTCTCCTCCAGGATTCCAGGGCTAGCAGCTACCCTCTCCTCCAGGATTCCAGGGCTAGCAGCTACCCTCTCCTCCAGGATTCCAGGGCTAGCAGCTACCCTCTCCTCCAGGATTCCAGGGCTAGCAGCTACCCTCTCCTCCAGGATTCCAGGGCTAGCAGCTACCCTCTCCCCCAGGATTCCACAGCTAGCAGCTACCTTCTCCTCCAGGATTCCACGGCTAGCAGCTACCCTCTCCTCCAGGATTCCAGGGCTAGCAGCTACCCTCTCCTCCAGGATTCCACGGCTAGCAGCTACCCTCTCCTCCAGGATTCCAGGGCTAGCAGCTACCCTCTCCTCCAGGATTCCACGGCTAGCAGCTACCCTCTCCTCCAGGATTCCAGAGCTAGCAGCTATCCTCCAGGATTCCAGGGCTAGCAGCTACCCTCTCCTCCAGGATTCCAGGGCTAGCAGCTACCCTCTCCTCCAGGATTCCACGGCTAGCAGCTACCCTCTCCTCCAGGATTCCAGGGCTAGCAGCTACCCTCTCCTCCAGGATTCCACGGCTAGCAGCTACCCTCTCCTCCAAGATTCCAGGGCTAGCAGCTACCTTCTCCTCCAGGATTCCACGGCTAGCAGCTACCCTCTCCTCCAGGATTCCATGGCTAGCGGCTACCCTCTCCTCCAGGATTCCAGGGCTAGCAGCTACCTTCTCCTCCAGGATTCCACGGCTAGCAGCTACCCTCTCCTCCAGGATTCCACAGCTAGCAGCTACTCTCTCCTCCAGGATTCCAGGGCTAGCAGCTACCCTCTCCTCCAGGATTCCACGGCTAGCAGCTACCCTCTCCTCTAGGATTCCACGGCTAGCAGCTACCCTCTCCTCCAGGATTCCAGGGCTAGCAGCTACCCTCTCCTCCAGGATTCCATGGCTAGCAGCTACCCTCTCCTCCAAGATTCCAGGGCTAGCAGCTACCTTCTCCTCCAGGATTCCACGGCTAGCAGCTACCCTCTCCTCCAGGATTCCATGGCTAGCGGCTACCCTCTCCTCCAGGATTCCAGGGCTAGCAGCTACCTTCTCCTCCAGGATTCCACAGCTAGCAGCTACTCTCTCCTCCAGGATTCCAGGGCTAGCAGCTACCCTCTCCTCCAGGATTCCACGGCTAGCAGCTACCCTCTCCCCCAGGATTCCACGGCTAGCAGCTACCCTCTCCTCCAGGATTCCAGGGCTAGCAGCTACCCTCTCCTCCAGGATTCCACGGCTAGCAGCTACCCTCTCCTCCAAGATTCCAGGGCTAGCAGCTACCCTCTCCTCCAGGATTCCACGGCTAGCAGCTACCCTCTCCTCCAAGATTCCAGGGCTAGCAGCTACTCTCTCCTCCAGGATTCCACGGCTAGCAGCTACCCTCTCCTCCAGGATTCCACGGCTAGCAGCTACCTTCTCCTCCAGGATTCCAGGGCTAGCAGCTACCCTCTCCTCCAGGATTCCACGGCTAGCAGCTACCCTCTCCTCCAGGATTCCAGGGCTATCTATTGTACATCTGCAAATGCTGGCAATTGAATTCTTGCTCGATTCACCTGCGGGAAAAACTAGTATTAGATTTGTGAAAGAAATAGAATTATAAAAATGCAATACACCTTTTTCTTTAATTACATTGTAAAATGAATATCTATTTGATATATTGCCAAGATCTAAGTTTTTAATTTAAAGATTCTGAATATCTTCAGTTGATAATTCAAATTAAAAAAAAATGCTATAGTATTCACCCCGCTAGTCTCTGTGTAAGTCGCTTTGGATAAAAGCGTCTGCTAAATGACTACTTAACTGTTGCTAGCTTCACGGAACTGGGGATGGTTACAGGTCTCAGGTCAGCAGACAGCATTTCTACTACGGCACAGGTGTAGAAAGACAGGCTACACTTTCCAGTCCACACGGGTGCAGGACCTTGCTGGACTCCAGTCCACACGGGTGCAGGTCCTTGCTGGACTCCAGTCCACACGGGTGCAGGTCCTTGCTGGACTCCAGTCCACACGGTGCAGGTCCTTCCTGGACTCCAGTCCACATGGGTGCTGGACTCCAGTCCACACGGGTGCAGGGCTCCAGTCCACATGGGTGCAGGTCCTTGCTGGACTCCAGTCCACACGGGTGCTGGTCCTTGCTGGACTCCAGTTCACACAGCAGGCGGTCCTTGCTGGACTCCAGTACACTCGGCGGGTGGTCCTTGCTGGACTCCAGTACACACTGGGGGCGGTCCTTGCTGGACTCCAGTCCACACTGGGGGTGGTCCTTGCTGGACTCCAGTACACACGGCGGGTGGTCCTTCCTGGACTCCAGTACACACTGGGGGCGGCCCTTGCTGGACTCCAGTCCACACGACGGGTGGTCATTGCTGGACTCCAGTCCACACTGGGGGTGGTCCTTGCTGGACTCCAGTACACACAGGTGCAGGTCCTTGCTGGACTCCAGCCCACACTGGGAGTGGTCATTGCTGGACTCCAGTCCACACGGCAGGCGGTCCTAGCTGGACTCCAGTACACACTGGGGGTGGTCCTTGCTGGACTCCAGTCCACACTGGGGGTGGTCCTTGCTGGACTCCAGTACACACGGCGGGTGGTCCTTGCTGGACTCCAGCCCACACTGGGAGTGGTCCTTGCTGGACTCCAGTCCACATGGCAGGCGGTCCTTGCTGGACTCCAGTCCACACTGGGGGTGGTCCTTGCTGGACTCCAGTCCACACTGGGGGTGGTCCTTGCTGCTGTTCTTCCCATACACTGTGTTTGTTGACTCCCGGGCCCTAGTAGTCAGGATGGTGCCATCATCATAATTCTATTGAATTTGACTGAGCGCCCCACTTCATCATCAAACAGTCATGTTTGACAGTCCTGTTTGTTTACATACCTCGTCAGTAGTTTCATCTCCAAGGCAACAAGCTTGCCCCATCTGAAACTTGCTTGGCATTACATCACTCTGTAAGCCAAACAGCCAAGTGCACCTCCTGCTGCCTATTGCATCCTACTGGGGCAGCAGTGTGGAGTAGTGGTTAGGGCTCTGGATTCTTGACCGGAGGGTCGTGGGTTCAATCCCAGGTCGGGACACTGCTGCTGTACCCTCGAGCAAGGTACGGTACCTAGATTGCTCCAGTAAAAACCCAACTGTATAAATGGGTAATTCTATGTAAAAATAATGTGTAAAAAAGAATGTAATTGTATGTAAAAAATAATATGGTATCTTGTAAGAAGTCTGTTAAGAAATAAATAATAATAATAATAATAATACTGGGGTTTAACAATACATCTACAGATAGTCGGGTACAGGAATTGGTGCCTGGTTATAAAAGGATTAAGTTGCTGTGCATCCGCCTCATTTAGAACATAAGAACATAAGAACGTTTCCAAACAAGAGGAGGCCATTCGGCCCATCTTGCTCGTTTGGTTGTTAGTAGCTTATTGATCCCAGAATCTCATCAAGCAGGATGATTGAAGGATCTCAGTTGGTTTCAGACCCTCACAATTCTCTGTGTAAAAAAAAGTGCCTCCTATTTTCTGTTCTGAATACCCCTTTATCTAATCTCTGTTTGTGACCCCTGGTCCTTGTTTCTTTTTTCAGGACGAAAAAGTCCCCTGGGTCGACATTGTCTATACCTTTTAGGATTCTGAATGCTTGAATTAAAACACTGCGTAGTTTTCGTTGTTCAAGACTGAACCAGAACTAAACACAATATTCTAGATGAGATCTTACTAATGCATTGTAAAGTTTTAACATTACTTCCCTTGATTTAAATTCAATACTTTTCAATGGCAAAAACTTTGTTAAAGTAACGTTAAGGTTGGGTTGCAAAAGTCCAAAAGGTTAGGAAACTGCAAGCTAAAGTAGCCACGTAACCTTAACTCTGCACCCTTATGTGTGTGTTTCCCGTCACACTTGACATCACATATGACATCACATATGACATCATCAATGACATCACTAAGCACATGACAAATTCTCCCCAAAGACTGGCCATACGGACAAAACAATCATGAACCCCAAAGATAACGGTGTGGCGTCACTGCTGCCTGATGTCATTGCTAGGCAGAGTGACTTGCAACCGTTCCATTGCACTGAATAGGGAGACATGGAAATCATAGTCCTTGTGATTGGTAACATGTTCAGTAACTGCATTAGCATTCCCACAATGTTTGCTGTCAATGTGTATTTTAACGAACAACAGAATTCCTTGTACTCAGAAATGTGTAATTCATGTTGAGGTATGTAGTGATGAGTATTACATTTGTGGAAAGGAGTACCTGAAAATGAATGGGACATGCAATATGTCAAACCCTACATGTATGTTAACACTTTCCATTACAGTTAGTACTGTATGGTATACTGTTGAAACATGTATGCTGTGCTACATGAAGCAATGTTTTATGTCTCTTGTAAGCACAACATCCGCGCATTACAATCCACCTCTTGTTTATGTACTTCATTGAGTATCGTTACATTTTCACAATGGTGAACTGCAGAAATCTGCAATTATACCTAAACATTTTAATGTCATAATTGGCTTCCAGCATAACAATATGTTAGCAAGCATTCATAGTGAACTTTAAATTTGAAAGAAGAATGGTTAATCACAGTGCAAACATACACACACTGCAGAAAATGCAGCGACTCCCACGTGAAACAGTGCAGTTAATACAAGAAAGCCAATGTTTCAGATTCCAGATACAGAAAATATTGTTTGTATGAATATTGCTGACAGCGTTTGGAGAAATATGACTTGTTTAACATTAGTTCCAGTAATACATGGAAGGTCCCTAATTAATTCTATAGCACTGCTGTATTCTGAGTTTATTGGTTTTACTTAGAACACTGGTGAAATAATTAGCTTGACAGCAAACATTGTGGGAATGCTAATGCAGTTACTGAACATGTTATCAATCACAAGGACTATGATTTCCCAGTGTTATGTCCGTAGGCCAGTCTTCAGGGAGAATTTGTCATGTGCTTAGTGATGTCATTGTCGATGTCATTGATGATGTCAAGTGTGACGGGAAACATACACATAAGGAGCTCTTAAAAAAATCCCCTGGGCCGGATGAGATCCTTCCAATAGTACTCAAAGAAATGGAAGAAGTTATTTACAAAGCGCTAACCAAGATTATGCAACAGCCTCTTGATGCAGGGGTTGTACCGACAGACTGGAAAATTGCAAATGTAATACCGATCCACAAAAAGGGAGACAAAACCGAACCAGGTAACTACAGACCAATAAGGCTGACTACTATTATATGTAAACTTATGGAAATTATAATGAGATCTAAAATGGAAAATTACCTATATGTTTACAATATCCTGGGAGACAGTTTTAGGAAAGGGAGATCGTGTCTAACTAACCAGCTTGATTTTTTTGAGGATGCAACATCGACAATGGATAATTGCAAAGCATACGACGTGGTTTATTTAGATTTCCAGAAAGCTTTTGACAATGATTTAGATTCTGGTATAGTAAGCAAACTTGTTAAATTTGCAGACAACACAGAAATAGGAGGAGTGGCAAACACTGTTTGAGGTGGGGACAGCAACGGCTGTACCTGAGACTGGAGAGGTGGGGACAGTGACGGCTGTACCTGAGGCTGGAGAGGTGGGGACAGCAACAACTGTACCTGAGGCTGGAGAGGTGGGGACAGCAACAACTGTACCTGAGGCTGGAGAGGTGGGGATAGCAACAACTGTACCTGAGGCTGGAGAGGTGGGACAGCAAAGGCTGTACCTGAGGCTGGAGAGGTGGGGATAGCAACGGCTGTACCTGAGACTGGAGAGGTGGGGACAGCAACGGCTGTACCTGAGACTGGAGAGGTGGGGACAGCAACGGCTGTACCTGAGACTGGAGAGGTGGGGACAGCAACAACTGTACCTGAGCCCGGAGAGGTGGGGACAAATTTGAACAGTAGTGCTGAGGGCAGTGATTCTTCATGTTGTATGGCTCTGTCCACTCACTCTAGAAAGATCATGTAAGAATCCTGCAGGTTTTTAGGCAGTATGATGCGTTGTGTGCATTGCGTATCATTACATTGAAACCATTCCTCATCTTTTTGCACCCAGGCAACATTGTGACCATGGCTGATGGTTTTGCCTTTGTGATGTTTTCCTCCCAATTACAACTCTGTCATGCTTGAAATTGGCAAGTGCTGTATTAATTGCACTATCATCATATCATTTTAATAAACTAATAAACAATATGGGGGATAATGAATTCCGTGTTTGAATTTTAAAATGGCGCTATATAAATCTGGTGATACGGAGCAGTATGTTTATTTTCTAACTCAGCACAACATTCCAAAGAAGTCATTTTTGGTAGGAAGAAACATAAAATCATTCATGTCATTTGTCACGTTTTATTATTTAAAAGCACAGAGAAGTTAACAGTTTTCATTCCGACAGCAACATAGATTTGTTTGTGGAATGGAACGGTATCATTGAACTCCAGACCGTACAATAACAACAAAAGTGAGAGGGGGAAATGAAAATCGTATTTCATAAATAATAATAAAAAAAGATTATTAGTTTCCCCAGTGTTAAAGGCACAAACACAAAAAAACATTATCAGTTTTAATCCAGACAGAAACACAGATGTGACCCCTGTGTGCTGAACTATATATTCCATGTCTCCCTATTCAGTGCAATGGAACGGTTGCAAGTTACTCTGCCTAGCAACGACATCAGGCAGCAGTGACGTCAGACCGTTATCTTTGGGGTTCAATTTCTGTAAAACTAGGACCCCCCAAAAAACATTAATACCCCATTACATATCTACACCGCCGGGACTATGTGTATGCGGAGCGTGGTTCCTTAATTTGCTAAACTTTTTAAGATACAGGTGTATAAAAAAGCGTCTTAATAATTTCAACAAAAAAAGAAATAAAAACAGCTGTTTTTTTTACGCCACTCTGTATCTCAAAAAGTATTCAACCAAATGCTACCCCGTTCACATGATTTGTTGAGTCTGCCAATCTGACCACAGACACATTTTCATGCATATTGGTGGGGTTTTACCCCCCTTTTGAGCTGGTTGTAAAATTGACTTTGAACAGGACCTTTGTTCAAACCTTAAGTATGTCTGTGCGAAAGTGCAGACATAATGTATCCAAGCATTTTATTGGCCTTTTTTATGGCTTCCTCACATTATCTAGATGAAGCAATTTCTGAGTCAACATCTCCTAGATCTTTTTCATAGATTCCTTCTTTAATTAGCATCTCTTTCAGTATCTCCCATATGGTATTTATAATGAACAGTTTTATTGCCTGCGTGCAGTACCTTACACTTTTCTATATTAAATGTCATTTGCCATGTGTCTGCCCAGTTCTGAATGCTGTCTATATCATTTTGAATGACCTTTGCTGCTGCAACTGTGTTTGCCACTCATCCTATTTTTGTGTCCTCTGCAAATTTAACAAGTTTGCTTACTATACCAGAATCTAAGTCATTCTGTGCTTGTATTGACTGCTGGTAAAGTGAATCTCAATTCCTGACCTCTTTGATAATAAACCATTTAAATATTTAATGGCATTCAGAATTAGAATGTTATTCTCAAAGAAGCTGGTTCCCTGTAAATGACTCCCTGCAGATACCTATCCTGATTGAATCTTCAGCACAGAATATAATGCTACAGCTCCACCTAGTGGATGCACTGGATAAAACAGATATGCCGTTTTTGAAGTGATTTTTAATCTACTACATCTACTACATCTTTTACTACTTAAAATCCTAATATTAAATTCATAGTTTTATTTCCTAAATTGGACTTACCATACATGTAGTTTACTCCAAGCTCTTTTTTACAATAAGAATATTTATAAGGGCTTTTGTGAACAGGCTGGCTGACATCAGACCAGGAAGGAAATGCAGAACACAGTGTTTTGAGCAGTGTGCTGCTGCACAGATTTAATTATAAATAAAAAGATTTAACAATTCAAAACAGACCAGACGGAAGTAGCCTCCCAGCGGCTCTCCTGTCGTGTAGCTGGCAGGGGTGCAGGGTATTCTGGCCTCCAGTGCCACCAGGCTCCTCTCATCTTTTGTGGGCGCTGGACACAACAAGACTTTGGGCTCACCCCCTCCTCGTCTGTGTCCCAGTCGACCTCCAAGCAGCTTTCCTCCTCATGCCCTTTCCTCTGCAGTGGAGTACTCCCTTTGTACCCACCAGATGGGGTCCCACAGCCGGACCATAGGGTTCACCTCCCTTCACCCACAAAAAATCCAGAAAAAAAAAAAATTGTGTACCTGCAGTACCGTTCCTGGCCTAAGTGTGGAGGCGCTGTTTCCCACTGCTGAACACAATATGTGAACAGACTGGCTTTGTGCTGACGTCAGACCAGGAAGGAAATCCAGAACACAGTGTTGTGAGTAACGTGCTGCTGCACAGATTTAATTATAAATAAAAAGATTTAACAAAACAAAACACTTTACAAAAACAAAACTGCATGTTGACCAAAACAGACACGGAACAAACAAATTCAGAACTGGGCAGACACATGGCAAATGACATTTAATAGAGAAAAGTGTAAGGTACTGCATGCAGGCAATAAAAATGTGCATTATAATATCATATGGGAGATACTGAAAGTGAAGAAGGAATCTATGAAAAAGACTTAGGAGTTTATGTTGACTCAGAAATGTCTTCATCTAGACAATGTGAGGAAGCTATAAAAAAGGCCAACAAGATGCTTGGATATGTTGTGAGAAGTGTTGAATTTAAATCAAGGGAAGTAATGTTAAAATTTTACAATGCATTAGTAAGACCTCATCTCGAATATTGTGTTCAGTTCTGGTCACCTCGTTACAAAAAGATATTGCTGCTCTAGAAAGAGTGCAAAGAAGAGCAACCAGAATTATCCCGGGTTTAAAAGGCATGTCATATGCAGATAGGCTAAAAGAATTGAATCTATTCAGTATTGAACAAAGAAGATTATGCAGTGATCTGATTCAAGCATTCACAATTCTAAAAGGCATTGACAATGTCGACCCAGGGGACTTTTTCGACCTGAAAAAAGAAACAAGGACCAGGGGTCACAAATGGAGATTAGATAAAGGTGCATTCAGAACAGAAAATAGGAGGCACTTTTTTACACAGAGAATTGTAAGGTTCTGGAACCAACTCCCCAGTAATGTTGTTGAAACTGACACCCTGGGATCCTTCAAGAAGCTGCTTGATGAGATTCTGGGATCAATAAGCTACTAACAACCAAACAAGCAAGGTGGGCCAAATGGCCTCCTCTCGTTTGTAAACTTTCTTATGTTCTTATGTTCTGGAAGGGGCAGTTTCCCAGGAAGTGCCCAAACTCTCCACAGGCAAAGCACCAATTCGAGACCTCCAGAGCCTTGAGATACTCATCCCAGCCTCCCTCCTGCCGTGTAGCTGGTAGGGGTGCAGGGTCTTCCAGCTCCTCCCTCTGTGTTTTTATTGCTATTGCTTGGATGTGTAATTATTGTATTGTTTATTACTGAATATGGTCTACTTAGGTCTCTCTTTGTATTAGTGCTGCACTATTGAGATGTACCTGTGCTGGCCCTGTAGGCACAACGTGAATAAACTAAACTAAACTAAACTTCCTCTGTAGCATTTATTTTGTAAATTACAATAAAAAGGGATTCTATGCATTTGTACAGCACCTGAGGATCCTGACAGATGCTGTTACAGAATGAATAGTTTTGAGGGGGGAATGGTAATAGCTATTGGGAGGTATTGAGGAGTGAGGGAGGGGGCAGTCAGTCATGTGTACACTGCCAAAGTGCCAAATTCACTCAAACACTCCAGACCAGCTTCCTGTTCTGAGCAGAATTCACTCAAACACTCCAGACCAGCTTCCTGTTCCGAGCAGAATTCACTCAAACACTCCAGACCAGCTTCCGCTGACCAGAGGCTCTGTAAGTCACCTTGGATAAAAGCATCTGCTAAATAAACAAATAATAACAATAAAAAGAAGAAAATCAGCCCAAAATGCCTTCACCAAACTCATATTTAGACAGTTTTGATAAAAAGACATTATGTGGAACCGAGTCAAAGGCTCTGGAGAGGTCAAAAATACAGCAGCTGTACTGTAACCGGAATCCAGGTTTCTGTATCATGGACTGTGGCAAAGTGGTTAACAGTGTGCAGGTGCAGGTGATCAATGAACAGAAAGACAATTATAAAGGTGCAAAGTTGTTTAATGGGTTTGTATGTCCAGTGCCTGGCGGCAAAACAAACAGTAAACAATAAATGCTAAGTAATACAGCGGTGTGTATTACATATATTGTAATCCCCGGGTTTGTCCCGAAATAATAGTCCTGTTTATGATACACCCACACAAAACACAAAACACATACACAAGTCTGTTTGGTGCTTGAATTAGTGCTCGCGGTGCAAATACAGTTATTTGTGATACAAGTGAAGTCCTGTTCCGGGTTTGTGCTGGTCCTTGGCGACAGCTCCAGAACGTGTTAGCCATCTAATAATAACAAGTAACAATTAGACAAAACAAACAAACACTCACGATACGGAAACACAAAACACAGGTCCTTCTGGGTTCTTTTTCTCAAACCAAAACGAAGGGACAGATTACGTCGCTTCGTCCCCTACTTATACCGTCACTCATGACCCTTTGGTAAATGATTGCAGCCGCTCCTCCAATCCGCGGCTGCCACATCATTTCCTTCCGGTTGATGAGTTAATGTACCAAGCTCCACCCTTTTCTAAATGACCGACTTCCTTTTAACCCTCGGAACGAAGTGTCAGGCCAAGCAGTCCAGAGTACTCTGTTCCCGTTACTTAGCGCCCTCACAGATCGGGAGGGAGATTTACCACCAATAATCAATGGAGTGGAGCCGAAGGAACACTCGGCTGAATCTATCTTTTCCATTACTCCCCCCCCGGGAAAAATAATCCGCATTTTGATGGTCTTTCCCCACACAGTGTACTATGTGGCACAGTGGCTCTCAAAAGTATTCACCCCCCTTGGACTTTTCCACATTTTATTGTGTTACAACATGGAATCAGAATGGATTTAATTAGGAGTTTTTGCCACTGATCAACACAAAAAAAGTCTGTAATGTCAAAGTGAAAAATAAAATCTACAAATTGTTCTAAATTAATTACAAATACAAAACAGAAAATAATTGATTGCATAAGTATTCACCCCCTTGAGTCAATATTTGGTAGAGGCAC
This sequence comes from Acipenser oxyrinchus oxyrinchus, assembly GCA_030684275.1. Taxonomy (NCBI): domain Eukaryota; kingdom Metazoa; phylum Chordata; class Actinopteri; order Acipenseriformes; family Acipenseridae; genus Acipenser; species Acipenser oxyrinchus. The sequence goes on from CM060260.1 coordinate 13,555,394, forward strand.
CTTTGGTAGCAATTACAGCCATGAGTCTATTTGGATAAGTCTCTACCAGCTTTATACATTTGGACACTGCAATTTTTGCCCATTCTACTTTGCAAAATTGCTCAAACTCCGTCAAATTGGATGGGGACCTTTGGTGAACAGCAATTTTCAACTCTTTCCACATATTCTCAATTGGATTGAGATCCGGGCTTTGACTGGGCCACTCCAGGACATTTACCTTTTTGTTCCTTAGCCACTCCAGTGTAGCTTTGGCTGTGTGCTTTGGGTCGTTGTCATGCTGAAAGGTGAACTTTCATCCCAGTTTCAGCTTTCTTGCAGAGGGCAGCAGGTTTTCCTCAAGGACTTCTCTGTACTTTGCTCCATTCATTTTCCCTTCTATCCTGACAAGTGCCCCAGTCCCTGCCGATGAGAAACATCCCCATAACATGATGCTGCCACCACCATGTTTCACAGTAGGGATGGTGTTCTTTGGGTGATGCGCTGTGTTGGGTTTGCGCTAAACATAACGCTTTGCATGTAGGCCAAAAAGTTCCATTTTAGTTTTGTCAGACCACACAACTTTTTGCCACGACTACAAAATCTCCTGAGTGTTTTTTTGCATACTTCAAACGGGATTCAAGGTGGGCTTTCTTGAGTAATGGCTTCCTTCTTGCCACCTTACCATACAGGCCAGATTTGTGGAGTGCTTGGGATACTGCACACTTTGACCAGTTTTGGCCATAAAAGCCTGTAGCTCTTGCAAAGTTGCCATTGGCCTCTTGGTAGCCTCTCTGATCAGTCTCCTTCTTGCTCGGTCATCCAGTTTGGAGGGACCATACACCTTCCACTTCTTAATAATCGTCTTGTCCGTGCTCCAAGGGATATTAAGGCCTTTGATATTTTTTTATACCCATCCCCTGATCTGTGCCTTTCAACAACTTTGTCCCGGAGTTCTTTTGAAAGCGCCTTGGTGCTCATGGTTGAGTCTTTGCTTTGAAATGCACTACCCAGCAGAGGGAACCTACAGGAACTGCTGAATTTATCCTGAAATCATGTGAATCACTACAATTTAACACAGGTGGAGGACACTTGGTGTGTGATTTTGAAGGCGGTTGGTTACACCTGAGCTAATTTAGGATTGCTATTACAAGGGGGGTGGACACTTATCCAACCAAGCTATTTCAGTTTTTATTTTTAATTAATTTTCAACACATTTCTAGAATATTTTTTTTCACTTGGAAGTTGTGGGGTAGGATGTGTAGATAAATGAAAAAAAATATATTTTAATGCATTTTAATTCCAGGCTATAAGGCAACAAAAGGTGAATATTTTGAAAGGGGGTGTAGACTTTCTATAGACACTGTAATGTGGTGCCAGGCCTCCGAGTTCAGAGCTGCCTTTCCCTGCTGCTGCTGGTGATAGATAACGTAGTGCCAGGACTCTGAGTTCAGAGCTGCCTTTCCCTGCTGCTGCTGTAGCACAAGGCAACACCACAGAACAGCCACAACACAGCTGGTGTCCTTTTTTTCGTTTCCCGCTCACACCGACAGTAAGGATTTAACAAGACGAAGAAAAAGGTACGTAAGCTGGAATGAATTTACCTGGGAGATCATCAGACACAACCCTTATTATTTAATAAATTAGGGTCCCTCACAGCTTCCAATTCCAGACAATATACTGAACACTAACCAGCTAATATAATGTAGCCATGGCAAGCCTACCAATAACCTCAGGTGCATTTTTTCCAGCTGTTTCAAAACAAATGTTGATTAACAGACACTGTTGTCACTGTCAAGTCATGGGTTGGCACATGCTGAGCTCTCCATAAATGTAAGTGTTCTTTGGTAACTTGGCGGTGCAGTACAACCAAATAGAAGTGACTCCAGCAGAGTTAGTGAGAGGAGTTGGGTGCTAATTCCCAGAGGTCCCGCTGGAAAGGATACAGGGATCAGGAAGCTCCAGCCTAAGCCCAGTGCAGAGCAGCATGTGGAATGCTCTAGTTCTGCAGTGACTCAGGATCAGGTACACAATGAAGCATTGCAGGTTCCTTCCAGTCAGCAGCTGCCCAGAGGCTGTGCAGGTTGCTGTGGGCAGGGCAGGGCAGCCACATTGTAAACAAGAGGCAATCCAAGGAACCTGGGTTAGAGAGACCCTCAGATAAAGGCTGCTGCCATGCTAACCACACACCTTGCGAGTCGTTGCAATGCGACGACAGCTGTTATAACTGCAGGAATGGTGGAGGTGTTGTGCCTTATTAATGTTGGTTACTGTGTGAGCAATTTGTATGCCATGTGAAACATTGTCTGTTGAGGGACCTATAGTGATGCATTAAAGGTGGTCAAGAGATAAGGTTGAGTTTGATTGCAGCTCAGAGCATACCAAGCATTGTATGTGATAGAAGGGGGTCTGAAAGGAACAAGGGTTATTGCGATTAGAAACTGGGGGGGTTGTTATAAAAATAGTTGTCATCACCAGTGAGTAATTTTGTTCCGATCTTCTTGAAAAGAGGGAACTAGAAGCAGCAAGGGTAATCACCAGTAACGTTTCAAGGAATTACATTCAGCCGTTTCCAAACACTCATGGAAATTGGAAGTCAGACTTCTATATTGGATAGGAAGTACAAAGCCAGAAGAAATGTTGATAAAACCCTAAGGAAGCAAAGGGGTTTATATAAAATGGAGTACTTGTGTATTAGATATGCATGCTGTGAATATTGTACCTTTGTGTGTGTGCATGCATTTACCCTCAGTAGTAGTTGCTGTGGGATGGAATGGATCTGTTTTGTATTGATGGATGTTTTTTTTAAATTGACCAAACAGTGCACAAAAGATGAGGAAAATAGTTTAATTTTAAATTCTTTAAACAGAAATTCACAGAATCACGTCCAGTTTCTCATTACAGCAGAACCCTTTCTGAGTGGAAACACCAGACCACGGAAACAGCAGTACACAGGGACCTTCAGAGTCTGCCCACAAACACAGACCTACACAACAGCAGCGGGCATCTCCTTCAGTTAACCTCTTAACACATGACATGCTGTTTGTTATTTCTAAACACCCCTTTAAAGGTCAAAGCTTATGAAATGTAAAGACCTGTCCCCCAAGTGGAGGCTGTAACCTTGAAAGCAATGCCAGTTAAACCAGGCACCCGTTTACAGCTGGGTTTCACATCAACGTATCCGACTAGCACTGTGATAAACCGCAGTGCAGCACAGACCCCTGCTGCTGGAAGACTTACTCACACCCTGGCTCACAAATGGACCTTGAAGAGGTCAGCACAGGCCTTTCTATTCAATTCATCAAGGTATTTCTCCAGAGCAGAACAGCAGCGGTGGTACTGCTTTGGTGTGCCTTGCCTCCATGCAAGAATTGAATAAACACAAATTTTTTTCTTTGAAAACTGCATATAAAAACACTGAGAGAACAAGAACAGCCCCCATCATTAATTCAAAGAAAGATTTGACCCTAAAAGGTGTAGCCCTTAATCCTCCATTTTGAGAGGTGTAAGGTTTAAAAATGTCAGAACCTGTAAACTGCAATACTGTTTTCCTCCTGCAGATGGCAGGATTCTCCATCTCAACAGACATTGAATCAGACAAAGTATGAAGATCTCATTATTATTATTATTATTATTATTATTATAATAGACATCACTGAACTTCCATCACTAATACAAAAGCCAAGATAAGCAAGAATATAGATACATCTTTTAAAATAGAAATTTGTTTTTTCTTCAATGTACAGCACTACAAAATTACTTAGAAAAATCCAACAGCTTGCAAATGTGACAACTGGTGTCACAGACTCTGTTTTGGTCAATTAAAAACAGCATTGCAATGATTTGATTGTCAGATAAGAGCCATTCTAACCCCCATTGACAGAAGGCAAAATCAAGTTAAAGACATGGAGCTTAAATATTGGGAGGTTTGGTATTGTTCACCATAAAAACCTTCTAGTGGTATTGATAGAAATGAATTTCACAGGATAGCCCGACTGAGCTGCCACATCTCATTTTAGGAAAGGGGAGGGGAGGGGGGAGCGAAGTCCTTCAGGATGAGTAGCCTGCCGTTTCAGAATGATGCAGGCCACTGTGATACACCCAGGGATTGGGGTGCTAGTGGAAAGAACAGTCCTGTAAACAATAACTATGACAGCGCTGGTGGACATCACAAATCTTAGAGAGTCTACATAACAAAAGACTTGAGTACTATAAAACAGTTAAGGATAGGGTCGTGAAACTGAAGGACTAACAGCCTCCCCCAAGAAAATCCACTGAAGAGGCACTCTTCAGTCTGGACCATGTTACTGGATGAGCGGGTGAAGCTGTGCATTATTATTCTGGTCCAATATGGGGATGAAGCAGAAACTCATTTGTTTAAAACCTACCTTCAAAAAATACTACATTGAATTGTTTGTGTTGTTCTATTATCTTCCAACAATTTCATACACTTTGCATTGTAGAAATACTGTAATTTTTTTATTTTATTAATAATCCTAAGATTTTGTTTTACTCCACTAGATAAATAAAGTAAAAATCAGGGTGTTTTTTTAAACCTTGGAGTAGAAGTCAAAGAATATATCAATTTGTTTAAAATAAAAAACAAAACAAAAAAAGGACGGACAGCCAGAGAGTACAGTGGGAAGCGGCTGGGTGTTTACAAGTTGCTGAAGAGCTCATTCTTCTTGCTCCAGTCCATCGCCGGCGCCCGCTTGCTGGAGCGTTTCTGATGAGCGCGTTCCTTGGCTTCCTGCAGAGACAGGCCCAGAGGCAGGCCGGGGGCGGGGCCTGTGAGCTCACTCTCCTTGACTTCTTGCAGGGGCAGACCAGGGGCGGGGCCTGTGAGCTCACTCCCCGCTGGCTTCTCCTGGGAGGGACACAGGAATGAGTAGGATCTTTAAATAATTCTGTGTGTACATTACAAGTTTGTATTTGTATCACTTTTTAATTTTGTATACTTTAATAAATGTCTTGTATACCCCCTACATGAACCCCCTGCCTGTGCTTTATCCCAGGACCAGTCTCGAGCACAAGCAGACACTGCCAAGGCTGTGTGGTCCAGTGGTTAAAGAAAAGGGCTTGTAACCAGGAGGTCCCCGGTTCAAATCCCACCTCAGCCACTGACTCATTGTGTGACCCTGAGCAAGTCACTTAACCTCCTTGTGCTCCGTCTTTCGGGTGAGACGTAATTGTAAGTGACTCTGCAGCTGATGCATAGTTCACACACCCTAGTTTCTAAGTCGCTTTGGATAAAGGCGTCTGCTAAATAAACAAATAATAATAATAATAATAATAATAATAATAATAATAATAATAATAATAATAATAAGCTCTGTGGTGGTTTTGTGACGAGGTAGACTGAGAACATGTAATGGAAGGGTAGACCACAGTCCCTCAGAGAAACGCGTCCAGCTCTTACCTCATTGGTAGGCATGCTAGCAGAGGTGTTCGAGGAAGCGTTTGAAGGAGAGGGGCTTACAGAGACTTTGGAGTTTGCTTCCTCAGCCACCTTCCCATTGGCCTGCAGAGAAAGAGAGAGAGAGAGAGAGAGGGGGAGGGGGGAGAGAGGTGGGTGTCAGGAAGGCTGAACTTGACAGCTCAATGAAGCACTCAGCTGTAGGGCAGTTTGAGGTTGTGAGTGGTGTTCCAGTATACCAGGGTTCACCAGGTACAGAGTTCCCACCTCTGAGGTCACCACTCCACACCTCAGCCTATAGGAACTCTGAAGCAGAGAGAACCAACAGCATCTCGGAGTTTCATAAGGGACTGGGCCCTGGGCACGGTGGGGGTTATGTGTCTGCAGAGCCGAGCGTCTGTCCTAATCCCGTATGAGCTCTGCAATAACAGGGCTTCAATCCCTCAGGGACAACACTGAGGCTACTCTGTCCACACTGCACCGCCTGGCACCTGACTTCCATGACCTTGAATCCTTATGAAACCATGGACCTTCAGAAGAACTAAGGACAGATATGTTCTAATAAACTGTTTGTGTTCAACCCTTAATTTCACGTTCCCATATAGTAAAAAAAAAAAAAAAAAAAAACACACCACACAACACACACACACACCCCACCACACACTAGCAATCCTTATGAGATTCAAGGTCTCATTCAAAGCACCCCCACGTCCTGCCTTCCAGATTCAAACTGAAATCAGGAGAGAGGTTTTTAAATATAGGATCAGCCAAGAAGCATCTTAAGCAGCAGTTATTACAATATCTTGTAATCCTCCCCTGTTTTAACACACACTTATCAAGAAACCTCAATCTCACCATTGCCCCTTCTCTAGAGAAGAGTGACATTAGGACGGGACTCCCACAGTACGGGAATACATTTCTTTATGTTTACAGGAATGGATTGAAACAGAAATTAAAACTGGCAGGAACAGGTGGGACCGGGAATAAAGAGTTTTAAATCTCACAGGAACGGATGGGAGCAGAACTGAAGGCTGCGGGATGAGCAGTACCAAAAACGTTAGGTTAGTCAGACAAGCTACAAGAACTTTAGATGTTGTAAAATTAAACCAAACGGGTATCCAAATATTTGCCAAGACAGACACTATAACCCTTGAATCAATGGCTCATTTTAATTCACACCCCATTTAGTGCCCACCCATTCAATTCAACTCCACGGTATCTTGCCATCGTTGACTGCAGCTACCATTTACAATAAAACACCTAAACTAATTTTAAAATATGTCAACCTCAGCAAATAATTGCATTAAATCAAAACTTATTGGGAGTTCAAGTTGGAGTGAAACTGAAAAAGGACTTTTTTTTAATAAAACGGTTGCAGGTTTGTGTGGTTCTTGTTATTCTTGTAATAGGTAACATGGCAGTAGTGAATGAAATTTTGAAAATTCAACTGGGAACAGGATGAGCATGAAAAACACAAGAAAAAAAAGGGTAACCCGAAAAAATATCCTGCCTGAAAGGTATGTCATACAGTGAGAGGTTAAAATAAATCTGTGTCTCCTCTTTCTTAAATATCACGGGACGGGATGGGACAGGAATGAAAAAAACTTTTTTACTGAACAGTACGGGATAGGAAAAACTCTGGTGACAGGATGGGAATAAATTACATTGAAATATTTCACGGGATGGGACAGGAAACTATGATGGGACAGAACAGGAGTTTCATTCCAGTGTCACTCTCTACACTACAGTCTCCAATATAATACAATCTCTCCATGGTCCCTTCTCTATAGTCTCCTCAGTACAAGTCAAACCCTAGTTGGTCTCGCTACAGAATAGAGGTGCACTGCGAGATCAAAGCTCCAAGCTGAGCTTTCTGCGTGCAGCGCACAGAGGGGATTACACTGGAATACCACGGAGGGATTAGGGATTAGTGAAACAAGGATCTCTCCATCACAGCCTTAAGCACATTTACACTTTGTACACCACACAGCCCCAGGAGCACACAGCAGCTGATCTCTTCTAAAACACAAAACCAGCTCACCTTAGACAAAAAGATCAACTAAACAGAGGACATGTGCAAGGGCTCTGCCAGGGAGAGACTAAAGCCTTGGTTATTATGCCAAGTGTTCATGTGAGAAAGGTTCCAGAGATCAGAACTAATTTCTGTCACACCTGTAGACTTCTTGTTCTCCAAGCAATTCATCTCAATCCGACACGGCTCGGCTAAGAATCCTCTGCAAAGGCCAAGTTGGCCCCATGGGGTGGACTTAAGAGCAGATTTACTCAACACAATTAATTGGGTGGTTCAAGCATATTTCTGAGTGCTTGAATTAAAATTATATAACAATAAAAAACTTAATTAAATACAAGGTCAAATGGAACCCTCTACATCTGGACTAATACAATGGCAGAAGAGTTCTGGGTCACCTCAAATCAGTAAACCGATCCACAACAGATGAGCTCATTTTCTCTTGCTAATCAGGCTTTGGAGTAGGGCTGCTACGATTAAAATTGTTAGAATTACATTTCTGTAACGTGCATAGTTAATAACATTTAAGTTTGGTCTGCCTTGATATTTACAGTATCTCTGCCAAAGACAAGCAGTGGGCGTGATCTTTTCCTGCTTAAGTGTTCCCACGTCAGGGATGGGGGGTTCTGTGTGCCAATTAAACCTCATCCTGAAGCCCTTGATTAGCCAGGCTTTGCGGATACAGAGTGACCAGAATCTACTGCTTATACAACACCTTACAAGAACCGCACAGACAGGGGGCACCGTGAACAAAGAGCCCCGAATCTACCGCTTATACAACACCTTACACGAACCGCACAGACAGGGGGCACCGTGAACAAAGAGCCCAGGATAATTCAGGAGCCTTCATCCCTTCTAAACACAAAAAGAGGAAAGGATTCATCATGGGCAAGGATCGACTATACTGTAAACTAGGTATCACTTCGCCTTTCTTTTCTTTGTAGTTCATCTTTGCAAGTGTGTAACAAGTCAGTCAGCGCAGCCGGAAGCATCACATTCTAACCATGAGATACCCAAGTGCCAGTCTTTAGACTTTTCTGTACAAACTGCCCATTTTATTAATGTATTTATTGGTTTAATTTGGAAGCAAGGTACACTGGTTAAAACAGAAATAATTTGTACAGGTCGCTAATCTGAGTGGCTGTGGTTTCCTATCAGCTAAGAGCAGTGTAAGCTGCACACTTCACTGCTGTAGAAAAGTGACAAAAAGACAGTGAGGTCAACTCTACAGATTCAAGGCTGCAGCGCTGAGGTTCTTATATTAGACCAACAACAGACAGGGAGGTCAGTAACACTGCAACATATGAGAGAGAGAGAGAGAGAGAGAGAGAGAAAAGGAGAGAGAAAGGAGAGAGAGAAGAAAGAAAGAAGAGAGAAAAAAGAAAGAAAGAAAGAAAAGAAAGAAAAGGAGAGAAAAGAAAGGAAGAAAGAAAGAGAGAAAGAAAGGAAGAAAGAAAAAGAGAGAAAGGAAGGAGAGAAAGAAAGAAAGGAGAGAAAGAGAAAGAGAAAGAAAGAGAAAGAAAAGAAAGAGAAAGAAAAGAAAGAAGAAAGAAAAAGAAAGAGAAAAGAAAGAAAGAGAAAAGGAGAAAAGAAAGGAGAGAAAGGAAAGAAAGAAAGAAAGAAAGAAAGAAAGAAAGAGAAGGAGAGAAAGAAAGGAGAGAAAGAAAGGAGAGAAAAAAGAGAAAAGAAAGAGAGAAAAGAAAGGAGAAAAGAAAGAAAGAAAGGAGAAAAGAAAGAAAGAAAGAAAGAAAGGAGAAAGAAAGAGAAAGAAAGAAAGGAGAAAAGAAAGGAGAGAAAAAAGAGAGAAAGAAAGGAGAAAAGAAAGAAAGAAAGGAGAGAAAGAAAAGGAGAAAAGAAAGGAGAAAGGAGAAAGAAAGAAAAAAAGAAAGAAAAGAGAGAAAGAAAGAAAGAAACGAACGAACGAACGAACGAACGAACGCAAAGACAGAGCTTGTTTGCATTGGAGGATTAAATCAAGATTGCATGGATTTATCCCTTTAAGATACCATTGGCTAGTGAACTAAATTGAAATTCAACCTAGAAACATAAACCCTGCCTCCAGTCCACACCCCAAACAGAGCACCCTGACTCAATGAATTGCACAGATACAGCTCAGAGCTACAGGAAAGTAAATGCGCATATAGCATTAGGCTCTTGTTTGTTTATCTCAGGGGGTCTACTACCACTACCACTACCAGTACTACTACAATCACTTTTAATATATAGCAAGTGTAATTGCTCAGGAAAATAAAATTGTTGGAGTGGATTGAAGACGGAGAGAAAGACAATATACAAAAATCGGCTTTGACAATATAGTGACAACTTCAAGTATAAAGATAATTCTCCACATTCTAAACTGTAACTATGAACATCCAGAGCCTGCCCTCAGAAACCCCACACGTGGTCTGATTTCTTGTTCACATCCCTGTACAGACAGTTTGTTACTGTACAGTGGCCCAGGTGACAGCTGCTAATCTGCTGAGCCCTCCTTCCTCACCTTAGCTTTCCCTGCTGTTCAAACACACAAGACGACCAACGCCTCTCACAGTTTCTTCATCTGCGCTTTATGCTGCTATTCAACCTTCATTTTCAAATCAAGTTGATAAACATTTAGGACTGAATGCTTTTTAAAATGTCTTCATTAACACGAATAGGAGAATCTCCAAGACTCAATAGAGTAGTGAAGGTGCAGTATATAAAACTGATATACTGCAAGCTCAGTGAGTAACCAAGCTGCCTCTGACTTTGTTTCGTCAGACTTAAGCAGCAGCGCTGGAACGTTGTCAAGGACCTGTGAGCAGAGGCTTCTGATCAGACGCCAGTAAGAGTCATGGATGATCTAGCAGAGATAAAGAAGTTCAAAACCAAATCTGCTTACTGTTCTGCTGCAGTGAAAGGGTTCAGTCAGGAACACCCTGCTCTGGAGATTGGTGGGATAGTGAACATGTATTTGATTTCATTTAAAAAAAAAAAAAAAAAAAGAAGTGTTTAGACCTGCTGAATCATGAGGATGACAATGTCTATTATGAGACATGGTAACTATGGGAATACCTTAGGCTGGTATAAATCTTCAAAGCCTGCCTAATCAACAGGGCTGCTCTAATTTTCATTCATTGCATTACTGCTGAACATGCAGCTGGTCAAGGTGAACCCTTAGCTGGTCTATATTCATGCAGCTGGTCAAGGTGAACCTTTAGCTGGTCTATATTCATGCAGCTGGTCAAGGTAAACCCTTAGCTGGTCTATATTCATACAGCTGGTCAAGGTGAACCGTTAGCTGGTCTATATTCATACAGCTGGTCAAGGTGAACCCTTAGTTGTCTATATTCAGTGGCATTGAAAAAGGACACCTGTGAATATGAAGAACATAACAGGTTCAAGCAAAAACAATGAACTTTAAAACAAACAAAGAAAACACGTAGGAAGTAATTCTTTGATAACTGCAAATGTCATTTCAAAATTGGAGAAAAGGAAGATTTCCAAAGTTAACCCCTTGAGTGCTAGGGGGCGTACGCCCTAAATTTCCTCAAAGTGCTTGGGGGCGTATGGCATACGTCCTAAAATAAATCTCACTGTAGCGCCAGCTGTGAGCATCTGATGAATGATTGATGCCTTAATTGGCCTATAGGATTTCACCATGTTGTTCAGTCTAATTCAAATAAACAAACTGAAGAGTTTTATATTTCGGATTGTGGTTTGATTTGACCAAATCCTGATGGCTACAACATTTAGCAGACCCACAGGAGATTTGTCAAATTTTATTTTATTTTCAACAGTTATTTTCAGAACTAATCAATCATTATTGATTGCTGTATACAGTCCCAGGCTATGCGCCACCATCCGCCGTAATAATATTATTATAAAATATATGTTGGTGCCCTAAAAGCTGTGAGTGAGTAATCGCTTACAAAATTTTAGTACATGTGTAGGGGGATTTAGTCTTGCGAAATTATATTTTGAATTTTGTTTTGTCTACATTTAAAAACATGTATAGTTTACACATTGACCGGACGACGTTCTGTTTTAAATGTTTTTTTTTTTTTTTTTATTAATACAAATGGTGACGCAGACATGACAAAACATACCAACTTCTATTTTTTTTTTTTCTCCATACATAGTTAATATATAAGCTATGCAAGACACATGCAATTTGTCTAATTACGCATTAGGAAATTACTTTTTTTAGGGCTTTAAAGTGGCACAGAAATTGTAATTTTTCCACATTTAAATCTGCAATACCTCAATGAGTTGAGTAGATATGCCAAGTAAATTATATCATTGAAAAGTTCTGATTGTGCTGAAAAAAACAATATATAGGTTTCCTATGTTTCCTTTAGAGACCTGTGAGAATTCTGACTTTTAAACAATTCAGTCCCAAATTCAAGAAAAACCTTTAGCAACAAAGGGGTTAAAAGATTTCAATCAATGGGTCCCCTTTCTGTAAAGTACTGGCCACACATGCTCACAGGATTGTTACACCCATGTTATTGCTTTTCTGGTGGCCCCCCCAAGACGTACACTTTCCTACAGACCTCGATTCAGACATTATACCCCAATGTTCCGATTCGTTATAGGCTGAAACTAACTGCTGAAAGACACTCCACACAATGCACTGGAATGGAACTGCCAAGCACTGTACAACTGCATCCCTGAGAAATGGAACGGACGCGTGAGAATGGCAGGCATGGCATGTAGGAAGGGTACACTGGAAAGCCTCTTGTATTTCTATGGTAGCGAGTCCGGAGATGCACTATGGCTGTGGCCCTGAGGGTATGTAATCTGATGAGCCTATGCTTTCCTGTAGTCAAGACAAACTAAAGTTAAACACCCACTATTGTGTTCCCTTGTCGTGGCTATATTTATTGTCTTCAAATAAAACAAGTTCTTACCTTCTCTTCCACATCTCCATTGACAACAGGTTCTGGTAAAGGACCTGCAAACAGAGGAATCCATTGTTAGTGCATGGTATTCACGTTCTCTGCAGCTAGCACACTTGCACAGGTTCCTTGCAGAAGTGCAGGACAGGTTTACAGCAGACTTGCACAGCCCTGGCTGGAACAGCACATTCCACCTTTGACAGAAATGAACTTTTTATCTCCTGCAAGAGTGAAAGCAGCTCTTTCCAATCCCCTGGGCTGACAGATGCAAACAGTTAATATCCTCTGCACAGTTCCCAGAAATGGCAAATTAGAAATGGAGCTTTATAAAAAAGTGTTCCTGCATTTCAGAAATGTCAAAATTAAAAGGTTAAATAGCTTTGGTGCTGCTAGCAACCTCCAGGACAACAAGTTACCATATGTAAAGACTGTTTAAGACAGCTCCCCCCACAAATCAGAACCCCCTTTCCAGCACAGCTACAGGTACGTTACCTTCCATGGCTCTGCAGCCCTGTCTGATTCGTCAGCCTGTACTGACTCCTGATTCCCTGCCTGACTGCTTATAAGCCTGCCCTGATCAGCTGTGCCAGCATCCAAGGCGTTTATTTGTTTTCTCAGCAGCACAGAAAGGGCTGTTATATAAAGTCACAGTTGGAAGTTCATTGTGCTTATTTTGAAGCCTTTGGTAACCGTGCAATTGGTGCCATATTGAAGGTGTGGTGAAAAGAAAAGACTCGCTAAGCCTGACGTTTAAATACTGCGTGTTGCCTGGAGACAGAGGGAAATTAATTTCTCACATCAAGAACGTAATGCAAATCTTGGTAGAACATTGTACAGCCCTACAGTATAACTAGGGAGTGCTGTGTTAGACGTGGAAGGGCAGCTGCTAGATCCTGGCTTTGGGCACACCCCATTCATTTTCAACGGTTTTCAAAGATACCTCGTAGCAGGCAGCTTTTATTAAGGAAATGGTTGAATGAACTGTTGGCCGGAGATGTTCTATACTATTCCATGGAGTAGGTGGCGCCTACAAGACTGGAATAAGAAAGCTGAGACAGTAGACACCTCATCTAGCAAGCTCAAAGAAAAAGTAGAGAAAACTATTTCATTTGAACTCTACTGCAGACCTCCCCCCCCACCCCCACCCCCACCTCCCTGGACCTGCAGATACCATCTTGTGACAAGATAGTGGGTATAAAGTTCTGATAAAACACAGCCACAATGGGCATGATAAATTAACACACACACACACACACACACACAACACATGTTCACTCCAGCATTTCATTTTGTAAGCTGAAAATTCCACTATTTACCAAACATTACATAATGAGAAACACAACCTGAGTAAAACTTTAATTATAGTTTTATATACACTGCTTAAAAAATACATACAGAATAAAACCTCAGTGTGTATAAAGTAAGTTGAGATGAGGGAATATGCTTCAGGATGGTCAATAAATAAGAGTAAGAGTAACAAGGATATGCCCTGAACTCTGTGTCAGCTCCGAGGTGTCTGTGCTACTCATGAAATGATTAACCAGTGTAGGGTGACAAGGGAACAGCTGTTCCTACTGGTTACTGCTGTTTCAAGCAGTTTTCCTCAAGAATGTTGACTTTGAACCGAGATAAAAGCAAAAATTTAAATCCTGAGTGATTACAAGTCGGTTTAATTTTTAACTCAAACAGATCACAGCCCTGTTACTGCAGCGATCCAAGTTTGCTAGTTCCCATACCTTTCCTTGGGGGAGTACACACACACACACACACACACACACACACACGTGAGTCACGGTGCTTTCGACAGCAATGCCAGGCACGGTCAGGATCGAATGTGCAATGCTAGTTTCTCTCAATGCTGCCCTAATCTACAGCTCCAAGCAACATAGCAAGTACAAAGGCATCTGTTCCTGGGGATTGATTCTCAACAGGAGTGTTTGCACAGCAATATCAAGACTTTGATTATCTCCCTGCTAATTGCAACCAGTCGTTACTGCTGTTTCAAGCAGTTTTCCCTCAAGAATGTTGACTTTGAACCGAGATAAAAGCAGAAATTTAAATCCTGAGTGATTACAAGTCGGTTTAATTTTTAACTCAAACAGATCACAGCCCTGTTACTGCAGCGATCCAAGTTTGCTAGTTCCCATACCTTTCCTTGGGGGAGTACACACACACACACACACACACACACACACACACACACACACACACACTAGTGAGTCACAGTGCTTTCGACAGCATTGCCAGGCACGGTCAGGATCGAATGTGCAATGCTAGTTTCTCTCAATGCTGCCCTAATCTACAGCTCCAAGCAACATAGCAAGTACAACGGCATCTGTTCCTGGGGATTGATTCTCAACAGGAGTGTTTGCACAGCAATATCAAGACTTTGATTGATTATCTCCCTGCTAATTGCAACCAGTGGCTCAAAAGGCCATGCTTTGGTTTCCTTTCGTGGGCGAAGGAGATTCAGTCTACCATACAGTACAAGACTATGGCTCAGTTTCTGTTTTTCATGTTGTTCATTAGATGGTTATGTAAAGTTCTTAACTGTTCAAAACATTTCAGGTAACTTCACTGAATTAGATGACTTCAAGATCAACAGAAGAGGAGGATGTAGAGAGGGATCAGCCATTAAATACTGTTGATTTCAATCATTAGCTAGATCAGTTTCACAGTGCAGAGGGGTTGGAGAGAATGGCTAGTGAGGTTGGAGGTTGCTTGTGGGCAGTCTGTACCTGTGAGGTGTGCCTCAGTGGGAGTCACCCTGCACCTCCTAAAGAAATCCTCAGTCTCCGGGTCCACTACCAGCAGCCTGGTCTCCTGTCCGCCTGCCTTGATTGCTGCCACCACCTCGGAGTGCTGCTTCCCCTCCACAGACATGCCATTCACCTGCATACAGAGCACAGCCAGATTAAACAGCAGCACTGCCACACTCAGCTCAGGAGAATCAAGGCTCATGCAAACTTGTAATCCCCTTCTACAATGATACACACAAGACAATAAGCTCAAATGAGGACATTAAATAAATCATGCGACAGCATTTAATAAATGTATTGAATCCTTTTGCTGGCTGTCACCAGCAGGGTGACCGTGCTTGGGGTCAATTCCTGTTTTTCAAATTAATTCCATTTTAAAATCAATTCCCAATTCCAATAACTACTTTAATCAGTTCCAACACACCATTGATCAAAATTGCAATTAGCAATATTCTGTTAAAATGAGCTTCTCACAGTGGCAACAAATTTAAATTGAAATCACTGTTACTCGATTAATCACTTCACAAGTAGTTGAACAAAATCACAAAATCATTGTTACAATTAAGAAACAAAATAGAAACACAGGAATTGACCCCAACCCTGTGGGTGACATGTGTCTAGCCAGCAATACAGAGTTTATAATAATTCTAGTTTAAATTCCTCTCAGGGAATCAGAGGAATGTGAGAAGCAGATGTAAAACAGAGATCCTCTTAGCACACTCTCCTCCCTGATGTGCACAGACAGGCAGATCCACTGCTTTCTACTGTACAAGCAAAAGACATAAATTGCTCTCTACTGTACAGAGACACTGCACTGCAGCATGATCAAGAAACTGCTCTCTACTGTACAGACAGACAGACACTGCACTGCAGCGTGATCAAACTACAAATCTGCTGCTTGCTGGGGACTAACATTGCTGGAAGCTTAAGATGCTTCTGGCCAAGCAGGCTACTTTTGAAAAGCGAATGTTGTTTTTTTCCCACCATTCACATGTGTAGAGGTATAAAATGACTAAAATGAACCCAAATGCAATGACCAGGGGTTCACCGATAATCGGTAGCCTATCTGCAAGGCACCAATATAAGGGAAAAAACATAACTGGCTAACAGCAGTTTTTGTTATTTTAGCCGATAATGTACACCAATATTCATGCTTGAATTTCTTCCAGCACAGAATTTTGTGTTTGGTCAGGCGCGCACACTAATGACACAAGAACACGGAGACACTCATTTTCCCAATGCTGTGTAATGTGCGAGCAAAATGCAGTAAATGCGTCTCAAAATAGTGGATTTATTTTTAAATAGACAATAATAGGACAGCAAGTTGTGTGCAGAACAGACTTTGTGCTACATTAAATATTATTCTGATGCTTTAAAAAAAAAAAAAAAAATTGAATCCTAAAGAACATTGATAGTTTTAAGTTGTTGTTATTTGTAGTTTATAGTATAAAGTATAAGTATACAAGCATATATATATATATATATATATATATATATATATATATATATATATATATATATAAATAATTTATATCATTTATTATTCATAAGAAAATAGTATTAACCAGGCAAATTATTGTTCAAATGCAGTATTGATGCATGGTTAGTCACAACACTGCCTCTGCGATGTCTCTGCACCGTCTCTCTCTCTCTTTGGCAGCTTGGCATCACCTCAGCTCCTCTACCGTAACTCACTTGATCAAATCCTTGAACGTAAACAGTTCAGCTGAAAAGTATTTTTTTAAAACCAAGACAACCTCCCTAACTTCCAAGGAGTTGTGGGCTCTCTAAATGTTTAAGTGGGAATTACCGTTTGTAATTTTTGTTAGTCTTGCTCTGTTTCTTAGCCTGCATTGGTTGCAGGTGTATTAGGCGGCATTTTGAAGCAGGAATTGATTACTGTCTTGTTTAGTAAAAAATTCGAGTTTGACTGAAATTTGTAACCGGATATTTTCATGACATTAGTTTTTGATTAAGTGAACAATTTAAGTTGGGCTGCATTTAAGCAGTGTGTGCTTATACGAATTTAACTAACGTTGTTGTAGTTGACATTTTGTAATACGCAATGTTTGACAGCAAGCGGCTATAAAAAAAACGTAACCATCGGCTATCGGCCAAGAATTTTATCGGTGCACCCCTAGCACCGATAAAATTACGTTTTTTGAGTGAGGCGTGATTGTGCATTGTCAAAACAGGCAGAGGAAGCAGTGTCAAAAGTAACAATAAAAACCTATGCACATGCTTGACCATAGATGGTGATGAAACAATACAATGGGTCATCTTTAATACTGATTACTGAAAGGCAGGTCACAGCACACTAACCTGGCAGGACCATGAATTTTACATTGAACAGAAGAGCAGGTGAACTATTCGAACCTACTGGGCATGTTTTTTAAATGTTTTGTTCCTGACATCTGGAGAAGTTCACTACAGAGAAAATAAACATTACATGTTAAAAGGCTGCTCAATCCGATTCTCTCGATCTTGCTCAGAGCAGTAGTCTTGATCTGCTCCAAGGCAGCGACATTAAAACAATTAAGAACATGAATTGCAGTAGAACCCCAGAGTTACGAACACCAAACTTACGAACTGACCGCTCTACTGAACCCCCACTCAACTGGAAGTATGCAAATCACTCAATCATGCGTGCAATGCGACCAGATAGGTGCTCCTACATAAAAGCTCCTACAAAATTACTGTACCAACAAATGTATTTCAGAAAGGTGAGGCACATTTCAAAGCAAGTATGGGCAATTGTACTGGGACATTTTAGTTTTAAACAAAAGCACAGGTTTTTTTTTTCTCCAAGCCAAAGGAGGCTGAATGACTGAGCAAGCTGTACAAGTGCATTGTGTTTAAAAACAAGCACAGCGTTAACCCAGGTTTTCCTGGATGTTTAAATCTGTGTTTTTGCTACTGTTGTGATTTCAATGGTAACTTCAAAATGTAGCCTTTTTCCATTTATAGTACTCTTTTAAAGACTTTAAAACCATAACAATATGGAGTATTGCATTACTGTGCTGTATCCTTGTATTATTCATCAGATTGAGGGTGTAGATAGCAGGTGTACACATTTATTAAAACCGCTGAAAACTCGAGTTATGGGAATTTCAGACTTAACCTCCATTCCCAAGGGGTTCGTAACTGAGGTTGTACTGTATAAAATTGAAATTGCTCTTTAAAAGGACGAAGAAAGTAACAAATTTAACAATAATATTGCCAATTTACAAAATAAACTTTTGAAGACTAAACACAGTATGACCTCCCTAGGAGGGCTGTCGCTTCTAAACGATATAACATTGTTGTGTGAGGCTACTGTGTTAAAAGGTGGAATAACCAAGCTGTGAAGCATGTCTGTTCCCAGCTGCCTGCAATGTGGCCTGTGCTCTCCGTCTCGGTGCAGGAGCGGTTCTGGCTGTGCAGTAGGTACCTCCACAATCCTGTCCTGGGCCCGCAGGCTGGCCCTCTCTGCCGGGGAGTCTGGATCCACGGCTCGGATGTACTGCCCTGGCTTAGCCTTCTCGCTGTGGAGGTTGAAGCCGTACCCAGTGGAGCCCTTCTTGATGTTACACAGGCGGGGGCGGTGCTCACTCTTGAACTCCTGCAGAAACACACAGGGCCGCTCAGTACAAACCACAGTACAGTGCCTTTAATATAATGCAGGAATAGAACTGTGAATGAATGCATTTACACAATGCTACACAGTGTAGCCAAATCAGTTCAAAACAAAAAGGAATGGCACCCAATACAAGATATATATGTGACCTCCTTATTGCTGACAGAGTTCAGTCTCAGTTGGGTCTGACACTGCCTCCTGTACAGTGCTGGAAGCACAAAGGCAGAGAAACACCACAGATCACAGCAGCTCTGCTAAAAGGCTCAGGAATCGGTGTTGAAGAATAGGCTACACAGGCCATCAAGCACATACTGTGACCAATGAGGTGTTAATGTCCATCATCGTACAATAAATCAAATCACATTCAGATAGTACAATCATGGACAGGAATTTTAAGACATGATATGGTCTAAAAACTGCTTTGTTTGTTAAACAATAAATACACAGTTGTTAGTTTTGTTTGATCTGTGGTACTCTTCACTACAGGCACTATTTCATCAATGTTCCATTCACAGATGTCACAATACAGCAGGTGGGTTCCCCAGGTCTAACCCAGCACTGAACTACTACAGCTCACCACAGAAGCAGGTTCACTGATGCAAAACCATGGTTTGCCTTTTCTGGATTTACATGTACTCTGAAAGGGCCACTAGGAAGTGCTCTCCCAGTCGGAGTTGCTGTCTGAATGATCTCATTCTGCAGCTCTCACTGGCGTCTCCTCCTTTCCAGGAAGACAGGAGCAGTCAACAACATATTGCCATATCAACCAGCCTAGGCAAAAACATGACCTCACTTTCAAGGAAGAGGCCTACAATGAACCTGTAAAAAATAACAAATAAAATGAAACAAATACCTTCCCCTGAAAAATGAACCAAGTAAATAAATGTAGAGATGTATGATCATGGTGATTTTGGTCATATTTTTTACCATTATAATACAATCCTGAGAAGACATTTCATTAATAAGGTGTCGTGGGTTACACAGAGTACAGGTCACTCATGCCTCACCTCACACACAATATAAAGAAATACAATTGAAGCCATTTTTGGAAACTGGAACGTTTGTTACATTGGAGAAGTCATCTAAAATCACACTACTGGCCAGCTCAGAACTGTAGTGCATTTCATCACCACAGAAACCTGAAGCACATAATGACACACAAATACAGGAATTACATTCAGGTTATATAAATCCAATGAATCTAAAATAAATGTGCAGATACAGCAAGTTTAAACGGGATTGGAATTCTAAATGCAGGAGGAGTGCCAGCTTGTAGGCTTGGCCCAGTAGGAAAGTAAAGACTTTCCAAACAGAGCCACGCCTTCCACAGCCAGCTGGTAACGAGCGGTGCGCTGTCCTCAAGAGTTTTCTAATTTGTGTCTGTTGTACAACAAAGTTCCACAGTGGTGTCTTTCTTTCTATTGAGCGGGTCACTCACTCTGCCTACAATGAGGGGCTTCACTGGTGCATTATGGGAAGGCTAGGACAATCCTTTCAATTCAGGGGTGCATTCACAGAAGCAGACAGCCCATTAGCAGTTTCCTCACACTGCCACTTGTTCCCCCCTGCCCCTGTTCTGCACACAGTCAAAGGCAGCTGCTGGCTTCTTTATTTCTTTACTAAACAAAGCACCTGCAATTCCAGACAGGGGGTTTGTAGTTTCAGAGGACGTTAAGAGCCGAGGCTCTAGTTGCCGTATAATACACGCTGTCAGGAGGTAGCAGCAGCGAGATGAAAGCTGGATTGGGCAGGCTTGGAATTAGGTCCTGCTATAAGGACCTGACCTAGAGTACAGAGTAGGCCAGACCTCCCACGATAACAGGTACAAACTAATGAGCAGCCACCCTGCACTCAGGCATTGGCTCACACTACTGCCCATTTCACTTGGTTTCTTGAATGTTTTACTTTAGACAGTGTTGATGGATAGTGTTTAATTTTACAACATAATCTGTTGTACAGTATTAGAACAAGATCACTTTTTAAATGATTAATCCTTTACAATGAACTAGTGTTGTTCCACTTTGCTCTGTTAAAAACTGTTCATTTTAGGCAGGTCAGCAGAGGGCGATTATCATTCAAGTTCGTAGCAAAACTCGTGGGGCTACTCAGTCATTACTTTAAAAAATTGTAATGAACCCCATGAAGCCAAAAGCAAAAGTTCTCCACATAATTTTTAATTTTTTTAAAATTTGAGCCCAAAGATGGAAACTGGTTTCATGTTCCGGCTGATTCGTGCAGCGATACACAAATGGACCAAATCAGGAGCTGCAAAAATGTAAACAATTCCATGTGGATACAGGAAGATATTTTCCGGTACGGAACCCATCAATGCGGGGGAAAAAAAGGTGCTTTTAAACGTTTTATGCACCAGTACAAAAGGAGACAAAGCAAAATTACAGATGTCAGAAATACAATTAGATGGTCAAGAACAGGTCATTACAAAATTACCTGTCCACAAAATATGAAAATGACAAACGAATAGAAGAGAGAGTGCTAAACATTCTGAAATCAAGCAAAAGCAAACAGCTACCGGTGCTGAAGGACACGCGTCTGGGTGTGCTGCTGGGGGAGGGGGGCGCGTACTGAAACAGTACCCTCATCAAAAAAACATCATCTTCACTCAGGATCTGCCATGCCTTCACAAATCATCAGGTCCTGTACTTCCTGCTATTTGCAAGAAGATGGACAGCTACATCACCTCCAGCTACAAGCGTATTAAAGACAGGCTAGTCCTAGCTGAAACTGTAACTGCAGCTGAGTGAACCACTTAATAAACTTCAAAACACGTACTGTTTAATAAATCAATATTTATTAAACTAAATACATTTGTAAAAAAAAAAAAAAAGTTTCAAAATGAAGGACGTCAATACTTTAGTCTGTGTGACCGTTATAGTTTTTTTTAAAAATATAAATCAATGCTCTGTATGATTCAGTCATTTGTCATTAATTATATCTTTCATATGGCTTATGTGGGCGTTTATAGCCTTCAGAAAAAATCATGCTAACACTAGCAACAGCAAGCTAACTCTGGCTTAGAAAAGATAGACCTTTCATTAGAGAAAAAAAAGTTTCACATGATTGTTGTCAAGTTTAAATTACTGATAAAGTGTTGAATGGTGAAACATAACAAAAACAATTACATATACTATTTATTTATGTACCTGGAGTGTTTGTTTCTTTTCTGAACCTTTACCACCTTACAATTGTATCTGTCTATATATATATTTTTTTTTCTTTAAATGGTGTGTTAAAAGAAATGTTTATCTACCAAAAAATGTGGGCTACCATAGTTTACCTTTACCATCACACTACCACACACATAGTAGAGATTTGTCCACCCCTGAATATATAATGTATTTTTTTTTGTTTTTAATTTATTATTTTATTTATATATGTTGAGTACTCCCTAGAATATCTGGTTATTTAGTGTTCCTTCAAATCCTAGTCAGCTTTAATGAATTCTTAAATAAATGAAGGAATGTGACATTTACTTTATTTATTTTGCAGGGAGGCTGCTCAAAGCAGCCCAGATGAAAGCATCCTCACACACATCCAAGAAAATGATTGTGTTGCACTAAGGGCGCTATCACAGACTATACAAGGTTTTTGACTAGATCTGTGAGAGAAGTTGGTGATACTTCTGCAGAGGTGTAAGTTTTGTCTAACTGGCATAAAGATAGGTGGAAAAAAATAAATCTTTCAAATGTATCCATATTCCGACGGTGTTTATTGCATTTGTCTTTACAGTGCCCATGAAAGTCATCATGAGACACATACAATGTTCTGTGTAAATGTAATTGAAAGGAAATTGCTTGTACAACAGAAAGTGTTCTGCATGTCACGGCTTGTGGAGATTTTCATAAAAATAGTGAAAGATAATGAAGGTGTTGATGCATCATATTTCAGGTGAGACATATCTATCTATCTATCTATCTATCTATCTATCTATCACACCATGACCAATTCCGTTTTTTCCAATGTATTAAGAATTAACATCTGCACATAACATTTACATTAAAAATATCTATTGAATTTTGTTTTTTTGTTTTAATTTAAGGGGCCAAACTGGGAGTTAGGAGTAGGAAGGCCAGAGTATTTTAATCTGCACATAAGGAATAATAAATATTACATAACTTACACTAGAAGTACAGGAGATATACTCATACTAAGAAGCCCAGCTGCAGTCTTTAACTGCTGTATTCAAAACACTGTAAATAGTATAACGAAAGGAGAAACAGTTGGATGTAAATTATATATATATATATATATATATATATATATATATATATATATATATATATATATATATATATATATATATATATATATATATATAGTACTGTGCAAAAGTTTTAGGCAGGTGTGAAAAAATGCTGTAAAGTAAGAATGCTTTCAAAAATAGACATGTTAATAGATTATATTTATCAATTAACTAAATGCAAAGTGAGTGAACAGAAGAAAAATCTAAATTAAATCCATATTTGGTGTGACAACCCTTTGCCTTCAAAACAGCATCAATTCTTCTAGGTACACTTGCACAAAGTCAGGAATTTTGTAGGCATATATTCAGGTGTATGATTAAACAATTATACCAAACAGGTGCTAATGATCATCAATTCAATATATAGGTTGAAACACAATCATTAACTGAAACAGAAACAGCTGTGTAGGCGGAATAACACTGGGTGAAGAACAGCCAAACTCAGCTAACAAGGTGAGGTTGCTGAAGACAGTTTACTGTCAAAAGTCATACACCATGGCAAGACTGAGCACAGCAACAAGACACAAGGTAGTTATACTGCATCAGCAAGGTCTCTCCCAGGCAGAAATTTCAAGGCAGACAGGGGTTTCCAGATGTGCTGTCCAAGCTCTTTTGAAGAAGCACAAAGAAACGGGCAGCGTTGAGGACCGTGAGCGCAGTGGTCGGCCAAGGAAACTTACTGCAGCAGATGAAAGACTCATCATGCTTACTTCCCTTCGCAATCGGAAGATGTCCAGCAGTGCCATCAGCTCAGAACTGGCAGAAAACAGTGGGACCCTGGTACACCCATCTACTGTCCGGAGAAGTCTGGTCAGAAGTGGCCTTCATGGAAGACTTGCGGCCAAAAAGCCATACCTCCGATGTGGAAACAAGGCCAAGTGACTCAACTATGCACGAAAACACAGGAACTGGGGTGCAGAAAAATGGCAGCAGGTGCTCTGGACTGATGAGTCAAAATTTGAAATATTTGGCTGTAGCAGAAGGCAGTTTGTTCGCCGAAGGGCTGGAGAGCGATACGAATGAGTGTCTGCAGGCAACAGTGAAGCATGGTGGAGGTTCCTTGCAAGTTTGGGGCTGCATTTCTGCAAATGGAGTTGGGGATTTGGTCAGAATTAATGGTCTCCTCAATGCTGAGAAGTACAGGCAGATACTTATCCATCACGCAATACCATCAGGGAGGCATCTGATTGGCTCCAAATTTATTCTGCAGCATGACAATGACCCCAAACATACAGCGAAAGTCATTAAGAACTATCTTCAGCGTAAAGAACAAGGAGTCCTGGAAGTGATGGTATGGCCCCCACAGAGCCCTGATCTCAACATCGAGTCTGTCTGGGATTACATGAAGAGAGAGAAGCAACTGAGGCTGCCTAAATCCACAGAAGAACTGTGGTTAGTTCTCCAAGATGTTTGGGCCAACCTACCTGCCGAGTTCCTTTAAAAAACTGTGTGCAAGTGTACCTAGAAGAATTGATGCTTGATGCTGTTTTGAAGGCAAAGGGTGGTCACACCAAATATGAATTTGATTTAGATTTTTCTTCTGTTCACTCACTTTGCATTTAGTTAATTGATAAATATAATCTATTAACACGTCTATTTTTGAAAGCATTCTTACTTTACAGCATTTTTTCACACCTGCCTAAAACTTTTGCACAGTACTGATTATATATATATATATATATATATATATATATATATATATATATATATATATATATATATATATATATATATACACACACACACACACACACACACACACACACACACACACACACACACACACACACACACTACAGGTCAAAAGTTTTAGAACACCTCCATTTTTCCAGTTTTTATTGAAATTTACGCAGTTTAAATGTCTCAATGTACTCTGAAATTAAAGCATAGGACAAATAAACAATTGGAGATAAAAAAGAAGTCATGGAATCGTTTTGTTTAACAAAATTTAATCTAAATTTTTGACTCAAAGTAGCCACCTTTTGCAGATATAACAGCCGAACACACTCATGGCATTCTTTCTGCAATGGAAATCAAATATTGTTCGGAAAGTTCTTCCCAACACTGTTGCAGAAGTTCCCACAAATGTGTTGCAATTGTAGGTTGCTTTGCTTTCACCCTTCTGTCCAGTTCATCCCAAACCAGCTCGATGGGGTTTAAGTCTGGAGACTGTGCTGGCCATTCCATGATTTGAAGCCTACCGTCTTGTTCTTTTCTTTTAAGGTAGTTCTGACATAGCCTGGAGGTATGTTTTGGGTCATTATCTTGCTGTAGGATGAACCCCTGACCAACTAGGCGTATACCAGAGGGTATTGCATGGCTGCAAAATTCTGTGGTAGCCGTTTTGGTTCAGGGTGCCACTCACTCTGTGCAAGTCGCCGACTCTGGATCCAGCAAAAGAGCCCCAGACCATCACGCTTCCTCCTCCATGTTTGACAGTTGGTGTCACACACCGAGGAACCATCCTTTCGCCTACCCGACGGCGTACAAAAACCCTGCGTGATGAACCGAAGATTTCAAATTTTGATTCGTCGGTCCATAAGACCTTCTTCCAGTCTTCAGTAGTCCACTGGCGGTGCTTCATGGACCAGGCAAGCCTCTTTTTCTTATTTTGCCATCTTAGCAATGGCTTTCTTACTGCCACTCGACCTGTCAAACCTGCAGCACGAAGTCTTCTCTTCACAGTTGAAACTGAGACTTGCTTACTTCGACCAGTGTTAAGCTGTGTTTGAAGCCGTTGTCCTGTGAGCCGCCTATCACGCAAGCTGTTGACTCTCAGAAACTTGTCTTCTGATTCTGTTGTGGCTTTGGGTCTGCCAGACCTCTTCCTGTCAGAGTTTCCTCCAGTTTCCAAGTGCCTTTTGATGGTGTAGGAAACTGTACTCACTGACACCTTGGCTTTCTTTGCAATTTCTCTAAAGGAAAGGCCTACACTTTTAAGGGTTATAATGGTCTGTCTTCCTTTGTTAATTGCCTTTTTCTCGCCATTATGATAGCAATATACTACTTCCTGCAGTACAATACTGTCCAAATAATGCTTAAGAGGGTGTAGTAACAGTCTGTTCCAACACTGCTTTTATACAGACAGAGGGTTTGTAAGTAATCAACAAAAGTTGGGACACCTGTAGGAATTGTTAGCATCAAATTTCAAGGCTTAATTTACTTCCATTGCTGCAGAACAGCTGTAAGTTGTTAACTCATTACTTGTTCCCTGAAAAAGGCCTTTTTGTATAACACTGAAATGTACATTATTTTTCAGTTTTTGGTAACCTAAACTTTTTTTTTTAACCTCTGGCAGTTTACCGCTTACCTTTGTAGCATTTCAGGTTATTCACTGGACTTGAACTGCTTAAATTTCAATAAAAACTGGAAAAATGGGGTGTTCTAAAACTTTTGACCGGTAGTGTGTAATTTTATATATATATATATATATATATATATATATATATATATATATATATATATATATTACACACACATACACACACACAGTGCCTTGCGAAAGTATTCAGACCCCTGACCAATTCTCTCATATTACTGAATTACAAATGGTACACATTGAAATTTCGTTCTGTTTGATATTTTATTTTAAAACACTGAAACTCAATCAATTATTGTAAGGTGACATTGGTTTTATGTTGGGAAATATTTAAGAAATAAAAAACTGAAATATCTTGCTTGCATAAGTATTCAACCCCCACACATTAATATTTGGTAGAGCCACCTTTCGCTGCAATAACAGCTTTAAGTCTTTTGGGGTAAGTATGTACCAGCTTTGCACACAGTGTCGGAGTGGTTTTGGCCCATTCTTGGCAGATTTGCTCCAGGTTGTTCAGGTTGGTTGGACGATGCTTGTAGACCGCAATTTTCAAAAATAGTGCCACAGATTCTCAATGGGATTGAGATCAGGACTTTGACTGGGCCACTGTAGGACATTCACCTTTTTGTTCTTGAGCCACTCCAATGTTGCTTTGGCCTTGTGCTTGGGATCATTGTCCTGCTGAAAGGTGAATTTCCTCCCAAGCTTCAGTTTTTTAGCGGACTGAATCAGGTTCTCTTGCAGTATTTCCCTGTATTTTGCTCCCTCCATTCTTCCTTCAAATTTAACAAGATGCCCAGTCCCTGCTGATGAGAAGCATCTCCACAGCATGATGCTGCCACCACCATACTTCACTGTAGGGATGGTGTGTCTTGAGGCATGGGCAGTGTTAGGTTTGCGCCACACATAGCGCTTTGAGTTTTGGCCAAAAAGCTCTATCTTGGTCTCATCTGACCACAAAACCTTTTCCCACATCGCAGCTGGGTCACTCTCATGCTTTCTAGCAAACTCCAGACGTGCTTTCAGATGGTACTTTTTGAGTAACAGCTTCTTTCTTGCCACCCTCCCATACAGGCCAGTGTTATACAGAGCTCTTGATATGGTTGACTGGTGCACCATTACTCCACTCAGCCACTGAACTCTGTAGCTCCTTCAAAGTGATTGTTGGCCTCTCTGTGGCTTCTCTCACAAGTCTCTTCTTGTCTGAGCGCTGAGTTTTGAGGGACGGCCTTTTCTTGGCAGTGCCTGGGTGGTGTGATGCAGCTTCCACTTCCTGATTATTGATCCAACTGTGCTCACTGGGATATCTAAACACTTGGATATTATTTTATACCCTTTCCCTAATCTATGCATTTGTATTACTTTATCTCGAACTTCTGTAGAATGCTCTTTGGTCTTTATTTTCCTTCAGATTCACAGCCTGACCAATGATCCTTCAACAGTGGGGTTTTTATCCAGAAAATGTGACAGCAACTTTAATGGTTCACAGGTGGAGGCCAATGGTAAGGTAATTGTGTACCATTTGTAATTCAGTAATATGAGAGAATTGGTCAGGGGTCTGAATACTTTTGCAAGGCACTGTATATATATATATATATATATATATATATATATATATATATATATATATATATATATATATATATATATATATATATAAACATAAACACACACGTTAATCAAACAAGAAAATGTAAATAAACATCTGAACAGACATCGGTTTACAACATACATATTTATAAAACTGAAACGATAGCTTTACATTTTTAACTAACAGCAAATCAGTTTATCATCAACATAGATAAAAACATTTTACAGAAACACACAGCACAAGTTATAAAAAAAAGTCTAATTTATTTTTCTTTTTTTTGACAAAATGGTATTCCTTTACCTTGAGTCTAAGGCTGTTCACAATCAGCATGAATAATGCGCTTCTCCACGCCGCCTTTCTGCACAGGGCACAGCTGCCCAAAGTTTTATTTTTATTGCACTTGCCAACCTGGCATTGGCATCTCTTGTGTCTCTCAGCAGGGTTGCCAGCTTCAGCTGTGGGTACACGCTTGGCAGTCACCCTCTGTTCCAAATGCTTCTTGCAAAGTTCCTGTGCTAACTGTAAAATATATTCTCTCCTTGGTAAAATTCTGCTCCGTGCATTCTTCGTAAAAGTACCCAGGAGTTGATGGCTGCTAAGTCCAATACATTGTAAAACACCTGAACAGGCCACCGTCGGGAGCCAGCTTTCAGGAATACTTCCGTGCCATCTGATCCAAACATCAATTTCATATTTTGTTGCGTTGTAAAACTCCACGGTCTCTGGTATTTATTTTCAGTAGTCCCGATGCTAATTGACTGATCAAAACAGCATAGCTGGCAAGCAGGCGCCAGCCTTTGAAAAGGCAGATTGAAAAACAATAGACTGTCAGCCATTCTCAGGTGAGAGTAGAGACTAATCTAATTGCAGCTAAACACATTGCGGACTAGTAAATAAAAATAATAAAAAAGTAGAATACTGCTCTGTATAATCACAATACAACTGTTTTCTGTGTGGCCATCAATGTGACTGCTCCCGGGGCTTTTAGGTATAATATATCTCCTTTATTTCTGCACTCCCACATTTCATGCTTTGTGAGAATATTTAATATATAGACAGAAAGGTACATGAACCCGCAGTCCCATATGTGTGCTAAAACAAAAAACACCAAAATGACTGCCGCGGGGCTTCTAGTGTTAATGTTTATATATTGAACAAGACTTATACATTTTACCAAGTGAATAGTACTTTAATAATAGAACAGCATGATAATTTAACAGAGTATCATTACAAACATGGGGTTGACGATTGTTTTTTTCAGTATATATAACTCCAAAATGATTCCATAGAACAGAACTAACAAAACAGCTAGTTGCTTTTTTAAACAACTCCGCTCACACAGCATACAGGCAGCGCCGCAACAGACAGTCCATCAATGGAACGCCCACAAAAACACCTGTTTTCTCGTTAACCAATGATCCAAATAAACATTTTCTACAAGTGTTATTGCTGGGCTTCTGGGTAGTATAGTTTTCAAAGCAACCCATTATTTTTATAGGAGAATAACAGTGGTAAAAAAGACAGTTTGCACTTTTTTTTTTTTTTAAAAAGGTACAGTTGCAAAGCAGAATTCCATTCCCTAAATGCCAATTCCATTCCCAATGCCTTGGAAAATCAGTAGCCCTAAGCTACCAACTAAAGTATCAACGTCAACAGGATTATCCTCAGCTTACTTTCCACACCACACATTGCCGGAATGTTAGTGAGCTGGTCTTCAGTGAAACAGTGTCTCGCAGTGCTCTACTCAGCAGCAGAATCTGGACAACATCAGAGAGGAGCACAGAAACAGAAACATCCAGTGAGGAGGGTGCTGATGTTGATACACATGTCTTCCAGCCCAGACAGGGAGCTCCAGCATCAATAGCTCTACTCCTGATGCTGATGTAACCATGACTCTCTTCAATGCTGCCCTAATATCGTGAGAAATGCCCTAGGAGAATACTCCTGGCATCAGTGCTCCATGGCCACCTACATCTAATGCTTTTACTGTGGATTACGCAAAGACAGCTATTCTCATTGAACTGTACAACATTCTTGCTTGGACAGTAGGAGCAACAAATGAACACGCGCTTTGGCATTTTGCCTTCAAACTGTGTCCTGGTCGTAAAAGATCCCGAAATTGCCTCCAAACAACCAGGACCAGTTCACAGTCTATAGTCATCTTGTTTTGAAGAGACTGTTTTTATGAACAAAACAGTATTTTTCAAGTTTGCCATATCATGATCCATGCAGCCAGATGAAGGTCGGCACACCACGCACAAGCGACCCCTGTAGTCTGGCCAGGCGCCTGCGGGCTTGCCTGTAAGCTGCCAAGAGCTGCGTTGTCCTCCGACACTGTAGCTCTAAAGGTGGCTGCATAGTGGGCCTGCAGTGTGAAAAGAAGCAGGTCGGCTGACGGCACACGCTTCAGAGGACATCGTGTGTTCGTCTTCGCCACTCCCGAGTCAGCGTGGGGGTGGTAGCGGTGAGCTGAGCCTAAAAATAATTGGCTATTCCAAATTGACGACTACTAAAATTTAAAAAAGAATAGCAAATCAATGTAATTTTTGGTTTATAATTTGAATAGTTAAAAGGTTGAAAAGTTCCTAAATTAATGGGATTTGGTAGGACATATTAACTTCGTGATTTACAGTATTCTTGTCCATTATATATTTAATTTAGTATGCCCACAGTCCACATTGACAGAGCTCCACCTGTTGACTAACAGTTCGGGGAGCACAGAGGCTCACCGGTGAATAAAACACACCCACTGTATCACCCTGCTCAGCAAGTTAATTAGCAGCAGACTGCTTTTTTTCACACTGCGGACTCACCATGCAGCCACCCAAGAGCTACAGCGTCGGAGGACAACGCAGTTCTCGAGCAGTTTACAGGCAAGCCCGCAGGTGCCCGGCCAGACTACAGGGGTCGCTTGAGCGCGGTGAGCCGAGGACACCCTGACCGACCTAACCCTCCCTCCCCGAGCACCGCCCCTGGAAGCTCCCCGATGTCCAGACTATAGGGCACATCCTGCACTCCACGTGGAGCGCCTTTACTGGATGCGCCACTCGGGAGCCTAATTACTGTATGAATTGACAAATTTATGGACGAATTGCTGGACAAATTGACCAATTCACGAATTGACAAACAAATTGACAAACTAATGGCCGGATAGTTTTGGCGCTCCATAGAGTAGTACCAACTGCACTGAAGTACGGAGTCTCAGATGCTGACTGTACAACAAATACGACGTGCGGCAGAAAGTTCGGACGAGTTCAATTACGCCATTATAGGGGGTGGGGGTGGATATGTTTTTAAAAATGAGTTTGTAAATTAGTTTTTTTTTTCAGCTTTTTGGCACACTGACCCATTTTCCTGCATTCATAAAACAGAAGCCATGTGGACTATACTATATACATTATACAGTTAAATGTTACCGGCCCAGTCGGGCCTGTGGTGCTTCATAACTACCGGCCCGGGCCGCCGCGCCATGGTTAATGTCGAACCCTGGAAAACATGCGCTACAGTGGTGCCAGGGATATAGGAATATCCCTATTTCAACGTTATATGTTTTTGGAAAGGTTAGTTGCATAGTTACAGAAATTAATGTGAAACAAAAGACTACATTTGTTGCTTGTCCAGTTATCTAAAATGATATTCTCTTCTCTATATGGCATATATTACTATTTTTACTTTAGCGTTATTTGACAGATTTATTTTAAATCAATATCTATTTTACGTGTATTCTTGTTATTACAATTACTGTTATTACTTTTTTGTTTTTTTCTTCATGTAAAGTGCTTTGTGGCAGCCATCGTTAAAGGAGCTATACAAAAATAAAGATTGACTGTACAGTACCATAGTGTGAATGATCGATTTCAGCTCCATGTTATCATATGATTTTATTCAGCCAGGTTTCAGATCTCAAGACTATATGCCAAAAGGAAATTCTCTTAACACTACTTCTGGAAATAGTGTAGTCTGTTCTGACAGGTCATATTTAACCAAAATGTTAATCTACTGTGCACCACCAATGCAGTGTAAATTACACATCACAGCCCACCAGAACTGTCAAGTAACATCCTGTACACTCTCCAATCATTTTTAATTTTTCAAATTGCTTCCCACCCACCTCATCTTTGCATTCCGGTGTGTGTTTTTATATGTACAAAATCGAGCGAAGTTGGTGACTCAGTGAGTGCAATAAATTGTAAGTCGCCCTGGATAAGGGCTTCTAAGAAAGAAAGAAAGAAAGAAAGAAAGAAATAAAATAAATAAATTGCATTAGAAATTGATATATTAATTTGCTACATGAGGTAACAGTTGCAGGGACCAGCACTGGTCTTTACATTTACTGGATCCAAGGATTTTTCAGGAAGTTATGTCAAACAATTCTTAATCCTGCAAAACTGAAATGCAATTTATCTACAAAGCATACAGAATGGGAAAAAAAATAATTAAAAACAGGAACTTCACCATCAGCAACTTTAAATGCGTAAAATGACAACCGATTCCTTGATTAACTGGTAATGAAGGAATCTCATTAAGTTAGGTATGTTATATAACTACTTCACTATCTACATGTACTTAGACACACAAGTTAGTTTCAAAATGCTGTTGTGAAAAAATGCATGGAAAGTGGTCCGTGGGAAAAATCCAGACACTAAGGTGTGGTCCCTACATTGAAAAAGGTTGTGAACCACCGAGCTAAAAACATCCGACAGGATTGTTTAATGTTTAGACTAGTAATAAAATGCTGTACAGTATTTAACTATCACATGTAGAACACAAACCCTTTCTAGAACTTGTCTGAAAGTGAAGCATCACACTGTACTGAGGGCTTCTTGTGGGAGGTTAGACTTTTTCCTAAATTTAAATAGAACCTAGGGGAGAATCAGCCACCCCCCTCCCCTTGCACTGAAAATATCAAGACATTCATTCAACTGTCAGATAAGGCTTTGAAAGAATAGTCTGCCGAGGCATTATTCCCAACGTAACGAGAGACTGGCTTCTCCCTCACTTGCTCATTTCACCCCAAACCACTTCTCTTGTCTTCCCTTGTCACAGTTCCTCTCTCTATTCCCCCCCACTTACTCACCCAACATACCCCTCTATCCATCCCTCCGCCCACCTCCCTCTCTTTATCCACCCTCTTCTCCCCCATGTCTCTGGCTGTTGTAAACAGCACAAATGTCAGCCAAGACTTCCCAAATTATTTCCATGGAAATTAGGGAGGAATTCTCTGATGAGAGAATCTTCATACTGGACAGGAAAGTCTCACATGCAAGGTTAATATTAGGCAACAAAAACCATTCGAAAAGGCTAGAACCAGATATCGTGGGAAGTCTCCCCGTAGAAAAATGCAAAGAGCAAAAGAATACATTAAGAGTTCTGTAACACACCACTGAGAAGACCCCCTCCAAGCTCACAATCCTGCACTTCCCAGCAGCAGCTCCAACGCATGAATGCACTAGTTTGACTTTCTACGTCCTTATGGAGTCTCAGTATACTGCACTCTTTG
This sequence comes from Acipenser oxyrinchus oxyrinchus, assembly GCA_030684275.1. Lineage (NCBI taxonomy): Eukaryota > Metazoa > Chordata > Actinopteri > Acipenseriformes > Acipenseridae > Acipenser > Acipenser oxyrinchus. The sequence goes on from CM060260.1 coordinate 13,588,738, forward strand.
CCTGTACGTTTACAAACCGTACATCATATCATAAAAGCTGGCAGGCTGTATGTCTTTGACTGTTTGCTTGTTTCAAGAGAACCTAAAATTGTATTCCATAACTGTGTCATTAAGGTAGGTTTCCAAACACAACTGAGCTCCTGCAGTATTCTGTACTAGTCCATGCAGTTGCTGGAGCAAACAGTACTGCTGTTAGACTGCCGACAGCCTGTACAGGACTGGTTATGATAAATCAATCCTTATCGGAATCTGCTCAAAGACCTTTCTGTAACAAAGCGCTATTGTGGCAGCGAGTAGCTGGACTGCATGCCTGTGAAGTAGATTCATTAGTAACTGTTTACTGGAGTCTAGCCAAGTCCATGCACTTTCAGCCTGTTTGCTATCCTTCTTTTCATTATAGCAACTGTTGCTAATTGTTTAACACATGACTATTTTATTCTAAATTCTCAGATATTATGATCAGGACTTCTGTTTTTCATTGTTTATTTCCTTTTTTAGTTAGGGTTTTTGGAGATGGGAACAATATCAGTGTTTGTCAGTTATTTATTTCTTAGCAGACGCCCTTATCCAGGGCGACTTACAATTGTTACAAGATATCACATTATTTTTACATACCTGTACATTTTTTTTTAAACACATTTTTACAAACAATTACCCATTTATACAGTTGGATTTTACTGGAGCAATCTAGGTAAAGTACCTTGCTCAAGGGTACAGCAGCATTGTCCCCCACCTGGGATTGAACCAACGACCTTCCGGTCAAGAGTCCAGAGCCCTAACCACTACACCACACTGCTGCCCCATGTTACTATATTAATCCATCTAAAAACAAATTGATCATTTCTTCCCAGTACTGCCCAGGCTGTGTTGTGTGCGAGGGGCTGGGACCTGTGTAGTGAATCAGTGAGCATTGTGTGCGAGGGGCTGGGACCTGTGTAGTGAATCAGTGAGCATTGTGTGCGAGGGGCTGAGACCTGTGTAGTGAATCAGTGAGCATTGTGTGCGAGGGGCTGAGACACTAACTCAGTAAAGCTTAACAAGTCAGTAAGTATACCATACGCAAATTAGAAATGTGTGCTTCGGGTAAAAGCTAGAATCCAAAATCCTAATTACAATTAAAGTCCAACTGGGCAGTAGATTTGTCCATTAAAACAAACATTCAGAGACAATAATCGAATTGGAACCTGTATCTCCAGGCTCCGTGTCCTTCATTTCACAGCCAAGCCAGTCCAATTCCTGCCTGCCCCTCCTATTAATGAGTGGGTCCGAATATATTTCCACATCAATATATATGTCTCGTTGGTTTTGAGCTGCGCCACTCGTGCATTATGGCTCAAGACATTATTGTGTGGCAATATATTTTGACCCATATATTATTTCTCTACATACATCTGTATCATTTGCGTATTCCAGGTCAAGATTATAGTTTATAGTGCTTTTAAAAAGTACTTGTTTGGCGCAGGTGCACACCGTAACGTATGGACTGCAGTTTCTGTACACATTTGCTCATAAAGGTAACTGGTACTGGAGCAGATTACTATCTCGACTAACAGTGGATAAACTGTGCAGCAATAGGATTACAGATAAGACAAGCAAAACAGTGTGTCTCTAAGGATTCAAGCTCTCCATGTGGAAACACATTTAATCAAACTGCCTTTTCCCTTAATATTTAAAGGCAAAAGGGTGGTTAGTAATCCTCAGCTCTATTTTCAATTGACCCATTCTGTTCCGTGGCTTGTAATTGGGAGTGCTTGGTGCTTGTGGGAGTTGTTGTTTCACAGTTGGTTTAAAAAAAAAACCACAAAAACGTGCCATCTCCCCTTTTATAACCTCTCATTATATTTATGTGTATGTGTATATATATATATATATATATATATATATATATATATATATATATATATATATATATATATATATATATATATATATATATACACACACACACACACACACACACACACACCTTAAACCAGAAGCATTCTTGGGAGTTAAATGTTTCTTTCCAGCACTGGGAGGACGGGGGGGTGGGGGGAGCCACTTGTTTTTAATACAGGAATTCCAGAAATGGTTTAAAAAGGAGGAACTGCCAGCGACCCACAGGAAGGCTCTGGCAGAGGTCAAATGGACTCTGGGAGTTTTGAGAGTTTGCTTTGCAGCTTGCTATAACAAAAAAAAAAAAAAGAAGGATCCCCCCCCTTTTTTAAAGACTAAATCAGACAGCGCCTTCAGTGCAGTGTTTTGTGCTAACCCGAACCCTGGGTACATTCAGACTTCATGCACAGTGACTAGACCGCTACAGGGACCCTGCCAGCCCAGAGCCTGGTGGGATGTTGGAGGGCTGGGCCACTTCCTGCATAGGAAGGTGGATGTTCTGTATAAAAATACATATTTAAAGCAGGCCAATGAGGGGAGGCTTCACAATAACAAAGCCACGACTCGCTTTCTCAAAACAAACTTGGCTCCCTCTTTACTCCAAACAGAAGGAAGGGCAGGGAGCTGGTTTCCTCGAGCACTCCCTCTGGAGCTTGCTCGCCCTGAAGCCTGGGGATCTGAAACCAGCGTCTCCTGCCCTTCACCCTTCCTGTCCAGGTCTTTGTTCCAAAATTAATTGTCTTGAATTCTTATGAAATGTGTTCACTGAATTACACTAGGAGTGGAATGGTCACAACAGGCTCATTTCAAATCAAATGTAAAAATCGATACATTTGATCACTCAGTGGTGTTGCATTTACACAGCCATTTCAGCAGGATCAACTTTCTCACACAGCCCGAGGGCTTCGCATGAGCACTTAGAGCGTAAAACTAAGCGTTTTTACTTGTGTTATGTATAGTTCATTGGGAGGGAGTGTTGGTGGAATAACAATAATCAAAAGTACATGTTTTAAAACAATTACTCCCGTATAAACTTTTGTGCTGTGAAAAAGTATCTATTGGACTTTTGACTGAGAAGCTATGGTCGGATTACATTTAATTGTCAAATAACACACAATTAAGACAAAATGCAACACAGTACTTATTTTTTTCCGCCGCAGTTGACTTGTGATAATCTTTTGTTAGTAATAATGTTTGTAGTAAGTAATATTTTATTTTATAAATCAAGCAATAACAACGTTTATTATTTTTATAATACAACCCCAGAATGGAAATAGTGCAGGTATCAGCTTTATTTAACTGTTACGGTAATGGATAATGTATTTACTTTGAAGTACTATTGAAATGAAATAAATATATTGCTAGATTTGTATGCATACATACATATTACGTCGGACGCCCGCATTCAAAACAGAAGGACGTCACTGCGCCGCAGTGCATGCTGGAACTTGAGCCAGTCGAGTGCTTACACTGAAAGGATCAAATGCTACCGACGCATTTCATCCTGATCTGTACCATCTCCCCGAGAGGTACATTTGATCTGATCACCGCGTAATTTATGTTGCCATTTCTGAGCAGGATCAAATGCTACAGACGCATTTGATTTGGTTCAGAAATGGCAGTGTAAAATGTGCCTATTGCCTCAATTGCTGCTTTTCAAATTAACAGAAATCACACAAAAAAAACAAAAAAAAAAACCCAAAACACCACACACAACACTCTGAATTAATCAGTCAGGAGAATAAGGATGTTATCCCACTGCCAGAATCTAAGGCATCGTTAAGAAACTGCACAGGTACTGAACTGTGTCCTCTTTGTAACAGAGCCATCTGAAGCCCTGCGCTGAAGGGTTTTGTTGTTTTAAGCCCTCAGTATGTGCGAGTTGAGGGATATGTTTTCCAACACAGTATGTGTGAGTTTAGGAGGGATATGTTATCTAACATGGTTGAGTGCAGTTCTCTCTTGATTCCTCATGGGAGCCTCTGAGTGCCTCAGGCTGCCAAGGTCCCTCAAATCCTCTCTCCTACAACATGCTCTGGACAACCACATGTGCAGGTCAATGTGAAAATACATTCTTCATAATAAAATAATACTAAATGTCTCCTGTTTGCAACTACCTCTTTCCTCCAATGTCTAAGGACCACCAAGTATAAACCTGGTCTTGCTTCAGTCTGGGTGAATGCCACCAATACAGGTATAAACCTGGTCTTGCTTCAGCCCTGTTGCGTCACCAGGCAGTTTAGTGTCGCCCGATAAAACTGCCCTACTCAAAAATGACAGTTGCTGGTCCCGTCGTTCAAATCAACTTTGACCTCTTCTCTGACCTTGTTGCTAGGCGATACACTAAAAATGGATGCTCTGTATAATTACTGGCAGATTTTCAAGATCAGCAGAAAAAAAAAAAAAAGAATGCTTTTTACATATTTTACCCTCATGGCAAACGAAAGGATTCAATATTGTGTCTTTTGACTGGTACTTAATGTCAATCGCAATACATGTTCAGATATTAAAAACAAGAGTGCAGGGCTATAGGACAATAAAATGCAAGTATAAATGGAATATAACAATCAAACATGTTAAAAATCTAATCTATCTATCTATCTACCTACTCGTGCTGTCTGTCTGTTGCGGTGCCTGTCGGGAGTGCTTGCAGTGTGTGGAGCTCAGAGTGAGTGAGGGGTTCTCCCCTGTTTTTTTTCGTTCTTTTCTTTTTTCACGTTTCATCCTTTATGTTATAGTTTTAAAAAATAAAAGGGGTAATAGTTGGGTCTTTTAACGGCCGAGATGGCCAAAATCGGGGAATCCGAGGGGATCAGTTCCCAATTTTGAAGATATGACACGGAGAAATGGCATAAATATTGTAGTGGATGTGTCTGTCCCGGTTGAGAAATGTGTGGTAGAACTTGGAAAAGTAATTGGGTGTGAGAATATCAAGTCGGCGTCACGGATGAATAAGGTTGTAGTTGTATTTGAGCAATGAAATAGTTTCCGAAATGGTTCAGCAAGGTTTGGTTACTGACGGAGTGTTAGTGTCTGTTCTGCCTCTTGCGGCTCCCGCTAGGAAAATAACAAATTTCCAACATTCCGCCTTTTCTGAAAAATGAACTTCTAGTGAGAGAGCTAAGTCGTCATGGTCAAATAATGTCAGGCATTACAATGATTCCTCTGGGTTGTAAATCCCCTGAGTTAAAGCACGTAGTTTCTTTCAGGAGACACGTATATATGCTGCTGAATGACCCGACTGGAGAGCTGAATGTAGCTTTTAGGTTTCAGGTGGAGGGTAGCGAATACGTAGCGTTTGCTTCTTCTGATACAATGAAGTGTTTTAAATGTGGCCGTAAAGGGCATATTGCGAAGAACTGTAAGAGGACTGAAGGAGAAACTGAAAGCGAGGGGGAAGAAGTCATTGAGGTGAGAGAGAGTGTAGCTGAGCCGGGGAACCAGGTTGATGGACCTTCGGATTGCAGCGCTGTAGATAGTAGAACGGAGAGAGAGACTGAAAAAGTCAACCCTGGTTTGTTTGAGTCTGGTGTGGTAGATGGGGAAAGTGAGTTGCAGGAATCGTCTAAAACACCTGTGGTGGGGGTAGTAGTTCACGGACAGGGTGGTGAGGGGAGAGAACAGATTGAGGAAAGCTTTGAACAGAATAAAAGGTGCAGTTTTAGTGTTAGAGAAGGAGAGGGAAGTGGGTGAGTTTAAACTCCCCAAAGGGAAAAGAAAGGCTAAAAATAGGCATAGGTTTTGCAGCAAAACGTAGCCTCGTTTCTGAGGATGGAGTCAATCAGGCTGATGAATCAGTGAGTGAGTTATCTGAGAGAGTGGATTGCGCTCAAATGCACTGCGCAACAGGCAGTGGTGGCGATTTTAGTGAAGACGGGGGCAGTGATACCGACTCATCGGTTAGCTCCGATCTCTCGGCTAGTCAGCAAACGAGAGGGGGGTATAGTGCTGAAAGCATTCGGGCATTTAAGCTCCATTAAAGGGAAAAAAGGGATTGGTTATTGATCACTTCCTTGATTTAAAATTGTTTTTAAATTCGGCACAGCAAATTAGACGTAATGCCGGTGTTTTGGGAATGGAGCAAAGGGAAAGAGATCAGTTAAAAAATATAATAAGTAAAGTTCGTGCCTCTCTAAAAAAGTAATGATGGATGATAAGTCTACACAAGCATTATTTCTTTATGTGTACATTTTTATTAGTGTGTGTAAATTCCAGTGTATTTCTCCTTTAAAACCTGTAATGCAGACTCTTAATATAGGAACATTAAATATTAAATGGGGTAGAGATTGTGCAAAGAGAGCAGCACTGTTTGAATATTTAACCCAAAAGAAAGTTAATGTTGCCATGCTCCAGGAGATCCATACAGATGATAATAAATCTGAATGGATTCGGGATTGGAAGGGGAGGTTATTTTTAGTCATGGAACGAAAAATAGTGCTGGAGTTGCCATATTATTTGCGAAGGGGTTTAAGTATGACTATCAATGTAAGTGAGATCATTAAAGGGAGCTTGTTAAAAATGCAAGTATCGGTAGAAGGTAGAAAGTTAGTATTTGTTAATATTTATGCACCAAATGATGGGAGAGAGGGTGCTGTTTTTTCAGAATCTCAATGGAGTTATTGCCCAGAGTCAGACTGAAGAAGTGGTTTTATTAGCTGGTGATTTTAATTGTACAGTTGACGACAAGCTAGACAGAAATGGCCCAGAGCCTCACCCCAGGTCAGTTAAGGAGCTGGTCACTGTTTAAGGAGCAGGACATGGAGGATGTGTGGAGAGTAATGAATCCTGATGTGAAGCAGTTTACCTGGGCTAAGGGGAGTGATGGGAATATATGTTTAGCTCGATTAGATACCTTTTATGTTTTTAAGCATCAATTAATTGTTATTCTAAATGTACTAATTCACCCCACAAGTCTATCTGATCATAGTTTGGTCAGTTTGAATATGATTATCCCTATTGCAAGTGTTTATTCATCTTATTGGCATTTTAATACTAAACTTTTAAAAGAATCATTTTTTAAAATGTTTCAAATTCTTTTGGGAACGGTGGAGGAGGCAGAAAAAGGCATTTTTATCAATAAGGCAATGGTGGGACGTGAGTAAAATTCAGACCCGACTTTTGTCAGCAGTACACTATGAATGCTACAAAGAGCACTAGTGAGGTGATGAGAGAGCTGGAGGAGGAGATTACTGAATTCCATAATGCACTGGAGACCACATACAGTGACAGGCTTTATGAAGACCTGAAGCTCAAAAAAAGAGGAGTTTGGCTGAGTTGTTGGACTCACAGGTACAGGGAGCATTGGTACGTTCAAGGTTTTAAAACTCTCAGATGGATGCTCCAACTCTATTTTTTTGCATTGGAAAAGAAAGTGGTTCACAGTAAAGCAATACACTGTCTTAGAACAGTGAATGGTCAGTTGCTGTGTGAGCCTGAGGCTATCAGGGAGCACACTGTGGGTTTCTTTTCACAACTGTACACGGCAGAGGCTGTGGATGGATCTGAGGGAGCAAAGCAGTTCCTCCAGGGGCTAACGCAGGTTCCAGAAGGCGAGAAGGAGAAGCTGGAGAGTGCACTGACGTTGCAGGAACTTTCTAAAGCTCTGGAAGGGTTCAACACGTGCAAAACACCCGGAATCGATGCATATACCTGTTGAGTTTTATAAAACTTTCTGGTCTGGGTTGGGAGCTGACCTTTTGGAAGTGATGGAGGAATGCATTGTGGAAAATGAACTGCCACTGAGCTGCCGGCGCGCAGTACTGGCTCTGCTGCCTAAGAAAGGGGACTTGTGTCTTATTAAGAACTGGAGGCCCATAAGTGTTCTTTGCACTGATTATAAAATCTTGTCAAAGGCATTGGCAAATAGACTAAGCGGAGTATTGAGCACTATTGTGCATTCAGACAAAACGCATCACTGCACCAGGCCGATAATATTTGATAATATATTTTTGGTGCGGATTTAATAGTTGCCTCCAAGCTCTTTGGTTTTAAAAGCAGGATTGCTCTCTGGATCAAGAGAAGGCTTCTGACCGGTAGACCACCGGTATCTTTTTGATGTTATTAGGTCATTTGGCTTTGGTCCCAATTTTTTGGGAAAAATTAAGTTGCTCTGTAGTAGCAATTTTAGTGTACTTAAAATAAATGGTGTATTATGTGCTCCTTTTAAAAAGTTAAAGGGAATTCGCCAGGGTTGTTCTCTATCAGGAACATTATATTCTCTGTCATTTGAACCCCTGATGGTAAAATTGAGAAAGATATTGAATGGGTTGTCTAGCCCTACTGTGACAATGGAACCTGTTAAGGTGGTGGCTTACGCTGATGATCTTGCTATTTTAGTAACAAATAAGAGAGACATTCAGATAATAGAGGAGAGCTTGAGGGTATTTGAAAGAGTGTCCTCAGCTTGTGTAAATTGGGACAAGAGTAACGCCTTTTTAATTGGAGAGTGGGAGGGCAGCAGACCACCGGATTTACCATCAGGGCTTAAATGGAACAGGACTGGCTAAAGAGAACTGGGAAGGAATACTGGAAAGGCCGATTGGATAAATGGCGGTGGCTTCTCATTAAGCTTTCCTATACAGGAAGAGTTTTAATTATTAATAACCTGATTACATCGATGCTGTGGCACATATTAATGTGTGGGGATCCCCCTCTGTCTCTGCTGTTGGAAATTCAGAGATTATTGCTGAGCTTCTTTTGGGATGGGCTGCATTGGATAAAGCAGGGGATGCTATATTTGCCTGTAGAAGGACAGGGACTGATGGACATAAGAAGCAGAACAGCTTTTGACTCCAGTCGCTTCAGAGGCTGCTGTACTGTCAAGAATCACTACCCTGGAGAACAGTGGCTTTTGCTTTCCTTCATTTAGTAGGGAGGTTGAATTTTGATAGGCATCTGTTCTTATTAGATGGTGGAAAGTTGAATCTCTCAGGTCTTGCCTGTTTTTTATAGGGGGATGCTGAATGCTTGGAAGGTTTTTAGAATTAACAGAGATTTGAAGTCTGTAGGGTTGTATTGGTTGCTTGAAGAGCCTCTAATTGATAATTCAGCGTTAAAATGCAATCTTTTAGAATCAAAGAGTTTTGTTTTACTTTTAATTTCTAGAGGAGTAGTGAAGGTCGGTGATTTAATTAATTTTAATAAGAGCCTGGAAAACTGCAGAATCACTAGCAAGTGAGCTGGGTGTGAGATCAGTGCGTGTGATGGAGGGGTTTTTAGTGCCGCTTAAAGCTGTTTTGCCTGCAGAGGTGTTACAGCAGATGAGTCAGTGTTTCTTAGGAAAAAGCCAGCTGGAGACAGAACCGCCAAGAGTTGGACCTGCAAGTTGAACCTGCAGTAGGTCAGACCACTGATACCCCGGGGCAGATCCTAAAGTTTGGAGAAGGATATAAGGTTCAGTTCGGGGGGATACAAAAAAAAGAAATGTATCGGATGTGTGTGAAAGTGTTGCATTTCCAAAATTTAAAAAAAACTTGCCTGATACACATTGGCGCGAGAGAGGCTACAGGTAGAGGACTCCATCACCCCTGCATGGAGGAATCTGTATAGATCACCAGTTCCTAAGAGAGTGGGGGATCTACAGTGGAGAATATCGCATACCATTGTGGCCACCAACTCATTTCTCTCCATCATTCAGCCGGGGGGAGGAGATGCATGTCAGTTTTGCTCGATAAGGGAAACAGTTTTTCATTGTTATTTATTTTGTGGTCGATTAAAGCCTTTGTTTGAGTTATTGAATGATTTGTTTAGTGAATTGGGTCTGAGTTTCTCAAACTACTTGTATTTTTGGGGTGAAGAATGCTAAAGGAAATAAAAATCTTTGTCAATTGGCAAATTTTCTACTGGGCCAGGCAAAAATGGCAATTTTGAAAAGTAGGAAAAACAAAATGAATGGAGTTTTAACTGATGCGGTAATACCAATTTTTAAAAGTATTGGTAATCGAGAATTAAAGTTGATTTTATTTTTTATAAATTGGTGCACCAGCTAGAAAAGTTTCAGGCAATTTGGGAGGTGGTGTGTTTGGTGGAAGAATTTAAAAATGTGTTTGTAATTGTTGTAATAGAGGGTTTTGTATGGACATTTGTGCTATTTGTTTTTTAATATTGTTTTGATTGATTGAAATAAAGGATATTCAAAAATAAAAAAATATCTATCTATTGGTGCACATCATACATAGACCACGGTTTTATTAAACTATATACACAGTGGTAATTATGAAACAGCAAGATAATAAAACATTGTACAGACTATGGCAAGTTTTTTTTTTTTTCTTCCTAGAATGTGATCAATAAATAAGAGAATGAGAAGCTACATTGCAACTACACAGAACACCACAGCTCAACAAATAACCCAATAAGGCTGGGACGATTCCTAAGTTTTCACTAATCGATATCGTTCTCCAAAAAAGCTGATGCATCGATTCAGACGTTATGTAAGGGTTAAAAAAAAAAAAAAAAAAAAAAACCCCCCACACACCACAGTAATACATGCGGAGCTGTGGATTGTAACATTGCAAGCAGCGCTTTAACTAGTAGGCATATTAAATTGATTACATCAGTTTATGCATATTACAGTAGTAATTAAATTTATTGTTTATTATTTTTATTTTTTTTACCTTATTCGTGTTGATTTGTACCAGTTGGGGGTAAAACCAAAAAAATTTTTTAAAAAGTTGTTTAAATCCATAACCAGTGTGAGTAACAACCAAAATCAAGAGAAAAAACTATGCAGGACAATAATAAAAACGTAAACATTAACAGCAGTGCGTTTCTAAAACACAGATGTAAAAGACACCATTTCCCATTTTCATCTCTATCCAATAATGTTGTTTATATTATTATATTAATAATGTTTATATTATGAAGTACTTTTATGCACTGCAAAATGTATAAATTGTTCCACTGCTTCCTGCATCCTCAAAAAAATAAATAAATATCCAGAGGTCCCATGTAGTGTACCAGCAAACAGGGTTTTAGCTGTCAGAAGAGGGCAGACTCGCAAACACTCTCGTTTACGTGAGGATCATCTAAAACATGACAATTTCAATGGAAGCGCCTGAGAATTATTAACACTTTGATTTGGAAAGAGCACAAGTCATTTTTTGACTTGGGTGTTAAAAGGAAAATTTAAAAAGAACTTTTAAAAAACAGCAAAACTGTAAATAGTTGTGATGTTGACAGCTACCTGCAGAGACATTGGTACATGTCCTACAACACTGATTGTTACGTTGTGAACGGGGGATTTTCAAAAGAAAACATTTCATGGTAAGCTTGTCTGTCTCGCTCTGCTACCATTATTTATACTGTTCTGCATGTTAACTTTGTTAATCTGAAAGTTACACTGGAAAATATATATAAAACTACATTGATACAATATGTAAAAACGCAGGTGTTCTGGTTGAACACACAGATTTTGAGATTGCACTTTTAAAATGCTAGCGCGACCTCTACATCTCATTAAATGGCAAATTACACACACCCCTCGTTATAATACTGCAGATTCGGATATATCGCGGTCCTGGAGTTAGCTCCCCATTTTTACTGTCTAACTGCGTATGACTTAGCTGCAATATACATAGGCACTTTGTTTTATTTCGTACTGCGCATCAAACAAAAATATATACAAAACAAAGCATTAATATCGTACTGTTACCATATATACACGTATTGCACAATAACACAAAAGCAAAATTAAATATCTACTTGCTGAAGCGGTTTTTATTTTAGCCAATGAGGTGGTGTTCACATGTGGCAGCACTAGCACAAGTCAGTGACATCAGCTCCCTAGCAACAAGCTTCCTTTGTTGGAAATGGATTCTTTCAATGCAGCAGGTTTGTGCATTTGAGAAAGGAGAGGAAGACTCATGAAGTTAATTGGAGACTGAAGTTGATGAGAAGCAATTACCCTCCACTGTACGAATTAAAACGGTGTGCTGCTTTTTATATGAAAAATGAGAAAAAGCGGGTTGCGTAGAGGATTTACACTGTCTGTGCGCAGTACACTCAATTAGCCAACAATAAAACCTGTTTGTAGAATTCAAACCAGGTTCAATGGAAACCCTGAGATCAACAAACAGGTACAAACAAAAACTGCCCTCTTGTCAATCAAACAGATTAAAAAAAAAAAATCCACATTATTCTGGAAGAACAGGTTTTTTTGTTAACTCTTGGAAGTTCAGACCCTATTAAAATTAAACACACAAAGGCAAAAATAATTTAAACAAGGCAAATGTGCACACATAGGCAAAGCTGGACAAAACATAGGACTGAAGTGCTTTTAAAAGTTTCAAACAACTTCATTTTATTTTTGTATTGGCTCACAACAACATCCTTTATAATTTTCATAGTTGGACAAAGCTGCTTAATTGTTACTGAATTCATTTTAAGATTGAGGCTCCAACATATCTGAAGTCACTAAAATTATTATTAATACAACATTTTTACAGTCAATTGTGGAAAGTCCAGACAGAAGGGGACAGATGTGAAGCCTTTCGAAGGGTCTGTAGGAATGTTAGTGCTGCCCTGCTGTTTTTCCTTTGTTTTGAAAGTGCTCTGAACTCTTTCAGCAGTAAAGAAGTTTACAGAAAGACTATTGGTATGCTAGTCTGCTGTTTTGAATGGATACCAAGACATGTAGAGTTGTATAGAGGTCTACAGTGTTATGAGCTCATTTACAATAAACAGCAACAGCACTTTAAAAGCCAATAAAATCAATTAAGTTACAAACGGTCATCACTAAATCAGCTCACATGCATTTATTTTCCAAGACTGAAAGGGTGATCGGACTAGAAGTTCAAAGATCACATCACAGTGAGGATAGACACAGTCATGTATGTACAGGTATGGACAAAAGTTTTGCATCACCTAAAATTAGGATTGAGAATTCTAAAAAAGAAGAAATAAACTATGAGCACAATTTAGATCTTTTATTTACTCATGTAAATCAAATGAAACTACAAAATGACATTGCAAAAGTCTATAAGCCATAGTAGTCCAGTAGTAATTTGTCAGTTTTCCGTGAAGTATATGAAAACTGCAAAGCGGTGTGTAATTCAATATGTCGATGTAATATTATTCAGTAGGTTTCTATGGGAGGTAAAAGTAACAAATTCAATAAAATAATGAATGACAACTCATTAAATCTTAATTTAAGCAAGTATCGAATATTTAATTTTAGCATCAAATAATAAATACTACCATTAAAATATTAAATCCATGTACCAAATGTTAATTTAACATTGTTAATTTATCAAATAATAATTCAACATTGAATATTAAATGCAAGTATTGAATGTTAAAAAAACTAGCATCAAACAAACATTAAATATGTGCCCTTTATTCATTCGGTGTGCGCTTTATCCATTCAATACATGCACTTGCAAACTGTCAATCAATCCCATCTGCTCCACCCATTCCCACCCCTTCCACATCGTGGAGATCAGTGTTCCTCCTTGTTACCTGTTCAGCCAAAGAGAGGCTTTGATTTTCATACTGAAATATGGTAGCTGTCTTGTGCCGACTGTAGAAATTAAAAACGGTTTTTATTTTATTAGGTTCACATTACTGAGCTGCTAGGCCTGATGTACAGAACTACGCTCGACAAATTAATCTAGTGAGAAATATGCTAGAAACGAATACCAGTGATACCATTTTGTACATCTTGAGTTGCTTCACAGTATTTTGATTAATTCAGAGGCAAGCAGAATTTATGCGAACGGCCCATTGGTGCAAGTTTTATTTGAAGTCATTTCTGAGTTACATTGTGAGTTTGCCGATGTTGTAACCAATTCAGTACCCCCTCAGAAACCTGTATCCCCTGGCGCATTGTGCATGCGTTAGGGTTGTCACGATACCAGAATTTTGAACTTGGATACGATACCAGTTCAGTTTCACAATACTCAATACCTCTTCAATACCACGGCAAAAAAAAAAAAAACACGCAAAATAAGAGAACATTCCTTTAATAAAGGTAAACAATCTTGATTCGATGTCAAACGGTGCAGGTGCAGTAAACGTAATTTGCATATTATCACTTAAGGATTTTTTTTTGTGTATGACTATGATTGACTGGCCCTTTAATAGTTCTGCTTGTTTTTGGTAGTGAAGTAAAGAGGATGAAGTAAAACTACAAAGTGGATGAATTTGAGATTTTTATTAAGTGATTCAGGTGAGTGCTCTGTACATTATTGACGGAGAAAAGTTTTCAAAGTTTTTACTGTTATTATATTTGTGCGTATAACTGTGACTACAGGGGTTTCAGGTAAGTACCATATGTGGAATAAATCAGCACAAACTGGGGATTCAGAAAATAAAAAAATCCATTGCTTGATTTGATACCCAATAAATGTAGTAAAAAAAATAGGGCAGCAGTGTGGAGTAGTGGTTATGGCTCTGGACTCTTGACCGGAGGGTCGTGGGTTCAATCCCAGGTGGGGGACACTGCTGCTGTACCCTTGAGCAAGGTACTTTACCTAGATTGCGCCAGTAAAAAACCCAACTGTATAAATGGGTAATTGTATGTAAAAAATAATGATAACTTGTAACAATTGTAAGTCGCTCTGGATAAGGGCGCCTGCTAAGAAATAAATAATAATAAACAAAAAACTAACAAATGGCAGGATGCAAATAAAATACGCTTTTTAGAAAAAAAGGACATTTGTTGTCAAATATTTCACAATCAAACTTCAAGGTCTTGGGAACATGTTTAAAATGAAAGAATTAAAATTGGAACACCAGAAAAAGTGTTACAGCCATTTATAACAAAACTATAGAAAACGCAAGAAATGCAAAATATATAAAAGAACATTATCAAAAACAAGGGAAACGCAATCTTGTTTTATTTTGTTTGGCAATGTTTTCTTTGCTATCCTGCGCGTCTGCTCCATCCAGTGCTCTCACACACAGCGTGAAGCAGTCAGGTCAGATTCTCACCGACGTAGATGCCCATATTTGGTATAATTAGAAAGCCACAGTCCGCCCCTTTCCATGAGTGACAGCCGTATGCGCGTATGATATACCGCTCTCGTTTACTACGTCTTAGAAGGCCGAGCCCGGGGGCGACCGCAATACAGCTAGACTAACCTGAGAGAGAAATCTGTGAAGTGTGTTTGATACATTAATAGATAACTAGAGTCGTTATTTGTAACATTAATGTGAATGCAGACAAATACTATCACTCCAACGTAGAGCACAGCACCGTACACATTAGCGCTAAATTAGCTAGCTTGCTTTCTTAATTTCACATTTCCTCATCGTTTTCTTTGAGGACATGTATTTTTAACGTATATATGTGATGCATACATTCAATAATCTACACTGTCGCTAACCTGTCTGAATTATTTGAAGAGGTCAGCGTGCCTGTCCGCCAAACGCTTCGCTAAATTTGAGGTGTTGCCTCCTTTTGTCGTACCGTCTTAAAGCACCGTTTGCATATGGGCTTGGATGGATCTTGTGCTTTGCCCTGCTCATTCGCTTCATAAACGAAATATTTCCACACAGCACTCCTGCTGTTCTCTTTTTCTAAGAGTGCGGGCCGCTGGGCTTGTGTGCCTTCCATCTTAACCTTTTACTCCTGAATCCTAGCTGTCTCGTGGTCGTTGTTTTCACCTGGAGTGTATGGTGTCCCTGCGCTTTTTTTTTTTTTTGGTACGACTCAGTCTTTTACATGAAAAACGCAAAACACGCAATTTTCATTATACAAGTACAGAGTGCTCCGATACTTTCTGTTTTTCGGTACTACTGAATGCATAATTAATGAAGCTCAGAACCGTTTTTGAAATTTGGTATCGCGATAGTATCAAAAGTATCGGTATTTTTGACAACCCTAGCATGCGTACAATGAGATTGTCCCACAGGCACGTCTAATTTTTCTTTTGCTCGTGTCTGAGATAAAATACTTAATGATGTGCGCAGCAGCAGTTGTCAGCTGCATTTTGCAATCATTTACTAACTTTTGACAGGACGGCATAATTTCTTTGTGATGTGTATAATCAGTTATAGTTTGTTTTCATTAAAAATGTCTGACATGCGCAGCTAAAACAATCTTTAAATAATTAATGCTTAATGTATTAACTATGCGACCTACCTGTTTATAAATGATTGTGCCGATTTCAAAGTAGCCTATATAATTTCAACTATATATATATATATTGGATTTCAAAACTTGAAAAGTTGAAAGTAAATGATCACGAAAGTTTTCACTAATGTTGTTGCTCTGTGGCTTGTGCTGTTCTGTCTGGAACAAACACAAGTCATGTAAAATTATATTAAATGCATAATGTATTAAATATAACGTTATTGTTTACAGATACCGCATTTGTTTATATATTTATTTTATATACAGTAAGAAACAAAGGAGATACCAAATTAGACAGCTAAAAAGATCTTAGTCTATGGTAGTATTATTTGGTATCCCCTGTGCATTTCAGACAGTGGGGCTCTGAAATGTCAAAATACCAGTGTCTACCTGTGCCCCATTATCGCACACAAAAGGTTTGATTGATATTGGGTGTAGTTACAGTGAGAAACACAGGGGATACCAAATAATAAATATGGCTGTATATAAACATATAAAAGAGCTGTCTGTTACATGCGGGAGATCAGGACTTCACTAACACCGAGCATGGGAGCTGCACCATGTCATTTCCCCATATTAAAACTGGACACAAAAGGTGCGGTCACCAATTCCACACATTTTCAGCCAGTCTTGTATTGCAGGGGCCTTGATGCTCCAAAAGTCCATTTCATTTTAGGTATATACTTGTCCTGTGTGTCTTGCATTACAACTTTAAAATCTGTGGGTCCGGAAGCAGTCCTTTACTGCATTAATCAGTTCCGTTCCAATGTTCCCACATCCCACTGGAGTTCCCCAGATTTTATTGGGAACATTGAAATCACCCATGATTACAGTAATCCTGCCCCTGCATGCATTTCTAATGGCTTTATAGGATGTGGAATTGTTCTCCATCTTCAGGACTAAGTTTGTGATTTCAACATCATACTTTTCAGTTGACTTTAGGGTCTGAGCTATTTTCACCTGTTTTTTACTATTAGATCTGTGCCTATAACTATAAAGATTACAGGTGCATGTCATACATGAAATGAATGTGTACACACACACACACACACACACACACACACAGAGGGGGGGCCAATTCGGATCGCCCGACGCCCGGGACAAGTTTTGCCGTTACACTTTGCCCGTCGGACAAGTAGTTTTTATTTATTTTCCCCTATGTGTTCGCTCTGTTGCTAGAAAGGCACTCCGGGTATATTTGTAGAGAGCCACACGAGTTTCTGAAAATTTAACTGCCGAAGTCTGGCACATGCACAAACATTTTAAAAAGTGTTTTCGTCCCACCCCTATTACTTCTGATTGGCTAGCTGTGGAAGAAGCAGATCTTCTGTTGGTTACAAAGAAACCCAGAAATGGCTGCCTGAGGATGAGAGCCTCTGTCAAGACACACGCTAATCTTTTAAACTTAAGGTGTTAGTTATGTCTTTTGTAAATCAGCAAATAAGTTATACTGCTTTCTTAATACATGAACCTGACATTTAAAATGCAGCAACCTAGTTACAAAAAATAAATAAAAGTCGCTAAGATATTAGTGGATTTGAAAAAAAAACGTGTTGCGTCAAGCATACAAATATGTTTATAATAGAAATGAAATGCTTAAGTAAGGCAGCAGAGGACATGCATGGATTGTGCTGGATATTGTCCCTTCTTGGTGCGTTGTCAAGTAAAAAAAAGCACAAAAAAAAAACACCACACTTTAATAAAGACTTTAAATAACTATAAAAACCTTGTTAGTTGTGCACCTGTGAGGTGCTGCCTTCCTGCATATTCTACGTGACATTGTTGCTAGGTAATTCACTCTCATTGGCTCTAACAGCACAAGAGTTTAAGATGCTTTGTTGGGATGAAGATTAAAATTAATTAATAAAGTCAAATTGTATTTTTTTTCAAAGCCAGTCATTTAAGCATTTACAGCCCAATGTGTGTGTGGTAATTTCATTTCAAGTTTTTTGTCCCTGTGTGAGTGCGTGGTAGCAAGGAGAAGAGAGTGAAGAAAGGCGAGGAGTCGGGTATTTAAGACACTGCATGTAGTAATGTAAATACTGTCAAATTAAAATATCCACAGTTAAATTAATGGAGAGTCAGTCTCCCAAAACGACGGCTGATACCAACTAAAAAGGAGTAAAATAAAACGGAATCTGACAACTGGAGCTGACCGAAGTTACAGAAAATGACTGGTATGTACTACAAATAAAATACCAAAACAGCGTCTTAAAATAGCAAACTGGTTTGTAGTGCAAATTAAATATAAACTGGAAGACATGACAAGACACCATGATGTCTTCAGTATCTTCCATGACAGCAGGTATTTTGACTGGTGTTTACTTTGATTTTGGTGGCGCAGTGATACGTGGTTAGCACAGGTGCAGCGATTTGCCTTTGTTCCTAAGTAGTTCCTAATCGTGACATTGTGCTGGGTATTGTAATGGCTTGGAACACTGATGGACCAATCAGTATGCAGCATTCTAACAATCCGTTTTATAACTTAATAGTATTATACTTAAGCATAGTATAGTACTATTAAGTAAAATAAATATATCATAGAAATAAACAAAAGAAAAAACATATTATGTCTGAAGTATTTGATGGAGCCTACTGTAAACATTGTGTGCATTTTGGTACAAAAACGCACATTCTTTATAAAATCTGGGGTTCAGCAGTTACAAAACTGAAAGAACGTCAAGAAAATCCAAATTCCACAGAGCAGCAGTAAAAGCTGGCAATGAATTTGTGTCTGATGCAACAAACTAAAACACCTGTACATCAGAAGTTGAATTCAGCTTATAAAGAAAGAGTGGAAAAAAAAAAGGCAAAAGCTATTTTATATTTGAATAACTCCCAAGTATTGCTTATTATAGTTGTTCTCTTAGTATGTTATTTAAATGTACTAGCAAATGTGTTCCAGACTGCACTGAAAGAAACATTTCCTTAAAGTATGTTATACATTTGTTGAGGTGAGGTCGGGTCACAGTGAACCTTTTGTGAATTCAGTTAACCAGTCAAGCTACAGGGCTAGACCCGCCCCCTGACTGATTGATTGATTGATTGATTGTGTTCATTGTTAAATGAAACCGAAATCCTACAAGTTATATTCTACTTTGTGTGTGTGTTTTGTGCGACGGGGAGGGGGCAAGTATTTTTAAGATGGACAAGTAGATTTTTCTAGCATTTTGTCCCTTGGACTTTTTTAAATTGAATCTATTCAGTCTTGAACAAAGAAGACCACGCGGCGATCTGATTCAAGCATTCAAAATTCTAAGGTGGTATTGACAAGGTCGACCGAGGGACTTTTTCGACCTGAAAAAGAAACAAGGATCAGGGATCACAAGTCGAGATTAGATAAAGGGGCATTCAGGACAGAAAATAGGAGGCTTTTTTTACACAGAAAATTGAGAGTCTTGAACCAACTCCCCTGTAATGTTGTTGAAGCCGACACCCTGGGATCCTTCAAAAGGCTGCTTGATGGAATTCTGGGCTCAATAAGCTACTAACAACCAAACGAGAAAGAGGGGTCAAATGGCCTCCTCTCGATTGTAACCTTTATGTTCTTATGAACTGAACTTCAGCAGGGTGCTGGCTCCAGGGGCAAAGAGCACTGGAGAAAAATAAATAAATAAATAAAAACTTGGATAAAACGATTTAGGCTCTGGATACAGCCAGGCTGGCGACGATCAGCGGTTCCCTTGCAATGCAGGGTGGGTTTCTGGATTAGGTGATGATTATGTGAAGTGCTATTTGGCACCAATCTTATATCACTTATGACCCGTGACAAATCAAATCCTCTCTGCAACACCCAGCCCTTCTGGGGTAACACCTTTCAACTGCAAACCCTGTAGGCGAGCACTAAGACTGAAACCAATACTCTGTAAAAGGGGTACAGGAGCAAGTTCATACTGCAGATTCTAACATCTTTTGCAGGTTAGTAACTTTCTAGCCTCATCAGGCTTGCTAACACTACAACAAAAGCTGTTTTTTTACAAAACAAAAAATCAGAAGATACCAGAGCGGGCTTTCTTTAACACGGCTTTATCTTCCTCGCAAACCCACTAACTTCCTTCCTGCTCCCCAGCAATGCTTCACTGGGGTTGTGCACAGTGCTGCAGAGCACCTCTGCACAGCTGCCCACTGCAACGCAGCTCCCCCCTGCACAGAGCACCCCCGCCCAGCACAGTACCCAGAGCCAGCACAGTGCAGCTCCCCACTGCACAGAGCACCCCCACCCAGCACAGCTCCCTCCCTGCACAGAGCACCCCCACCCAGCACCCCTGCCCAACACACTGCACAGCCCCCCTGCACAAAGCACCCCTACCCAGCACAGCTCCCTCCCTGCACAGAGCACCCCAACCCAGCACAGCTCCCTCCCTGCACAGAGCACCCCAACCCAGCACAGCTCCCCCTGCACAGAGCACCCCGCCCAGCACCCCCTGTAGAACACGCTCCCCCTCCCTCTCCTGCAAAAAGCACCACGCCACACAGCAACCCAGACACCGGAAAACCACAACTCGATCACTAACAAACATGCATGCAGTTTTAACCATCAGAAATGAGGGACTCCTTTTGTATGCTTAAACACTCCTCACCTCTTGCTACTTTTCTGCTTTTATTAACCAGCTTAACTTGCTACCAAAGTAATGTTACTACCCACACATCTAAAGAACATATCACGCAACACTAGTGTTGCATTTTATCAAATCCAGTAGATCATTTTTCTTTAAAAGGTTTGTTTGCGGATGACAGCAGCACACATTTCGTATAAAGTATTAAAAGTTGACTTCAAAATGGAACATGTCACGGTTTATCTTTTAATGGAAAGACATCATTCTGTATTACATGTTGGGATGTGTTGCCCTTTGGACCCAGAAGGATGTGTAGAAACAAGCCACTTGACTGGCTCCGACTGCCCAAGAGGCTGCTTCACTTCCCTGTTCTGATGAGCACCAATCTAACCACTGTCCCAGGGGGAAGGGGCTCACCTGAAACAGCAGCTTTACTGTGCATTCCAGCACAAGACCAGGAAACTGAAAGAGCGCTGGAATCCCTGCCTAGCACAGACTCAGGAATCTCTATCATTAAATCAACCAGCTATAAAAAGGGAGGATAGGCTGGGCGCAAGATTTCACCATTGCGCTAGATCACAACATCATCATAAATCATTTACAATCCTAAAAAGCGAGGTGTAATGCAATGTCTTTTACAGACAGCACCACAATGTTGAGGTGGCATTCTCCTCATTCAATCTACAGCTACACGCTCATTTATCCTCTCTGAACACAAACTGGCTTTCTCTTAAAGCAAGGATGACTTGTGTGTCAGATTTTAATAAACTTCAGTGTGGTTTTGCTTTTTGGGTTGATCAATGTGGTGTTGTGTTTTCACAGTCATAAATGAACACCTTGAGGCACCAAGCCCTACAGTGAATCACATTGTTCCCGTGCAGCCTCGCCCATTCCCACTGCTCGGCCTCTCTGAGAAGTTCCAGAGTCCACAGGAGGTGCGTTTACATTTATAACTTGGACCCGACCTGGTTTAGGGGTGATCAGATTAAAAGATTCTTATCCTTTAAGCCACCAGTTTACAACTGAGCACAGACCTAGGCTGGCTTTGGCATAAAAGGACTGCATTCACCCTGTGAAGGAAACCTTTTAAATTCTTACCGACTTTACTGTAATGATTTGTTTGATTCTAGATACAAGTACCCACAAAAACAAACATTTCCTTAGAAGATATTTTTTGGTTCTGTTGTCCATGCAAGAATCCCATGCAAGAATCCCTGTTGCCATGTTCTGTGCCTGTTTGACGCTGACAATGAGTATGTGTCAAACGTGAGTCGCTCTCAGTGGAGCACAAAAACGACCAAAGCCATCGCACTCTGGAGCAGGACACTTGGACAGCTGGACCCAGGATGGCTGCATTTACAATACAAGAAAAGCCTACCTAAGAGCCAAGCCACCTCAAAGACAGCTTCAAAGTGGCTAGTGTAAAACAAACAAACAATCAGGCTCTTAACCTGGATAACCACATTAGGAGGACTACAGAAAATCAGTCCTGCTCTAAATGCACCTCCGGACAAACTAAGCAATTGTGTCTGTTGTCTCTGTGCTGTGTTCAAAGGTTTGTTCACTTGCCAGGGATTCAAAAATTGTTTTAAACCTTCGAAGGTTGTCAGATGCCATTCACACACTTTTTTTTCTTCTTGTTAATAGAAACGGTTTGACAATGTGTGAATATTATACAAACACACATTACATGTCACACACATTCAAAATTTCATCTTTTGATTTTGCATAATGCATATTACATAAACAAAAGTTGTTTATTGAAATCCACTACCAAATCATTAAACGCAGCAACTCTATATGGTGCCGCTGCCGTGTATGGAGCAGGGTATCGTATCCAAAGCACTGGGGCGGCTATAGCGCTTGTAGTGCTGCAGTAAAATATGTACCGAGTATCTGGTGTACAAGACAGTGTAAGAGAAGTGCTATGGTAGAACATGTCTGAAACGTACAAAATATACACCAAAAGTAATCATTTTAATTTTGAAAACCGAGCACCGTCCGTCCCTCCCCCCTCCAGCTCGTGTTATCCAGAAGCAAGCCTTTCATTTCTTCATTCTGGTCTACCCTACATACAAACGATGTGCTGGACATACGCCCCACTTCAAAGCTCCGGACCTAAAACAAATTCTTTAAATTCAGCGTTTTGAAAGTCACTGCAAGGCTTACCAGAAGAGTTTACTGTACAACAAATCTATGATACAGACTCTGCATTACTGCATTTGCTTTTAAGAAATAAATATTTATAAGGGCAGTGGCACTGAAAATGCAAAGAAGATGACTTTGTACAATTGTAGTTCTTCATAAACGGCAATCCTCCTCCTGATTTCATGGTAAATAATTCCACCAGTCCCTGGAGTCTAGCAGAAAGTCATTCTTTTTTTCACTTGGCCTCAGTCCCGTAGCTCCCAAAATAAGTGGAGCTGCTCCACTCGGCCCACCCCACCACACCACACCACCCAATTATTTGAAGAACTTGAGCAGAACAGGCAGCAATAATTGAACCTTTGTGTCAGGAGGACAGGCCCTGCAGACAGCTGACTGTCTCAGGAAGCTGCCTGTGGTTTGTTTCAATACATTAACTAACTCCACCCCTGCCATTGGGTGGTTACTCAATGCAGCTTAAAATGAAAGTGCAGGAAGAGACGCTTTCAAGTCAGGACACATTGTACATTATTTACTTTTGGGGAAGATAGCTATTGTAAGCAGCAACGTTCTTTTTGGTTTGGAGGAGGAACCAGCTCTGAAATCGAGGCTCTATTGAGCACAAGAAGACCAAAAGGACACAGCACTGCCATGAACCTCTCAAGTGTAAATCAAAATAGGGCTGTGGTGAAGGGACCATTTTGACCTTCGAAGGTTCAGAACACATTACTGAAGAAAGGTTCGAACCGTCAATGGTACTAATTTGCATAAGTTACTGGTGACATCCCCACAGCTAGTAGCTTATATTTGATTGAAAATTCTATTTTTACAGGTAATCCATAAAATACATTATATAGAACATTATTAGTGATCCTGTTTTCATCATTTAAATAAATTTTTATGTACAAGTGATTGGTACTGCTTGCAATATATACAGTAAGCTTGCATTGCGGCCAATTAAAAGAACTGCAGTGGACTTGGGTAAAACAACGTTTAAATTTAAGAGTCTCTGTTCCAAGCAGGTTATCAGTCACATTACTACTACGAATAAAACTAATAGTAATACTAATTAGTAGTGCACCGATAAGATTTTCTTAGCCGATACCGATAGCCAATGTTTATCTACCCATGTCAGCCGATACCGATAGGATAGCAATAATAAACACAATGCAGGTAAACTACTACAACCAGACATAGGGCCTATAAATTTAACGGTTTTATAATTACAAATGTTAATTAACAGATATCGTTTACAAAAGAACAACATTATATTGTGTGCTTGTCAGCAATTTATTCATTTCACACAAAAATAACACTTTGCAATTGTACTAGTAAACACTTCTGTAGAAAAAATATATATTGACTAACTTTTAGAGCCACTTACTGTTAAACATTGCGTATTACAACTTCGACCTATACTTTACAGTAGAAAAAAAAAATTGGCTACGCTATATCAACTACAACAACGTTAGTTAAATTCTTATAAGCACACACAGCTTAAATGCAGCCCAACTTAAATTGTTCACTTAATCAAAAACAGAAATGTCATGAAAATATCCAGTTACAAAATTCAGTCAAACTTGAATTTGTTACTAAACAAGACAGCACAGTAATCAATTCCAGCTTCAAAATGCCGCCTAATACACCTGCAACCAATGCAGGTAAGAAACAAAACAGAGCTAGATAGACAATTACAAAAGGTAACATTTAGAGAGCCCACAACTCCTTGGAAGTTAGGGAGGTTGTAGTCTTGGTTTTAAAAAAATACTTTTCAGCTGAACTGTTTACGTGAATGGATTTGATCAAGTGACCTACAAAGGAGGAGATGAGGTGATGCCAGCTGCCAAAAAGAGAGACGGAGCAGAGACATCGCAGAGGCAGTGTTGTAACTAACCACTCATCGATCTTGCATTTGAACAATAATTTGCCTGGTTAATACTATTTTCTTACTATTTTACTCGCAGTTCATCGTTGGATTTAATGTAGAATCAAGTTTGTTCTGCACACAATTCGCTATCCTTTGTTGTCTTCAGATATACTAACACTAATGGCTTGTCAAGCAACCCCAGAGATTGTTTGTGCATCCATGATGGGCAGCAGTGTGGAGTAGTGATTAGGGCTCTGGACCGGAAGGTTGTGGGTTCAATCCCTGGTGGGGGACACTGCTGCTGTACCCTTGAGCAAGGTACTTTACCTAGATTGCTCCAGTAAAAACCCAAGGGTAATCATATGTAAAAATAATGTGTAAGTAAATAAATAAATAAATAAATAAATGTAATTGTATGTAAAAATAATGCAATATATTTTAACAATTGTAAGTCACCCTGGATAATGGCATCTGCTAAGAAATAAATAATAATAATAATGATGATGACACAGAGTTGCTTGCACAGCTTGCTGTCGAGATGGCGAACGAAGAAATTAGAGGGGGGGCAGCCTCTGGATAACAGGAGCTGTTCAATTTAAAAGTTAAGACATGGTTGGTAGAGGAGAGGTTGCTGGCCCGGTTTGCTCAGCAAATATTAGGCCATAAAACCAGGAACACAAAATAAAATACATGTGCAAGAATCGAGGAATTTAAAATCTATAATGTACCCAATATAAACACAGGTATGTACCGATGTGACAGTCAGCCTGGGTCCTGCACTTGGCTCCCCTGGCCCATCACCACAACTCTTCCAAGCTTCTCTTTGCTGCAGTCACAGTGCCAAAAGCAACGCTCAAAGTTTGTTTCTGAAATTAAGACTAAAATTTGAAAAATATATATATATATATATATATATATATATATATATATATATATATATATATATATATATATATATATATATATATATACATATATACACATACTATGCAAATAGTTTTAGGCAGGTGTGAAAAAATGCTGTAATAGTAAGAATGCTTTCAAAATAGACATGTTAATAGATTATATTTATCAATTAACTAAATGCAAAGTGAGTGAACAGAAGAAAAATCTAAATCAAATCCATATTTGGTGTGACCACCCTTTGCCTTCAAAACAGCATCAATTCTAGGTACACTTGCACAAAGTCAGGGATTTTGTAGGCATATAGGTCAGGTGTATGATTAAACAAGTATACCAAACAGGTGCTAATGATCATCAATTCAATATGTAGGTTGAAACACAATCATTAACTGAAACAGAAACAGCTGTGTAGGAGGAATAAAACTGGGTGAGGAACAGCCAGACTCAGCTAACAAGGTGAGGTTGCTGAAGACAGTTTACTGTCAAAAGTCATACACCATGGCAAGACTGAGCACAGCAACAAGACACAAGGTAGTTATACTGCATCAGCAAGGTCTCTCCCAGGCAGAAATTTCAAGACAGACAGGGGTTTCCAGATGTGCTGTCCAAGCTCTTTTGAAGAAGCACAAAGAAAACGGGCAACGTTGAGGACCGTAGACGCAGTGGTCGGCCAAGGAAACTTACTGCAGCAGATGAAAGACACATCATGCTTACTTCCCTTCGCAATCGGAAGATGTCCAGCAGTGCCATCAGCTCAGAATTGGCAGAAAACAGTGGGACCCTGGTACACCCATCTACTGTCCGGAGAAGTCTGGTCAGAAGTGGCCTTCATGGAAGACTTGCGGCCAAAAAGCCATACCTCCGACGTGGAAACAAGGACAGGCACCTCAACTATGCACGAAAATACAGGAACTGGGGTGCAGAAAAATGGCAGCAGGTGCTCTGGACTGATGAGTCAAAATTTGAAATCTTTGGCTGTAGCAGAAGGCAGTTTGTTCCCCGAAGGGCTGGAGAGCGGTACACGAATGAGTGCCTGCAGGCAACAGTGAAGCATGGTGGAGGTTCCTTGCAAGTTTGGGGCTGCATTTCTGCAAATGGAGTTGGGGATTTGGTCAGAATTAATGGTCTCCTCAATGCTGAGAAGTACAGGCAGATACTTATACATCATGCAATACCATCAGGGAGGCATCTGATTGGCCCCAAATTTATTCTGCAGCATGACAACGACCCCAAACATACAGCGAAAGTCATTAAGAACTATCTTCAGCGTAAAGAAGAACAAGGAGTCCTGGAAGTGATGGTATGGCCCCACAGAGCCCTGATCTCAACATCATCGAGTCTGTCTGGGATTACATGAAGAGAGATAAGCAACTGAGGCTGCCTAAATCCACAGAAGAACTGTGGTTAGTTCTCCAAGATGTTTGGGCCAACCTACCTGCCAAGTTCCTTCAAAAACTGTGTGCAAGTGTACCTAGAAGAATTGATGCTGTTTTGAAGGCAAAGGGTGGTCACACCAAATATGGATTTGATTTAGATTTTTCTTCTGCTCACTCACTTTGTATTTAGTTAATTGATAAATATAATCTATTAACATGTCTATTTTTGAAAGCATTCTTACTTTACAGCATTTTTTCACACCTGCCTAAAACTTTTGCACAGTACTGTATATATATATATATATATATATATATATTATATATTTTAGCTCAAAGAGCTACAAGCTTTCTCTTACAGCTTTACAGATTTACAGCTTTCTCTTCTATTTTAGAACAAAGAGTCAACAAAAAAATCTCCCAAGGGTGAAGCTAAGAAACAAGATAGGTATTGTGTGTCAACCTAAACTTTATCCATCCATTGTAAGATAAAACTAACAGCAATGAAGTAAAGTATACCAACATTGCAGCTAATGACTTGATCAGAGAACACAGAAGCATATACAAAAATAATGGAAGCGACATTGTGGGAGAAGTACAGTCGTGGACAAGTACAGCGCAGTTAGAAGCAGTTTGAAAGCACAAGTAACTACGATGTGATAGGTGTTACAGAAACTTGGTTGTCTGAGAGTGATGGAGACGAATATAATATTAGTGGGTACACACTATATAGGAAAGACAGGCAGGACAGAAGAGGCGGAGGGGTAGCGCTATACATAAGAAACAGTCTTGAAGCCCAGGTGTTAAATCTGGACAAAGAAAACAATGCAGAATCAATATGGGTCAGAATAATGGACACAAATTCAAAGGGCATAATAGGAGCATGCTATAGACCGCCAAACTCAGACGCTGAGCAAAATAATCTGTTGTACAATGACATTCGAAATGCGTGTAGAAAAGGAGAAGCCATACTAATGGGGGATTTCAACTTCCCCCGTATAAAATGGGAGAACCCGGTGGGGGGCACGACGGACGAAATTGAAATGGTAGAAATGACAAATGACTGCTTCCTAAAGCAATTTGTCAAGGCACCGACTAGAGGGGAGGCATACCTTGATTTAATCTTTTCAAATAATGAAGACAGAATAACTAAAACAGAGGTCAGAGAGCCATTGGCAAACTCAGACCACAACATGGTCTCATTTGAAGTGTTTTTTAAAACCCCAAAAGTAATGACTAAAGCTAAGGTTTACAATTTTAGAAAAGCAAACTATGAAGGTATGAAACAGAGACTAACAGAAGTAGATTGGAGTAAAATAGAGAAAACATCCACAGAAAAAGGATGGCTGTTTTTTAAAAATGTAGTACTAGAGGCACAAAACGATTACATCCCAAAAGTAGACAAATCTAAATCTAAAACAAAATGGCCAAAATGGTTTAATAGATCAATTTAAAAAAAATATTCAGCGGAAAAAGGCACTTTACAGAGCGTTTAAAAGGGACCAAAAACAAAAGTACACAGAAAGAGTACTTGGAACTGCAAACACAAGTCAAAAAGGAAGTTAGAAAGGCCAAGAGAGAGATAGAAATCAATACTGCTAAGGGGGTTAAAACCAATTCCAAAATGTTTTTCCAATATTATAACAGCAAGAGAACATTCAAAGAGGAGGTCAAATGTCTAAGACACAAATGGCAAAATCATAGATGAAGAAAAAAAATAGCAAATATATTAAATGATTACTTTTCACAGGTTTTTACAAAGGAGGACACGGACAACATGCCCCACATGTCGACCTGTTCCTATCCAATTTTAAATAACTTTAGCATAACAGAGGCAGAAGTGTTAAAGGGACTAGGAGCTCTTAAAATAAACGAATCCCCTGGGCCGGATGAGATCCTCCCAATAGTACTCAAAGAAATGAAAGAGGTTATTTACAAACCGCTAACCAAGATCATGCAACAGTCTCTTGACACAGGGGTTGTACCGACAGACTGGAAAATAGCAAACGTAATACCGATCCACAAAAAGGGAGACAAAACCTAACCAGGTAACTACAGACCAATAAGCCTGACTTCTATTATATGCAAACTTATGGAAACTATAATAAGATCCAAAATGGAAAATTACCTATATGGTAACAATATCCTGGGAGACAGCCAGCATGGTTTTAGGAAAGGGAGATCGTGTCTAACTAACCTACTTGACTTTTGAGGATGCAACATTGAAAATGGATAACTGCAAAGCATACGACATGGTTTATTTAGATTTCCAGAAAGCTTTTGACAAAGTCCCGCATAAAAGATTAATTCTCAAACTGAACACAGTAGGGATTCAAGGAAATGCATGCACATGGATTAGGGAGTGGTTAACAGGTAGAAAACAGAAAGTACTGATTAGAGGAGAAACCTCAAAATGGAGTGAGGTAACCAGTGGTGTACCACAGGGATCAGTATTAGGTCATTCAAAATGATCTAGACGGCATTCAGAATTGGGCAGACACATGGCAAATGAAATTTAATAGAGAAAAGTGTAAAGTATTGCATGTGGGCAATAAAAATGTGCATTATAAATATCACATGGGAGATAGTGAAATTGAAGAAGGTAACTATGAAAAAGACCTAGGAGTTTATGTTGACTCAGAAATGTCTTCATCTAGGCAATGTGGGGAAGCTATAAAAAAGGCTAACAAGATGCTTGGATATATTGTGAGAAGTGTTGAATTTAAATCAAGGGAAGTAATGTTAAAACTCTACAATGCATTAGTAAGACCTCACCTAGAATACTGTGTTCAGTTCTGGTCACCTTGTTACAAAAAGGATATTGCTGCTCTAGAAAGAGTGCAAAGAAGAGCAACCAGAATTATCCCGGGTTTAAAAGGCATGTCGTATGCAGACAGGCTAAAAGAATTGAATCTATTCAGTCTTGAACAAAGAAGACTACGCGGTGATCTGATTCAAACATTCAAAATTCTAAAAGGTATAGACAATGTCAACCCAGGGGACTTCTTTGACCTGAAAAAAGAAACAAGGACCAGAGGTCACAAATGGAGATTAGATAAAGGGGCATTCAGAACAGAAAATAGGAGGCACTTTTTTACACAGAGAATTGTGAGGGTCTGGAACCAACTCCCCAGTAATGTTGTTGAAGCCGACACCCTGGGATCCTTCAAGAAGCTGCTTGATGAGATTCTGGGATCAATAAGCTACTAACAACCAAACAAGCAAGATGGGCCGAATGGCCTCCTCTCGTTTGTAAACTTTCTTATGTTCTTATAATAAAAGGCATTCTGAACACGCATCTAAGCTGCAGCCAATGGAACCGTAAATCGGTATTGTAGAAGCCCTTGAGCAGGACCAAATCAGCGAAGGCCAGCAAAGTGTTGGGGTGCGGCTAATCCAGGACAGCATTGCTTTGCGCCGAGGCAGCAAACTCCACATCACAGAACAGAGTTCACAAACCTGCCCTTCTTAACACTTACAAAAAGAGCTGCAGAAGAACAGATTAGTAACATATTCCAAAAGGACATGAACTCTGGCTTCATCTTTGAGGTTAAGCACACTTGACCTCCTTCACATTGAAACATTCATATTTACTGAGGGTTTGAACAAAAAACAAAAAAAAAAACCGTTATAGGCCACCGTGCATGGAACAATGCAATTTTATTACAAGTTATAAATTAAAATGTGGGAAAACCACTCACTGTTCAATTGTTTGACCTCTTCCTTCCCAGTCAGCGAGTGAAGCTGTGTTCTTGTACTGGATCGGAAGCTATTCCTTTTGTGTGATCGAGACAAACTAACCTACTTGGCTACTACCTGTGTAACTATTTTAAATCAATAAAAAGCACAGGCTGAATGAGAGAGATTTACCAAACTGACTGCATCCACGGGCATACGCAGTATGTAGCACAATGAAAATCTTGGTTCACAGGATCAGCATTGTTCAATTTTCCTCTGTCTCGTGTGTAAATAAGTAGAGGGGTAAGTACTAAAACCAGTATCCAATCAACCTTTGAGGACATGCAGCTAACTCTCCAGCCACTCGATACAAAACTAAATAAAAGCACCTCTGATTTCAGAAGCTCCTCCGGTTAAGCAGAGAGAGCGCTACAAAGGCCAGGCCTCACCAGGAGCCCTGAGATTCAGAGGCCTCCTTCCTTCCTCTACTGGAGCCCCTGGATTTCTGTGTGAGCACACCGTGGAACATCTTCTTCACCTTACATAAGAACATAACAAAGTTTACAAACGAGAGGAGGCCATTCAGTCCATCTTGCGCGTTGGGTTGTTAGTAGCTTATTGATCCCTGAATCTCAAGCATTTTCTTGAATGATCCCAGAGTGTCAGCTTCAACAACATTACCATCGCCACGGCAACACAAAGCTTTCTGGACTCCTAAGTGGGGAGGGAGCAATACTAATCTTAAGGAGCTTTGCATTTTCTAATAACGCAGTGAGAGGAAAGCTTTCCCAGCAATTCTATGTCAAACTGGGAACTGGAGTCCCTTTTGAATTTTACATTCCAGTACAGCAAGGATTTCATGGACCTGCTGGTCTATTTGATTAGACTGTATTTACATCAATCATTACTGTGACGGAGTATTCCAAGCACCTTAATCACTGCTTAGCCTACATTCACTTAAGTATTGAGCGGGATGCACAGAGAATCCTAAAACCAAGAATCCATTAGGTTTAATATTTTGTCTGTTTGTTTTCTAGCATGAAGGGAAAATAAATGTTTAAACTCCCAAACATGGTATTCAGTAATAACAGCAAGTTGAATTCTGTGCCAGCATTGGGATACAATGCAGACATGTATTGTGTGTGTTTTGACTGTGCAATCAAGGACAGTGAAAAGGATTACATTTCAATCATGTTAGCCAGTAACCCTCCCCGTCTGCACACTGAATGGAGTTAAAACCAAAAGATGGTCAATTCCGCCAATACAGATTTTTAAACCGGGTTCTGGCACGCCCAATGGGGTCTCTCACGTGATCACAAATGTTGTTTGTGCACCCATCGATTCTTTTATAATGCTGTACCTGTCTCTCCTACATATTTGATATACCAGAAACAAGGTTGCTAGTTTTGCAGGACAGGTTTCTTATGACTGAATATCTATTTTCTCTCTGTGAACACAGATATTTCACCCTGAAGCCATGCCTGAGGGATGCAGAATGGGACCCTGCTGACTGTGCAATCAAACACTTTAGAAGACCTACTGCAAAGAGTGGCCACATGTTTTTTTTTGATCCAGTGGTTAAGGAAAGGGCTTGATACAAGGAGGTTCCTGGTTCAAATCCCAGCTCAGCCACCGACTCACTACGAGACCCTGGGCAAGTCACTTAACCTCCTTGTGCTCCGTCCTTCAGATGAGCTGTAAAACCAAGGTCCTATTCGAAGCGACTCTGCAGCAGCTGATTCATAGTTCTCCCTCTTGTATCTGTTAGTCGCTTTGGATAAAAGCTGCTAAATAACAAATAAAAAAAAAAAATAATAATTCAAACCAGTGTTATGGTAAACGGCGAAAAATAAAGAACATGGAACCAAGATATATATATATATATATATATATATATATATATATATATATATATATACACACACACACACACACACACACACACACACAGCACTCTGCAAAAGTTTTAGGCAGGTGTGAAAAAATGCTGTAAAGTAAGAATGCTTTCAAAAATAGACATGTTAATAGTTTATTTATCAATTAACAAAATGCAAAGTGAGTGAACAGAAGAAAAATCTACATCAAATCAATATTTGGTGTGACCACCCTTTGCCTTCAAAACAGCATCAATTCTTCTAGGTACACTTGCACACAGTTTTTGAAGGAACTCGGCAGGTAGGTTGGCCCAAACATCTTGGAGAACTAACCACAGTTCTTCTGTGGATTTAGGCAGCCTCAGTTGCTTCTCTCTCTTCATGTAATCCCAGACAGACTCGATGATGTTGAGATCAGGGCTCTGTGGGAGCCATACCATCACTTCCAGGACTCCTTGTTCTTCTTTACGCTGAAGATAGTTCTTAATGACTTTCGCTGTATGTTTGGGGTCGTTGTCATGCTGCAGAATAAATTTGGGGCCAATCAGATGCCTCCCTGATGGTATTGCATGATGTATAAGTATCTGCCTGTACTTCTCAACATTGAGGAGACCATTAATTCTGACCAAATCCCCAACTCCATTTGCAGAAATGCAGCCCCAAACTTGCAAGGAACCTCCACCATGCTTCACTGTTGCCTGCAGACACTCATTCGTGTACGCTCTCCAGCCCTTCGGCGAACAAACTGCCTTCTGCTACAGCCAAAGATTTCAAATTTTGACTCATCAGTCCAGAGCACCTGCTGTCATTTTTCTGCACCCCAGTTCCTGAGTTTTCGTGCATAGTTGAGTCGCTTAGCCTTGTTTCCACGTCGGAGGTATGGCTTTTTGGCCGCAAGTCTTCCATGAAGGCCACTTCTGACCAGACTTCTCCGGACAGTAGATGGGTGTACCAGGGTCCCACTGTTTTCTGCCAATTCTGAGCTGATGGCACTGCTGGACATCTTCCGATTATGAAGGGAAGTAAGCATGATGTGTCTTTCATCTGCTGCAGTAAGTTTCCTTGGCCGACCACTGCGCTCACGGTCCTCAACGTTGCCCGTTTCTTTGTGCTTCTTCAAAAGAGCTTGGACAGCACATCTGGAAACCCCTGTCTGCCTTGAAATTTCTGCCTGGGAGAGACCTTTGCTGATGCAGTATAAACTACCTTGTGTCTTGTTGCTGTGCTCAGTCTTGCCATGGTGTATGACTTTTGACAGTAAACTGTCTTCAGCAACCTCACCTTGTTAGCTGAGTTTGGCTGTTCCTCACTCAGTTTTATTCCTCCTACACAGCTGTTTCTGTTTCAGTTAATGATTGTGTTTCAACCTACATATTGAATTGATGATCATTAGCACCTGTTTGGTATAATTGTTTAATCATACACCTGACTATATGCCTACAAAATCCCTGACTTTGTGCAAGTGTACCTAGAATTGATGCTGTTTTGAAGGCAAAGGGTGGTCACACCAAATATGGATTTGATTTAGATTTTTCTTCTGTTCACTCACTTTGCATTTAGTTAATTGATAAATATAATCTATTAACATGTCTATTTTTGAAAGCATTCTTACTTTACAGCATTTTTTCACACCTGCCTAAAACTTTTGCACAGTACTGTATATATATATATATATATATATATATATATATATATATATATATATACACACACACACACACACACACACACACACACACACACACAGAGCCCCGTTACTTCAGGAAAAACAGATGTTAAGGAAGACAGAAAAACACAAATTCGCTATAAAAGCCAATCCCAGTGACCTCTCACACACACAGATTAATCAAGCTAGAGCTATTTTTAAACATGTCTTGGAAAATCTTGCACTGTACTGTAGAAGGTGGGTTAATGTCCTGGATAGCTCTTAATGCTGATGCAGCTAACTGGAATAAAAGGGTAGAAGCACAAGTAGTGATGCAGCTAACTGGAATGAGAGGGTAGAAGCACAATGCTTCTTATCTACAGAACCCTCCCAGAGTAACAGGGAATCATTGGCAAGCCAAGGCTGCTTTCTTGCGCATTATCAGCAGTATTTAGAGCTGAAATCCTGCCGTCAGCAGCTACACATGGAAGAGCTCACAGGGTCAAAGGATGTGAAGATCATAAACTTCCCTAAACTGTGGAGGGTGGGGAGCAGAGTCCAGAGACAGAAAAGATTAACCTGGCCCTGTAACCACCCTTCATAAATCACACAAGAGGAGAGGGCTACAGAGTATCACACAGACACCTGGGTCAGCTGGTAACAGGGCAGCGCTCTTGCAGGCCTCACAGCCAACACAAACAGTGCGAGTGTAGGGGTACAGCTTGCATATGTTACAGAATAAAAGGTCAGGGGTGCAGTCTGCACTGAATTAATATGAAATGATTACTCTCACCAAGAAGAGTAATTAGTATCAGTTGGGTTCTGCAACTGGAAAAATGCCAGAGATTTAGTGCACATGAAAAAGCGCAGGCTCAAAGAAGCTGTGCTGAAATTGACTAACTATACTTCAGGTATCAGTGTTAATCTTTTGTCTGCCAAAGCATCTCAGGGCACAAAATCAGCCCCAAATTCCTTGTTACAAATTTTGGGGTCATTGCGGTTTCTAGCAAGGCAGGTTATGCCAACACAAGGAAGTACTGATGCCAACAGCAACCTACATCCGCTACTTCATTTAAGTGCAGGGGACTTGGCTGATCTTGAGAAATGGTTTAAAAAAAAAAAAAAAAGCTGCTAGGTCATGATGTTGAAAATGTAATGTTAGGAATGTGGCAAAGAGGGTCAAAGCAGATGATTACGATGCATGGATTGTTGAAACATCTGTGTCAAACACTGTGTCATACTTCGTCATGTTAGTTCACCTTTTTGAGGACTGTTGGTCTGTACAGCATAGACAGAACTGATGCTGCAACATTGACCAAAAGTATAAAAGATGTGCTTTTAAGACTTGATTTGACATTTGGCCAGTGTTACGATGGGCCACGACCAACATCTGGGATATATTTCACTAGTGCAGGCCAGGATCCTTGAAGAACAGCCCAAAACTTTTCATATTGGACGGTTCAGCACATGTGCTCAATCTAATTTTACAGGAGGCTACAAGGTCAGTCCCCCTTGTCAGAAATACTATAGATTTTGTTCGTGACATTGTACATTTTGGGCATGACTCACCATAAAGCCTGATAATGTTTTCCAACTCGCATCAAAAACAAGGGAGGAAATGCCAATTTATTGAAACATCTCTCAGCTCGCCAGCCCGATCTCTGCCAAAGTTTACTTTTTATTTTATTGCACCGCATGTCCAACGTTAGCAATGTTTTAATATTCTTTGGATTTTGTGGTAATCTGTATTTTATGTGTATGTGCGATAGCTGTGAAAATCCTGTGTTTAAATGGTATGCATGAGCGGTGGACACCAGGATGAATACAGACTTCATTTCCAGCATATCTTCTTTCCCTACACATAACAGGATCAAAAGGATGCTTCACCTGCAGAGGACCTTCAGAAGCTTCCGAATCAAAACTGCAAAAAAGTCAAACGCAGACAGCTACAGGTTCAGCATGAACGGAATAAACAGCACTTTGTTTATTATAGTAACCGAATGGCTGCCTCTCGCTATTAAGTCTTATCTTCTTAAAGGTGCACTGGGGCGTGGTTTTGACAGACACATTTGGCTTGTGTGTGGAAACACGTCATGCTACAATCAAAAGAAACCTGAGGACCTCAGAAAAACAGTTATCGATGTTCATCAGTCTTGAAAGGGTTACAAAACCATTTCTAAGTATTTGGGGCTCCACCAATCTACAAATAGAGAAAGTTGAAGACCACAGTCACTCTACCCAGGAGCAGTCGTCCTACCAAAATCTCTCCAAGAACAAACCGGAAAATCATCAAGGAAGTCACAAAGAACCCCAGAGTAACATCCAAGGATCTGCAGGCCACTCTCGCCTTGGCTAATGTGAGTGTTCATGACTCAACTATCAGAAAAAGACTGAACAAGAATGGTGTTCATGGAAGGATAGCCAGCAGGAAACCACTGCTCTCTAAAAAGAACATTGCTGCACGTCTGAAGTCCGCTAAAGAGCACATAGATGATCCACAAGACTCCTGGAACAATGTTTTCTAGACAGATGAGTCAAAGGTAGAACTTCTTGGCCTCAATGAGAAACGTCATGTTTGGCGAAAACCAAACACTGCATTCAAACAGAAGAACCTCATCCCAACCGTCAAGCATGGTGGTGGGAGTGTGATGGTTTGGGGCTGCTTTGCTGCCTCAGGACCTGGACGGCTTGCCATCATTGACAAAACCATGAATTCTGCATTGTATCAGAAGATTCTAGAGGAGAATGTCAGGCCATCCGTCTGTGAGCTGAAGCTGAACTGAAAGTGGGTCATGCAGCAAGACAATGATCCTAAACATACAAGCAGATCTACAAAAGAATGGCTGCAGAAGAAGAAATTCCATGTTTTAGAATGGCCTAATCAAAAGCCCGGACCTAAACCCCATAGAAATGTTGTGGCAGGACCTGAAGCGAGCTGTCCATGCAAGGAAGCCCTCAAATGTTGAAGCAGTTCTGTAAGGAGGAATGGGCCAAAATTCCTCAAAACCGATGCGAGAGACTGACCAACAATTACAGGAAACACTTTGGCCCTGTCCACACTATGCATTTAAACCGTATTAGTTGCATTTAAGCCAGCTTAAAAAAGTGCTAAATACGGTTTGCGTCCACACTACGCAGCATTTAATACCGTACTCGAGAACCGGACTCGATACCTCCTGAGATGGTCGTCTCGAGTCCGGCTCTAATTAGATCGCATCAGGTAGTGTGGTTTATCAGAAGTGTGGACGCTGTAATACCAAACTACATTTTTTGCGTATCCTCCAATATCCCAAAATGCTTTGTGCTATGTTTGGCGAAATACTCAGAGCAGGTGCCTGAAGGGCTTGCTATCAGTGTACACTCCGCACTAGGTATTCATTTATATGCTTCAAAAAAATCTGTCAGGACATCTCTGTTAAACTAGTAGGGAAAATAACAAAAACACAACGTTAAATTAGGCGACTGCAAAAATGAAATGCGAGTTAAAAGTAGAATCGGGGATGAACAAATTATGTAATTTGTCAGCTCTGTTTGAAATAAAATTAAGAGGATCATTAGGCTCAGGCAAGATATGAAGGTAAAAACAAAGATTGTTTTGTAATTAACAGCTTTTTCTGAGTTTAATTATAAAACAAAATCAGCTCAATTTGTTTAAAGGGACTTCACCTGATTAAAAATAAAACCTGAAAACTTCAAGCCCTACTTGTGTGTGTCTGTGTTCGGATTTACTTTTTCCGCAATACTTGTTATATTTCATTTATGCAATATGGACCTCTGTTAATGGTGCATAACACATTATTTTAAAATAAAATACAGTGCATGATGGGATACTATTGTATTAATTTCCACGGTTCGTTGCGCTGCTGGGAATTGTAACTGAACTATTCTAATGGTGTGTGGACGCAATAAGCCTGACTAAACTTGAAACAGTACTTCAGTGTGGACGCTTTGAGCTGTATTAATTAGAGCGGCTTCGAGTACGGTTCTGAGATCGGTTATGTAGTGTGGACAGGGCCTTTGTTGAAGTCATTGCTGCTCAAGGGGGTGCCATCAGCTACTGAAGCTAAAGGTTTTTCACAAATGGATATTATATGTTGAACCATTTGTGGATAAATAAATGTTGAAAAGTATCATGTTTTTGTGTAATTTGTTTAAATCGGGCTATCTATCTATTATTAGGACTTGGATTAAGATCTAATAACATTTTAGGATTGTAATGTGAAATGTGAAAATCCTAAGGGGTTCACAAACTTTTTCTCAGCACTGGATGCAAGAAATAAATCAAATGGTGTCTTTTTACACTGTGTTGCGCTTTCTTACCACTTATTTGAATTTTACAGTCGGTGGCAATAACCTTCGAATAACCTGGAACTATTTTCAGCAGGAATTTTTTTATATATACATACGAGTCAGTTATTGGAGATTCTGGCCTGTGATTGGTTAAAACATCATAGGAGCAAAAATAGATTTAGCGATTGCCCTCACATCATTACACAACCGTGCAATAGTCTCCGTCTGTCATGTGATTGGTTCACATCACTGTCAGTCCCGCCCCTTTACAAAGGAACACCCTCCACTCAAGATAAAATGGCTGAATGAAAACTGCTTAACTGCAATCCTGTGATTGAACAGAAAATGAATTACAAAACATACAATGAAATAACGAAAAAAAAACCTTGCGGTATCAGCTAAATTTAATCAAAACACTGTAAAGCCATAAATATTTGCGACCAAAATATTTGGCGAATCACACCCATAAACCCTACTCTGCTCCAAAAATGTTGGCGCCCTGTTGCACTGGTAGTAGTATATTACTTCATTATATGTAGAGCACCAAGATATTCATGCCAAAAATGTTTACTTCCCCCACCCATATGCAAAAAATGCATAATAAAAGGCTTGCAAATATTTATGGCTTTACAATATATACAGTAATATTTAACTTTGCAACCCTGCCTCATCATTTTGACTGACTAATTAAACCTGTACTGCAGACTCAGCTCATAGTGGAAAGTTATCCCTCGGGAAGACTATTGTTACCTCCAGGATGCAATTTATTTGATTTATTTTATTGCATTTATATAGCGCTGCTTATACAAACGTATCGCAAAAGCACTGTACAGTACATAGCACAAAAAAAAAAGAACTGTATAGCATGTCACACATCCAACTGCCACAGTCAGACCATTTAAATAACAGCATACACAATACAAAAGAAGCAATTTTAAAGTTACATTAAAACCCACTAACATAAGAAAGCCATTTTATAAAAGTGCATTTTTAGTCTTGACTTAAACTGTAACGGTCCTAGCTTCCCCGACAAATGAAGGCAGAGCATTCCATAATGTAGGCACTCTACAAGAAAAAGCCCTACCTCCCGTGTTGCTTTTGTTGACCCTAGGAATAACCAGCAGCCCTGCATCCTGTGATCTCAGAGTGCAGTTTGGAAGATACAGGGTCAGTAACTCCTGCAAACAACTAGGTGCTAATCCATTCAGAGCCTTGGAAGTTAATAGCAAAATCTTAAAATCAATTCTATACTGCACAGGGAGCCAGTGTAAAGTGGCCAAAACAGGGGTAATATGTTCACTTTTCCTGGTTTTAGTCAGAATTCTAGCGGCAGTATTCTGAACAAGCTGCAAGTGGGATACCACATGTTTTGGGACACCAAAAAAAAGTGCATTACAGTAATCAATTCTAGATGAAACAAAGGCATGTATTAGTCTCTCGGCATCAGGTACAGAAGTAATTGGTCTAAGTTTGGCTATATTTCTCAAATGGTAAAAAGATACTTTAGTAACTTCCCTAATATGAGTCTGAAATGAGAGATCAGGATCAAAGACAAGCCCCAAACTCTTAATTTCTAGTTTAAGTTTTGATGAGAGACAGCAAGGATCGAACTCATGTAATCCCACATTTCCTTTTAGTTGGTTCTTTGAACCCACTAGCATAATGTTAAACAGTAGCATATATAACAAAAACAAGGGACCTAAAAGGGAACCCTGTGGAACACCCCAGACAACTTCCGATGAGGCTGATTTTACCTCCCCAATAGAGACAAACTTAAACCTATCAGAAAGATAAGATTTGAACAAGGATAGGAGAGACAGTCCCACTTTGCTTTCAAGATGATTCACTAAGATGGAATGGTCTACAGTGTCAAAGGCAGCACTTAGAATCAAGAATAATTAATACTGATGGAAAGCCCAGTCAGAGCTCATCAGCAGATCATTCACTACTCTGACAACAGCCTTAATAACAAAGCCAGTTGCCATTACATTATACTCCAGCCGAGGTCTAATGTTTACTTTCATTTGTCTTGCCCCCTAAATATATGTCCTCGTAATTTCTCTTTTAAATGAATTAAAATAAAACAATACAATACAATACAGACTCATCAAGCTTAATCCAAATTTACCTTGTCAGCGCTGGCACGAAAACCAGACTGAAACTTCTCAAATATACCATTAAGAGTTAGACATGCTTGTAATTGAACTGCACCAACTCCCTCTAGAACCTTATCTAAGAATGGTAGGTTGGAGATTGGTAGGTTGAGGACTTTAGGGTGCAAATTGTGTTTCTATACCGGA
This sequence comes from Acipenser oxyrinchus oxyrinchus, assembly GCA_030684275.1. NCBI lineage: Eukaryota > Metazoa > Chordata > Actinopteri > Acipenseriformes > Acipenseridae > Acipenser > Acipenser oxyrinchus. Next base: position 13,629,318 of record CM060260.1, read on the forward strand.
GGATAGTTTTATATATATATTTTTATTATATATCTAAGAACAAATAAAATCACACACACTGATGCGCAATGAAAATGCAAGTGTCTAAGTTTTACATCAATAGCTCATTCTTATGTTATTATAATGTTATTTACGTTTTAAATAGTGAGCAGATAGGTTTGTTGATTGTTTGAGTAGTATTGTTCCTTGGGATAACAAAATACTGAGCTCAAGTCATGTGATTTTCATAAAACCGTAAAACCGACAGGTGCTCAGTGTTTGAGTTGAGTTCATTAAGAATCTGTATAATGAGCCATTCGAAAAGACATGATTTTAATTAACTCAAGAGCAGTGAAAGACACAACCGTGCCCCGCTTGAATAATGAAGATCGCCTGGTTGCTATCGGCATGATTGAAGGCAGCCTGTCTGTGAGAGAAGTTACCCGGAGAATGAGATGTTCTGCTTCAGCAATCAGCAGACTAGTCCAGAGAAACCAGGAAGCCGGCTCTGTGAAGGACAGGCCACGTCCTGTAAGGCAGAGGGTTACCACACCGGCCCAGGACCGTTATGCTGACTCTTGCGTTGTTCAAGCCAACCGGTGGAAGTGTGATGATGTGGGGTGGAATCTCCTTTAACACAAGAACGCCTTTGGTGCAGATTGAGGGCAACCTTACTGCTCAGCGATACATTGACAAAGTCCTTGAGGCAACAGTTTTTCCTTTTTAAATCAACATAGATAAGCGTTCCAGTTCCAAATACATATGTACACCCGTAGCACTCTATCAGCAAACCTTAAAAACAACACAACAATCATGATTTTTACACAACTTTAACCCCTTTTTATACAAGCTTAAAACCACAGTGTCCTACCACTTCCGAGGAGAGAGAGAGAGAGCGCGCTTCAAATCAGCACTTCCCTAAATAGAAGCACACATTTCTATCTCTACCCAGAATGCACGATTAATCTGCATCAAAATTAATCTGCAATCAACTCTTTAGTTGATAGTCAGTCCGATTAATCTGTTAAATCGGAACAGCCCTATATTTTTTTTTTTATATATATATATATATATATATATGTGTGTTGTCTGTGTGTACCCTGTGAAATGGCAGCCTTTGTTTTGTAGTTCATTCAGCGGGGTCACAATGTATTTCTTCTGGGATCTGTTTTTGTACTTAAGACAGCGTTGCATATAATGTATTATGTTTTGCAAATTAACAAATATTCAGATACTTGTCTGAATTGTGAACAGATTATGCGGACATGACAATACCATGTTCATCCCAGCACTAACTATTTGCAATCCACTGCTATGCTAGGTGTTTATAAAAGAACATTTCAATTGTTCTAGAAGGCATGGCGAAATGTCTTCCAATCAGACTGAAAAAGCAGAACCCTTTTTTCCAGATGCCTGTGTAGATCAATGCCAGCAGTGCAAGGCACTAGCCATCTGTATACTTGACTTCATATGTTTTATCTTAGAATTCACAGACAAATGTTTTTGAAGCCTGAAACGAAGGAAATGAGGCTTGGAATTGCACTACCTATCTCACTCCACACCTGCATATAGCACACAGGTAGAGAATTACTCCCTGCCATTTGCTACAGCTAATCTAAAAGCAAAACCTAACATTCTGCTTTAGTTTTAAGTTGTTGGGGAGTTTAGGTCAACCACATGGGGTACAAGTTAGGAAGCAAGGACGAGAAAAGCTCCGGTAGCTGCTATAAAAAGAGCAGTACCAGCCCACAGGAAAGACGCTGTGTAACGCCATCTTACTGACTAAGGGACAGCCATGCCACTGAAATCCAGTTCCTGAAGGGCCGTGGTTTTAGCAGACTTGTTGCTACACAGGAGGCCACAAAAAAAAGAATTTGAGGCTGGAACTTCAACATTACACTTAAAATGGCCCTGCTTGAACCTGGGAGGAGCTACTGTTGGTTTTAATCACTCTCTCATAAAAGCCCTTCACATGCCCTCATCTGGAATGCACATCAATGCAAAAGCATGCATCTGCACATTCATGCAAGCACAATGAACTGGACTACAGGGAAACTGTGACAGTGGCCCTTCAACAAGCCTCACTGCCCAGAAAGATGCCCAGCGCGCCATCCTCAGCGCAGGAACGGTCTTTTCTACACCCAGACAGGCCTTTTTGTGCTCCAGCTCTCAGTATGTAATCTGCACAGAAAGCTTCAATGTTATTTCATTCTCCCCACCGACGAGTACTGCATGCTTCTTTAAAAAACTTCCATTTACCTTAGACTGCCATGACAAGGCAGACAGCGACACCCTCAAACTAAGTTAGGTTTGATGCTAAATGAACACGCATAAATAACATACTTCTGTGTGATTTTGCATACTCCATATTACTCCCAATAAATATTTGTACTAAAACATGCGATTGTTGTTTGTCCCAAACTAATGAACTGCTCTATAGGGACAGTGCTGGGGACACACAGGTGGGCTGTCTCCCTGCTCTATAGGGGCAGTGCTGGGGACACACAGGGGGGGGCTGTCCCCCTGCTCTCTAGGGGCAGTGCTGGGGACACACAGGGGGCTGTCTCCTGCTCTACAAGGGCAGTGCTGGGGACACACAGGGGGCTGTCTCCTGCTCTACAAGGGCAGTGCTGGGGACACACAGGGGAGCTGTCTCCCCTGCTCTATAGGGCAGTGCTGGGGACACACAGGGGGCTGTCTCCCTGCTCTATAGGGGCAGTGCTGGGGACACACAGGGGGCTGTCTCCTGCTCTATAGGGGCAGTGCTGGGGACACACAGGGGGGCTGTCTCCCTCCTCTAGAGGCAGTCCCTGACTGGCAGTACATTACAGCTTCGCTTCAGCCACACCGGAGACTACAGTATCAGTGCAGTTATGGTGTGGCGTCTTGTTCTTGCTAAGGTACCTGTCCAGACAGTAATTATTACTGTAAAGCCTGTTCGATATGAACTGCACACGCGGCCTCACACCAGGACCTGTTTAAACAGTCCGCAGGTGAGCCGTTCCAAAAACAGAATATTTGTACATATTACTAACGTGTTTACTTCCAGTGATGAAAGCAGATTGGTCTCTAGCCACTGTATAATAATTGCCTTAATAACAAAGCCAGTTGCCATTACATTAGACTCCAGCTGAGGTTTAATGTTTACTTTCACTTGCCTTAAATATATGTCCACGTATTTTTTTCTCTTTTAAATGAACTAAAATAAAACAATACAGACTCATCATGCTTAATCCAATTTACCTTATCAGAGCTGACACTCAGTTTCTTCCCAGTCACAGCCCCTCCATTTCTCTCCTTCGCCGGAGCGGATTCATCCGACATCACCTCCTCCTGGCGCCGGCTCTCCCCGGTCTCTCTCTCGGGCTCGCTGGGGTTGGGGATGCCGCTGGTCACGTACTCTTCCAGACACACAAGCTTCAGTTTTTGAGGAGCTCGTCGGTCTCCGGGTCGACCACCACGAGTTTGAGCACGGTGGTCTGCTCTTTTATCCGGGACACCACTTGCTGGTGACTCTCATTCTCTACGTTCACGCCATTGACGAACGCCAGCCGGTCCCCAGCACGTAGACCCGATTTCTCTGCCGCGGAGTCCGGCTCTACCAGCCGGATGAATTGGCCTACCTTCCCTTTCTCGCCGTGGAGATGAAAGCCGTAGCCGTTTGCTCCTTTTTCCAGAGAGCAGAGTCTTGGCCGGAGGGGTTCCGAGTTGCTAGACATTCTCCTTAGTATATACTTGACACCGGACAAAATCTAAACTCTAGAGGTAAACCAATAAAATAAAAGCTCAGAAATATATCATGAAATTTTAAGCCACCTAACAAAACAGCAGAACTGTTTAAAAAATTAGCTTTCCGTGAAACTAAACAAAAAATGTGTAGGCGTCTGCAGATGCCTGGGCGAGTTAAGTGTTTCTGATTGCTCACCAGATGCCTCTCGAAACTTTGTTGTATTTCAGTTCACTGCCACACACTCCCTATGAGTACCAGTCCAATCGCCTGCAATCTGCTGAAATTAACCTCTTTGAGTTTATAAAGGAACAAAGCGTCACCTGAAATGACAGGTGAACTGACCAATCAGATGTCGTAAAGTATATTAACAAAAGACAAGGACCAATGAACAGTGGGGGGTGGTCATTTCAATATTGGCAGCGCCCACCGCAGATTAAATGTTATCGTTAGACAGAGGAAGTGGGACATTGTAAAGTTCACTTTTTCCCTGGTTTTGTAACATTTGGTGTGTGCTGCCGTGTTTTGCAGCTTTTCTTGCGGTTTTGCAGTACAGTACGCAGCCCGTATCTATAGAACAGAATCTATAGAAAAGGGTTTTGGAGGTTCTCCTTATACAACCCAATATGACCCACAATGTCTGCTGGTTTTCATTCCAACTGCGCTCTCAGTGACTTAACTAGACCCTTCATTGAACGGATGATTTGCTTAATTAGAGCTTTTTAATTGTTTTCAGCTCTTAGCAGTTGCAGAGTTCAAGTTAATCATAAAAATGTTATAGGTAACTATAATCTGCAATTGTTTAAGAGCTGAAAGCAATTAAAAGCTCTAATTATGCTAATTATCTGTTCAATGAAGGGTTAAGTCATTGAGAGCTCAGTGGTCCCCAGGACCAGGGTTGGAAACCACTGCAGTAGAAGACCATATAGGAGATTTAATGTGATAGTCTGAGGTCATGTGTGTGTTTGCTTTTGTGTTTTGTCATGAATGCACATACTTATGCATTCATATTCATATGTTCATGCTTAAACATGTATATAGTTTTAAACTATAGAAAACTTGTAAAATGTTCCTGTGTATATTATCTGAAGCTATCCCAGGCACTGTTAGGTTCCTATAATAAAAGTAGAAATGGGGTTGATTTGAACGCAGTGAAAGGGGACTGGTAACTTCAAGGGGATGGTTTTTAAACTGCCACAAATATGGTTTCTGGTTTTCTCTTCTCATCCACACAGTCACATGACTGCAGTATGAAGGGCATGTCTAAACGATACACTTGAAAGCATATTCTAATAATGATTACATCATAGATATGTAGAATCAAATCCCCTTGTACACACTATACGGCAGACATATTTCGTGGTGTCAATTGATCAGCCAGCCCCTGGCGTGGTGTGTGCAGCCGAGGCACCGGGGCTGCATTAGGCTACACTTGTAACCAATAAGGGCTTCCTTTATAGAGTGTAGTGGATTACAAGTGCACAGAACATGAGTAGAAGGGCTACATGTAGAAATACAGTATACCTGGCTAGTAAACAATCCTTTTTATTATTATATATATATTATTATATATATATATATATATATATATATATATATATATATATATATATATATATATATATATATATATATATATAAATATATATAATACAGTTCAAATTTCAGTGTATACTACACTGGCTAATTTAATTGAAGGTTGGCATATTATGTGTATGAAACTCCTCCGAGTAGCAGGATTATTCACAGGGTCCAGTCCAAGAAAGGCCCATGAACCATGCCTTATTCTCAGTTATTACCACCAAGCGTGACGCTAAAAGCTCCACTAGTTATTGAGTTTGTATTTCTTTAGAGTTCCTTATGAGGTGGTTTGTGGTCCTGCAAGGCTGGTGATGCTGGTGTTTGGAGACTTCCCTCCCTTTAACCACTATAACTCCTGAGTGCTGTGGGGACATGCTGGGCTGTGCTGGAACCACTGCCTGTACCCACCAGCATACAGTCTACCGAGCCCTGTACCGCAACACGTGTGAAACCAAATCCTTTCTGCTTTGCGGACACACACATGCATCCAATAAGACATTTTATTAACCTCAGCACCCTGGCCAGAGTCCCAAAAGGAGATTCACTTCCCCACCCTCAGAGTCTCTGGAAGTCCTATAGAATTAGTAGCAATGTGTGTACAGTTATAGGGGCTGGACAGTTCATTCAGAAGTGCCTGCCACACTGTAATAGCACACACTTTGAACCTGGGCTCATCAGACCCTTTGGTTTGTTAAGCTAATGGAGCCTGGCAGTATATTGCAGGTTCACTTCAGCCAGGATGCTGCACACTTTGATGGGGGAGGACTGACAATAGGACATGTGCTTCTGTTTTTACACAACGAGGTGCCAGCAAAGTGAGGAGAAGAAGGCAAGTAACCCGAAAGCAACGTCCACTGAGCCAAGCACAGCAAGACTGTTAGGCTGACAGGGGCCAGCGCCCAGTCTCAGAAGGGAGGCAGACAGAATATTAAAGTGCTGAATCAAATGTGTACTGAATAATCAAAGACAGAGGAATTGAAATCCAAAAAGCAACTGGAAATCATTCCATTACTGCTTCAGCAGTCTCTTATGAACTGTACCATTGTGAAGTACAGCAGCTTTTAGATCAGCCACTGCCTGCTCAATGGAGCGATGGAGTTTGCTGTTTCAGGAGCCCATGTGAAGTTTAATACAAACCCCTCATTACCCTTATTCTGTAGGTGAAGTCCATTCATACCACTAGCACACTATAGATTCACTCCCTGAGCAGCATGTATTATAACTCCACCTGAACACCTGATGCACAGAAGCTGAGTGTATCTTATGAGTGTTTGAAAATATGGATATACTGTATTAATAATGGGGTCCTAAACCAGACAACTGCAGAATATGGAGAATTGTGAAACAGTGTCAAGTCGCCACCTGCTGGTTCACATTCCAACAGGATACTTGAATAATGCTTGAAGTTAATCAGCAATCTTTGCCAGGTCCATACCGTCAGTGTATAGTAGCTGATGTTTCCTGGCTTTAAACATGTAAAAGAAACAGTGCATTAAGAATAATGTCCTTACTTCGTAAGCATACTGGAACAACATTCTCAAGTCTCTGTTGTTTTACTTTGTTTTCCTGCCACAAGGCTTTAACTTCACTTCCTGTGAAGCAGGTATTAGGGCCCTGCCTAGTGCTAGGGTGACCATCCGTCCCTAATTGGGCGGGACATTCCCGAAATGTACAGATCAAGTCCTGGTCCTGGGCTTTATGCCTCCGGGACAGCATTTGTCCCAAATTCCTAGACACAGTGCAATCTTAAAGTTTAGTGCCACAGTCAAAAAAAAGCATAACTATGCATCAGCTGCAGAATCACTTACAATTACATCTCACCCAAAAGACGGAGCACAAGGAGGTTAAGTGACTTGCTCAGGGTCACACAATGAGTCAGTAGCTGAGGTGGGATTTGAACTGGGGACCTCCTGGTTATAAGCCCCTTTCTTTAACCACTGGACCACACAGCCATATCTGTTTATAGCACATCACAGCACCCCCCCTGCTGCATTATTTTACAATGCTTTACACTCGCTCGCTCACCAGTGGAAACAATAAAAAAAATGATGTATATATCTTGATTCAGCTATTCCCCCATGTTTTGCATTTTTAAAAGGTGGTCACCCTACCTAGTGCACTCAATCCTAGGCTTTCACAGACCTTAATCAGCACTAGTCTTGGATTACCTGATGTTACTTTAGGTAAAGTAGTCCAAGATTAGTGCTTATCGGGGTCTGTGAAACCAGCCTTATGTCCTGTTCAGGGTCACTGTGCCCAGTGCAGTTCTACAGCGTTTTGTTCTAGGTCTGCACCCGGTACAGCACAGCACTTTGGGGTCTTGTTCTAGGTAACTCTCTTGTGTGCAGTACAAGGCTTGAGTTACCATAACCTTGTTCTAGGTCATCGTCACTTCCACAGCTGGTTTTACAGACCCCTATTAGTCTTGGACTACTACATGTTATTTTAGGAAAGGTAGTTTAAGATTAGTGCTGATCAGGGTCTGTGAAGCCACCAGCTAGTGTGTGCTTGTCCTTCTTTCTAAACTATAATACCATTTGATTCTCCACACCAGGGGTATTATCTGGGTGTTGACAGATGGAACTTGCCTACACGGTATCTAAATTCAAACAAGCTGTGACTGTATTACTGTATGGAACTATTATGGAAAACAATATATCACTAGCTAATCCTTCTAGGCTTTTGTTGAACACAGTTTGTGTTTACCTTTGCATTATTCACTTTCACCTGACTAAGGCTGCCTGGTTTCCATTTTTCTTTAATACGGGTAAAACTACCTGCAGTAAATTGAATGGCACAGTTTAAAGGATGGGCAGGGCCTTGTACTGGTATATTCCATTCATTTTAAAAAGCATTACCTTTGAATTCGATATTAAATAGTAAAGCGCTTTGTTGCGACCTGTCGTGAAAGGCACTATATAAAAATAAAATGGATTGATTGATTGAAAAACAGTGGAAGGAGCCTGGAGCAGCACATTTCTACACCTGATTCAAACATGATAAAACAATCACAAATATTCCAGAATTAGGGGTTTCTATACTATCTAGCCTGGACACAGCACCTGATTCAAATGTAATAAAACAATCACAAGTCACTGAATTCTTCTTCATGTTTTCTATGAAAAATATTTAATAATAATAATATTATTATTATTATTATTTATTTCTTAGCAGACACCCTTATCCAGGGCGACTTACATTTGTTACAAAATCTCACAGTACAAAGTATCACAGTACAAATTATCACGTTCTAGAATATCACATTACTGTACTTTATAACTGCTCTCATCTGTAGTCAGTAGAAAATAAGATCAAATCAAATAACAGTAAAATAAAGATTACAGTACAATAAAATAAAGTACAAGATACAGGAAATAGTTATAATTAAGAGCAGTAGTAGAATACAGCAAAGTTGATGCAAGTACTGGTACAATTGGGTGCCAAATAGTCCAGTATGGTCGAGAGTTGTGAGGTTTCCAGATGCTGTCTGAACAGGTGTGTCTTGAGAAGGTGCTGGAAGGTGGTCAGGGACTGAGCAGTCCTGAGATCCGTGGGTAGGTCGTTCCAACACTGAGGGGCAAGGGTGGAGAAGGAGCGGGCTCTGGAGGTGGGGGAGCAGAGGGGGGGGAGAAATGATAGTCTGGAGCTAGGAGGGAGCAGAAAGGTTGAGACAGTGATAGGCAAGTACAAGAGTTTTGAATTGGATGCGAGCGGTGATAGGGAGCCAGTGGAGGGAGCGGAGCAGTGGTGTAGCATGGGAGAAACAAGGAAGGGAAAAGACAAGGTGAGTAGCAGAGTTTTGGATGAGCTGGAGCAGATGGATAGAAGAGGCAGGGAGGCCGGCCAGGAGGGAGTTGCAGTAGTCAAGGTGGTACAGTACCAGGGCCTGAACTAGGAGCTGTGTGGGGTAGTCGGTGAGGAAGGGGCAAATTCTGCGTATGTTGCTGAGGAAGAAACAACAGGAGCGTGCCAGAGTAGAGATGTGCTGAGAGTAGGAGAGGGAGGGATCGAGGCTGACGTCGAGGTTCTTGGTGGATGAGGAGGGAGAGAGAGTGGTGGATTCAAGAGGAATAGAGATAGCAGGTCAGCAGTGGAAGGAAGAGGGGGAAAGAAAAGGAGGTCTGATTTGGAGAGGTTGAGTTTGAGATGATGCGAGTGCATCCAGGAGGAGATGGCCAAGCGACAGGTAGAGATACGGGAGCAAATGTCTGAGTCAGAGGGGGAAAGGAGAGGAAGATCTGGGCATCATCAGCATAGAAATGATACAAGAAGCCATGGGAGGAGATGACGGGACCCAGGGAGTGTGTGTAGAGAGAAAACAGCAGGGGTCACAGGACTGAGCCTTGGGGCACACCTGTCGAAAGAGGGCAGGAGATAGAGGGTGAGCCACGCCAGGACACCCAGTACATGTGCTCAGAGAGATAGAAGGACAACCAGGCATGAGCAGTGCTGGGGAGTCCTAGGTCCTAGCGGGGGAGGACAGGAGAAGAGTGGTTGACTGTGTCAAAGGTAGCAGAGAGGTTGAGGAGAATTAGGACAGAGAAGAGGGAAGCAGCACAGGCAAAGAGTTAGTGACGGAGAGAAGAGCAGTTTCAGTGGAGTGTGCCAGACGAGAACCAGATTGGTGGGGGTCAAGCAGAGAATGTGTTTACAGGAAAGCAGAGGGCAGGCAGTGTACCACTTGCTCGAGGGTTTTAGAGAGGAAAGGGAGAAGGGAGACAGGATGGTAGTTTTTTTAAGATGGGTGTGATGCAGGTCTGTTTGAAGGCAGAGGGGAATGAGCAGAGGTGTTGAGAAGAAAGGAAATGAAAGGGAGTAGAGAAGGGGCAGCAGCCTGGAAGAGGTGAGTGGGTCCAGAGAACACGTGGTGGGTTTATGACTCTGGAGCAGGAAGCAAAGATCAGAGCCCGAGGGGTGAAAACAAGGAGGAGGGTAGATTAGTAAGGGTTGCAGAGGGTGATGGGGAGTGAGTGTGCAGAGGACAGGGGTGGGTGAGGAAAGGGGCGAGGTATTGAAGAGTTTGCAGATGTCAGTGATTTTGAAGGAGGCAAAGTCATCAGCCGAGATAGAGGAAGGTGGAAAAGGAGAGAGGGCCAAGGAGGGAAGAGAAGGTAGAGAAAAGTTTACAGGGATTGTTAGTAGACTAAATGATAGAGTGGAAGTAGGAGCGTTTGGCAGAGGTGAGTGTAGAAGAGAAGGAAGAGAGGAGCGAGCGATACAGATCCAAGGCAGCAGGGAGATTGGTTTTCTTCCATTTCTTTTGAGCACAGTTCGGTACAAGCTTAGTGGAGCACGGAGGAGAGCCAGGCTGGGGCGGGGAAGGGAGGGGCGGGCAGGTCGAGGGGTGAGGGGGCAAAGGGAGTCGAGGCAGGTGAGGGAGTCGAGGGTGGAGGTAGCCGAGTTTACAGAGAGTTAGGAGAAGGAGTTGATAGAGGGGAGGTGTGAGAGCAGCAGAGAAGACCGAGGGGGAGAGAGAACGGAGGTTTCGACAGAAGGTTAACGAGGTCAGCAGAGTAGGAAGGGATGGGACCGAAAGTGAGAAGGAGATCAAGTAGTGATCAGAGATATTGAGAGGAGTGAGCGAGAGGGTGGGGGGAAAGCAGTCCCTGGTGAAGACAAGGTCCAGTTGATGTCCCGCTGTGTGAGTGGGGAGAGAGGGGGAGAGGCAGGAGATCAGGTTAGAGGAGTTAGATTTGTAGTGGCAGGGAGAAGTCAGAGGACAGGAACAAGAGGAGAGGATTATGGGGATATTAAGTCAGTCATGGTAGGGAGCAGTAGAGGAAAGGAAGTAGAAATGGCTACGGGAGAGGATGGGGCCAAGCGGGGGAGAGAGGAAAATGCATTTTAAAATGTTGACATGATTTCCCTACACAGGCCATTATTCATTCAGCAGAAAGTTGAGTCGCTCAGTTCTCAGGACTCTGTAGTTTCTTAGAGTACTTGTATACCAATATATCCACAGCTAGCAAAAAAAGCTACATTGTTTAATACTGACCCGGAATGTCATTGCAAAGTAATGCAAAAATACATCCGAGAGAAAAGCATTCAGACTGGTCTGCTGCTTCATGTTAGTTTACAGTTAATAGATTTAAATGATTATTGCTAGTACAATAAACAGAGGCAGTTACTTGTTTGAAGGGTGCACTCTTACACAAGGTAGCTTTACAGAACTCTAAATGAAACCTTTACAACTATGTGACATGATGAACTCAAAATAAAACCTTTACAACTATGTGACATGAACTCAAAATGAAACCTTTACAACTATGTGACATGATGAACTCTAAATGAAACCTTTACAACTATGTGACATGATGAACTCAAAATAAAACCTTTACAACTATGTGACATGAACTCAAAATGAAACCTTTACAACTATGTGACATGATGAACTCTAAATGAAACCTTTACAACTATGTGACATGATGAACTCTAAATGAAACCTTTACAACTACTTGGCCTGGTTTCAAAAACAAGAAATGTTTCCATGGTCTCAAGTTTTAAATATGTACTGGTTGTGAAATTGATTTAGTAAAGCAATTTACAGTTTTTTGTAAATATATTCTACATGACATGAAAAGGGGCCATTTTGTGTTCTTGTCTATTGAATGGATAACTCCCTCTTTCATTGCATGATCGAAGTGTACACACCCTTCCTATTTGTAGGTTTGGAAACAACACAATGATGTCATTGATTTTACTGACCACAGAATGCTCCTGTAAACAAGCATACCCCTTAGAGAACCCACATAAAACAAGTGTTTGACTGAGCTTCTTCACTGCTGCTTCTTTCTGGTGTCTCAAGCTCAGCGTGGGGCCTGGAGAATCAGCTGCTGCAGTGCATGAAGTGGCTCAGTAGGGGCGCGCTCTCTTTCCTATGAGCCAGAGCTCGAGCAGGGGATGGTTTGGATGTACTTTGTGGACAGTACAATATCCCAGGCACTGCACTCTTTGTTAGCCCCTGTGTACAGTACAATATCCCAGGCACTGCACTCTTTGTTAGCCCCTGTGTCCTGGCCAAACCCCAATTATAAAGTGTAGTATAAACCTGTGGGCCCCAGGTCACTACCTGACTACTTTAAAATGTATGTAGTGTCATGAAAACAAGTAATGAAATACTGAATTGCAGGTGTGCAGTAGACATCATAATTCAACAACACAAAAAACAAGCTTTAGATTTTTTATTATATTATTAATTATATACAAACACAATTAAAACATTCAAATTCACAGTTGTTGTCTAGTCGTCCGCCCCCCCCCCCCCGATCTCACTCCCCCCTGCTAACTCTGTATGCCAAGTTATGCTTCCAGAGAAGCCACAGTTTCTACAGTTGGCTGCCAGCGGCTTGATATTCAATGACAAGCTACAGCTTCCGTGTTACATCCCTGTTCTGTGACAACACACCTACGGGTCTGTATTATCTGTTTTACACCAAAGACTACAGGGTCACTGTACAGCAGGTAGAGAATCTCACACAGTAAGATCTAGATTATGGGTAACAGCAGGACTGTGCAGATACTCACACTTTCAAAGTAATTCCCTTTAAGATATTTTTGTCGGCAGGTATTATATGAAACCAAACACACCTTTTTAAGAAAAGCTGAATTTCCCTCACCTATACTAAATAGCAATTAACTTCCACATGAAGTGATTTAAAACCACCTTAAAAGGGAATACATGCAAGTATCTGCAGACGCCTAGTTGGCCATTATGACAATGAATGTTGTAAGTTCTTGTTTCTTATTTAGGATTTCAGTTAAGGCAACGACAGCTTAAACATTTCAACCACAACCATAACCTCGAAATAATATCTTAAAAATGTGATGCCCTCGAAATAACACCTTAAAACTGTGATGCCATCTCACGTCACGATTCGGATGCACAGAAGCAAAATGCCTCCCCTTCCAGTGTAATTCGATTCATTCACTTCTCATTGGGTTTTATTAACACACACAAATCATTTTAGTTCACAGCTAAGATGAACATCCACATCTCTTTGAACCAGGCAGTATGTCCTAGCTGAACTAGCTCCTTCATCTTAACCTCCCTTTTCTGTTCTGTACTTCTTCATATGGTTCTCTGTCAGCCAATAACATATTTCTGTTAAACAGGCCTGTGCAGCGGTGAAAGAGAAACAGAGATGTGTGCGAAAGTCGATGTCAATGAGATGTAAAGCTTGCTTATTCATCTGTAATAATTAGAATCAAAGTAATCAATCACACCACACTGGGGGTACAATCAACAGGTCTATCTTCATTCCTAGTCACTATGTATTTAGGGAAATAGTAGGAAGGGACAAAATAATAAAAAAAGAAATGTCAAAAACACACTGTAAAGCTCTTGTTGTCTGACAAAGGAATTCCTGCCTAAGATTGTCACTTTGAAAAATAGTGTGGCACTTGAACAAGGCAAGCAGATATTTTGGTACAAAATAGCAAAAACACATTGACAACATTAAAAATATAAACTGTATATATGTTTCTACAATTAGAAATCTGATTATTATACTACCCCATAACATTCAAAAAGAGTCCAATACTGATACAAAAGAATAGGGAAGCAAGCGGCAAACATTCCCAAAAGGAGAAGGAAAACAAAACTGCATCTAAGAATATTCATACTCTGACGTTTGGGCTCAAGTAATTATTTTTAAAAAGTCTTTGAAAAGAGAGCAAGGAAATTCTGCTTTACATGTTTCTGGGGGGAAGACACGTCCATCCACTGCAGTCAGAACACTGGGAGCCAGAGGAAAGCCCGTGAAGGTGTGTCCAGGGGAGAGGATATATTGGCAGTGCCTCACTAGCTCTAGCACACAGGACAGTACAGTATAGTACAGTACATGCTCCAGCTCTTATTGAATCATCCCATACTGGAGCTATCACAAAGACACACTGAACCCCATGTGGCCTCACTTTGTACTGCGCTGTACAATAAAATAACAATCATTAGAGATTACACCTAATAATAACAGAAAGGGAAAGACAAGCATGAGTGCAATGGCAATCCTCCCAGTGGACCCGTTAGCCACCCTCATCCCTCGGGAAATACTGTCCTGAGCCACTGCTGTGAGCATGCGCAGAGAGAAAGCAGTGTTAGAATAGGCATGCTGCAGAGTCACAATACAGTTCCCAACTATCTGTGTGCTGTGAAGATGGGGTGTACAGACAAGGTTGCCATCTTTACTGCACCTGGATAAATGATCCACTGCACAAGACAAAGCAAAGAAATCTTTCCAGGATCCCAGCAATGTCAGGCAGATGAACCAATGAAAACCCTGAACTCGCCCGAACCACCCCACTCCTCCATGGATCCAGGCATAGCCGTGGCAGTGAACACATTTCATGAGAACTGTGAGCCCCACCCCTTCTCTCCTGATTGGCTTTAAGAGCAGTAGTTGGTCTTTCCTGAAGACAGAACACACGAGGAAGCAGGAAGCATTTTAGGCTACCCTGATGTGAACAGAGTCCAGGGAAGGATCAATGTTACCAGCCGTGTGCAGTGTGTGTGTGTGTGTGTGTCTGCTTTTCAAGAAGTAATGTGCAATTATTGTTAGAAATAGCAGGCCAAGTGGCAAGTAAAAATCTCATTAGAAGCAAAAAAACATTTAAAAGGGTTAGTCATTTCAGCCACAATATTTATCTCCAGAACATATCCGAATGTGAACTTCAAATTCTGCATTCTCCATACCCCCCTCCCAGCTCACAGTATTGAACAGGACCCTCCCTTCCACAAACAGTATGGCACATATCCCCCTCTCTCCTCCTCATGCACTGCCCTCGTACAGCACAGCCAGGCCCCTGTAAGATCTCTCTGAGCATGCCGTCGGAGAGGCTCTCTCAAGGCAGGCCTGTGCTACATGAACCCACAGCAGCTCGTCTTCTTCTTCTGTGACTCAATGTAGTCGTGGATGTGGAAGCTGGGCTCGTTCGGCTGCTGCACACATCTGTGTTTCAATTCCCTAGAGATGAAAAAGAAAACAGACACAAGGGTCACACTGTACAGTGCAGCCCATATCCACCGCAATGGATACAATCAGGACTTCACTGTGCAGTCCATATCCACCGCAATGGATACAATCAGGACTTCACTGTGCAGTCCATATCCACCGCAATGGATACAATCAGGACTTCACTGTGCAGTCCATATCCACTGCAATAGATACAATCAGGACTTCACTGTGCAGTCCATATCCACCGCAATGGATACAATCAGGACTTCACTGTGCAGTCCATATCCACTGCAATAGATACAATCAGGACTTCACTGTGCAGTTCATATCCACTGCAATAGATACAATCAGGACTTCACTGTGCAGTCCATATCCACCGCAATGGATACAATCAGGACTTCACTGTGCAGTCCATATCCACTGCAATAGATACAATCAGGACTTCACTATGCAGTTCATATCCACTGCAATAGATACAATCAGGACTTCACTGTGCAGTCCATATCCACCGATATGGATACAATCAGGACTTCACTGTGCTGTCCATATCCACCGCAATGGATACAATCAGGACTTCACTGTGCAGTTCATATCCACTGCAATAGATACAATCAGGACTTCACTGTGCAGTTCATATCCACTGCAATAGATACAATCAGGACTTCACTGTGCAGTTCATATCCACTGCAATAAATACAATCAGGACTTCACTGTGCAGTCCATATCCACCGCAATGGATACAATCAGGACTTCACCGTGCAGTCCATATCCACCGCAATGGATACAATCAGGACTTTACTATGCAGTCCATATCCACCGCAATGGATACAATCAGGACTTCACAGATTTAGATAGTAAAAACCTTGATCTGTACCTCCACAGCATGTAGAAAGGTATATAATTCAAAACATATACATGTACAAAAGTTGACATTGTTGAAGCTTTCCTTTGTTTCACTTACTTTGCGACTGCAAGAAAAGCCAGTTCGACGTTCACTCCTGTTTTGGCACTCGTCTCCATGAAGGGAACTCCATACTCCTACAAAGCCATTGAACAGCAGCAGGGTTAGAGCAAGCAGACCTAATTGGGACCAGGCAGGGGGGTTTGGATAATCAAATTTCAACAAATAATATGTATGCAATTCTACTGCAAGTCTTTCATGCAAAGAAGACTCGCTTACCCTGGCCAGCTTCTCTCCTTCCTCCCGCTTGATCACTCGCTCATTGCTCATGTCTGACTGTGAGAGAGAAAGGGCGGGGAGAGAGGGAGAGGTGTGGGAGAGAGAAAGGGAGGGAGAGGGAGAGAGAGAGGAAAGGAGAGGGAGGGGGAGAGGGAGAGAAAGGAGGGAGAGGGAGAGAGAACGAAACTGTCAGTGCCACAATGTGAACACGTAGGGAGGGATCCCACTCACAGCTTTCATACATACTGAATATTACTATATTAGTCTTCATACTTAAACAGAATATACTATTCACTTTACAACCAGAGTGAAACTATTTTAGTAGACAAATGTTTTGTTTTGACTAACACTTTTTTCAAAAGACTGTCTGCTGTACTAAGAAGTTTATTAAGTTACACTTAAAATTGAACTGCCTTGTTAGTGAACCAACAAATTTGAGCCACTTCAAAATTTCGATGACCAAAATCAACATCAAGAGAACGAAAGGAACAACATCCAGGACCCTATAAACAGTGCTGGCAAGGCAGCAAAAAGAAGGGAGGTTCATGATTGTTGGGGACTCCATATTGAGAAACACAGCAAGTTCAGTTCGCAGTTTGGACCCTCTCACTACAACAGTGTGCTGCCTTCCAGGAGCCTCTGTCAAGCACATCACTAAGAACGTGGACAGGCTCCTAGAACGAACAGGAGACGACCCGGTAGTACAAACAATATTGGAAGAGACAGGCCAAGATCCCTGCAAAATAAATTCAGAGAATTAGGAAGGAAATTAAAAGACTAGCCCAAAACTGTGGTATTTTCTGGGATACTGCCGGCACCTTGCAAAGGACCATATGGACAGCTGGAAATTCAATATCAAAATGCATGGCTGAAATCGTGGTGTACACAGGAAGGCTTCACCTTTCTTGAACACTGGAGCACATTCTACAACAAGGACTATCTATATAGGTGAGACAGACTGCACTTTAACAGAAAGGGAACCAATCTACTCGGAGAAAGGATCCTTGAGGAGGTCCAGAAGCATTTAAACTAGAAAGGAAGGGGGGAGAAAACAAAAAAACAGAAGGGAGACCACATCAAAACAAGGGCAACAACTCAGGTAAGACAACTATTAAATGTATTTATCTTAATGCTAGAAGTGTCAGAAACAAAATGTTAGAACTTGAAGCTACTGCACTAACAAGTAACTACAATGTGACAGGTGTTACAGAAACTTGGTTGTCTGAGAGTGATGGAGACGAATATAATATTAGTGGGTACACACTGTATACGAAAGACAGGCAGGACAGAAGAGGCGGAGGGGTAGCGCTATACATAAGAAACAGTCTTGAAGCCCAGGTGTTAAATCTGGACAAAGAAAACAACGCCGAATCAATATGGGTCAGAATAATGGACAGAAATTCAAAGGGCATAATAATAGGAGCATGCTATAGACTGCCAAATTCAGACGCCGAACAAAATGATCTGTTATACAATGACATTCGAAATGCGTGTAGAAAGGGAGAAGCCATACTAATGGGGGATTTCAACTTCCCCCGTATAAAATGGGAGAACTCGGTCGGGAGCACGACAGACGAAACTGAAATGGTGGAAATAACAAATGACTGCTTCCTAACGCAATTTGTCAAGGCACCGAGTAAAAGGGAGGCATGCCTTGATTTAGTCTTTTCAAATAACGAAGACAGAATAACTAAAACAGAGGTCAAAGAGCCATTGGCAAACTCAGACCACAACATGGTCTCATTTGAAGTGTTTTTTGAAACCCCAAAAGTAATGACTAAAGCTAAGGTTTACAATTTTATAAAAGCAAACTATGAAGGTATGAAACAGAGATTAACAGAAGGAGATTGGAGTAAAATAGAGAAAACATCCACAGAAAAAGGATGGTTGTTTTTTAAAAATGTAGTACTAGTGGCGCAAAACAATTACATCCCAAAAGTAGACAAATCTAAATCTAAAACAAAATGGCCAAAATGGTTTAACAGATCAATTAAAAAAAATATGCAGTGAAAAAAGGCACTTTACAGAGTGTTTAAAAGGGACCAAAAACAAAGTACAGAGAAAGAGTACTTGGAACTGCAAACACAAGTCAAAAAGGAAGTTAGAAAGGCCAAGAGAGAGATAGAAATCAATACTGCTAAGGGGGTTAAAACCAATTCCAAAATGTTTTTCCAATATTATAACAGCAAGAGAACATTCAAAGAGGAGGTTAAATGTCTAAGAGACACAAATGGCAACATCATAGACGAAGAAAAAAAAATAGCAAATATATTAATACTTTTCACAGGTTTTTACAAAGGAGGACACGGACAACATGCCCCACATGTCGACCTGTTCCTATCCAGTTTTAAATAACTTTAGCATAACAGAGGCAGAAGTGTTAAAGGGACTAGGAGCTCCTAAAATAAACAAATCCCCTGGGCCGGATGAGATCCTCCCAATAGTACTCAAAGAAATGGAAGAAGTTATTTACAAACCACTAACCAAGATCATGCAACAGTCTCTTCACACAGGGGTTGTACCGACAAACTGGAAAATTGCAAACATAATACCGATCCACAAAAAGGGTGACAAAACCAAACCAGGTAACTACAGACCAATAAGCCTGACTTCTATTATATGTAAACTTATGGAAACTACAATAAGATCTAAAATGGAAAGTTACCTATATGGTAACAATATCCTGGGAGACAGTCAGCATGGTTTTAGGAAAGGGAGATCATGTCTAACTAACCTACTTGATTTCTTTGAGGATGCAATATCGACAATGGATAATTGCAAAGCATACAACATGGTTTATTTAGATTTCCAGAAAGCTTTTGACAAAGTCCTGTATAAAAGATTAATTCTCAAAATGAACGCAGTAGGGATTCAAGGAAATGCATGCACATGGATTAGGGAGTGGTTAACATGTAGAAAACAGAAAGTACTGATTAGAGGAGAAACCTCAAAATGGAGCGAGGTAACCAGTGGTTTACCACAGGGATCAGTATTAGGTCCTTTGCTATTCCTAATCTACATTAATGATTTAGATTCTGGTGTAGTAAGCAAACTTGTTAAATTTGCAGACAACACAAAAATAGGAGGAGTGGCAAACACTGCTGCAGCAGCAAAGGTCATTCAAAATGATCTAGACAGCATTCAGAACTGGGCAGACACATGGCAAGTTACATTTAATAGAGAAAAGTGTAAACTATTGCACGCAGGCAATAAAAATGTGCATTATAAATATCATATGGGAGATACTGAAATTGAAGAAGGGAACTATGAAAAAGACCTAGTAGTTTATGTTGACTCGGAAATGTCTTCCTCTAGACAATGTGGGGAAGCTATAAAAAAGGCCAACAAGATCTTGGATATATTGTGAGAAGTGTTGAATTTAAATCAAGGGAAGTAATGTTAAAACTTTACAATGCATTAGTAAGACCTCACCTAGAATATTGGGTTCAGTTCTGGTCACCTCGTTACAAAAAGGATATTGCGGCTCTAGAAAGAGTCCAAAGAAGAGCAACCAGAATTATCCCGGGTTTAAAAGGCATGTCGTATGCAGACAGGCTAAAATAATTGAATCTATTCAGTCTTGAACAAAGAAGACTACGCGGTGATCTGATTCAAGCATTCAAAATTCTAAAAGGTATTGACAATGTTGACCCAGGGAACTTTTTCGACCTGAAAAAAGAAACAAGGACCAGGGGTCACAAATGGAGATTAGATAAAGGGGCATTCAGAACAGAAAATAGGAGGCACTTTTTTACACAGAGAATTGTGAGGGTCTGGAACCAACTCCCCAGTAATGTTGTTGACTACTCGGTGATCTGATTCAAACATTCAAAATCCTAAAAGGTATAGACCCAGGGGACTTTTTTGACTACAAACCAGCCCGTCTCTCCAGGCTGAGTCACTGTCTGCACCGACTGCAAACCAGCCCGTCTCTCCAGGCTGAGTCACTGTCTGCACTGACTACAAACCAGCCGGCCTCTCCAGGCTGAGTCACTGTCTGCACCGACTACAAACCAGCCGGTCTCTCCAGGATGAGTCACTGTCTGCACTGACTACAAACCAGCCCATCTCTCCAGGCTGTGGAGAGAAAACAGTCACTGCCTGCACTGACTACCAAGTACCAGCAGAGGGCACCCTTTACCCAACACTCCCAATAGAGGAAATGTGTTGTCTGTATGAAAGGGAAAGTGAAAGGCCTACCCACCTTGGTAATGGTAACTGCACAGTCAGCCCGTGGTTTACTTTCCCAACTGACAAGTCAGGAAATCAATCAATCAGCGCACAGCACTGGCCCCCAAAGCAAAGAGAGGTGTGAGGGGGCTGGTTCTCTGTTTGGATATGTATATGTACATGTTGCATCTAAAGCCGTATCCACACTGGACGTGAGCAAATAATTTAGACGTCACTGGAGTCAAATGGGAGTCTCCACACCAGCAGCGAGCGATGTAAGCGAAGTTGCTTTGAGAACATTTCACATCGATAAAATAGAACCTGTTTGTATATATTTTTTTTCGTGAAACTGACCAATCAGAAGCAAGGTTAACACCCTTGACACACGTCAAACACACGCCTCAAAACACGCCACGCCTCAAAACACATCACGCCTCAAAATACGCCATGCCTCAAAACACGCCTATAATGGATGACGAAAAGTTAATTTATGAGGTGCAGCAGTATCCATTATTATATGATTGCAAATTGAACGACTACAAAGACATCCTGAAGAAAGACAATGCCTGGATGTCTTGCAGGCGGTGCATTTTGTAGCACTGGGGTATTTTCTTTACGATTATGCAAGTTGCATAAAAATAGGTTTATTAATAAGCAAAAATAAACCACATCATACATGCAGTCTACATATCCAGCATTTAAATGAAAAATGTGCACTTTTGCTGGCTTTTAAAAATGACATAAAAAAGGTCCAGCATTCACACAACTTGAACATGTGATTTAAGATATGGCTTTTTTTTGGTTGGTTTGTTTTTATGATAAATAACGTTTTGTTCACTAAATTTTTGATCTGTGGCACAAATCCATGACAAGAAGATCTTTACATACATATAAAATGAAGTTTTGTGGAGATTCAACAAACAAGCAAAAATATTAGAGGTCCTACTATTCTATATGTTGTAAAACAAAGCCAGCAACATGTTTGTATTCTATGTGACACATCCCAGCATTGCCAAGCTCATACATAGTTTTGAAGATTATGAGCAATATTTATAAAGCATTTTCTGTCAAGTCACCGGACTGTTTTAAAAGGAAAAACTAAATAAAAGTAAGTAATAGTACAAGGTAAGTGGTGACCTGCGCATAATAACACAGATTATAATAATAATAATAATAATAATAATAATAATAATAATAATAATAATGATGGTGATTATGTAGTGCTTAACAACAACAACGTAACAATAATAATAATAATAATAATAATAATAATAATAATAATAATAATAATAATAATAATAATAATAATTGCACTTTAAAATACTTAAGTTAATACTAAAGTTAATACTAATACTAATAGTAAAG
The DNA here is from genome assembly GCA_030684275.1 of Acipenser oxyrinchus oxyrinchus. Lineage (NCBI taxonomy): Eukaryota > Metazoa > Chordata > Actinopteri > Acipenseriformes > Acipenseridae > Acipenser > Acipenser oxyrinchus. The sequence continues at coordinate 13,651,270 of CM060260.1, forward strand.
TTAATACCAAAAAGGATCAAAGAATGAATTTGTAAAGAAACAATTGAGATTGTAGTAAATTGTATATATAAATGTATAACAATAAAATAATTTTGTTGAAAATATCAGTTCAGCTATATTACTGTCTGCTGGCAGCTGGAGATTCACGGGCTTCAAATCAGACTGCAGTACTACTGCAAAGCATACGACATGGCTTATCTAGATTTCCAGAAAGCTTTTGACAAAGTCCCGCATAAAAGATTAATTCTCAAACTGAACGCAGTAGGGATTCAAGGAAATGCATGCACATGGATTAGGGAGTGGTTAACATGTAGAAAACAGAAAGTACTGATTAGAAGAGAAACCTCAAAATGGAGCGAGGTAACCAGTGGTGTACCACAGGGATCAGTATTAGGTCCTCTGCTATTCCTAATCTACATTAATGATTTAGATTCTGGTATAGTAAGCAAACTCGTTAAATTTGCAGACGACACAAAAATAGGAGGAGTGGCAAAATGATCTAGACAGCATTCAGAACTGGGCAGACACATGGCAAGTTACATTTAATAGAGAAAAGTGTAAAGTACTGCATGCAGGCAATAAAAATGTGCATTATAAATATAATATGGGAGATACTGAAATTGAAGAAGTAATCTATGAAAAAGACCTAGGAGTTTATGTTGACTCGGAAATGTTTTCATCTAGACAATGTGGGGAAGCTATAAAAAAGGCCAACAAGATGCTCGGATATATTGTGAAAAGTGTTGAATTTAAATCAAGGGAAGTAATGTTAAAACTTTACAATTAGTAAGACCTCACCTAGAATATTGTGTTCAGTTCTGGTCACCTCGTTACAAAAAGGATATTGCTGCTGTTGAAAGAGTGCAAAGAAGAGCGACCAGAATTATCCTGGGTTTAAAAGCTATGTCGTATGCAGACAGGCTAAAAGAATTGAATCTGTTCAGTCTTGAACAAAGAAGACTACGCGGTGATCTGATTCAAGCATTCAAAATTCTAAAAGGTATTGACAATGTTGACCCAGGGAACTTTTTCGACCTGAAAAAAGAAACAAGGACCAGGGGTCACAAATGGAGATTAGATAAAGGGGCATTCAGAACAGAAAATAGGAGGCACTTTTTTACACAGAGAATTGTGAGGGTCTGGAACCAACTCCCCAGTAATGTTGTTGAAGCTGACACCCTGGGATCCTTCAAGAAGCAGCTTGATGAGATTCTGGGATCAATAAGCTACTAACAACCAAACGAACAAGATGGGCTGAATGGCCTCCTCTCGTTTGTAAACGTTCTTATGTTCTTACTACTGGTACCACAAAAAAAAAAAAATACTACGACTACAACTGTACAATTACTACTAATATATAATAACAATAAAACTGCTGGATATATGGGGATGTTCAATAACTCTGCTCTATAGATTTTACAAGTCCAACCTTTATTTTCAAACAGAGTTGCCAGAAGTCAGGGTGGTAACCTTTTATCAAAAAAGCCCTGTTTTGTAATGGGACCGCCAATCTCTAGTGTGTCCAATAGGAATGCATGGGAAGGGTCATGTAATTATTTCCAGTCTTTTGGACTGTTGCCAAGTCGTGTCTATATATATATATGCACAATGTAGGTTGTGCTAACATGCTAACAAGCACTAGGACCATTACTGTAGTGATTTCAGCCCAACTTGGGCTCTGGACAATATGCATAGGCTGCCGCATGTACAGTTTACCATTTTGCAGTACAGAAAAAACTGCACTCTTCCCCTTAAACCCTTGGAATCCAAACTTCATTTTTTTTTAAACAGTCATCCGTTTCCCGTTCTTTAGTAACAGCACCTTGCTGTAAATGTTTTTCTGCTGTGGACACTAATGCACTCGCTGTGCCCAAGCCCATTAGAGGGAGTTTACACAGAGCTGACGCATATGTGATCATATCTGAAAACAAATAGGAACCAGACCAACTGTGTCCGCAGTTTTGGTAACACGTATTTAAATCAACTGTCATGTAAGGATAATTGTTAGTGTGTGACAAGTTGCACATCTTTCATAGAAACCTGTGAGGGATGCAATGACAAGAATACAGCTTCTAGATAACCATCTGTGAGTCTGGATCATGTGACACCCCCTGAAAACAGATGGTCTACTAACCTTGTTTCCTAGCAACATGATGACCACATCCTGCTGTGCATACTCATGTATTTCTGTGAGCCAGGCCTTAGCAACCACAAAAAGAAAGAGGAAGGTAAGTATCTCCATAGCAGAACACAGGCGTCCCCCCCCCAGCAGTGAGGAGGGGTGAGAGCCGAGGACTGGGATCACGGAGCTGAGCCCTTTCAATTGACTTGCATTAGGGGGTCTGAGATCAGTATCACATAGCAATTTCAGAGACATCCTGAAGGCTTATCTGACCATTTGCAAAGTGTCTTTAAATAAATCAAGGGGTATATATATATATATATATATATATATATATATATATATATATATATATATATATATATATATATATATATACAGTACTGTGCAAAAGTTTTAGGCAGGTGTGAAAAATGCTGTAAAGTAAGAATGCTTTCAAAAATAGACATGTTAATAGATTATATTTATCAATTAACTAAATGCAAAGTGAGTGAACAGAAGAAAAATCTAAATCAAATCCATATTTGGTGTGACAACCCTTTGCCTTCAAAACAGCATCAATTCTTCTAGGTACACTTGCACAAAGTCAGGGATTTTGTAGGCATATAGTCAGGTGTATGATTAAACAATTATACCAAACAGGTGCTAATGATCATCAATTCAATATGTAGGTTGAAACACAATCATTAACTAAAACAGAAACAGCTGTGTAGGAGGAATAAAACTGAGTGAGGAACAGCCAAACTCAGCTAACAAGGTGAGGTTGCTGAAGACAGTTTACTGTCAAAAGTCATACACCATGGCAAGACTGAGCACAGCAACAAGACACAAGGTAGTTATACTGCATCAGCAAGGTCTCTCCCAGGTAGAAATTTCAAGGCAGACAGGGGTTTCAGATGTGCTGTCCAAGCTCTTTTGAAGAAGCACAAAGAAACGGGCAACGTTGAGGACCGTAGACGCAGTGGTCGGCCAAGGAAACTTACTGCAGCAGATGAAAGACAATTCATGCTTACTTCCCTTCGCAATCGGAAGATGTCCAGCAGTGCCATCAGCTCAGAACTGGCAGAAAACAGTGGGACCCTGGTACACCCATCTACTGTCCGGAGAAGACTGGTCAGAAGTGGCCTTCATGGAAGACTTGCGGCCAAAAAGCCATACCTCCGACGTGGAAACAAGGCCAAGCGACTCAACTATGCACGAAAACACAGGAACTGGGGTGCAGAAAAATGGCAGCAGGTGCTCTGGACTGATGAGTCAAAATTTGAAATATTTGGCTGTAGCAGAAGGCAGTTTGTTCGCCAAGGGCTGGAGAGCGCATACTAATGAGTGTCTGCAGGCAACAGTGAAGCATGGTGGAGGTTCCTTGCAAGTTTGGGGCTGCATTTCTGCAAAAGGAGTTGGGGATTTGGTCAGAATTAATGGTCTCCTCAATGCTGAGAAGTACAGGCAGATACTTATCCATCATGCAATACCATCAGGGAGGCATCTGATTGGCCCCAAATTTATTCTGCAGCATGACAACGACCCCAAACATACAGCAAAAGTCATTAAGAACTATCTTCAGCGTAAAGAAGAACAAGGAGTCCTGGAAGTGATGGTATGGCCCCCACAGAGCCCTGATCTCAAGATCATTGAGTCTGTCTGGGATTACATGAAGAGAGAGAAGCAACTGAGGCTGCCTAAATCCACAGAAGAACTGTGGTTAGTTCTCCAAGATGTTTGGGCCAACCTACCTGCCGAGTTCCTTCAAAAACTGTGTGCAAGTGTACCTAGAAGAATTGATGCTTGATGCTGTTTTGAAGGCAAAGGGTGGTCACACCAAATATGGATTTGATTTAGATTTTTCTTCTGTTCACTCACTTTGCATTTAGTTTATTGATAAATATAATCTATTAACATGTCTATTTTTGAAAGCATTCTTACTTTACAGCATTTTTTCACTCCTGCCTAAAACTTTTGCACAGTACTGTATATATATATAGGAGTTGACCCTCTTCAATTGTAATTAGTTTATACTTACCCTGATGTTATCAAAGGAGGACCTGCTGGTGATGTCATACAGCAGAAGCAGTGCTGCAGAGAAACCAACCTGTTAGCTTGTAATGCAGTAACACTCTACAGTATATGTGTAGTAAACAGAGGACACCTGCACACATGCATAAAGACATACAGACAGAAACAGAAAAGCAAGCTCTTGTGCAAGAAACGTCTCAGTGAGTAGGGCTTCATTACTTTTGTTATATTTCTATAAATCCTACTGGCCACGCACACATTTGTATATTAAAACTAATATCTGGTTGAATACTATCATAAGGACAGTCCTTGGTTTGCAGGTCAGGTATGTAGTTTCAGGTAGACTGTTCCCTTCCTATGCCAATTCATCTCAGCAGTAGCTTTGGGGTTAAAAGCATGCCACTCATTATGGGCTGAAACTAGAAATGCACCCTCCTGGCAACAAAAGCTTTTTTGGTATCAAACTAAAGGTAACAGAGTTGATGCAATTCCGAAAATGTGGAACTAGACAAAAAACTGGAAATGAGATGTTGGACAATTTCACTCTCAAGACAACCCGAAAGAAAGGCAGGCAAGGCAAGAGTCTGCTATGGGACCAGATACTATAATAAAAATGAACACACGTGAACATCTGCACATGTCAGATCTACATGGAGAAGTGATTGACAGTTTTGATACTGCTATAGCAGTTTGTAGATAATTTCCTACAACACTGACATATACTGAGGAGTACTTCATGCTCATATACAGCATGCATAAGGGTGCTCATTGAGTATTGCATGCACAAGTACAGAATACAGGAATTCATTGAGGATAACTTCATGGACATGTACAGAATACAGGCATTCATTGAGAATAACTTCATGCACATGTACAGAATACAGGTATTCATTGAGGATAACTTCATGCCCAAGTGCAGAATACAGGTATTCATTGAGGATAATGTCATGCACAAGTGCAGAATACAGGTATTCATTGAGGATAATTTGATGCACAAGTACAGAATACAGGTATTCATTGAGGATAATTTCATGCACAAGTGCAGAATACAGGTATTCATTGAGGATAATTTCATGCACAAGTACAGAATACAGGTATTCATTGAGGATAATTTCATGCACAAGTGCAGAATACAGGTATTCATTGAGGATAATTTCATGCACAAGTACAGAATACAGGTATTCATTGAGGATAATTTCATGCACAAGTGCAGAATACAGGTATTCATTGAGGATAATTTCATGCACAAGTGCAGAATACAGGTATTCATTGAGGATAATTTCATGCACAAGTACAGAATACAGGTATTCATTGAGGATAATTTCATGCACAAGTACAGAATACAGGTATTCATTGGTTCCAAACCCTGCAGTTGAGGCAGTTCCCCAGCAGGGGGCTGCAGCGTGGCAGCAGGGTTACTGTACCTTGTGCGTCTCGGTAATAAGCGTGAGTGACACTGCGGAACCGCTCCTGCCCGGCTGTGTCCCAGATCTGTGGAGAGAGGAAGAACACAGCGGCCCGGGTCAACATATCTGCTCACTGTAACAAACACCACTGAGTGCACGGAGGGTCATCCTCAGTACGCTTCACTTTTGTTAAAAACACTGAATATTGCGCATTGTTCAAAATCCCAGTTCTAGTGTTATAATAACACAATGTTGTTTTTGTTAATATAACACCTGGCACATTAGTAATATAAACATTATACATGCTCATGTTCCTGGCTTATTGATGTTTTAGAGAGAAGGTCCTTGTGCAGGTACCTTGTCTGGACAGGGGTTTATTGATGTTTTAGAGAGAAGGTCCTTGTGCAGATACCTTGTCTGGACAGGGGTTTATTGATGTTTTAGAGAGAAGGTCCTTGTGCAGATACCTTGTCTGGACAGGGGTTTATTGATGTTTTAGAGAGAAGGTCCTTGTGCAGATACCTTGTCTGGACAGGGGTTTATTGGCACCTCTAAGGCTGGGTGCTTTTGTACGGAGTCTCTCTGCTCACCTGTAATTTCACCTTCACGGAGTCCACAGCCACCACCTTATTCTGCAAGAGGCAAACACATCTAGTTTAGTTTACTATGTGAGATTATTTATTTCAGCTCTTATTCTATTATCTATATCATCTGATATGTCTTCCCAGATCAGTCACAAAGTACCACTGCCTCCTACTATATCTCCTATCAAACCATTCACACACAGCATGTTACCAGAATACTCCATGAAAAAATAATGCATGCCTTTAAGTGTAAGTTAAATCAGAGTAAACATGATCTTTCTGAGAAACAAGCACAAAAAGCATCACATTTCAACACAAGGCTAGATTTAAACAGTATTTGTCAGTAATTAGGGTTTGGTTCTTCTGCTGTGCATTCCTTTGATTACCACCCATTTGGTCTGCTGATGAGCTGCTCAACAGGGTTAAAGGACCTGTGTCTTGTTTCACGTGATGAAACAGGACTTGAAGATTTAGTAGATTATTTGGGGTTGTGACGGCTTCTTGACATTTAGTTATAATATTGATTAGCTGGTTCACACTTTTTATACCGCCCCAGGAAATATTTTTGCCATGAAGGCTGACTGCAACTGGTATTAAAGGATGATGCTGATAGCACTTACAAATCTGACTCTGCGAAGGCAGGACACCCTTGAAATGAGATAAGCATGTCAACAGCACATCCCATTTACTAACAGCTAATGGCCTCATATATTAAAAACAGTTTCCTGGGATACAGAGGTTGATCCTATTTGTGATGTCATCAGTTCCTTCCCTGCCCCCACCGTGCATTTGCTCTGTGTGCTGGTATATCATCTATAAACTATTACACACTCAGCAGTGCTGTGTGCTGGTATATCATCTATAAACTATTACACACTCAGCAGTGCTGTGTGCTGGTATATCATCTATAAACTATTACACACTCAGCAGTGCTGTGTGCTGGTATATCATCTATAAACTATTACACACTCAGCAGTGCTGTGTGCTGGTATATCATCTATAAACTATTACACACTCAGCAGTGCTGTGTGCTGGTATATCATCTATAAACTATTACACACTATTATTTATCATGGTATCAGGTGTGTAGGTGTTTGTCATGGTATCAGGTGTCTAGGTGTAGGTGTTTGTCCTGGTATCAGCTGTGTAGGTGTTTATTTATCATGGTATCAGGTGTGTAGGTGTTTTTCATGGTATCAGGTGTGTAGGTGTTTTTCATGGTATCAGGTGTGTAGGTGTTTTTCATGGTATCAGGTGTGTAGGTGTTTATTTATCATGGTATCAGGTGTGTAGGTGTTTATCCTGGTATCAGGTGTGTAGGTGTTTATTTATCATGGTATCAGGTGTGTAGGTGTTTATTTATCATGGTATCAGGTGTGTAGGTGTTTGTCATGGTATCAGGTGTGTAGGTGTAGGTGTTTGTCATGGTATCAGGTGTGTAGGTGTTTGTCATGGTATCAGGTGTGTTGGTGTTTGTCATGGTATCAGGTGTGTTGGTGTTTGTCATGGTATCAGGTGGGTAGGTGTAGGTGTTTGTCATGGTATCAGGTGTGTTGGTGTTTGTCATGGTATCAGGTGTGTTGGTGTTTGTCATGGTATCAGGTGGGTAGGTGTAGGTGTTTGTCATGGTATCAGGTGTGTTGGTGTTTGTCATGGTATCAGATGTGTAGGTGTTTGTCATGGTATCAGATGTGTAGGTGTTTGTCATGGTATCAGGTGTGTAGGTGTTTGTCATGGTATCTGGTGTGTAGGTGTAGGTGTTTGTCATGGTATCAGGTGTGTAGGTGTTTGTCATGGTATCTGGTGTGTAGGTGTAGGTGTTTGTCATGGTATCAGGTGTGTAGGTGTAGGTGTTTGTCATGGTATCACACCTGTTGAGCTTTTAGGGCAGGGCAGGGCAGGGCAGTAATGACAGGAGCCGAGGGCATGGTGTCTTTTTGTAAATAGTGTATTCAAGAGGTCTGCTGATCTTAGTACCATAGAGATAAGGTTGAACTTCCCCACCATTATCAAGTTTAGATTACAAAGTACAAACAACTTGAGCAAACATGCTTGTATATCCTGCAATGCACTTGCCCCATATGTAAGCATTTTCAAAGCAAAAATCACAAAAATCACAATGGGATAACGGACACAGACTGGTTTTCAGCTTCATGTTGCCATACAAACCTTGATAGTTTATGGTATGCCCCATTATTATCTTTTAAACTAACAAAACAGTACTAGTCCATATGAGCCATTAGTCCCTGCAGACTAGAGGTCTACTCGGGCCTAAACTTAAAACCAGATCCAAGCCGGACCCGACCAAAAATCCGAACCCGACTCAAGTCTGAGACCTTTGAAATATTTGCATACCCGTCCGGACCCGACCATCTCCACAAATATATTCCTAACATACACTATTGCAACCAAGTACCTTCAGTGTAGTATTCCTGGTTTCCAGTTAAAACGTAAATAAATAAATAAAAAATCACTCTCAATTATTCACATCTCATTTACTTCCTTTCCTAATAATCCAACACTGCATGTTTTAAAAGAAGACAACAACAGGCTTCTTCAAAACTTTGTTACCATAAATAGCCACACAGAAGATGCACTTGCAAATTCACATATTCATTTTGGACAAGCCTATATCATATCAAACTGCTAAATTAATGTTCAACAACAAATATTACATCAAAAATATGGCTTTTAACACAGCTACAGGTAGGGTTGTCACGATACCAGAATTTTGAACTTGGATACGATACCAGTTCAGTTTCACGACACTCGATACCTCTTCGATAACACGGCAAAAAAAAAAATCTTAACACGCAAAATAAGAGAACATTCCTTTAATAAAGGTAAACAATCTTGATTCGATGTCAAACGGTGCAGGTGCAGTAAACGTAATTTGCATATTATCACTTAAGGATTTTTTTTTTGTGTATGACTATGATTGACTGGCCCTTTAATAGTTCTGCTTGTTTTTGGTAGTGAAGTAAAGAGGATGAAGTAAAACTACAAAGTGGATGAATTTGAGATTTTTATTAAGTGATTCAGGTGAGTGCTCTGTACATTATTGACGGAGAAAAGTTTTCAAAGTTTTTACTGTTATTATATTTGTGCGTATAACTGTGACTACAGGGGTTTCAGGTAAGTACCAAATGTGGAATAAATCAGCACAAACTGGGGGTTCAAAAAATAAAAAATCCATTGTTTGATTTGATACTCAATAAATGTTGTAAAAAACATAGGGCAGCAGCGGAGTAGTGATTAGGGCTCTGGACTCTTGACCGGAGGGTCGGGTTCAATCCCAGGTGGGGGACACTGCTGCTGTACCCTTGAGCAAGGTACTTTACCTAGATTGCTCCAGTAAAAACCCAACTGTATAAACGGGTAATTGTATGTAAAAAATAATGATAACTTGTAACAATTGTAAGTCGCTCTGGATAAGGGCGCCTGCTAAGAAATAAATAATAATAAACAAAAACTAACGAATGGCAGGATGAAAATAAAATACGCTTTTAGAAAAAGATCATTTGTTGTCAAATATTTTTTTCAGTGCTCTGAGTAGAAAAAAAATGTATTTTACAATCAAACTTCAAGGTCTTGGGAACATGTCTAAAATGAAAGAATTAAAATTGGAACACCAGAACAAAAGTTACAGCCATTTATAACAAAACTATAGAAGATGGAAGAAATGCAAAATAATATATAAAAGAAGAAAATTATCTAAAACAAGGGAAACGCAATCTTTTTTGTTTTGTTTGGCAATGTTTTCTTTGCTATCCTACGCGTCTGCTCCATCCAGTGCTCTCACACAGCGTGAAGCAGTCAGTCAAATTCTCATCGACGTAGATGCCCATATTGGGTATAATTAGAAAGCCACAGTCCGCCTCCATCGCCACCACCAGCAGAGGAAACATGCCTGCTGGTTCCGCCTCCATCGCCGCCACCAGCAGAGGGAGCATGCCTGCTGGTTTCGCCGCTGCAGCCAGAAGGGGAGGAGCCCCTGCCGCCTTCGCAGCCAGAAGGGGAGGAGCCCCTGCCGCCTTCGCAGCCAGAAGGGGAGCAGCCCCTGCCGCCTTCGCCAGGAGCAGAGCAGCAGGAGCTGCCTCTGCTTCCACCACCACCCGAGGGAGAGGAGCAGGAGCTGCCTCTCCCTTCACGACAGGATGAACCGGGACAGCAGGCTGGCGGTCCGCAGCCGCCCTTGCATAGGCTGCTGAGCCGAGCAAGGGGGAAAACCGCCGGGTCGCAATGGCTGAGAAGAGGGCCAACCCCAGCACCACCGCTGGTCCTGGCTCCCCTCCTGCAATCGCCTCCCGAGGGTCCGCTGCCACCGTCACCTCCTGAGGGACCGCTGCCACCCTGTCATGCATCACCCGGGGATGCCAGCCTCACACCGCCCAGGGATGCCAGCCTCGCACCGCCCAGGGATGCCAAGCCCGCTCCGCTCAGGGATGCCACACCTGCATCGCCTGGGGCTGCCTGCTGCTCCGCATCGCCTGGGGCTGCCTGCTGCTCCACACAGGGTACAGGGTACGAGGGAGAAGTGGCGCTCCCGCTGACACCTCCATGGCCAGGGGCTCCCCTCCCGAGTTTGCCTCCCGAGGGTCCGCCGCTGCTGCCGTCGCCTCCCGAGGGTCCGCCGCTGCTGCCGTCGCCTCCCGAGGGTCCGCCGCTGCTGCCGTCGCCTCCCGAGGGTCCGCCGCTGCTGCCGTCGCCTGGGGTCGTCGCCAGCTCTGCTTCTCCTAGGATTGCTGCCTGTCCTGCTTCGCCTGGGGTTGCCGGGGGCTCTGCTTCGCCTGGGGTCGCTACACTGTGGCTGGAGCCCCATGAAGGGGAGCTGCCAGCCATGAAGAAAGGGGGGGAGGTCAGGAGACCAGCTCTCCCAGCCGCATTTTCGCAGCAGGAAACACTGTGGCCAGAGCCCCACGGAGGGGAGCTGCCGCCACGAGGAAGTGGGGAGGTCAGGAGACCAGCCCCCCCCGCAGCAGTTTCACTGCCGGAAATTGGGTGGCCGGAGCCCCACGGAGGGGAACTGCCAGCCATGAAGAAGGGGGGGGGATGTCAGGAGACCAGCTCCCCCAGCCGCACTTTTGCGGCAGGAGATAGTGTGGCTGAAGCCCTGGAAGAGGGAGCTTTGGCCACAAAGAAGTGGGGGTGGAGGACATTCCACCATGGCCACCCCGAAACACCTTGCTTCCCCTCTTCCGGGACTTTGAGACTGAGGGGGAGGTGGCCGTTGGGGCCATGTGTGCGTTGCACAAGGGGGGGGATATGTAGCAGGGCGGTAGAGAGCCCTGTACATAGATTTATTTGTTTATTTTAGATCGGGGTCTACCTCTCCGCCCCTGTGCAGTGTATTTTGTATTTGTTTTGTATGATGATTTATTTATTGTAAATGACGGCGAAATGCTGCGGGTTTGTTATTGTTTTATTTAAAATGTTTTCTGGCAGAGGCGAGAGTGGGTACTCGTCCTCTGCCAGGAATAATTAGGAAAGCTCGTGCAGAAGGTGGCCATCTCCCGAATTAATTAGGTGATTTAATTTGTTGCTAATCAGGAGATGGTCACCTTTATAAAAGCCGCCTCCATCTCGGGGTGGGTGTTAGAGAGGAGAGAGCGAGCAGAGAGATGGAGCGCGAAAACGAAAACAAAACTAAAAGAAAACCTTAAGGATCAGTGAAGGCTATTGCCCAGCCTGATCGCGTTGTTCGTGTTCGTGATTTGTTTTGTTTAACCTTTTTATTTTTACTCTGAGCAAGTTTCTTTTTGTTAAAATATTTTATTTCTTTTTGTTATTTAAAAATAAAACGGCGCGAGCACCTTTAACTGCAGTGCCTGGTGTCAGTTTCCCTTCCTGCTTCTGCCGTGACGTCACCGCCCAGCCACCCTGTCACAGATACATTGACAGATAACTAGAGTCGTTATTTGTAACATTTGTGGCAAAGTGGCTAGTGAAGGGGAACAGGTGTAGCGGTGATGCGAGGCAGGAGTGACAAACAGACAACGGTAATTCAGTGAACAAGTGTTTATTGTGCTGTTTCCAGGTCTGGCGACCGTCAAATAATATATCCCCGGCAGTACACAACAATGTGTAAAGCGCGGGGAGCGTGAATAATTTTTATACAGTTTCTGAACAAAACAAAAGCACGGTCACCAGTCCTGGGTGAATCCAAAACGTGCAGGTGCTCTGTGCAGTGGTGCTCGGATAGTGCTTTCCTGGCGACAGCTCCGAGGTGTGCCTTAACTGTCTAGTGGTGCAACAAAGACAGACAATTACAAACAGACAGAAACAACACGTAACACTGGTATTCCTATATTCTGAGAGCTCTCTCTCAGTCCTTCTCTCCTCACGCTTTAACCCCAAACGAAGGAAAAGATCAGCGTTACCCTGGTTCCCTATATGTAATCCCGTATGATATCTAGGTAAACGGTTGCAGCTGCCTTATTACTTGCAGCTGCCCCTCGTTTACCTTTCAAGTCAAAACGGTCTTACAACAGAGTCTCGCTTCCTTCCAGGCTGACCCACTTCCCGCCCCGAAACGAACTGTCAGGCCAGCCCTTCCAGATACTTCTCCTCCCGTTCTTTAGCGCCTCACAGATCGGGAGGAAGATTTATCACCAGAACTCATTATATTTCTGTCACATATCCCACCGCTCAGAGTGGAGCCAAAGGAACACTCGGCTAAATCTACCTTTCCCATTACTCCCCTCCGGAAAAATAATCCGCATTTTGGTGGTCTTTCCTGCACGGTGTACCATATGGTACATGAAGGGCTGCAATGCCAGATACCACCGAGTTATCCGGCATTGCTGTCCTTCATTGTGCTTAACCACTTGAGTGGGGCGTGGTCTGTGACCAGATCAAATGAGTGTCCCAGCAGGTAGTATCGTAAAGAGTGAGTAGCCCATTTAATGGCTAAACACTCCTTTCGACTCACGGAGTAGTTGCGTTCGAGGTAGCATCTTTTTACTGATGTACAGTATCGGGTGTTCTACTCCATCTACCTTTTGAGACAAGACAGCACCCAAACCTACATCCGATGCGTCGGTGTGGAGGATGAATCTCTTGGTGAAATCTGGAGTAATAAGAGTGGGGCCTGGCAAAGTCTACGCTTAATCGTATCAAACGCCCCTGACACTCAGCTGACCATTTGATTAAATTTGGGGCACTCTTTTTGGTGCGGTCAACTAACGGGTTAACCACTGTGGCGCACTCGGGATGAAACGGCGGTAATAACCGGCTAAGCCCAGTAGTGACCTCACCTGAGTCTTGGTTTTGGGGATCGCTGCATCAACCAAAGCCTGGATTTTGGTGACCACAGGTCTCACCCTTCCATTTCCCATTAAAAATCCCAAATATTGAGTTTCTTGTTTTGCAAACGCACATTTCCTTAAGTTAGCTGTCAGCCGGGCTGCCCTTAGAGACTGAAGAACGGCTGCAACCCTAGCCAAATGCTCTCGCCAGGTGGAGCTGTAAATCACCACGTCATCAATATACGCTGCTGCATATTCATGATGTGGGCGTAAAACCTGGTCCATCAGTCTCTGAAAGGCAGCGGGCGCACCATGTAGCCCAAATGGCATGGTTTTAAAGTGGAACAGCCCTTCTGGTGTTGAAAATGCGGTTTTCTCTCTGGAGCTGCGGGTTAAAGGGATTTGCCAGTATCCCTTCGTCAGGTCCAGAGTGGAAATAAACCTCGCTTTTCCCAGTCTGTCTAAAAGTTCGTCGACCCGAGGCATGGGATACGATCGAACTTAGCAATAGCGCTTACCTTACGGAAATCAACGCAGAAGCGGTTGGTGCCGTCTTTCTTAGCCACTATGACAATAGGACTGCACCACTCGCTCCTGGAAGGTTCAATCACCCCAAGCTCGAGCATATCCCATACCTCTTTGCGAACGCCACTTCGTCGACTTTCCGGGATCCGCATGCGGTCTCTCTCGCACTGCGACACCTGGTGGAGAGATAATGTCATATTCAACTAAGTTTGTTCTGCCGGGCACGCCAGAAAAACATCGCTGAATTTCTCAATAAGCTTACGCAGTTCTTTTTGCTGATCTGGAACCAATTGTTCCCCATGGAAATCGCTCTTGTGCTCGGGTCTCTGGACAGGGGCCTAAATCATCCTCCATATTGCCTGGGGCTATAAATAAGACCTCCCTTGCCTGCCAGGGCTTTAACAAATTAACATGGTAAATTTCACGCTCATTCCGGCGATCGGGCTGTCTAATTTCATAATTTACTTTCCCTATAGCCCGAATCACCTCATACGGCCCCTGCCATTTAGCACACAGTTTCGATTCTGATGAGGGAAGTAGCAGCATTACCTTGTCCCCTGGTCGAAAGGTTCGAATCCGTGCATTTTGTTGTAATGCTGCTGCTGTCGGTGCTGAGCCGATCTGAGGTTGTCCTGGGCCAAACGACCGACCAAATCCAGGCGATCTCTTAGTAGGAGCACATACTTCACTACATTTTTGACGAGCCTTTGTGCTCCTCCCACCCCTCTCTCAGCAGGTCAAGAATGCCGCGAGGCTGCCGGCCGTACAGGAGCTCAAAGGGGAGAACCCTGTTGAACTCTGTGGCACTTCTCTTACTGCAAAAGGAGGTAGGGGAGAAGCGATGCCCAATGTTTCTGCTCTTGTGTTACAAATCGCCTTAGCATCGACTTTAAGGTCTGATTAAAACGCTCCACCAGACCGTCCGTTTGTGGATGATAAACGGATGTCCTGATGGGACGTATTTTCAATATTTTGTACACCTGCTGTAACGTGTTGGACAAAAATTGGTTCCGTGATCGGTCAAAATCTCCTTGGGGATCCCTACTCTAGCCATAATCTGCGCTAACTCAGTGGCTATTGCAGCGGCACTAGTGGACCTCAATGGAACTGCCTCCGGTATCGCGTTGCATAATCCACCACCACTAATATATGCGTATACCCGAGTCAGAAGGTAGCAAAGGGCCCACTATGTCCATTGCAATGCGCTCGAAAGGAGTGGAAATAATCGGCAGTGGGACCAAAGGGGTGGGGCGCACTCGACCCGGCGCTACTCGCTGGCAGTCTGGGCATGTGGCTACATATCTCGACACATCAGTATGAAGACCCAGCCAATAGAATCGAGCCAATATCCGTTCCCTCGTCTTCTCGGCTCCGAGGTGCCCGCAAAGGGATATCATGCGCCAGCCTCATGACCTCGGTCCGACAAGACGGGGAACCAACAATTGTGTTACAGGCTGTCCTGTGCCCGCGCTAGGTTTACCCTATACAGTAATTGCCCCTTGATACTGAAATGTGGGTATACTAGCCCCAGCGCCATCAACATCCTTACCTTCAATGGACCGGACCTGCCCCAAGCGTGCACCAGTGACGGGTCGTTATGTTGGCCCCACACTAGGTCCGCGCTGAGTACCACGGGTCCGGTACATTGAGAGGGGCTGGAATAACCTCTGCCCTAGTCGGCCCAGTAACCTCGCTCTCTCGGTCACACTGCGTTCCCACTCCCTTCGACTGGCGTTTGTTACCATTGCAGCACTCTCCCACCAGACCCCAGCCTTGTCTCAAAAACGCTCCCTCCCATTTTGCGGTCCGTCTCTCCTTATTTGTTTTTCTAGGACGGAAAAGAGGGGAAAACATTTCAGTGTGAAAAGGAAACACATCACCAATCCGTTCCTTTTGTTTTTTCTGCCACGTTTACGTGTGTGGCTGAGACTGCCATTTTTTGTATCAAATCTCTGAATTTTGGCCAGTCTCGGCCCAGAATAACTGGGTGTGGCAACCTTTCCGCCACCCCGACTACAAGGTGACGTTTTATCGGTCCTACCGATAAATATACTTTTACTGTGGGGTATGCCGCCGTGTCTCCATGGATACAGGAGATGGCCACCTGACCTTGTGGCCGCCACGACACACCGCCCAGGAGAGCTGTCCTAATCAAGGTTTGCGCACACCCTGTGTCCACTAATGCGTGGGTTTTCACATTCCCTAAAACAACATTGATTAAACAAGGCCCCTCCCGACCATTTTCCCCACACTTACCAGTTTCAGGTGCCCAATTGCACGCGGCCACGCCACACTCCATGGCAGCGGGCATGACCTGGCCAGATGTCCCGCTGGTGGCACCTAAAACAGATAGGAGGGACAGAGGGGCATAGGGTATGAATCTGTCCCGTTGCTGGTATGGCAACGGGCAGGGCAGCACCTCTACCCCAGCTGGGGCCAACCTTGGTCTCCATGGGGGAGGCAAGGGGCCCAATGGGGTCGGCGCCTCGGAGGTCTGGGTCCCGGGAACGAGGGTGGTGGTGTTGGAGGAGAGGGAGGGAGAGGTCGACTGCTCCGAAGGGCAGGGGCCGATAGGATCCCGACCGGGCAGAAGTCAGGGAGTCCTCGAAATCTTCTGCCAGCTTGACCGCCTCCTCCAGGGTGTCAGGGTTGTGGCGCCGTATCCACGCCTGGGTTTCGCGCCGACCACATGGCAGAATTGCTCTATCACAATGGCTTCCCCATCTGCTGGGCGGTCTTCTTCCCGGGTCAGCCAATGCACCATGTGGTCGCACAACCGCTCTGCCACCACCCTGGGGCGTGTCTCTGGGGCTCTCCGGTACTCCCTAAACCGCGCCCGTGGGTCTCCGTTGTTATGTTCAGGCGGCGGAGGATAGCCTGTTTGACCAGGTCGTACTCGGTGGCGTGATGATCGCTCATCGCTGGTAGGCTGCCTGAGCCTCCCGATCAGGCAGGGTCCCAACTGGCTAGCCCAGAACTCCCGCGCCAAGCCGCCGGTAGCCAGCCGCACGAACGCCACCAAGCACGCTTCCGGTCATCCTCCGCCGACATCTTCATCGCCCGTGCCTTCGGGCGACATCTGCGGTGTTGGGGTAGGGGCCGCCACCGCGCAACGGCCAGCCCTACCCGTTCAATGAGCGCCGTGTAGCGCTCCTCCTCCTTCTCTCCTCTGCGTCGCGTCTGCTCTCCAGCGCCTGCAGCAGCTCCGCCAGTGCGTTGCGATCCATAATCCCGGATCTGACACCACGTGTGGCAAAGTGGCTAGTGAAGGGAACAGGTGTAGTGGTGATGCGAGGCAGGAGTGACAAACAGACAACGGTAATTCAGTGAACAAGTGTTTATTGTGCTGTTTCCAGGTCTGGCGACCGTCAAATAATATATCCCCGGCAGTACACAACAATGTGTAAAGCGCGGGGAGCGTGAATAATTTTTATACAGTTTCTGAACAAAACAAAAGCACGGTCACCAGTCCTGGGTGAATCCAAAACGTGCAGGTGCTCTGTGCAGTGGTGCTCCGGATAGTGCTTTCCTGGCGACAGCTCCGGAGGTGTGCCTTAACTGTCTAGTGGTGCAACAAAGACAGACAATTACAAACAGACAGAAACAACACGTAACACTGGTATTCCTATATTCTGAGAGCTCCTCTCTCAGTCCTTCTCTCCTCACGCTTTAACCCCAAACGAAGGAAAAGATCAGCGTTACCCTGGCCTATATGTAATCCCGTATGATATCTAGGTAAACGGTTGCAGCTGCCTTATTACTTGCAGCTGCCCCTCGTTTACCTTTCAAGTCAAAACGGTCTTACAACAGAGTCTCGCTTCCTTCCAGGCTGACCCACTTCCCGGCCCCGGAAACGAACTGTCAGGCCAGCCCTTCCAGATACTTCTCCTCCCGTTCTTTAGCGCCCTCACAGGTCGGGAGGAAGATTTATCACCAGAACTCATTATATTTCTGTCACACATTAATGTGAAGGCAGACAAATACTATCTATCACTCCAACGTAGAGTACAACACCATACACATTAGCGCTAAATTAGCTAGCTTACTTTCTTAATTTCACATTTCCTCATCGTTTTCTTTGAGGACATGTATTTTTAACATATATATGTGATGCATTCATTCAATAACCTACGCTGACGCTAACCTGTCTGAATTATTTGAAGAGGTAAGAGTGCCTGTCTGCCAAATGCTTCGCTAAATTTGAGGTGTTGCCTCCTTTTGTCGTACCGTCTTAAAGCACCGTTTGCATATGGGCTTGGATGGATCTTGTGCTTTGCCCTGCTCATTCGCTTCATAAACGAAATATTTCCACACAGCACTCCTGCTGTTCTCTTTTTCTAAGAGCGCGGGCCGCTGGGCATGTGTGCCTTCCATCTTAACCTTTTACTTCTGAATCCTGGCTGTCTCGTTGTCGTTGTTTCCACCTGGAGTGTATGGTGTCCCTGCACGGACATAAAGGGAAGCTTTTAGCTTTTTTTTTTTTTTTTTTTTAGTACAACTCCGTCTTTTACATGAAGGACGCAAACACGCAATTTTCATTATACAACTACAGAGTCCTCCGATACTTTCTGTTTTTCGGTATTACCGAATGCATAATTAATGAAGCTCAGAACCGTTTCTGAAATTTGGTATCGCGATAGTATCAAAGTATCGGTATTTTTGACAACCCTAGCTACAGGACGAATACATCATTTTGCAGTGTGCCGCTGCAAAGATGAATTTCCCGTATTTTTGCTGTCATATTGCTGACAAATACGTTTTATATCATTAACTGGAACAAAACAGTTTGTGTCATTATCTAAAAAAGGCATGAATTGCCGACTGATGAGAGTCGTTGTGCATTTGTATAAGACTGACTGTTAGTGATGTTGGTGTTTTGCAACTGAACTGTATTTCATTAAGACGCCCAAGCAGCATTTGTTGACAGGCTGCACAAAATGTCAGTTTATCAGCCGAGATGATTATTGGTTGTTAGTTGCGGTGGAAATTAATTATATCCTGTGGTTAGTAAAGCTTGGCCACGCAGCATTTGACAGGCTGCACAAAACCAACAAGAGGGTTTGTGAAATGATATTAAGAGAGGTAATTTCTCAAAGAACCTATAGTGCATGGTGAGTGCTTTTTCAAAAATTGTGACGCAGGAACTGAGTTTTAGGAAATACTTGCACACAGAGGAACAAAAAAATACTTTTTTAAAAACGCCATAATTCACTCACTGCTAACATACTGCGACCTGACCCAAGCCCAAACCATAATAACGAAACTACACCCAACCAGACACTTCTTGTCGGGTCCCATCGGGCTCGGTTTGGGTAGCAAGGCTCTACTTCAGACTAGATCTGAACAGCAATGAGGGCCGTGATCTACAGTAAGAAGATCCTCAGAACCTGAACCCAATGATGAACCAATTCAGCACAGGACAGGACAGGATCACTGTGAGCACAGAACCAGAAAAATCAGCACAGGACAGGATCACTGTGAGCACAGAACCAGAAAAATCAGCACAGGGCAGGATCACTGTGAGCACAGAGCCAGAAAAATCAGCACAGGACAGGATCACTGTGAGCACAGAACCAGAAAAATCAGCACAGCGCAGGATCACTGTGAGCACAGATCCAGAAAATCAGCACAGAGCAGGATCACTGTGAGCACAGA
Source organism: Acipenser oxyrinchus oxyrinchus (assembly GCA_030684275.1). NCBI lineage: Eukaryota > Metazoa > Chordata > Actinopteri > Acipenseriformes > Acipenseridae > Acipenser > Acipenser oxyrinchus. Next base: position 13,670,822 of record CM060260.1, read on the forward strand.
TCCAGAAAATCAGTACAGGACAGGATTACTGTGAGCACAGATCCAGAAAATCAGCACAGGACAGGATCACTGTGAGCACAGAACCAGAAAAATCAGCACAGGACAGGATCACTGTGAGCACAGATCCAGAAAAATCAGCACAGCACAGGTCAGGAACACTGTGAGCACAGATCCAGAAAATCAGCACAGGATCACTGTGAGCACAGACCCAGAAAATCAGCACAGGAAGGGATCACTGTGAGCACAGATCCAGAAAATCAGTACAGGATCACTCTGAGCACAGACCCAGAAAATCAGCACAGGATCACTGTGAGCACAGATCCAGAAAATATAAGCAGGAGAAAAATAAACTTGTATATGTAAGGAAAGAGTTAATAAAAATAGATTAAAACCACAAAACTATGATGCAGCTGTTCTAACATGCTTTTATGTGGGCAGTACATGCTGCTATAAGGGAAATAATGTTTTATTGTCTGAGTAAGTGGCAATAAAATGAGCAGGACTGACCTGGTGCAAGCAGAGTGATCTGATCAAAATATTGCTGACACACAGAGATTAGCCAGCAACTCGCTTTAAACACAAGGGGTATAGAAACTGTATAAAACAGCAGCACTTGGAGGTGCATTTGAGAAGCAGACCAGAGTCCTCTCCTCAGGACTGACAATCCCCATGCCCAGCGCCATCTCCCAGAAGAGTAGGTAATTGATCACTGCTTAATTTCTAACTACAGCTATAGCCAAAAATGTTGTATCACACTACAGAATTAACCAATTATGCTTCATAAAGCGGAATGAAACCACACACATCATATACAGAATCAGTAAGAGGCCAAGCAAGCCCCTGTATACTTGCGATTGCAGACTAAAGGGTAGAGCTCATGTGAGCTCAGTGGGTTCAGCTCCAAACGGAATTGCAGAGCTGATGATTCCAAAGGTACAGAAGTTAACAAAGGGAACAGTGCATGACTTTTAAACAATATTAACAATGACGTTATCACAATCCTCGATTTACGGGCTACTGCTGTTGAAGTACATTTAACAGCAATATCTGAAGCTTGTGGTACAGTAGCAAACAAACCCAGCTGAATCGGCAGGTATCAGTGCCTAAAAAAGTCTGTCTCCTGCTAAAAAAGTCTGTGACCTGCATCCAAAGCAGTTCCCAAGACATTGTTCTCCATAATGACCGGGGAGACAAGCAGAGAGATCTGGAGTGTAGAAATGGCTACATCTTGTATGGTATCTCATCACTTCTCACTCCCCCTGCCCCGCTGATGAATACAAATTAAAAAACAATGTTTGCACTGATACAAACAAAAAATTTTTTACATTGGGTAACAGTATCTAGAAATGTCTGTTTGACATCTATTAACACTAGAAGCCCTGTGGCAGTCACATTTACGGCCACACAGAAAACAATTGTATTGTGATTATACAGAACTGTATTCTACTTTATTATTTTTATTTACTAGTCCACAATGTGTTTAACTGTAATTAGATTAGTCTCTACTCTCTGCCTGAGTTAATGACTGACAGTCTATTGTTTTTCAATCAGCCTTTTCAAAAGCTGGCACCTGCTTGCCAGCTGTGCTCTTTTGGTCAGTCAATTAGCATCAGGACTACTGAAAATAAATACCAGAGACCATGGAGTTTTACAATGCAACAAAATATGAAATTGATGTTTGGATCAGATGGCATGGAAGTATTCCATGAAAGCTGGCTCCTGACGGTGGCCTGTTCAGGTGTTTTACAATGTATTGGACCTAGTAGCCATCAACTCCTGGGTACTTTACGAAGAATGCACAGAGCAGAATTTACCAAGGAGAGAATATATTTTACAGTTAGCACAGCAACTTTGCAAGAAGCATTTGGAACAGAGGGAGACTGCCAAGCGTGTACCCACAGCTGCAGCTGGCAACCTCGCTGAGAACCGCAAGAGACGCCAATGCCAGGTTGGCAAGTGCAATAAAAATAAAAATTTGGGCAGCTGTGCCCTGTGCAGAAAGGCGGCGTGGAGAAGCGCATTATCTGTGTTGATTGTGAACAGCCTTGGACTCCCATTTTGTCAAAAAAAAGAAAAATAAATTAGACTTTTTTTATAACTTGATCTGTGTGTTTCTGTAAAATGTTTTTATCTACGTTGATAATAAACTGATTGCTGTTAAAGTAAAAAATGTAAAGCTATCATTTCAGTTTTATAAATATGTATGTTGTAAACCGATGTCTGTTCAGATGTTTATTTATTTACCTTTTCTTGTTTTGATTTGTAAAATAAATGTTCATATGTATATATATATATATATATATATATATATATACACTACTGTTCAAAAGTTTGGGGTCACTTAGAAATTTCCTTGTTTTCGAAAGAAAAGCAAATTTTTTGTCCATTAAAATAACATCAAATTGATCAGAAATACAGTGTAGACATTGTTAATGTTGTAAATGACTATTGTAGCTGGAAACGGCTGATTTGTAATGGAATATCTACATAGGCGTACAGAGGCCCATTATCAGCAACCATCAGTCCTGTGTTCCAATGGCACGTTGTGTTTGCTAATCCAAGTTTATCATTTTAAAAGGCTAATTGATCATTAGAAAACCCTTTTGCAATTATGTTAGCACAGCTGAAAACTGTTGTGCTCATTAAAGAAGCAATAAAACTGGCCTTCTTTAGACTAGTTGAGTATCTGGAGCATCAGCAATTGTGGGTTCGATTACAGGCTCAAAATGGCCAGAAACAAAGAACTTTCTTCTGAAACTCGTCAGTCTATTCTTGTTCTGAGAAATGAAGGCTATTCCATGCGAGAAATTGCCAAGAAACTGAAGATCTCGTACAACGCTGTGTACTACTCCTTCACAGAACAGCGCAAACTGGCTCTAACCACAATAGAAAGAGGAGTGGGAGGCCCGGTGCACAACTGAGCAAGAGGACAAATACATTAGAGTGTCTAGTTTGAGAAACAGACGCCTCACAGGTCCTCAACTGGCAGCTTCATTAAATAGTACCCATAAAACACCAGTCTCAACGTCAACAGTGAAGAGGCGACTCCGGGATGCTGGCCTTCTAGGCAGAGTTGCAAAGAAAAAGCCATATCTCAGACTGGCCAATAAAAAGAAAAAGATTAAGATGGGCAAAAGAACACAGACACTGGACAGAGGAAGATTGGAAAAAAGTGTTATGGACAGACGAATCTAAGTTTGAGGTGTTCGGATCACAAAGAAGAACATTCGTGAGACGCAGACCAAATGAAAAGATGCTGGAGGAGTGCTTGACGCCATCTGTCAAGCATGGTGGAGGCAATGTGATGGTCTGGGGGTGGTTTGGTGGTGGTAAAGAGGGAGATTTGTACAGGGTAAAAGGGATCTTGAAGAAGGAAGGTTATCACTCCATTTTGCAACGCCATGCCATACCCTGTGGACAGCGCTTGATTGGAGCCAATTTCCTCCTACAACAGGACAATGACCCAAAGCACAGCTCCAAACTATGCAAGAACTATTTAGGGAAGAAGCAGTCAGCTGGTATTCTGTCTATAATGGAGTGGCCAGCACAGTCACCGGATCTCAACCCTATTGAGCTGTTGTGGGAGCAGCTTGACCGTATGGTGCGTAAGAAGTGCCCATCAAGCCAATCCAACTTGTGGGAGGTGCTTCAGGAAGCATGGGGTGAAATCTTTTCAGATTACCTCAACAAATTAACAACTAGAATGCCAAAGGTCTGCAAGGCTGTAATTGCTGCAAATGGAGGATTCTTTGGCAAAGCAAAGTTTGAAGGACACAATTATTATTTCAATTAAAATCATTATTTCTAACCTTGTCAATGACTATATTTCCTATTCATTTTGCTACATTTCCTATTCAAACTCATTTCATGTATGTTTTCATGGAAAACAAGGAAATTTCTAAGTGACCCCAAACTTTTGAACGGTAGTGTATATATATATATATATATATATATATATATATATATATATATATATATATATATATATATATATATATATATGCTTCAGTTGTTCAGATGTTTATGTAACATACTCAATTAAAAAAAAAAAACTAATTACACCCGACTGTTTCTCCTTTCGTTATCCTATTGACAGTGTTTTGAATACAGCCGTCAGAAAGACTGCTGCGGGGATTCTAGGTATGAGTATATCTCCGGTCCTTCTAGTGTTAGCATAAAAATACCTAAACAATCTAGGCAGCAACAGGAATCTTACAAAATACAATCATTTTTAAGCACAATGCCTTAGTGAAAGAAAGCAATCACACAGCAGTGAGCAACAACGGAGACGTGTGCTTTCAGCATCTCGGAGGCGAATTGCCTGCATTTCCACTGCTCACCTCTGATGCTCGTTCACATTCATTTGAAATATTGATGAGGTTATTTAAGACAGCAAAAAAAAAAAGTGAAAGTACATTTTGACAACATGCTTTATATTCACGAAGACTTTACCAGGGCTAAGTTTACAGCATAAAGGAAAACACAATGTTGATGAATGTAAAAGCCATTCCATGTTCCGTGTTCATATCTCTTACACGACTCACACTACAGCTGGGGCCAAACGTTTTCCATCACCTAGAATTTTTTTTTTAGGATTGAGATATTAAAAAAAAAAAGATATTGCAAAAGTCTACCATAAGCCATAATAGTAGTATAGTATTTCATATTAGATTTCGAAATGGCACATTTTTCAATTTTTGTCAGTTTTCATTAAGTATATGGAAAACTACAAAGCGGTATGTATTTCAATATGTTAATGTAACATTATTCAGCAGGTTTCATTTGACTTTATGAAGCAAGATTGGTTACTGCTATAGGATGATGCAAAACTTTGGGCCATAGCTGTAAGTACTAGCATTCATCAATAGCGGGGTTTGTGCTGGAATGCAAGCTGGTGTTTCCCTTTCTGTGTGAACTGTGATCGTTATAGCAGGCTGTGTCACAGCCATCAAACACTGGGTTTGAACGCTAAGGAAACTGTGGGTTTGACTTAATACTAAAACACCCACAGGCTCTACCAAGCACTTCAGAGCACATGGCTCATAGCCAGATAACCGGGCCGTTCTGCTTCAATGAAGCGAACAGAGGTTAGCATCCACTTGCAGTATAACTTAAGAGCTCCTACACACCTTCATTCCTTGCTAGTTCATTTTACAAAAAAGTGGTGCAAACTTAGCACTGAGATAAATGCTTTGTGAATGGCCACATACTGTATGATTAGTGACACAGTACTTAACAGTTATATGGGCAAGTTTACTGTTTCTGGTTCTAAATGTGCTTTAAAAACACCATTAGCTGTTCCTATTGGGTTAGTTAGGGGTTGGGCTTCAAAAAGGCAGGCCTTTTCAGTACAGTTCCTAAGTGCACTTAACATCATTCTTTACACATGCTGGCTTTCCAATATCGTATGCAAAACAGAAGCGTCATTTTAGGCCTAAACCCTGTTGTCATGACAACCTCACAGTGTGGCCTCAGAGAAGCAGCATAAAAGACAATGTTCTGGTGGACTAGGAAAGCAGAGCTTTCAGGTATCCATGAGGCACTGGACATAAGAAAGCTTACAAACGAGAGGAGGCCATTCGGCCCATCTTGCTCGTTTGGTTGTTAGTAGCTTATTAATCCCAGAATCTCATCAAGCAGCTTCTTGAAGAATCCCAGGGTGTCGGCTTCAGCAACATGGAAAGGCAGAGCCACAATTCTGCGCACAGTCAGGCTGGCAAGCATCATCAGCAGATATAGTACCATGTATACTCTGCTGGCTATTCATGAAAAAAGGTATACAGTCAAACCATGATTGATGATCAGTTTCCTTCCTAATTATCATCCTTTGTTCCTCGTAGCCTGCACCCTCTTTATCCCTTAAATAACACAGAATGAATGCATGAACTAAAAAGGTGATGCATCTGCTGGGAGCAGGAAGAGATTTCCACCAGATGGCTCTTTTCAAACAATGATCCAAAATTACTCTTGCTTAAACACTGGAAAATCAACAACACTTCAAAAAGGGAATCGGATCTCAAGCTCACACACGTGTTGCCACAGCAACAGAATCCTTCTTCTTGCCAGGGCTGGGTAGCTGACTGAATACTACAGCTGTTAGATAAAAATAGATACTCATTTGAGTAAAAAATTCCATTCATTACATTGACGAAAGAAGACCTTTTCTGTGCTGTCTGGTGTATTCTTCGCTGGTCTCACTTGATCAACTGGAACAAAGTAAAAGGAGCGTACTCACTGGGATGATCGCGTAGTTAGTACGGAGGACGGTACTAAATTAGTATGCAAGTTAGTAATACAAATTGCAACAAACTAAGCAGCTCAAGATAGTCCCCAGCTGTGTATTAAAATTTGTCTCAATTGCAACAAACTCAAAATAACTGCTGTTGCCCTCTACAGCAGGGGTCTCCAACCCTGGTCCTGGAAAGCCCCTATCCAGCAGGTTTGCTAGGTGTCTTTACATCATCAGTGGCTAAAGATCTGGAACACATGTTAATCTGGACTAATTAAGCCAATAACTGGTTCAATTAAGTAACTGAGAGATTGGTTGAAACGAAAACCAGCAGCCACAGGAGCTCTCCAGTACCAGGGCTGGAGACCCCTGCTCTAGATGATACTATAACACAATACTAAGTTAGTCCAGCAATTTCTGTTGACTAAAGACTTGTGGTATCGTACTAACTGGAACAAATATGAAAAATCCAACTTTTATAAAACTGAACTATTCTAAACCACAAATTACATAAAAATGATTTCGCATGGAACCTGGTTAAATATAGGAAGGCTCTGGCGTTGGCTGGATCATTACATTATTCTAATTTAATTTAAACAAATAAAAATAATCTTAGATTTCTTTTTGCTACCCTAGATAAATTAATTAATCCTTCCCCTAATAGTCCTACCCTTGACATTGGCACCTCTCACAGCTGCAATGACTTCTTACATTTCTTTAAAAATAAAATACCAGACATCAGAAATGAGATTCCACAGACAGCTTCTATTAAGGAGGACTCCAGCACAATTTTACCAACTACACCTATTAAGGCTACTATGGGGGCTTTTTCTTTGATTACCTTACAACAGGGGTCTCCAACCCTGGTCCTGGAAAGCCCCCATCCAGCAGGTTTTATAGGTGTCTTTACATCATCAGTGGCTAAAGATCTGGAACACATGTTAATCTGGACTAATTAAGACAATAATTGGTTCAATTAAGTAACTGAGAGATTGGTTGAAACGAAAACCAGCAGCCCCAGTAGCTCTCCAGGACCAGGGTTGGAGACCCCTGCCTTACAGGAACTGACAGCTACTACATGCTCTCTTGATCCTATTCCTACAAAACTATTAAAAGATGTTCTTGGTTTTAATTTTAAAAATTATAAATGGCTAACTTTCCTCCGGTATTGTTCCCTCAGCAATTAAGGAAGATGTGGTAAAGCCTATGCTTAAGAAACACAATTTGGACCCTAAAGTCCTCAATAACTATAGGCCAATCTCCAACCTACCATTCTTAGATAAGGTTCCAGAGAGAGTTGGTGCAGTTCAATTACAAACATGTCTAACTCTTAATGGTATATTCAAGAAGTTTCAGTCTGGTTTTCGTGCTGCACATAGCACCGAGATGGCCCTTGTCAGAGTTGTGAATGATCCGCTGATAAGCTCTGACTCAGGCTTTCCATCAGTGTTAATTCTTCTTGATCTAAGTGCTAAGTGTAGACCATTCCATCCTACTGAATCGTCTTGAAAGCACAGTAGGACTGTATGGCCTTGTCCTATCCTGGTTCAAATCTTATCTTTCTGATAGGTTTCAGTTCGTCTCTATTGGGGAGGTAAAATCAGCATTTAAATTAGAGCTTCTTTATGACAGGATATGCAAGCCGTGCAGTCAGCATTATAAGAACCAATCAGAGTTTGCGAATTGCCACGTGGTCGTCTGTGTCTACAGAAGTCGCTCAGGAGGTTGCTTGGAGGGACGTCCACATACAGTACAAGCGACTCGGTTGCATGCAACTAAGTTGCATAACTGATCACTCAGGCATGGACCCAGCTTTAAACTAGAAATTAAAGAGTTTGGGGTTCGTCTTTGATCCTGATCTCTCATTTCAGACTTGTATTAGGGAAGTTACAAAAGTATATTTTTACCATTTGAGAAATATAGCCAAACTTAGGCCAACTATTTCCGTACCTGATGCCGAGAGACCAATGCATGCCTTTGTTTCATCTAGAACTGATTACTGCAATGCACTTTTTTTCTGGTGTCCCAAAATGTTTGGTACCCCGCTTGCAGCTTGTTCAGAATACCGCCGCTAGAATTCTGACTAAAACCAGGAAAAGTAAACATATTACCCGTTTTGGCCTCTTCACACTGGCTCCCTGTGCAGTATAGAATTGATTTTAAGATTTTGCTGTTAACTTACAAGGCCCTGAATGGATTAGCACCTAGTTATCTGCAGGAGTTACTGACCCCCTATCTTCCAAACCGCACTCTGAGATCACAGGATGCGGGACTGCTGGTTATTCCTAGGGTCAACAAAAGCAACACGGGAGGTAGGGCTTTTTCTTGTAGAGTGCCTACATTATGGAATGCTCTGCCTTCATTTGTCAGGGAAGCTGGGATCATTACAGTTTTCAAGTCAAGACTAAAAACGCACTTTTATAAAATGGCTTTCTTATCTTAGTGGGTTTTAATGTAACTTTAAAATTGCTGCTTTTGTATTATTATATGTATACTGTTGTTTAAATGGTCTGACTGTGGCAGTTGTATGTGTGACATGCTATACAAATGTATTGTGGTTTGTTCTTTTTTAATTTTTTTTCTGCTATGTACTGTACAGTCTTTTGCGACACTTTTGTATAAAAAGCGCTATATAAATCCAATAAATAAATAAATAAATAAATAAATAAATAACTGCTGCCTCTTATTTACTTATGGAAGTTGTATTGAGGGTGGAATATTGAAAAACAGAACTTATTTAGGCACTAGCCAGACCCAAGATTAATTAGCACCGCAGATTGGGCAGCATCAGAATCCAAGGTGTTGCAGCTGCAGGACAATGATCCATTGAAATGCATCCAAACAGAGCAGTGTCTCCTGGCCAAGGATCTTGTATTTCTCTTTCCTATTCTAGAAAGTCATGGAAACAGACCCTATAGAAACCGGCCTTGATGCTCTGACTGCCCCGTACATGCATTTAAATGAAAAGTTAGGGATAGAAAGAGGTATTATATTGCAGTTATAATAGAGGTATAGAATTGCAGCCCTGCAGGGTTGAAGCAGAGGGGTTTAAGGGATTGGTTGCTCAGCTAAGTACAGTAAGTGTCCCGAGATGGGATTTGGATTAGGGTTAGGGTTTGGGTTAGGGTGAGGAAGATGTATAATATTGCAGTTATAATAGAGGTATAGAATTGCAGCCCTGCAGGGTTGACGCAGAGGGGTTTAAGGGATAGGTTGCTCAGCTAAGTACAGTAAGTGTCCCGAGATGGGATTTGGATTAGGGTTAGGGTTTGGGTTAGGGTGAGGAAGATGTATAATATTGCAGTTATAATAGAGGTATAGAATTGCAGCCCTGCAGGGTTGAAGCAGAGGGGTTTAAGGGATTGGTTGCTCAGCTAAGTACAGTAATTGTCCCGAGATGGGATTTGGAGACCAGACAGAAAATCCACCGCTCAGGTTACTGGGCCAGCCTGTCTCCAAGCAGGGCACAATATAAGTAAGGACAGTAAGGATTATTTTTCAAATCTAAAGTGAAGTCTGCATTCCACTTCCTGGTGACTATTTGAGCAACAGCAGTTTAGCTGGAGACCAACAGGTCTTACTGAAAACTTCCTGACGACACATCCTAACCCCCAGAGAGGATCCTTCTCTCTCGCCTCATGAATACAGCTTCTGTAAAAGTAAACACTGTGCCCAACCTGCATGGTGTCAGTGCAGAGCTGAACGAAATGTGCTGATCCAGAGGATTCTGTAAAAGTAAACACTGTGCCCAACCTGCATGGTGTCAGTGCAGAGCTGAACGAAATGTGCTGATCCAGAGGATTCTGTAAAAGTAAACACTGTGCCCAACTCAGTTCTCGTGTTTACATTACCTTTGGGGGCTGTACTGGGTGACTCCTATACTGAGCTGTGCTCTTAATGAAGCATGCAGGGCATAAGGGGCAGCACTGTGGAGTAGTGGTTAGGGCTCTGCACTCCTGATCGGAGGGTTGTGGGTTCAATCCCAGGTGGGGGACACTGCTGCTGTACCCTTGAGCAAGGTACTTTACCTAGATTGCTCCAGTAAAAACCCAACTGTATAAATGGGTAATTGTATGAAAAATAAGGTGTAAAAATAATGTCATTGTATGTAAAAATAATGAGATATCTTGTAACAATTGTAAGTCGCCCTGGATAAGGGTCATCTGCTAAGAAATAAATAATAATAATAAAGCAGTCTCTCTGGATCACAGATCTCAGTATAGAATTGACTGGTTCTAACAGCAAGGGCCCTAATCAGCCCCAAAACCTGCACAGCACAAACTGCATGTAACTTCCTCCCTTGATGGAGCTTGACAACAGCAGCCTATGGGTGGGTCTTTGCGGTTATCACAACCAGTCAGCAGTAACTATGGCAAAGACGGCATTAGAACATAGATGTCTGGATAAAGTGGCTTAGGGAATGTCAGACTGCATTGAAAATGAACTGCATCTTTGAGAAAAACAAATCTATTTATATATGTTGTTGTCAGAGCTAAACATTAAAACAAGTGCAATTTATAAATTCAACCCAGAACAGAAATGTGATTTGAATCACTACAGAATGTAGTAATGCACTGTTGAAACTTCTAAGACTACTCAACGTAGCAATGATTTGTCATTTGATTTCCTGCAGGGTCATCTAGCTTGTTTTCAGGGCATTCATTCAGAAAATGGGGACCCTTATACACTAACAGTGTGTCCATCCGTCTGTTACACTATGCTGGCTGAACTCAATGACTGTGTTCATCTCACACCAATCTTCACCAAACTTCTGTCTTACCCTCCTAGCCTCCTATTAACATTTCATTAACATTTCAAACATTTCATGTCCGTGTCCTCCAGAAATGACACAATTGATAGAGATTAGAAATACGTTTCACAGCATGTTCTGCCAGACAGGCCTCTCCAGTTAATGTAACCTGTAGAGCAGGACCAGGTCAAAAGACACATTCCTTAATTCAACATAATGAACACTTAACTACCAATACTGCCATTCAAGATACCTGGAATTGGTATGATTAACCAGCCTGTCTGTAAAACAAAGCAGGATACAGGATGAGTTCAGGCTATTGCAGTGATACAGGATGAGTGCAGGCTATTGCAGTGATTGAAGAGTACAGGCTATTACAGTGATATAGGATGAGTACAGGCTATTGCAGTGATACAGGATGAGTGCAGGCTATTGCAGTGATAGAAGAGTACAGACTATTGCAGTGATACAGGATGAGTGCAGGCTATTGCAGTGATAGAAGAGTACAGGCTATTGCAGTGATACAGGATAAGTCTAGGCTATTGCAGTGATACAGGATGAGTGCAGGCTATTGCAGTGATACAGGATGAGTGTAGGCTATTGCAGTGATACAAGATGAGTAAAGAGTGCTAAGAAAAAAGTGATATTAAGGGTACCAGGCAGAGTGATTCAGTGATCAGTAACACTGCAGTCCCAGTGACTACAATAATACTATCACTCCTTCTAGTGATCACAATAACTGTCACTCCCATCAGCTTGTCTCAGAATCCACAGAACAGATTCCTCATACTGAGGCTTTCCACTTCTGCATAGGGCTTGACTTGCATTTCATTGGCAATACAGTTCCCATGACAACCACTTGGTCATAGTGCATCACTGTCCTGAGTAAAAATGGCCCTTTGTAATCCCCAAGCCTGAAGATGCTTGAAGGCTCGTACTGATTGGAGAGTGGAGGTCACATGGGTAAGCCTTTTCATATTCTACACATTCCACCACATTTCTATGGTTCTGCAATTGTCTCTACAAGGACAGTGTTAGAAATTGTTTTTAAATGTAAAATCTTACTAGAAGTAAATACATTCAGCTGTTGGGAGGCGAGTCAAGGTCCGGCTTTGAACATAAATGTACATATCTGTACTGGGCCCACCCTCGAATAGACTCAGAACAAGGTCAGTTTGCCAGGGTGTACACAATGTTCTTGTTGCTTTAATAAGCTACCTGTTGTTTGTGCAATCAGTAAGAATATTTATTATTAAGAGACTTGCTTAACAGTGTTGGAATAAAAAATGTAACAGTCTTCTATTCACAGTTTGAATAGATTCCTTTTAGAAAGAATAGTGGCAATGAAATTTCAAGGAGAAAAGAAAGCAAGGCGGAATGAAATTAGAAATTTAATACTCTCACCCTAAAGTCTATTCCCACGGTGGCTATGAAGCTGCCTGCCAGAAAGGCGCCGTCTTTAAACCGGACGAGTAAACAGGTCTTTCCAACGGCCGAGTCTCCCAGCAACATCACCTGCAGCAGCACGGGGCAAGAGCATGTTAGTGACCAGACAGAAGAGGGACTGGCCTGGGGCAGTGAGGCTAGACAGGGTCCACTTTGAGAGCATGTTGGTGACCAGGCAGAAGAGGGACTTAGCCTGGGGCAGTGAGGCTAGACAGTGTCCACTTTGAGAGCATGTTGGTGACCAGGCAGAAGAGGGACTTAGCCTGGGGCAGTGAGGCTAGACAGGGTCCACTTTGAGAGCATGTTGGTGACCAGGCAGAAGAGGGACTGGCCTGGGGCAGTGAGGCTAGACAGGGTCCACTTTCAGAGCATGTTGGTAACCAGGCAGAAGAGGGACTGGCCTGGGGCAGTGAGGCTAGACAGGGTCCACTTGGAGTTTCATTCTTCACAATACAACTAAATGCTAGTTATTTCATAATTACATTACATCACATTTATTGTATTAAATAACTTAGTAATGTCAATAACCCTCTGTTTTGGTATGGCCTATTTTTAAAAAAACACTGCTGTTTACCACTTCTTCAAGAGATCCAGAGCAAGAGTTGCCGGCAAAGTGTTTAACACTGTGTTTCTACATGAGATCTAGGGATGCCATCAACAAGAGACATGGAGAACACTCCACACACTTTTCATTAAATAGTACAACTTCAAAGTGGTTTTTTTTAATATGCACAACATGCCTGACCCTCGCTTGTACTGTTCTTGAGGGTGGCTATGAAGCCAGAACTTGACTGCTACTGTATTATGTTCAAGATTTTATAATAGAACAACCCAAGCCTTAGGTAGTCCTAGTAAGTATTTTTATACACATAAACCCACTGTGAGACCTTTCCAGACACTAAATGATTCAATACACATGGTTTCCCAGGCCTGATATCACTAACCCTGGACTGCCATACTAAGGTAGCATTAGTGCTAATCAGGGTCTGTGAAACCAACTCGTCATCTCATTCTCTTTGTGTCATCAGTCTCTCTCTCTCTCTGCCTCTGCTCTCTCTCTCTCTCTCTCTCTCTCTCTCTCTCTCTCTCTCTCTCATTCAGAAATAACATAGGGTATGTAATGAATGCAACTTTAATATATTAGAAAGTCTATGCCAGGGATGCCCAAATACACTCTGGCATTTGTTCAGAGACGGAGACGAAGATTACACCCTCCACGTCCCGCATTGAAATCATTTATTAAACCAAGAATATTCCATTTAGAGCTGAATAGTATGTTTTCGTTGACTTCTAGTTCAGCGAATCAATAACTATTAACAAACTGAACCTTTTTCACATATCCGACTGCATCATAGGGCTGTAACCTTCAGTGAATGCACAAGAGCTGAGACAGCAACACAGCCTGCTTTCTAATGAACTGGGATAATGCCTCTCTAAACAAAATTGTGTAGCCCATACAAGGTATAGAAAAACGCTACCACTCAAAATCGGTGAGCGTTTCAGACAAAAGTGCGTCAAGGCAGAGACGAAGAGAGACAGGAATTCATTGAAATCATTTTAATATGCTTTTTTTTAGCCTATAAAAAGTTCCCCGGGAGAGCATATAGCGTCTATAATACTAATAATAACCACTGCGAACAAGATGTAATTTTGATAGGAATTAATGAAAGCAGCTGCTTTACAATCACACTTTTAATCTGAAATATTGCAGTTAACGTACAGATTTATTTGTACCCTTTAATTTGATCAAAATACTGTAACTTTATTGTAAATTGCAAATGTGGATAGCAACATTTGTATTGTTTTGATCACTATATGCGGTTGATACATTGCAGATTATTTTACATTGGTTAGTATAGGAATGACTTGGTCCCAGTGGTTGTAATCACTATGTGCAGTTGGTTCTTATATCAGTGATTCTTATAAACGGACTGCACTGTACTTAATTTCTTCCCATTAAATATGACATGGTATTTGTTCTGTATATATTTTTTTTTCTATTGCAGTTTCTGCTTCGATCATTAGTGTGCTGTGATTAATAGATACTAGGGTTTTTTTCAGCCACTTTCTACTATTAAACTATTACTATTTAAGGTGATGAAATGTGTTAAATATCCTGTCTTTTGACTGTGTGCAATAAATGAAGCCCACAAATCGGCTTTTTTGGTTAGAAGCTGCCCGGATTGCAGAAACAGGAATTTCCTTTTGAAGTAGTTATTAAGTCTGATAAATGTGCACCTTTAGCTTGATGACGATACGATATGCACCTTGATACACAGGCTGCGATACGATACGTATCACGATACAACTAATAAAGCACACAAAAAAATACTTATCAGTGTAATCCAGTAATGCTAACTGCAAAACACTTTCTCACTATCATTGACTGGTACTGAAAAACTGCATAGACAGGAAATGTCATCATACAATCAACACATTTTGAACAGGTTCCTTTCTGTTTTATGTGATACCTGTTGGCTTAAAAAATTTTAAAAAGGAAATAAAACTATTTGGAGAAGCTTAAAGGGCTTGACCCCACCCCCAGCCCCCCAGTAATGTGAGCCCTGATATTTGCCTCTTTTGCTTAAAGAAAAACGTATGTTGTTTTTCTTCTATTAAACTAATAGATGTGATAAAGTAAAAAACTTATAAAATACCTTATACAGCTCTCACACGTATGCAACAGATAACATTAATGTTTGTCTTTTTTTCTTAAACTTTGCAGGACAAAATATACTACTTCTAAAATACATTTAACACAGAAATAAAACTAAATGGTTGCCAAATTAAAAAGAGATTTATCCTGCCTCTAAGGCAGCTTATTTAGATATTTTTTAAGAAGGTAAAATTAAATGAGGACATGATTCTTTTTTTGTAATTGTTTTATACTATTTGTTTCATATACAGTACTCAACTATCAATGTAAACACATTGTTTAAAGAAATGAAATGGGCACCTGAAGCCCTGAAACTACTGTATTTCACTATTGCTAAAACAACATAAAATGTATACTTAAGAAATAAAAAATGTTCTGAAACTTTTAAAATATTAGAACATTTGAATGCTTGAATTAGATCACCATGTAGTCTTCTTTGTTCAAGACTGAATAGATTCAATTCTTTTGGCATGTCATATGCAGACAGGCTAAAAGACTTGAATCTATTCAGTCTTGAACAAAGAAGAATACGCGGCGATCTGATTCAAACATTCAAAATCCTAAAAGGTATAGACAATGTCGACCCAGGGGACTTCTTTGACCTGAAAAAAGAAACAAGGACCAGGGGTCACAAATGGAGATTAGATAAAGGGGCATTCAGAACAGAAAATAGGAGGCACTTTTTTACACAGAGAATTGTGAGGGTCTGGAACCAACTCTCCAGTAATGTTGTTGAAGCTGACACCCTGGTATCCTTCAAGAAGCTTTTTGATGAGATTCTGGGATCAATAAGCTACTAACAACCAAATGAGCAAGATGGGCTGAATGGCCTCCTCTCGTTTGTAAACTTTCTTACGCTCTTATGTTCTTATGTTCTTTTAGCCTGTCTGCATACGACATGCCTTTTAAACCCGGGATAATTCTGGTTGCTCTTCTTTGCACTCTTTCTAGACCAGCAATATCCTTTTTGTAACGAGGTGACCAGAACTGAACACAATATTCTAGGTGAGGTCTTACTAATGCATTGTAAAGTTTTAACATTACTTCCCTTGATTTAAATTCAACACTTCTCACAATATATCCTAGCATCTTGTTGGCCTTTTTTATAGCTTCCCCACATTGTCTAGATGAAGACATTTTTGCGTCAACATAAACTAGGTAACTTTTTCATAGATTCCTTCTTCAATTTCAGTATAATGCACATTTTTATTGCCTGCGTGCAGTACCTTACACTTTTCTCTATTAAATGTCATTTGCCATGTGTCTGCCCAGTTCTGAATACTGTCTAGATTATTTTGAATTACCTTTGCTGCTGCAACAGTGTTTGCCACGCCTCCTATTTTTGTGTCGTCTGCAAATTTAACAAGTTTGCTTACTATACCAGAATCTAAATCATTAATGTAGATTAGGAATAGCAGAGGACCTAATACTGATCACTATGGTACACCACTGGCATTTTGAGGTTTCTCCCCTAATCAGTACTTTCTGTTTTCTACATGTTAACCACTTCCTAATCCATGTACATGCATTTCCTTGAATCTCAACTGTGTTCAGTTTGAGAATTAACCTTTTATGCAGGACTTTGTCAAAAGCTTTCTGGAAATCTAAATAAACCATGTCGTATGCTTTGCAATTATCTGTTGTCGATGTTGCATACTCAAAGAAATCAAGCAGGTTAGTTAGACATGATCTCCCTTTCCTAAAACCATGCTAACTGTCTCCCAGGATATTGTTCCCATATAGGTAATTTTCCATTTTGGATCTTATTATAGTTTCCATAAGTTTACATATAACAGAAGTCAAGCTTATTGGTCTGTAGTTACCTGGTTCGGTTTTGTGTCCCTTTTTGTGGATCGGTATTACGTTTGCAATTTTCCAGTCTGTCACGCTTACAGGTACAACATGAATTTCACAAATGTGAAAATAAGTAGTTCATAAATTATTTTGTATTATTCACTAATATATATTTCTTAGAGGGTACCTGTGGTGAACTGAAAGTGAATATAGACTTAGTTCAATTAAAAATATGTTACCAAATGCTTCTGTCATATTTTACAGCCCCTCCTATTGTTGTGATGGGCTATTGTGATGGACAGTGTTGAAACCAAAACAAGCTTCAGTGCTCTGCGTTAGAAACATGGCACGATGATGTGACAGTGTTGATTTCTGCAATTGTAGCCTATAGCAACACACTACGCAAAGCCGTACACACGCAGACATATAAATAGTTCCAACACAACACAATGGTACCTGTATGAGCCGTTCTACAGTAGTCTAACCTCTTCACACAGCGAGAGTGACAATTCAGACGAGGATAGCCGCCAGTTCTTTTTAGCAACATGGATAAACCCTCCTGCAATTCCGTGATTGGTTACAAATATGAACGTTACTGTTCAGCACGGCACTATACATCTGCTTTTTAATGCTGTTGGTCGTTCAACCTTCCCTTTAGTCACATCAAGTGTCATTGTACTCTAATAAGTTATATATGGTAGTAAAACAGCAGCCTGCATGAAGATACAATATTCTATTAACAGTGCGACGATGCTCTGGGGAAAAAAACGGGATGAAATGAGCGTCCCAAGAAAGGTTCTGGGGACACTGGGACCAGTATTCCAAAAGTGGGACTGTCCCATCCAAAACGGGACAACTAGTCACCTTATGTTTGGGGTGTATTTACATAAACAAGACAAGATAAAGCGTGATTTCATTTTTTTACCCATCATGCCGCGTACTCAGTAATACAGGAATACAGCACCGATGGTAATACAAGCTTTTTGCTATTTTGTCAAATTTATTTGTATTCATATTTTGGTAATATTTCCATTTCCCACAATCGGCTAGTTAATTTATTTGCTGTGTAATGGCAACTGACTCCTGTTTGTACTTCTAAGACAACACTACAGCGTGGTGTCTCAGTGCTTAATTACAGTGTAGTTGTAGTGTTTAGTGCAGTCAGTGCTTTCAGAGAAAAATGCTAAATTACAATGCAAATTTACCATGGCACACTTACACAATAAGGGGTTATCTGCTCTTGTGGTTTTCTGTAGATGCTAAGTGTCAATATGAAACTAGTGATAAAGCTGCTCAACGTTCACTCACAGTGAGCATGCTAAACACACAGGAAATGGAAGCTAATAGGGGCCTGAGAGAATGCCCCATCACTTGGTTCTCCAGGCTGAGCTTTCTTGCTGTTTCAGGGACCTCAGTCTGGCACAGAGTATACAAGCCCAGTCCTGCTCTGTACTCGTCTTTATTGATCAGGATCCAGAGTCAATACTGACTCACTACAGATCCGTGTGTGCCCACAGTGTGACCATCACACAATGTAAACCCAACACCTGAACCACCTTCTCCTCCTCCTGTCAATATTTACAAAGCACTTTACACCTATTCCCTTTGCCACCCCTCTGACTTGCATGAGTGTCAGTGTGTGAATGTTTTTGTGGGTGTGTAGCTGTTTGTGTGCATTTGTGTTTGTGGGTGAGTATCAGTGTGTGTGTGTGTGTGTGTGTGTGTGTGTGTGCGTGTCAATTTGTGTGTCAGTCTGTGTGAGCGTGTGTGTCAGTGTCAGTGTGTGTGTCAGTGTCAGTATGTGTGTCAGTGTGTGTCAGTGTGTCAGTGTGTGTGTGTCAGTGTGTGTGTCCGTGTGTCAGTGTGTGTGTGTCAGTGTCAGTGTGTGTGTCAGTGTCAGTATGTGTGTCAGTGTGTGTGTGTCAGTGTGTGTGTCCGTGTGTCAGTGTGTGTGTCGGTGTGTGTCAGTGTGTGTGTCAGTGAGTGTGAGTGTCAGTGTGTGTGTGCGTGTGTCAGTGTGTGTGTCAGTGTGTAAGTGTGTGTGTCAGTGCGTGTGTGCGTGTGTGCTTGTGTCAGTGTGTGTGTCAGTGTGTAAGTGTGTCAGTGAGTGTGTGTGTCAGTGTGTGTGTACATGTGTCAGTGTGTGTGTGCGTGTGTCAGTGTGTGTCTGTACAGTATATTCCGTGTCAGTGTGTGTCTGTACAGAATATTCCGTGTCGGTGTGTGTCTGTACAGAATATTCCGTGTCGGTGTGTGTCTGTACAGTATATTCCGTGTTAGTGTGTGTCATTCCCTTACTGATCGCATAGTAATCTTGGCCACGGTGGCCGACTATTCACAATGTTTGGTCTCCGAATGGCCTGGCTAAATTATGCTATATCTTGGGAAGCACTTGCTGGAGTACACATGATTAAACTCAATTCAAACATTTGTTAAAGTTATTTTACATCCCTGTGTGTAACGATGGCGTGCTTTTCCTGAACTTGTCTTTGGTGGGGATGTGTATATGCCACTAACAAACTGTGTTTTAAAGCCAGTATTCAAATCCATCCCTGCCTCCACAGCTCAAATCCACCTTGGCTTGCTCTGTCTACTCAGTACATAACAGTGCGCTGTGTCACATACACGCTGTAAGACAGTGCAACCCAGGCTTCCCTGCATTCATTTAAAGCTTTTAACCTCCTCTCATCTCAATCCATGAGATCTGGGTCACAACACCAATATAACAATATAACAGGGCACAAAGTGCAACCCTAGAGACAGAATCTGTAACTGCAGCGCATCACACAAAGCTGCCCATTAGACATGCTGAAAATATGAGCACCTTAAAATCTTCTCTGGGTAACAAAAACTCCATCTGGAGGGCAAGCATTCCCTTTTTTCGCATTGTGTGCTACAGTAAAGTCTGAGGATAGTTCATTCCTTGCTGCTTGAATATTCTGCTGTATTGAACAAGCTGCAAACTGCACAGGCTGCCACACATAAGGGAGAATGTTGTGAGTTGTTATCAGAGAATCACATTATTTACATGCAATCAATTATATGAAGTTAAGCATCATCGTCAGTCTAATTGTACAGATGTTTTTAACCTTTCATTCTGTCGCTACTTAAAGTACGTGTATAAAATGGCTTATTACCTGTGCTAACATGATGGCCACAATCCAAACAAGCTACAAATGTACTGTGTGTGTTAGTATGGCTGTGTCGGCTGCTGCGACACTGACAAGACCAATCGCTATCTTGTGCACATCAAACCACAGCTGCAAAACAAGGCAGCAGAGGAGAAAACGAAGGGCTATTATTTAGCCGTAGCCGCCCCCATGTCATCCTGTAGAACAGCAGCCAGCACTGTACTAGACTGCAGCGGGATCCACATGCCCTGTGCTACTCTGTGCTGTGATTCACACCGTTTTAAAACAGAATTGGCAGACACTTGCTGGATCTCTTTTAGGAAGTTTAGCAGCTGCAGCAGAACATAATAATAACAATAATAATAATAATAATAATAATAATAATAATAATAATAATAATAATAATAATAATACAGACCTTAAAAGTGAGATCAAAATATTCGTTAGTAGAGCCGGATTTGTTAAAACATGTTTTCCCGTTTCTAGTTTCCTTTAGAGGAGGGATCTCTTTTCTAATGGACATGTTCACCAGTAAATAACAACTATGAATAAGTAATAATCGTTCTTCCAAAAACTCTGAATGGTGGTGGGGTCCTCTCAGTGATTAATTACTGCTGAAATCTCCTCATGTGCTTGCTTTGGTAATTATTGCGATCATCCAGATCAAGTCCGACGCATTAAAGAGCGAAGAATATTTCCATGAAGCAACGAAGATATAAACTCACGCTAACATGAACACTTTGAAGGAGGGCAGCAACGCATTGCAGTTTAAGAGGAAACAACATCAACCCTGTCTGAGGCGGAAACTCGGATGTTGTGTGTTGTTTTGTTGTTGTTGTTTTTTGTTTATTTCAATTACAGGCGCTGGCAGGATCATTTGCTTTCTTCTTACGATGGGTATGTCCTGCAAGTTGTAGCTTTAAATATTTCTGTGTTAACCAAGCGCCACCTTCACTGTTATTAACATGTTTATCCAATAACTTCAAAACAGCTTCTCCGTCACTGAGCAGAGCAGCTAGAGCTACAGGTGAATATTGTAGTAGTGGGAGGAGCTTTGCGAATGTTGACGTTAGTAGAAAGGGCTGGCATAAGCATTGACTTTCTCTTTAAAGGCGCAGTGCTTTCAAGAGCAGCAGAAAAACACTTGAGTATTTATTTCCTACATTTTACGGAACTGCAGACCATTACAAAATATAGTGCAACATAGACGCAGTAATGTCGAATAGTAGCCGACCTATACTGTAGCAAAGTGCTAAAATGAGGAACATGAAGCTGGTTTGCAGTTCAAAACAGCAACTCTTTTCTTAACAGATACAGCGTGTTCAGCAACACACAGTCTGGTCTCTTTTAAACCCATCACCCTTACAGCACTTCAACAGTGTGATTACCTTCATACCAAGCAGTGCTTGCTATCTGTCCCAGTCCCATGGATCCCTTCAATCCCCTTCAATCCCTTTGATCACCAGGATCCCTTCAGTCCCCTTCAATCCCCAGGATCCCTTCAATCCCCTTCAATCCCCTTCAATCCCCAGGATCCCTTCAATCCCCTTCAATCCCCTTCAGTCCCCTTCAATCCCCAGGATCCCTTCAATCCCCTTCAACCCCCTTCAGCCCCCTTCCATCCCTTCAATCCCCTTCAATCCCCTTCAGCCCCCAGGATCCCTTCAATCCCCTTCAGTCCCCTTCAATCCCCAGGATCCCTTCAATCCCTTTCAATCCCCAGGATCCCTTCAGTCCCCTTCAGTCCCCTTCAATCCCTAGTATCCCTTCAATCCCCTTCAATCCCATTCAATCCCCAGGATCCCTTCAATCCCCTTCAATCCCCTTAATCCCATTCAATCCCCAGGATCCCTTCAATCCCCTTCAATCCCCTTCAGTCCCCTTCAATCCCCAGGATCCCTTCAATCCCTTTCAATCCCCAGGATCCCTTCAGTCCCCTTCAGTCCCCTTCAATCCCTAGAATCCCTTCAATCCCCTTCAATCCCATTCAATCCCCAGGATCCCTTCAATCCCCTTCAATCCCCTTCAGTCCCCATTCAATCCCCAGGATCCCTTCAATCCCCTTCAGTCCCCAGGATCCCTTCAATCCCCTTCAAACCCCTTCGATCCCTTCAATCCCCAGGATCCCTTCAATCCCTTCAATCCCTTCAATCCCCAGGATCCCTTCAATCCCTTCAATCCCCTTCAGTCCCCTTCGATCCCCAGGATCCCTTCAATCCCCTTCAATCCCTTCAATCCCCAGGATCCCTTCAATCCCCTTCAGTCCCCTTCAATCCCCAGGATCCCTTCAATCCACTTCAATCCCTTCAGTCCCTAGGATCCCTTCAATCCCTTCAATCCCCTTAAGTCCCCTTCAATCCCCAGAATCCCTTCAATCCCCTTCAATCCCTTCAGTCCCCAGGATCCCTTCAATCCCTTCAACCCCCTTCAATCCCCAGGATCCCTTCAATCCCCTTCAATCCCAGGATCCTTCAATCCTTTCAATCCCCTTCAGTCCCAATTCAATCCCCAGGATCCTTCAATCCCCTTCAACCCCTTCAGCCCCTTCAATCCATTTGGTCCCTTCAATCCCTTCAATCCCCTTCAGTCCCCTTCAGTCCCCAGATTCCCCTCAATCCCCTTCAATCCCCAGGATCCTTTCAATCCCCTTCAGTCCCATTCAATCCCCAGGATCCCTTCAATCCCTTCAATCCCCTTCAGTCCCTTTCAATCCCCAGGATCCCTTCAATCCCCTTCAATCCCTTCAATCCCCAGGATCCCTTCAATCCCATTCAATCCCCAGGATCCCTTCAACCCACTTCAGCCCCCTTCAATCCCTTCGATCCCTTCAATCCCCTTCAATCCCCTTCAGTCCCCTTCAGTCCCCAGGATCCCTTCAATCCCATTCAATCCCCAGGATCCCATCAATCCCCTTCGATCCCTTCAATCCCCAGGATCCCTTCAATCCCTTCAATCCCCTTCACTCCCCTTCAATCCCCAGGATCCCTTCAATCCCCTTCAATCCCTTTAGTCCCCAGGATCCCTTCAACCCCCTTCAGTCCCATTCAATCCCCAGGATCCCTTCAATCCCCTTCAGTCCCCTTCAATCCCCAGGATCCCTTCAATCCCTTCAATCCCCTTCAGTCCCTTTCAATCCCCAGGATCCCTTCAATCCCCTTCAATCCCTTCAATCCCCAGGATCCCTTCAATCCCATTCAATCCCCAGGATCCCTTCAACCCACTTCAGCCCCCTTCAATCCCTTCGATCCCTTCAATCCCCTTCAATCCCCTTCAGTCCCCTTCAGTCCCCAGGATCCCTTCAATCCCATTCAATCCCCAGGATCCCATCAATCCCCTTCGATCCCTTCAATCCCCAGGATCCCTTCAATCCCTTCAATCCCCTTCACTCCCCTTCAATCCCCAGGATCCCTTCAATCCC
Source organism: Acipenser oxyrinchus oxyrinchus (assembly GCA_030684275.1). Classification (NCBI taxonomy): domain Eukaryota; kingdom Metazoa; phylum Chordata; class Actinopteri; order Acipenseriformes; family Acipenseridae; genus Acipenser; species Acipenser oxyrinchus. The sequence continues at coordinate 13,694,246 of CM060260.1, forward strand.
CTTCAATCCCTTTAGTCCCCAGGATCCCTTCAACCCCCTTCAGTCCCATTCAATCCCCAGGATCCCTTCAATCCCCTTCAGTCCCCTTCAATCCCCAGGATCCCTTCAATCCACTTCAATCCCTTCAGTCCCTAGGATCCCTTCAATCCCTTCAATCCCCTTAAGTCCCCTTCAATCCCCAGAATCCCTTCAATCCCTTCAATCCCCTTCAATCCCTTCAGTCCCCAGGATCCCTTCAATCCCTTCAACCCCCTTCAATCCCCAGGATCCCTTCAATCCCCTTCAATCCCCAGGATCCCTTCAATCCCTTTCAATCCCCTTCAGTCCCAATTCAATCCCCAGGATCCCTTCAATCCCCTTCAACCCCCTTCAGCCCCCTTCAATCCATTTGGTCCCTTCAATCCCTTCAGTCCCCTTCAGTCCCCAGATTCCCTTCAATCCCCTTCAATCCCCAGGATCCCTTCAATCCCCTTCAGTCCCATTCAATCCCCAGGATCCCTTCAATCCCTTCAATCCCCTTCAGTCCCTTTCAATCCCCAGGATCCCTTCAATCCCCTTCAATCCCTTCAATCCCCAGGATCCCTTCAATCCCATTCAATCCCCAGGATCCCTTCAACCCACTTCAGCCCCCTTCAATCCCTTCGATCCCTTCAATCCCTTCAATCCCCTTCACTCCCCTTCAGTCCCCAGGATCCCTTCAATCCCCTTCAATCCCTTTAGTCCCCAGGATCCCTTCAACCCCCTTCAGTCCCATTCAATCCCCAGGATCCCTTCAATCCCCTTCAGTCCCCTTCAATCCCCAGGATCCCTTCAATCCCTTCATTCCCTTCAATCCCCATGATCCCTTCAATCCCCTTCAGTCCCATTCAATCCCCAGGATCCCTTCAATCCCCTTCAATCCCTTCAATCCCCAGGATCCCTTCAATCCCCATGATCCCTTCAATCCCCTTCAGTCCCCTTCAATCCCCAGGATCCCTTCAATCCCTTCAATCCCCTTCAATCCCTTCAATCCCCATGATCCCTTCAATCCCCTTCAGTCCCCTTCAATCCCCAGGATCCCTTCAATCCCTTCATTCCCTTCAATCCCCATGATCCCTTCAATCCCCTTCAGTCCCATTCAATCCCCAGGATCCCTTCAATCCCTTCAATCCCTTCAATCCCAGGATCCCTTCAATCCCCATGATCCCTTCAATCCCTTCAGTCCCTTCAATCCCCAGGATCCTTCAATCCCTTCAATCCCCTTCAATCCCTTCAATCCCCATGATCCCTTCAATCCCCTTCAGTCCCCTTCAATCCCCAGGATCCCTTAAATCCCTTCAATCCCCTTCAATCCCTTCAGTCCCCAGGATCCCTTCAATCCCTTCAACCCCCTTCAATCCCCTTCAGTCCCCAGGATCCCTTCAATCCCTTCAACCCCCTTCAATCCCCAGGATCCCTTCAATCCCTTCAATCCCCTTCAATCCCCTTCAGTCCCCATTCAATCCCCAGGATCCCTTCAATCCCCTTCAACCCCCTTCAGCCCTCTTCAATCCCTTCGATCCCTTCAATCCCCTTCAATCCCTTCAGTCCCCAGGATCCCTTCAATCCCTTCAACCCCCTTCAATCCCCTTCAGTCCCCAGGATCCCTTCAATCCCTTCAACCCCCTTCAATCCCCAGGATCCCTTCAATCCCTTCAATCCCCTTCAATCCCCTTCAGTCCCCATTCAATCCCCAGGATCCCTTCAATCCCCTTCGATCCCTTCAATCCCCTTCGATCCCTTCAATCCCCTTCAGTCCCCTTCAATTCCCAGGATCCCTTCAATCCCTTCAATCCCTTCAATCCCTGGATCCTTCAATCCCCTTCAGTCCCCTTCAATTCCCAGGATCCCTTCAGTCCCTTCAATCCCAGGATCCCTTCAATCCCTTCAATCCCCTCAGTCCCTTCAGTCCCCAGGATCCTTCAATCCCTTCAACCCCTTCAATCCCCTTCAGTCCCCTTCAATCCCCAGGATCCCTTCAATCCCTTCAATCCCCCTCAGTCCCCTTCAATCCCCAGGATCCCTTCAATCCCTTCAATCCCCTTCAATCCCTTCAGTCCCCAGGATCCATTCAGTCCCTTCCACAGCCAGGGCCAGCCTGAACCCAATAAAGTAAAAAAAAATAACAACTGTGTTACAGTATGCTGAAGAGTATCTAAAACCATACCAATAACAGCCACAGTGTGCCAGTATAATAATCCTGCTGTTGATTTTAAACAGCAACACACTTTACAATTTATCATTACTGCCTGGTAGGGTGTCCGTGCTGCACTCTTTCCAATGCTGCCCAGGAGCTGTCATTTTAAAATGTTCATCAGGCTTCAATGACACTTTCAACATTAAAACAAATAACAGCAGGAATTCACTTTTTTATTGGATGTATTTTTATTTTGAATTTCAGCTGTATCTCATTCACATCTTCCACACCTTGTAAACATGAATTCTATGTGGATTCTTCTTCCCCATTCCCAGTGTTCCACAGTGTTGTATATTATCAGATCAGATTCTGCTCTCCCTAAGAGAAGCGCTCTCGTTCTTCCCCGGCTGGTCCCATAGATCTGCTGCCATTTGGGGTTTTAATTCTCCCCAGATTGTGGTTTCCCAGCTTGATGCGTGTGATATGTACTATCAGTAACATGTGACTGGGAGTCAGTGATATGTACTATTAGGAACATAAGAACATAAGAAAGTTTACAAACAAGAGGAGGCCATTCAGCCCATCTTGCTCGTTTGGTTGTTAGTAGCTTATTGATCCCAGAATCTCATCAAGCAGCTTCTTGAAGGATCCCAGGGTGTCAGCTTCAACAACATTACTGGGAAGTTGGTTCCAGACCCTCACAATTCTCTGTGTAAAAAAGTGCCTCCTATTTTCTGTTCTGAATGACCCTTTATCTAATCTCCATTTGTGACCCCTGGTCCTTGTTTCTTTTTTCAGGTCAAAAAAGTACCCTGGGTCGACATTGTCTATACCTTTTAGGATTTTGAATGTTTGAATCAGATCGCCGCGTAGTCTTCTTTGTTCAAGACTGAATAGATTCAGTTCTTTTAGCCTGTCTGCATATGACATGCCTTTTAAACCCGGGATAATTCTGGTTGCTCTTCTTTGCACTCTTTCTAGAGCAGCAATATCCTTTTTGTAACAAGGTGACCAGAACTGAACACAATATTCTAGGTGAGGTCTTACTAATGCATTGTAAAGTTTTAACATTACTTCCCTTGATTTAAAGTCAACACTTCTCACAATATATCCGAGCATCTTGTTGGCCATTTTTATAGCTTCCCCACATTGTCTAGATGAAGACATTTCTGAGTAAACATAAACTCCTAGGTCTTTTTCATTGTTCCCTTCTTCAATTTCAGTATCTCCCATATGATATTTATAATGCACATTTTTATTTCCTGCATGCAATACTTTACACTTTTCTCTATTAAATTTAATTTGCCATGTGTCTGCCCAGTTCTGAATGCTGTCTAGATCATTTTGAATGACCTTTGCTGCTGCAACAGTGTTTGCTACTCCTCCTATTTTTGTGTCGTCTGCAAATTTAACAAGTTTGCTTACTATACCAGAATCTAAATCATTAATGTAGATTAGGAATAGCAGAGGACCTAATACTGATCCCTGTGGTACACCACTGGTTACCTCGCTTCATTTTGAGGTTTCTCCTCTAATCAGTACTTTCTGTTTTCTACATGTTAACCACTCCCTAATCCATGTGCATGCATTTCCTTGAATCCCTACTGCGTTCAGTTTGAGAATTAATCTTTTATGCGGGACTTTGTCAAGACCTTTCTGGAAATCTAAATAAACCATGTCGTATGCTTTGCAATTATCCATTTTCAATGTTGCATCCTCAAAAAAGTCAAGTAGGTTAGTTAGACACGATCTCCCTTTCCTAAAACCATGCTGACTGTCTCCCAGGATATTGTTACCATATAGGTAATTTTCCATTTTGGATCTTATTATCGTTTCCAGGTGAATGTGTGCGGTGTAGCCCAGCTAGCTGCAGTACAAACGTCAATCAATGAGGCACCTTGAAAGAGAGCCCATGACGCAGCCACACCTCTGGTAGAGCATGCGGCCACCCTCCCAGGTGGGGGTAGGCCGGGATTATTGTCGATACTGTTTCCACAATCCAGTGGGCCACTCACTGCTTCCAGAGGGCTTGACCCAGGGTCCTTTCACCACAGCAAATGAAGAGCTGGTCAGACTGATGCAGCACTTTCGTCCTATCCACATAACCTCTGAATGCCCTCACTAGGTAGAAGGAATTCAGTTTCCTATCCTCCTCTGAATCAAGGGGAGGGGGATGGAAGGCCACTAGTTCCACTGATTGGTTCAAGTGGAAAGCCTTAATCACCTTAGGTAGGAATGCAGGGTTTGTGCGCAACGATAGCCTTTTTCCATTATCCCAAACACGCATACAGGAACTGTGCACAGACACAGCCTGTAGATCACTGACCTGCTTAGCGGAGGTCATGGCCAATAAAAAGGCTGGCTCATAGATATTTCAGCTCTATGGAATGTATAGGCTCAAACTGGGCCTTAGTAAGAGCCTCCAATACCACATCCAGACTCCACTCAGGGAGGACATCCTTTCTAGGGGGACACAGCCGCCGAGCAGAATATGGGCGCCCGGGGATACTATGGGGACGTGGCAGATATAGCTACCAGGTATACTTTGCAGAAACTGTAAAATAATTGCTATGGGGCAGTAGATGGGGTCATGACCTCTGGCCATACACCACTTTTAAAATTACCTCCACTTGTAAGCATATAGTGCTGTTGTGGAGGAAGCCCTAGCGTTCTGCAGTGTACTAACGACCACCCGTTCAGGATCCAGACCCACAGCTGGAGTCTGCTCGGTACTGGGTGCCAGAGGGTGCCTTGCGCCTGACTGAGGAGATCCTTGCGCAGCAGGATCTCCCAAGGCTGGCCCTGCAGCAGCTGGCAAAAGTTAGAAAACGAGATTCTCATGGGCCATCTGGGAGCCAACAGGAGAACTATTGCCTTTTCTCTCCTGACATTCTCGAGGAAGGTACCGTCAGGAAAGCATACAAAGTGCTTTGGGCTATTTGTTGGCTAGTGTACTACTCGGAGCTCCAGCAAATTTATGTGCAGGGATGTCCAGAGGCCTGTCCAGGACCCACTGACTCCTCTGCCTGCCCAGACATCACCCCAGCCAAGGTTGGATCTGTCTGTCGTCACCACTTGACGGTTGTGTATCACTCCATCCTTGCGCCTTGGCTCAGGTGAGAGGCTTGCCTCCACCAGCGTAGGGCTTCGCAGCATAGGTGAGACATGGTCAGTCGACGGTGTCTGTCGCGCTTGGGGTGTAACTGAAGGCACTGAGCCATGCTTCGATCGGATGCATGTGGAGTAACCCCAGTATGATGGCTGATGAAGCTGCGGCCATCAGACCCGGTAGATTTTGACACAACACCAATTGTACTGTGAACTCTTGTTGAAACAGGAACAGACAGTTACGAATGACAGCTACTCTGTCATCCGACAGGTAGACTCGCATTGTAAGGGAATCCAGCCGGAGATCCAAGTACACCGTACTTTGCACTGGTATTAATTGGCTCTTGGCATCGTTGAGGGTCAGACCCAGCCTCAACAGATGTTTCGTTACAATCGCTGTGTTGGCCACTGCTCCTTCCTGTGACTGGGAACAGATAAACCAGTCATCCAGGTAGTTCAGCACCCTGATCCCTCGCAGCTGCAAGGGAGCTAGGATGGCATCCATGCGCTTTGAATATGTGCGGAGGGCTAAGGAGAGGCCGAATCGCAGCACAGAAAACTCGAAGATGCTCCCCTGAAAGCCAAACCCGAGATACTTCCTGTGCGCTGGATGAATAGGGACGTGAAAATACGCATCCTTTCGGTCCACTGTTGTAAACCAGTCGTGCATAACTGTTGTGTACGGTGGTGAGGAACCAGTGGGGTTGTGGGGGCTGCCTGGGGCGATGTTTGGACTACCTCCGAGATTGCTGCTGTGTTGGAATGCCACGTCCGGCTCCCTCCTGTTGTTGCGGGTCGACCCGGTTGTTAGCTGCCGCGGAAGCCTGAAGGCGGTGCCTCAGGTCATCACACAGGGCAGTGGGGATCTGAACCGTGCGAGTCATCGTGCGAGTACGGCAGACGCCAGCGTCTCGTTCTCTCCCATACTAGAGTACAGGAGGGGAGCATTAAGGCTACCTGCCAAGAAGCCTTGCATTCTCGGTGAGAGCGCTGCAGAAATTCCTCTACTGCTGGTCCAAAGGAATGGTCAGGGGAGGTAGGGGCTGCTTTTGAAGAAAGTAACCACCTTCCCATGAGGCCGTGATAGAATCACATCATGGTCCTCCTCAGCAATGCTGAGATCCGGTTCTGTAACATTCGGGGTGACCACCGGTGCAGCCAGGATCAGCTCCAGGGCTGGCATCGGCTGAGCTGAGCCTGCTGTCTGGCCAGGGGCTCCCGACGCCGCGTAGCCACCATGCTAGCAGGGAAGGTGTAGGTTGAAAGACAACACACGCACACACCAATACCGCACAATATGGACAGTCGAGAAAAGATGGCCTGCGACACAAGTGAAGCAGGCTGTGAGAAAGAATAAACTCAAATGGAGCTGCTGATTCCACGAGAGTGGCAAACCAGCTCTCAGCATGAATGCAAGGGAACTGCTGTCTGACACAGAAGCGTACCTTACCGTAGGTGAGAGGCAAAAGAGGAAGTGAGCTCTGCGGGGCGACTACTTATTCCCTCGGCAGGCAGGACCGAGGACGTCACTCCGCGGAGGGGCCTATCGGCAGCTCTGACATAAAATGCTCAGTGAATACCTACCAGGCGCGGACTGGCCATCGGGAAGTGCGGGAGAATCCCGGGTGGGCCTGTCTGTTTGGACCTGCGTGGGCCGCTGGTCTACGTTTGATTTATAATTATTATTATTATTTTTTTTTCCCATTACATGCTGATAATTACGCTGTTATTAACTTGGCAGTCTCTTCTTCTTCTTCTTCTGGTTAATCTATAGGGCGCATTCCATGTTAATTTAGATGATTAGCGCCCTCTATCTGTAGTCCATTGTCTGTCTTTGTTTTACTTTATTTTTCTGTCATCTTTATTTATTATAACTTCCCTTCTTTTCCTGTTTCCTTTATATATTTCGTCAGTATCTTTTCTCTATTCAGTCTCCCTTCCTCTTTCTCTTTTTCCAGCAAGTTCTTTATGTTGACCTCATATACCTCCATTTCCCTCAGCCTCCTCTCCATTTTCCTTCTCTGCTCCTCATATTTTTCACACTTTAATAAAATATGTTCTGCTGTTTCAGCTACTTTACATTTTTCACACTTCCCATCTTCATGTTTCCAGTCTTAATAGATGTTCATTTAAAGAACTATGCCCAATCCTTAACCTATCCAACGCTTTTTCCTCTTTCCTTCCCAACTCTTTCCTTCCCAACTGTTGTTCACCTCTTTCTGGATATTATGATAAAACCTTCCTTTTATGCTTTCATCCCATCTCTCCTGCCATTCTTTTACTATCATTTTTTTCACATAGCCTCCCATTTCCTGTGATCCCAGAGGAATCACCACATCAATTTCCTCTCTTTTTAACCCACTTTTTGCTGCCAGATCTACCATCTCGTTGCCCAGAATGCCAGAGTGACCAGGAATCCAAACTAAAATCACCTCGATCCCCATTATGGCACATTCCTTATATTGTTGCATTATTTCAAACATGATATCTCTTCTATTAGTAAACTCCCCTTTTAATGCAATAAGTACACTTAATGAATCTGAAAATATGACTGCTTTTTTAGGCTTTATTTCAGCTATTTTAACTATTGCAAATAGTATAGCTACCATTTCTGCAACATACACTGATAAATGGTCTGATATCCTCGCTATTTTACAGATATCTAATTCTGGGATATAATATGCCATCGCCACTCTTCCTGTATTTGGATCCTAGGATCCATCTGTATATATACATAGTGCCTCCATACTCTTCTCCTCTAGAAAAGCTTGACTCTTTCTTTTCAATTCCATTTTTTCCCCTCCTTTCTTCACTTGCTCACTCAATTCTATACAACAGTTTGGTTTTTCCATCAACCATCCCGGTAACACATTTATATTAACATTCTTTACCAATTTCAGATTTTCCATTCCCAATTCCTTTATCCATTTTTGCATCCAATACCCCAACGTGCCCCCATTTGTTTCCCACCTCTCCTTTTTATAATGATTAATCCACCTATCTTCCATGCTTTTCCGAGAAGGAAATTCTGTATGCAGAGAGTTAGCCTTTATCCAATATTTTATACTTAGCCATTTTCTCCTTAGTTCCAATGGCATGTCATTTATTAAAACCTGCATAGAAGTTTTGGAGCAGATTTCATAGCTCCTATACACACCCTTATTGCTTTAGCTTGCAAATTATCCAATTTTTCCATCTTACTTTTACACTCTCTTACGTTGCCACTCCCTGACTGGACTTGCCCGGATTTTCTTAGAACGGGATTGGTCAGCCAGATTTCGTCTTTCGTTTGAACCTCTAGTATTGATAGTGGATGAGTGTCAGTGTAAAAAATGGAGAGAGAAAGAAAAAAAGAAAGAAAAGGTGGGACAGAAAAGATTAGAGACAAACGGCAACGGTCTCTCGAGGCAGATGCCGCAAAGTGCACAAAAGTAACGGACATGTTCCGTAGGCCGGCTGGTAGTAGGGAGAGCGAGGGATGTCAGGATGCCAGTGTTAATCAGCCGACTCAGCCTAGGGAGCCCACTGAAGAAGATGACGCTGTGGCAGGGTCGAGCACAGCAGGTACAAGCAGTAGAGTTCATGGTTGCATTAAAATAGATTAAAGACTCAGCTGCGCCTTGTACAATAACGCCTTAGATGTGACTATATCACTGCCTCTCGTACCTTATTTCTTTTATAAAACGGCTACACCAATATTTGTAACGTTAGTCACTTTCTGAGATCTAGTCAGCTATGTATAGCTATGCTAAGCTCTGCTAGCAAATCGACTAGCCGTCCTATGCTAGCTAGCTAGCTAGCTGGGTTACTAAAAAAAACATTAGCTCAAACATTTACCAGGTCGCGTCTCTCTATCTCTCCACCATTTTGCTGGTTACCCCTGATATAAACTGAAACAAAATCATGGCAAGCCAAGCTGATGGTGGTATTAGCCCATTTTTATTTGTAAAGCTATAGCATGACATGCCATTTGGCTATAGTATTGCCCCCTACTGGACACTCGCAGTGTAGATTTCACATTGCATGTATTGAATCACACTAACAAAATCCCACATTTTAAAGCAATCGTTTCACATGAATTTGATTGGGTTTGATACTTAGGTTGATGTTGATTAGGTTGTTGCGCAAAGATATAATTTATGGAATGGTGAGAAGGCCTAACAGTGGCCTATGGTTGAATATAGCACGGCTGGATTGCTGTTTTGACCAATCAGAGAGGAGGACCGGAACTATCCGTTTTATAAATTAAACAAGCTATGTTCTTGTGAGTATTCTTTCAAATTATAATAAAGTTTGCTAAAGGTATTAATTAAATTGATTGCTGTTGTTCTTTTATGCATATTAAAGCAGATGCAGCTGAGCTTGAGGAGCGAAAGAGGGACAGAATGGATGCTGTTGCAGGGTCCAGTGCAGAGAGAACAACAGCTGAGGAAAGAGAAGGAGAGAGAGACAAGATGCAGACATGTGAAGTGAATGCAGGGGGGTCAGCTGGTAGCTTTGATTACGTCACACGCCCTCAGTCCAAAGAGCTGGATTGTGGCAGGATGGCTTGCAGTGGTGAGGTGTGGTGACATCACGGACCAGGAAGTAACTGAACCAAAACAGTGGATGGACGGGTGAAGCTGAATGCTACTTCGGTCAGCGTTTAATAAATAATAATACAAAACAAAAGATTTAAACAAATAACAAAACAAAAGGCACAAGGGCCAAACGAATAAACAAATACTGTTTAGCAGTCGTTTTAAATCTAGTTTTTTTCCTCTCCTCGCTCTCTCCGCTCCCGTACTCTCCTCTGTACACTCAACCCCGCAGCACGGACAGCTGCAGGTTCTTATACTCTGGCCGAGGGGTTAACTAGCTGTTAATTATCTTATTACCCCCCCGGCCACAGTCTGCACGAGTTTAGTAAGGATGCATGACTGTCAGCTAGTTAAATAATCAGTAGCTGATCAGCCACGCATCCTCACGAAGTTTTTATAAATACAAAAACAATAACAAAAGACGCGGCGCTTTTATCCGCGCCGCAAACAATAATACAAAAACAGTGCACAAATATATATAGGGGTGGGACACTCCGCCACATGGATACATTTTTTTGTTATCACCCTATGTGGGACAGACTGAAGATGTCAGCTTTGGATGGATACAGGGTCAGAACAACAAGTGAGATGCCTGAGGAGGATGGAAACAGTGGACCATGTGAAGAAGAGATGGAGCTAGAGAACAAAACTTGCACTTCATGCAAAAACTGTGCAATGTGTTGCTATTTGATTTTATCCCGATACGATTTATTGACTGATGCCTATCATGTAATTGGTTTGGGCTACAAATTCCTCCTGACTTTGTCAGTAACGCAAGTAGCATGTGAAAGGTGTTTCTCCACTCTGTTTATCAAGAATAGACTGAGAAGCACTCTGTCCCAAGACCACTTGGAAGGGTTCATGCTAATGTCTACAGAGAAAGAGATACTGATGGCCCTAGACTGTGATGGAGTTATTGACATGATTGCGGAGAAGAGTGCACTGCTGCGACATCTGCTGGCAATGTATGGTAGGACAGTCTCGTTTACTGTGGATTTGGGTGAAGTAGTTGACTGTATTTTGAGATATAATTAGAGGTTCTGAAACCCCATTGTAATTTTGGGTTGATATTGGCGCTGAGTGCTGCTAATGGTTTCTAGAATTGCTAAATATGAGCCAATGTGTTTAGAATTTACAGGTTTTTTTTTTTATAGGCCTATTGAGAGACCGCAATATCTGTGAGGTCGGTGATGGTTTCTAGAATTAATAAATGAGATATGTGTTTATACTTTACAGTTTATTATTAGGCCTACTGAGGTTGGTATTGGTGTGTGGAGAATGGTTTCTTCCTACTTGATAAATGGGCTACCCATGTTTATTATTTGCTTATAGTAAATACCAATACTAAATAATAGCCAACTAACTGTCGGCAATCTTGTGTTTAAAATAATCTGATATGCAATTAGATCTTAGACCACCGATTACTGTAAACAGAAAATTGTAATTGCATAGAGCAGAGCCATCAATGAAATAATCCGTGGTGCGTAAACTGGACAAATTGGCTAAAGAATCTAGCTGTGATACAATGTTGCATTCACTGACCGCAAAGCGGTGGCAGACAGAGAGACGTGCGGAAACAAAGAATAATGAATAGAAAAATATTTCGTAGACGGAAAAATCTTCATAGCCTATACTTTGCCATACCTAAATCACCCCTAATATGTTTGAAAACCTGGTAGAAGCTATAGCCTACAATTTAGAAAGAAGTTTTTTACGCTAACAATTTAAAACTCTATTTTTTTTACCGATACTTCATCATGACGGCGCGCTGCGTGCACTGACTTCATTATTATTTCGGTATGTTGATTTTTGGTCCCAGTCCGCCCCTGATACCTACCTAAGGCAGGCATATCCCAAAAGTATTGGTTGGTGGTCGTCTTCGAATTGAAAGGGGACTGATTTGGAAGGCAGTGAATACAGTTTCAAAACTACAAACAAAAAACACCATGTACTTAATACTGGGATGAAAAACCATGGTTCCATCTCCCATTTAGACATGTGTGATATTTCATAGTTATAAAGCCAAGATAGGCTTTTGATCCTGAGCAACATGTTGAGGTGTAGTAACTGTAGGCACAACACAGGAAAGCAATTCAAGATATTTTGTAAATTACAATTCAATTTTAACTTTAAAAATGTTATTTATAAAACTTAAAATGCTCATTAATACAATCTGAATAAAACATTTATTCAAACTTTATCAAAGGCCTCTGGAAGCAAGTCCATAAATGTGTCCTGTTGTGCACTTCATTTACTTTGTAGGTTTCACATGAAAGAAGCACATGTTATAACAGGGTTAAAGAAAGCTTTCAGTTTCCATGCCTTGTATGTTGCGCTTCCTCTGTCAATTCATCACAGCAATGGTTGCAAAACATGCCACTCAATAATGGAAGAAGCAGATTAGTTATGGACAGGAAAAAAAGCTTTGAATGGGAGGGGACTATTTCACTCTCCAAGTGAAATTACTTAGAAAGTATACAGACTACTAGACTACCTCCCGTAGTGTGGTACCAGGTATCATTGTGTGCTCTAATAAAAGTACATGCTTGCTATTACATGCGTTTTGTTCAGGAATTGCACATGTGCTTCCTACACAGTGAAAGCTTGAACCTCTTTAACTGCTTTTGCACTTCGATCCTAACACAGTGTGGGAGTAAACTCATGTTATTGTGAAGAAAGCCTGCTGTGCCAGACAGTCACTTACTGTAAACCCAATGCCCACAGTGGCGGAGAAAGAACCAGGAATGAACTTCCCCTGATCAAACTGAACCAGCAGAGATGTCTTGCCAACCCCACTGTCCCCCACCAGGATCGTCTGAGGAGAGAGACACAGTTATCAGCTGGTGAGCACACTGTCTGGAAGTACTGCATCTCCACCTTGCAATACCACTTTGAGACAATATGAAACAGTATCAAAATGAAAGAACACTGGCATGTGGGTACAAAACCACTGCGGCTCCACTGGGCTCCTCTCTGGATTTGGTACAAGAACATAGCATAAAGCAATCAATGTGTGAGTCATTCTCTCAAACAGGGAGCTCTTTCCTGATGCTTTTTAAAAGACTGTTTGAACTCCCATATCCACAGTCTTGTATTTAGAGTTTGAGATCAAAACTGCAAAAAGCCAACAATTTGACTTTTTAAATGTCCTGAATCATTGAAACATCAAAGCAAGTTACTCTGGACTTTGTGCATATATCTTCAGAAAAATACTGAATAAACTGGCGAGAAAGAGTGCAATAACACACAGCTGGAGTGAAAGAGTGCAATAACACACAGCTTGAGTGAAAGAGTGCAATAAACACACAGCTGGAGTGAAAGAGTGCAATAACACACAGCTGGAGTGAAAGAATGCAATAACACACAGCTGGAGTGAAAGAGTGCAATAACACACAGCTTGAGTGAAAGAGTGCAATAAACACACAGCTGGAGTGAAAGAGTGCAATAACACACAGCTGGAGTGAAAGAATGCAATAACACACAGCTGGAGTGAAAGAGTGCAATAACACACAGCTTGAGTGAAAGAGTGCAATAAACACACAGCTGGAGTGAAAGAGTGCAATAAACACACAGCTGGAGTGAAAGAGTGCAATAACACACAGCTGGAGTGAAAGAGTGCAATAACACACAGCTGGAGTGAAAGAGTGCAATAACACACAGCTGTTGGATACAGGAGTATTTAATACAATACAATTACAGGTGTTGGATACAGGAGTATTAAGTAGTTCACATATAGTTGTTATACACAGGAATGTTAAGCGGCTAATGTAAAAACACAAACAGGAATGACACTTATAGGTAGAGGTCTACCTAATTCACAGCTGTGGAAAACACGTCACGGATCATGAAATCTGGTCTCCCCCGTGAAATCTGGTGTTTTGTGTACTTTTATGTTATAGTTAAATCCAATAGTTTTTGCAGGCCATTACGGGTTCCAGATGTGAATAATAGCTTGTTTCAATAAAAAAGTAATTAACTTGACAGAGGATTTAGTGATTGACACTTTACAGCAGCGAATAACATTCAGGGCTCAACTCACTGCGACATGACCGTGAAATTTACCAAAATGTACCGTGAATTAGGTAGGACCCTACTTATAGGTGTCTGGTTCAGGGGCCTTTTGGCTTTATGATATTAGTCTTGAAATCAATATCCGGAGGTCAATTCAATTGAGAGGAAGGGAATATGGCAACCATTTAGAGGATTCAGATAAGGGAATGCTTAAGCTATAAATGTTACATACACAGTTGTGTAAAGACAGCGTTTACACCACTAAGCAGAAGGTGCTGGTTTCCTAGCAACCTTTTTCAAGGCTTGGGGCAGATAAAACTGCCTGGGTTTAAACTGAAAAGATACATTTTGAAGAAATATTGTGAAATACAGCCAAGACATTTTCAAATTTAAAGAGCAGGAATTATTTTTGAATTGCTGACAATACACAGCTGTGCACTAGATGGTGCTTGTGCTTACTAATACTGTATGAATACACTTTGACTGATCCAGCATACATTATTAATTGTCTATGGCAGAAACAAAAGCTGAAGAGCAGCTCCTGAACTCAGTCAAAGAGTCTTATCAAAAATAAAAATAAAACACAGCATGTGTGTAATTGCAAGAACGACTGACTGCTAACATCATAAAAAATGTAAGGCAATAGTAAAAAACAAGAAAGAAACAAAAGAAAATGTAATTTGAAGAAATCCCAAATGTTTACCACTATGAATTCCACTAGAATTCACAAATTACTTCATTGGTGATTATATTGGAATCCCTTAAACTTGTGTTTGCTGTTTTAGTTAGTGATAAAAGGCCTGATTTTTTTTTTGTAAATCTAACAGGTTGCAGACTTCATGTATATATATATATATATATATATATATATATATATATATATATATATATATATATATATAGTACTGTGCAAAAGTTTTAGGCAGGTGTGAAAAAATGCTGTAAAGTAAGAATGCTTTCAAAAATAGACATGTTAATAGATTATATTTATCAATTAACTAAATGCAAAGTGAATGAACAGAAGAAAAATCTAAATCAAATCCATATTTGGTGTGACAACCCTTGCCTTCAAAACAGCATCAATTCTTCTAGGTACACTTGCACAAAGTCAGGGATTTTGTAGGCATACAGTCAGGTGTATGATTAAACAATTATACCAAACAGGTGCTAATGATTATCAATTCAATATGTAGGTTGAAACACAATCATTAACTGAAACAGAAACAGCTGTGTTGGAGGAATAAAACTGGGTGAGGAACAGCCAAACTCAGCTAACAAGGTGAGGTTGCTGAAGACAGTTTACTGTCAAAAGTCATACACCATGGCAAGACTGAGCACAGCAACAAGACTCAAGGTAGTTATACTGCATCAGCAAGGTCTCTCCCAGGCAGAAATTTCAAGGCAGACAGGGGTTTCCAGATGTGCTGTCCAAGCTCTTTTGAAGAAGCACAAAGAAACGGGCAACGTTGAGGACCGTGAGCGCAGTGGTCGGCCAAGGAAACTTACTGCAGCAGATGAAAGACACATCATGCTTACTTCCCTTCGCAATCGGAAGATGTCCAGCAGTGCCACCAGCTCAGAACTGGCAGAAAACAGTGGGACCCTGGTACACCCATCTACTGTCCGGAGAAGTCTGGTCAGAAGTGGCCTTCATGGAAGACTTGCGACCAAAAGCCATATTTCCGACGTGGAAACAAGGCCAAGCGACTCAACTCTGCACGAAAACACAGGAACTGGGGTGCAGAAAAATGGCAGCAGGTGCTCTGGACTGATGAGTCAAAATTTGAAATATTTGGCTGTAGCAGAAGGCAGTTTGTTCGCGAAGGGCTGGAGAGCGGTACGAATGAGTGTCTGCAGGCAACAGTGAAGCATGGTGGAGGTTCCTTGCAAGTTTGGGGCTGCATTTCTGCAAATGGAGTTGGGGATTTGGTCAGAATTAATGGTCTCCTCAATGCTGAGAAGTACAGGCAGATACTTATCCATCATGCAGTACCATCAGGGAGGCATCTGATTGGCCCCAAATTTATTCTGCAGCATGACAACGACCCCAAACATACATCGAAAGTCATTAAGAACTATCTTCAGCGTAAAGAAGAACAAGGAGTCCTGGAAGTGATGGTATGGCCCCACAGAGCCCTGATCTCAACATCATCGAGTCTGTCTGGGATTACATGAAGAGAGAGAAGCAACTGAGGCTGCCTAAATCCACAGAAGAACTGTGGTTAGTTCTGCAAGATGTTTGGGCCAACCTACCTGCCGAGTTCCTTCAAAAACTGTGTGCAAGTGTACCTAGAAGAATTGATGCTTGATGCTGTTTTGAAGGCAAAGGGTGGTCACACCAAATATGGATTTGATTTAGATTTTTCTTCTGTTCATTCACTTTGCATTTAGTTAATTGATAAATATAATCTATTAACATGTCTATTTTTGAAAGCATTCTTACTTTACAGCATTTTTTCACACCTGCCTAAAACTTTTGCACAGTACTGTATATATATATATATATATATAATTTGCCTGTACCTTTTCTTCTTGGTTGATGCTCTGCCGCTATTTGTTTTGCAGCGCATACATTGCTATCTGTGTGTGCTGCTGTGTAATGCTGCTGGTATTGTGCACGGTGGTCACGTGAAAAACTCATGCTTTCCTGCGCCCACGCATGATTTAGCAAATGTATTTTGTTTATCACGGTCAAAATTCGTAAGCGCCCTCGCTTACCCACCCTTATTCTCATTTCGCACAGTTTTCTAAAACTGTATTTTTTTATGGACCAATCAGAGTCCACATTACTTTTGGACAGGAACTGTTTTCGTTTACCGGTTAAATAAAACCCCTGTCCCCAAGAAGTTTTGGAATACAACAGCTAACACATTATTATTATTTATTTCTTAGAAGATGCCCTTATCCGGGGCAACTTACAATTGTTACAAGATATCACATTATTTTTATATACAATTACATTATTTTTTACACATTATTTTTTACATACAATTACCCATTTATACAGTTGGGTTTTTACTGGAGCAATCTAGGTAAAGTACCTTACTCAAGGGTACAGCAGCAGTGTCCCCCACCTGGGATTAAACCCACGACCCTCCGGTCAAGAGTCTAGAGCCCTAACCGCTACTCCACACTGCTGCCTACATCTAGTGAATACTCGTTCATAATTTGTTCTGGCAAGAGAGCCCATATATTATTTAGAACAGCTTAAAAAATTATGCTTCTATAAATTCCTTTGTGGATATTTTTTTTCAATCATTGTTTTCTGAAAAATATAACAAGGTTTTGGCCATCTGGTTGATTGTATTTTCTATAACAAACATTACTCATATTTTTAGTAGAACTGTTTAATGTAGGCTCGAAACGGGACATTGACATTTCAGTTAAAAGCCTGTGTTGAGACCACTGCAACAGGATTGTCGTCTGCTGGAAACCTGGAAAATAATAACGCTGGGATACTTAATCTGTTTGAAGAGGATGTCATCATCGTTCCAGTTAATTCATCAGATTTCTACAAGGAGCTAAATTCTCGCTGTATCTGGGCTTGCTAGCTGTATTCTGTGTTGGAGAGCGTCTGTGTCTCGGCCTCGCTGGGAAAGGAGCTGCTTTGTGGTTGGAGCTGTGAAGTCAACTGCTGCTATTTAACTTGCTCCAGACAGAGAGAAGGGATCGCTTGCCAAGGGTTGCCAATTATGAAATAAAAATCCTTCACAATTTCTACATTTATTCGAATTGCTGTTATCTATACAAACTGCTTGATCTGAATCTGATTTTACAGAACTTGTGGCAAAATATTTTCGTAGGATACTGTCTGTTTTTATGCACCATCTTTTGGTGAGAATTTGATAACTGTGACGCTAGAGTCAGAACATACTTCCTTCGACTGTTTGAACAAATGCCACCTTTCAGAACACTGTTTGTGGTGCCAGATTATGAATGTTTCTGAAGAATGTTTCTTTAGATTTTTCCAGTCTTTCACTCCATTTTCTTCTGAACTTCAAAAAAATGTCTGCAAGGAAAGCAGAAAACCGCATCTGCCTGCTTACTGTACTCTAAATATGAAAATGTATTTTAATATTCTGATGAAAATGAATGAATGGTCCTGTTGCTGTATCACCAAGGTCCAAAATACTGGATTTAGTTGCAATGTCATTCGTGGAGACAATGCTTGGCTGGTTTAACGTCCAGTCCTCCCACCGATCTGAGCCCCCCATATAGATAATGTTGTTGAAGCTGACACCCTGGGATCCTTCAAGAAGCTGCTTGATGAGATTCTGGGATCAATAAGCTACTAACAACCAAACGAGCAAGATGGGACGAATGGCCTCCTCTCATTTGTAAACTTTCTTATGTTCTTGTGTATGTATCTTACTGAACATCATCGGGTTAATAAATGCAGGGGGGAACGTGTGGAATAGCCTCCCCAAACGAAAGACTCACGCGCAGCCAGTGCTCTCTCTCAATCTCTGTTGTTTCTGCTCCAACCACAGGGGCTGCTTCTCAAAGCTGATTTTCTGAAATGATGTGGTTTTGGAAATGGCCACTAGGGATGAGCAAGTCTAATTTGTGCCACTGCAACTGTGAGTCAAAACACATCAATATTACATTATCCAGCTTTTCAGAGCCAGACCCAGGAGTTAGAAAATACATTAGGCATGGATAATGATCTAATCAGAAAAACAGCAACAAAGAATACAAGAGAATACACACATATGATGTATGTGTACACATATGAAGTACACATATGAAGTAAATATTAAGAACAAATTGATGGTAGAAAGTATCCCTTTAGGTTTTATTCCTATTCTGCTAAGAAATAAATTCCAGGATCTGGTTTTCTTACTGTGTTCCCTGGGGAGACTTGTTTAGAATTAAATCACTACAGGCCCATAGTCTTCTGCCTCCTTGCTCGAGCCGCATTGAGGAGAGCTGATCAGTGGGGCCCTTGAGTTCTGCAGGCCCTGGGGCCTCAAGCACCAATCTGCACCACGCATTAGAAGAGAAGGAGTCCAGACAGAGAGAGACCTGCGAGCACAAAGCAGCAATCTGCACCACGCATTGGAAGAGAAGGGGTCCAGACAGAGAGAGAGAGACCTGTGAACACAGCAGCAATCTGCACCATGCACTGTAAGAGAAGGGGTCTAACCAGCTCTGCTTATCTGCTCGAGTTCTACAGTAAAGTAGCAAGGCATGAATTAATACTGCTACAATTTATATAGCAGCACACATGATAGATTAAGGCAGCCTTGCAGCCTCACAAGGCAAATGGTTCATTTAATTTTTGGATTTAAAAGCCAATAGGGATCACATTTAGACCTGGTGACAGATCGTCCAGTGACCAGTCAGGGTGGTGGATTTGGAGCTGGGGGTATGAGGAGGTCAGAAGAAAGCGGGGGAGAGCGAGCTGGGAGTGTGAGTGGAGAGAGCGAGCTGGGAGTGTGAGTGGAGAGAGCGAGTGGAGAGAGCAAAGCTGGGAGTGTGAGTGGAGAGAGCGAGCTGGGAGTGTGAGTGGAGAAAGCGAGTGGAGAGAGCGAGCTAGGAGTGTGAGTGGAGAGAGCGAGTGGAGAGAGCGAAGCTGGGAGTGTGAGTGGAGAGAGCGAGCTGGGAGTGTGAGTGGAGAGAGCGAGCTGGGAGTGTTAGTGGAGAAAGCGAGCTGGGAGTGTGTGGAGAAAGCGAGTGGAGAGAGCGAGCTAGGAGTGTGAGTGGAGAGAGCGAGTGGAGAGAGCGAAGCTGGGAGTGTGAGTGGAGAGAGCGAGCTGGGAGTGTGAGTGGAGAGAGCTAGCTGGGAATGTGAGTAGAGAGAGCGAGTGGAGAGAGCGAGCTGGGAGTGTGAGTGGAGAAAGGGAATGGAGAGAGCGAGCTGGGAGTGTGAGTGGAGAAAGGGAATGGAGAGAGCGAGCTGGGAGTGGAGTGGAGAGAGCGAACTGGGAGTGTGAGTGGAGAGAGCGAGCTGGGAGTGTTAGTGGACAAAGCGAGCTGGGAGTGTTAGTGGAGAAAGCGAGGTGGAGAGAGCGAGCTGGGAGTGTGAGTAGAGAGAGCGAGTGGAGAGAGTGAGCTGGGAGTGTGAATGGAGAAAGGGAATGGAGAGAGTGAGCTGGGAGTGTGAGTGGAGAGAGCGAGCTGGGAGTGTGAGTGGAGAGAGCAAGCTGGGAGTGTGAGTGGAGAGAGCAAGCTGGGAGTGTGAGTGGAGAAAGCGAGTGGAGAGAGCGAGCTGGGAGTGTGAGTGGAGAGAGCGAGCTGGGAGTGTTAGTGGAGAAAGCGAGCTGGGAGTGTGTGGAGAAAGCGAGTGGAGAGAGCGAGCTGGGAGTGTTAGTGGAGAGAGCGAGCTGGGAGTGTGAGTAGAGAGAGCGAGTGGAGAGAGCGAGCTGGGAGTGTGAGTGGAGAAAGGGAATGGAGAGAGCGAGCTGGGAGTGTGAGTGGAGAGAGCGAGCTGGGAGTGTGAGTGGAGAGAGCAAGCTGGGAGTGTGAGTGGAGAAAGCGAGTGGAGAGAGCGAGCTGGGAGTGTGAGGAGAAAGCGAGTGGAGAGAGCGAGCTGGGAGTGTGAGTGGAGAGAGCGAGTGGAGAGAGCGAGCTGGGAGTGTGAGTGGAGAGAGCGAGCTGGGAGTGTGAGTGGAGAGAGCGAGTGGAGAGAGCGAGCTGGGAGTGTGAGTAGAGAGAGCGAGTGGAGAGTGAGCTGGGAGTGTGAGAGATGGAGAGAGTGAGCTGGGAGTGTGAGTGGAGAGAGCGAGCTGGGAGTGTGAGTGGAGAGAGCAAGCTGGGAGTGTGAGTGGAGAGAGCAAGCTGGGAGTGTGAGTGGAGAGTGGAGAGCGAGCTGGGAGTGTGAGTGGAGAGAGCGAGCTGGGAGTGTGAGTGGAGCGAGCTGGGAGTGTGGAGATGGAGAGAGCGAGCTGGGAGTGTGAGTGGAGAGAGCGAGCTGGGAGTGTGAGTGGAGAGAGCGAGTGGAGAGAGCGAGCTGGGAGTGTGAGTGGAGAAAGGAATGGAGAGAGCGAGCTGGGAGTGTGAGTGGAGAGAGCGAGCTGGGAGTGTGAGTGAGAGAGCGAGCTGGGAGTGTGAGTGGAGAAGCGAGTGGAGAGAGCGAGCTGGGAGTGTGAGGAAGGAGTGGAGAGAGCGAGCTGGGAGTGTGAGTGAGAGCGAGTGGAGAGCGAGCTGGGAGTGTGAGTGGAGAGCGAGCTAGGAGTGTGAGTGGAGAGAGCGAGCTGGGAGTGTGAGTGGAGAGAGCGAGCTGAGAGTGTGAGTGGAGAAAGCGAGTGGAGAGAGCGAGCTGGGAGTGTGAGTGGAGAGAGCGAGCTGGGAGTGTGAGTGAGAGAGCGAGTGGAGAGCGAGTGGAGAGAGCGTAGCTGGGAGTGTGAGTGGAGAGAGCGAGCTGGGAGTGTGAGTGGAGAGAGCGAGTGGAGAGAGCGAGTGGAGAGAGCGTAGCTGGGAGTGTGAGTGGAGAGAGCGAGTTGGGAGTGTGAGTGGAGAGAGAGAGTGGAGAGAGTGAGCTGGGAGTGTGAGTGGAGAGAGAGAGTGGAGAGAGCGAAGCTGGGAGTGTTAGTGGAGAAAGTGAGCTGGGAGTGTGAGTGGAGAGTGAGTGGAGAGGCGTAGCTGGGAGTGTGAGTGGAGAGGCGAGTTTGGGTGTGAGTGGAGAGAGAGGAGAGAGCGAAGCTGGGAGTGTTAGTGAGAGAGCGAGCTGGGAGTGTGAGTGGAGAGAGCGAGGGGAGAGAGCGAGCTGGGAGTGTGAGTAGAGAGAGCGAGTGGAGAGAGTGAGCTGGGAGTGTGAGTGGAGAGGGCGAGTGGAGAGAGTGAGCTGGGAGTGAGAGTAGAGAGAGCGAGTGGAGAGAGCGAAGCTGGGAGTGTGAGTAGAGAGAGCAAGCTGGGAGTGAGAGGAATAGAATGAGAGAGAGCAGAAAAAGTTACAAATCGGAAGGATTTATATTACTTTGCTTTAGTAGCCTATCCAACTGTATTAAGAAGGAGTGGAGGAGAAAAGCATCATCCATGCTTAAATAAGAAAGTTTACTGTTTGTGAGCGGACAGCATTTTAGTCTCTAGAAGAAGGAAAGAAAATGGTCAGTTTTAGAAAAAAGGAAAAATAAAAGACACTCACTAAACGAAGAGAAGACCTGCAACCTGATAGCACTAAGTGGCCACTGAAACATCCAGAGTACCTCAAATAAAACCCCATCAAACGAGGCCTGACGGAGGAGAGAGGAGAAAGCTTCAACTGCAAGACCTGCAGAAGAGAGTCTCAGCCTTAGTATTGACCCAGTCATAGCAGGGGCTGAGAGCACCACAAAGAGACAATCTGGAAGGAGCAGTGGTGACGCTACACCTCAGCAACGTTCCTCTAAAGATGGAGATGGAGTTTGTTTGCTACAGATATGGAGAAGATGGACATAGATCTGCCAGATATAACTCTCCACAGAATCTCCCAAAAGCATGAAATAGCTGATCCGCACTCTGAAGCAGGGAAAGGCAGAGGGGACCAGTAGACTTGAGCTGCTACATTATGAAGGATCCTTCAGAAGTCAGATTGACAACCATATCCCTGTGGCTTAATCGGACCCTCTTCCATCACACCTGTAAAGATTAATGGACAGAAATGTAAAGCACTGCCAGACAGTTTCTCAGGTTACGATCTTCTTGAGAGCTGGTACAGCACGTTTTTAAGAGATCTGCCCATTCATTCAGTAGAAGGCTTGGCCATTTGGGGTCTCAGCAAAACCAGTCATCCTTACAAAGTATATATGATTGAGTTGGTGATGGCGCTGACTTGTTCAGTCACAAGGCCAACTGTGCGAACACTTTGCTAATCCATCTGCTTTGTCAAAAAGTGTATTGACAACAGCACAGAGCGTGAAGACACATGAAGACCCCCAGGTTTGATACAGTGAAGAAATGAGGACCCCCAGGTTTGATACAGTGAAGAAATGAGGACCCCCAGGTTTGATACAGTGAAGAAATGAGGACCCCCAGGTATGATACAGTGAAGAAATGAAGACCCCCAGGTTTGATACAGTGAAGAAATGAGGACCACCAGGTTTGATACAGTGAAGAAATGAGGACCACCAGGTTTGATACAGTGAAGAAATGAGGACCCCCAAGTTTGATACAGTGAAGAAATGAGGACCCCCAGGTTTGATACAGTGAAGAAATGAGGACCCCCAGGTTTGATACAGTGAAGAAATGAAGACCCCCAGGTTTGATACAGTGAAGAAATGAGGACCCCCAGGTTTGATACAGTGAAGAAATGAGGACCCCCAGGTTTGATAGTGTGAAGGAATGAAGACCCCCAGGTTTGATACAGTGAAGGAATAAAGACGCCCTAGCTTTGATACAGTGAAGAAATGAGGACCCCCAGGTTTGATACAGTGAAGAAATGAGGACCCCCAGGTTTGATACAGTGAAGAAATGAAGACCCCCAGGTTTGATACAGTGAAGAAATGAGGACCCCCAGGTTTGATACAGTGAAGAAATGAGGACCCCCAGGTTTGATAGTGTGAAGGAATGAAGACCCCCAGGTTTGATACAGTGAAGGAATAAAGATGCCCTAGCTTTGATACAGTGAAGAAATGAGGACCCCCAGGTTTGATACAGTGAAGTAATGAAGACGTCCTAGCTTTGATACAGTGGAAGGAGACAAAGCCTTTGATTGTCACAACGGGGAGCAAGCTTAGCGTTACTTGCAATGTAGACATCTGGTTTCTGCTTCTTCAGTCTGAGGAAGATAGAAGAGCCTACCTCAAAATGCCTTCTGAATTC
This sequence comes from Acipenser oxyrinchus oxyrinchus, assembly GCA_030684275.1. NCBI lineage: Eukaryota > Metazoa > Chordata > Actinopteri > Acipenseriformes > Acipenseridae > Acipenser > Acipenser oxyrinchus. The sequence goes on from CM060260.1 coordinate 13,717,841, forward strand.
ACAACATCTTCAGCTTCAATCTGAAACATTTCATTGGTTCCTCTCACAAAGTTCAGCATTTTGATTGGCTCAGCTGTCCGCCACCTTTGCCAGGATCCTCCCCGCATATAATGGCAATAAATTAACTTTGGGAGAGGAGCTGGGAACCAATTAAATGTTTCTGATTGAACAGGTTGGATTTTAGTAGCTGATGCTGTGAATTCAGAAGACATTTTGACAGAAAGACATGACTCATAACTGATGTGAAATGAAAATAACTGATTTATGATATGTTAATAAAAATATATGTTGAAAAGATTATGTTGAAAAGATACTGCAGGAACACGTACACCAAACCAGAAAGCTAGAGAAGGTTGTTCAAGCTTGTTGAGCCTCTTGCTCCTCCGGATTACTGCAATCTGCAGAGAGTAGTCAGATATAAGGTACAGTAGTCTCTGCGTATAGGAACACCTCATAAGATAACACTTTGTCTAGGAGCACACCCTTGTGGTGAAACACATTTTTCCCATTGTAAATGCTCTGCCTAAAGGTACAGGAACTTCGCTTAAAAGAACACCTTTTTGGCACTGCTAGAGATTCGTTCAAACTGATAAGTACTGTTTTCTAACCTGATAACTCATGTGGCAAAGTGGTTTATAGTGTGCAGGTGTAGAGGTGATGCTGGGCTTCAAACAATGACAAACACAGTTCTGGTGATATGATGGTTTTTATTTTTAATCTAATGGTCGAAACTGACCAACAGAAACTGTAATGAAATACAGGCAGCATCCAATGCTTGGTACTGCGCTCGATAAATAATGCACTGGGCAGTCCCAAATAATAACACACAAAAATAGACACACACAGACAAAACATACACGGTCACCAGTCCTATAGTGAGTGCAATAGTGCTCGTGGTGAATATAAATACAGTGTGCTTTAGTGCAGTGATGTTCCGGGTGGGTGCTGGCCTCTGGCGACAGTTTTGGAATGTTTTTATCCGTCTAACAAACAAACAAGCAACACTTTAGACAAACAAAACAAAACACTCACGATACAATAATACGGGTCCTTCCAGTCTCAATACAAATACTCAAAATGAACAGAGTCTCGCCCCCTTCCAGGCTGGCTGACTTCCCTTGAACCCTGGGAAAGAACTGTCAGACCAGCCCATCCAGAGGACTCTGTTCTTGCTGCTTAGAGCCCTCACAGGTCGGGAGGGAGATTTACAACCAAGATTCATTGTATTTCTGTCACACTCATCATCATCAAACTTAAATTCAAATAGTTTATTCAATCTTTTCAAATGTGACTTGTCATTGCGTGCGTGTCTGAGGCACATGGATTGGTTTATTCAATCTTTCCAGAACCGCCGTCATATCATTAAATTATTCTGTATTCTGATTTCCACGAGTGCACCTCATCGCTACAAAATGGCATGTAAACAAACGGCAAAATGTGCCACTGTTTCTCTTGCTACAAAACGCTGGAAATTATTCGAGCTCCTGAAAAAAACCTAAAATCAGACACAAGTCGCTGAGCAATTTGGTGTTTTCTGTTCTGGTGAGTTGCTTCACTATTCTGTTAAATAATTTTGTGCATGTCTTGAATATTGCTCCTGTACAGGTATTCATAATTAATCTTGAGCTGCTGCTGCATTTTTAACGTGTGTCAGGGTGCTGTGTTAATTTAATATGACAGTTATTTTATTAACATTATTTTGTCAGTTACTTTATTATAATAGTTTATTAACATACACTTGCCTATTGCTTTTCTCTTATCATGTTCATTTCATATGTTGATGCACATGCGTCATGACAAGTAATACATATTTATTTATTTATTTATTTATTTATTTATTTATTCATATTGTGTCTGATGGTAAACTCTGTCTTAAAGAACACTTTGGCTAAGAGAACACTTCGCTTGCTTCCCAAGGGGTGTTCTCTTAGCCGGAGACTACTGTACTGTATTCTGTCATAGTTGTTAATGGCAACACAGTTCAGGCTACTGAATAATTGAAATCTTATAAGTCTGTTCTTAAATAGGCCAGTGTCTGTTTTCATGAGGCAATACATTTATGCTATATACACAAGGCTTTACAATGTATTTACTGGTTCATTAATATACCTGTACTACCACTCATTTAAACTTGAAACTGAAAAGAATGTTGTCATATTGAAAACGACGACAGTGTTTTTAGTTTCTGTGCCCAAAAGAGTTAAACTACTTTTAAAAATCAGCTTGCTGTCTGTCCCCAATTGGGTTGATTTCATAAAGAGGTCAAATTAGAGCTCAACAACATGAAAACTGACAGAAAACAAAACCACAAGCAAACCAATGAGACAGTGTAGCAGAGTGCTGGGATTCCAGCTTAGCCAATGTTCTGTGAAGAAAGGAAATATCCATCTGATACACTGTAAACACAACACCAAGGTGATCTTTTGCTTTTTTTTTTTTAAATTTGTAATCACCAATAATTAGTTCTCGTTTTCTCCCCAATTTGGAAAGCCCAATTGTTTTTTATTTCAACCCGGCTCATGTGTGCCTTCTTTTCACTCTGCAGGCCCGCCATGCAGCCAGCTCAGAGTTACAGCATCAGTGGACCACGCAGCTCACAGGCAGTCCCACAGATGCCCGGCCAGTCTGCAGGGGTCGCTGGTGCGCGGTGAGCAGAGGACACTCTGGCCGACCTAAGCCCTCCCCACCCGGGCGCCACTCAGCCAATTGTGCACCGCCCCCTGGGAACTCCCGTCCACAGTCTGCAGTGGAATAGCCTGGACTCGAACCAGCGACCTCCAGGCTCTAGAGCACATCCTGCACTCCACTCAGAGCGCCTTGACCGGACGTGCCACTCAGGAGCCCCTTTTTTTCTGTTTTTGAGGGTGCCTCACTCACATGTCTAATATTTTACTACTTTCAGATCCCAAATCCCAAAGATTGGTGGGGTCAGCCTTAGGGACAGTGTGAACAAGGCAATGCACAGGTACACTTACAATACACATATTATTAATGCCTTAAGATAGTACCATAACAATTCTTTTTTTTCTAATTCTTGGTGTTGACTTCATTAACAAGTAAGATTTATATTTGTGATATGTAATAACTCGCACAGAGGATATGCATAGTTGAAAGTGGTCTATGAAGGGTCACATTTGCATCTTTTCTTTTCATGGTTTTTAATTCCACATTGTGACAGAGTAGCCGAGTAGTGACGTTCCCAGACCAGAAAGCTGACAGAGACACACAGGCAGATACTTCAGGTGAAAAGCTTATTGGTGCGCTGTTTTTATTCACACAAAAATTAAATAAATATTTAAACAAAAGCAACACTCACAAAGCAAAATAAAAGTTTAAACAAAAACAGATCTCGAACACTGACACCAAAATAAACAAGTACCGTGCTGGTGCTTCCAGCACGATGTAGCGATTGTTATCCGTTTCACTTTCCGTTTAGTTTTTCGCTCTCTCTCGCACACATGTTCCTCCTCTCGAACACCCACCACTGAACAACAAAGCTGCAGGCTTTTATAATGGTGACCCTCTCCAGATTAGCAATAAATTAATCAATTAATTAATCCGGAGATGGTCACCTTCTGCACAGGGTTTTAGTTTGCATGGCTGACAGTCAATGATCACTCACTGCCGCCCATGCATTTGCACGAGCTGTCTGGCAGAGACGATCTACTACCATCGCATCTGCCAGACCACATCCAAACCAAACAATAACAATAAAACAGCGTGTTTTAACTAAACACAAAATACATTTAAACTAGAGTTGCCAGCAACTTTACGGCTTCCAGTACCAATACCAATACCAGTACCAAACACTTTACCAAATAGTGCAAAATGCCATTATTACATAGTAACTATGACCCTATGTGCACTCTATAAGGAGTTATAAGCCAGTTTTACATTTGATCTTTAGGAAAGGTCAGAGGTCATGGGCAATGGCATTTTTTATAGAGCATACATGGGTTACTATATGTGTTCCATAGTAACCATGGCCCTATCTGCACTCTATAAGGAGTTATTAGCCAGTTTTGTATGTTAATGAGGTCATCCAACATGGCCTCAAAGTTTTTTTTATTGTAGCAACTTCCCTTGAATGACCTTTAAAGACAACCACACTAGGTTCAATCGGACTAGCGGTTTGTGAGAAGAATATCTTTGTAGTTTGTGATTATGACGTCTGTACCGTGCGGTTATGATGTCATGCAGCATGGCCGCCATACCACACAACCTATCAGCTTCTTATGAACACCAGTTAATCTTGGACTATCCCTCAACAACTTTACCAACTTTCAGCACTCTGCAATAAGTGGTTTTCGAAAGACAAATTTTTACATTTAGGCAAAATTGTTTTTTTTCAATCCAATATGGCGGCCAAACCATGTGACCTACGACACGATCAATTAACATCTACCAACTTCCCATAAGCATCTACCATCCTACTGAATTTTGTCAGTTTTCAAGCAACTTTTGGCAGAAAGAAGAAGAAGAAGGAGAAGAGGAGGAGGAAGAAGAAGAGGAGGGAGGAGAAGAGGAGGAGGAAGAAAAAGAAGAGGAGGAAGAAGAAGGAGAAGAGGAGGAAGAAGAAGGAGAAGAGGAGGAAGAAGGAGAAGAAGAAGAAGAAGAAGAAGAAGAAGAAGAAGAAGAAGAAGAAGCCCAGCAATAACAATAGGCTTCCCAGCCCTATGGGCCTGGAAGCCTAATAAAACAATCACATCACCTGTTTAAAAAAAACATAAAACAATACATTTGAAATCATAATACATTCTTCTGTCACCAATAAACACCAAACAATACATTTGAAATCATAACAATACATTCACTCGTGCTAAACAAACACAACACATTTATTTACATACAGTGCTTTGCCCTGCCCCCGATAATGATGTGCAGGGCTCTCTTCTGCCCCGCCACACACATATAAAAAATCTAATTTGTCCTTTTCTTTATCCGACGTAATTCAACAGAATACTGGCTAATGAGGTGATGGCACAGATGAATATAAAGGGAAACAAGCAAAACAGCGTTTGGTGGGACAGCTTTGTTTAACGTGGTCACAGGTAATACTTTGCTAGGTTATATGCTTAAACAACTATGCAATATTGACAGTACTGGTTGCTAATTTTTAAATTCACTTCTAGGTGTGTTTTTTTGTGGGATTCCTAACTGGTTGTGCTTGTACAATGGGATGTTAGGGTTTGGTGGTTGGGGAGGGGAGGGGGGGGGTTCCTAACTTCCATTGCTGTGCTGATGATACCCAGCTATATTTGTCCCTAAAACCAAGAATTTCTTCTGCCTGGGTGTCATTAGCTACTTGCTTTACAGACATGGATGTCACAACATTTTCTAATGTTGAATTCAGATAAAACAGAGGTTATGCTAGTTATGCTAGAACGGATGCGCCACTCGGGAGCTCATACTATACTATTATTGATATTCATCTGTTTGAGTTGTTTTATTTATGTGTATCTGTAACAAAAAGACATTTGTGAAAAATAAAACAAAACAGCTAATTCTGATTCATTAACGCCGGGGAGCTGGACTGCGTTCAGAGGTGATTTACACTTACCAGGGTAGGGCCCCTTTCACATACCATTTGCCTTTACAATGAGAATTATTTCAGAAAAAAGGTTATCAATTAAAAAAAAAAATCTACAGTATCTATATATCTATCTGTATATTTTGATATGATATCAATATCGTTCAATATTGATAATAATTTCCATATCACCATATCGTGGGATTAAAAAAAAAAAATTCACGTACGCTCACAGTGACATTCTTTTTATTGCTAATACTGCTGAAAACACAAACGCAGTGTAATTAAGTTTATTTAATATTAAGATACAGCAAACCCCATACATACCAATCATTCTCAGTCTCGTAGGCAAACGCCGCACATGAAGTATTATTAACCATTTTATTCCATTGATTGGCATTTTTCTTTTTCTAAGAACCTGATTTACAATGTATTTAAAAGATTCAATAGCTATAAATGAAGAAAAACAACAAATCCACAACCTGTGTCCCCTCTCTGGTGTGCTCAACTCCTGTTTCTTCATCTGTTTCCTATCACCGACCAATCCCTTACCGGAAACTACATCCTGTTTTCAAAAAGTGTGCGCATCAACTAATAACAGAGGCAGAAGTGTTAAAGGGACGAGGAGCTCTTAAAATAAACAAATCCCCTGGGCCGGATGAGATCCTTCCAATAGTACTCAAAGAAATGAAAGAAGTTATTTACAAACCGCTAACATGCAACAGTCTCTTGACACAGGGGTTGTACCGACAGACTGAAGAATTACAAACGTAATACCGATCCACAAAAAGGGAAACAAAACTGAACCAGGTAACAACAGACCAATAAGCCTGACTTCTATTATATGTAAACTTATGGAAACTATAATAAGATCCAAAATGGAAAATTAAGTATATGGTAACAGTATCCTGGGAGACAGTCAGCATGGTTTTAGGAAGGGGAGATCATGTCTAACTTACTTGCTTGATGCAACATCGATGCAACATCGACAATGGATAATTGTAAAGCATATGACATGGTTTATTTATATTTCCAGAAAGCTTTTGACAAAGTCCCGCATAAAAGATTAATTCTCAAACTGAACGCAGTAGGGATTCAAGGAAATGCATGCACATGGATTAGGGAGTGGTTAATGTAGAAAACAGAAAATACTGATTAGAACGAGGTAACCAGTGGAGTACCACAGGGATCAGTATTAGGTCCTCTGCTATTCCTAATCTACATTAATGATTTACATTCTAGTATAGTAAGCAAACTTGTTAAATTTGCAGACGACACAAAAGTAGCAGCAAAGGTCATTCAAAATGATCTAGACAGCATTCAGAACTGGGCAGACACATGGCAAATGTACTGCACACAAGCAATAAAACTGTACATTATAAATATCATATGGGAGATACTGAAATTGAAGAAGGAATCTATGAAAAAGACCTAGGAGTTTATGTTGACTAAGAAATGTCTTCATCTAGACAATGTGGGGAAGCTATAAAAAAGGCCAACAAGATGCTTGTATATATTGTGAAAAGTGTTGATTTTAAATCAAGGGAAGTAATGTTAAAACTTTACAATGCATTAGTAAGACCTCATCTAGAATATTGTGTTCAGTTCTGGTCACCTCATTACAAAAAGGATATTACTGCTCTAGAAAGAGTGCAAAGAAGAGCAACCAGAATTATCCTGGGTTTAAAAGGCATGTCGTATGCAGACAGGCTAAAATAATTGAATCTATTTAGTCTTGAACAAAGAAGACTACGGGGTGATCTGATTCAAGCATTCAAAATTCTAAAAGGTATAGACAATGTCAACCCAGGGGACTTTTTCGACCTGAAAAAAGAAACAAGGACCAGGGGTCACAAATGGAGATTAGATAAAGGGTCATTCAGAACAGAAAATAGGAGGCACTTTTTTGCACAGAGAATTGTGAGGGTCTGGAACCAATTCCCCAGTAATGTTGTTGAAGCTGACACCCTGGGATCCTTCATGAAGCTGCTTGATGAGATTCTGGGATCAATAAGCTACTAACAACCAAACGAGCAAGATGGGCCGAATAGCCTCCTCTCGTTTGTAAACTTTCTTATGTTCTAATTAAAAAACAGGATTGTCTTTTTTAAAAGGATACACACCTAAAAACAAACTTATCACAAACAAACATAATAAACAGGAAAATCGGTTAAAATAATTTGATATATATTCTTCCATTCAGAACGTGCTCACAAGGCACCAAACGCTATTTGCGTGCTTCATTAAGCAATATTGGGATTATTTTGAGATATGCGCATGCGTCAGTGTGGTTCATTGCATTTTTTCCATGTGCATACATAAGAACATAAGAACATAAGAAAGTTTACAAACGAGAGGAGGCCATTCAGCCCATCTTGCTTCTTTATATATATACAGTATATATATATATATATATATATATATATATATATATATATATATATATATATATATATATATATATATATCACAATTTATTTCCTTCTATATTGCAAATGAATGTATTATTGTATTTTACTTTGCAGTAGCTTCAGTATGTTTTTATAACCTTGCTTATAAAAACAACTAAACTACAAAGTAAGTTTAGGAGTCCCCTGAAGTAATTTGAAACATTAAATAAATGGTGTCACTAAAAAATAATAATAACAATGAAGCGGTCTCTACCCCCTCATATTGAATAGGATTTCTGTTTTAATGTACTAGTCTGACTGGAATTGAGTACTGAATACTATTTCTATTTGTTGTGCAACATTTGACTATTATTTTGTACATTTCAAATATATAAATAAAGTAATTTCAACCAAAAGTCCACTAGTTTTTTTAACATTTTAATTCTAGGTTGAATCAACAGATATTGGTTGGATTTGCTAATGAAACCGACACTGAATCAATGTTGTCACTTCAATGTCGCTATCCAACGTTGAATCAGTGTTCTTTCCAATGTATTTTTCCTGCTGGACTTCTGCATTGTCTAATACTGCTGCTTGTGTTAAAGGAGTGCTGTATTCGTTTTTCATTAAGAGCTCATTGGCTCTGCATGCTGTATTTGAACTCCTGCTTTCACACAGGAGACTGGACTCCTGTTACTATGGTAATACTGACACTTGCTTGACGCATGAAACACAGGCCCAACTCACATCTTTAATTAAGCAGAACCACTAAATTGTTTTCTAATTGCAAATTGTCACCAGGGAGGGAGACGGAGGGAGGTAATGCTGATGGCTTGAGAACAAGGCATTCTGCTTCAGTAAATCAGACTCGAGAAAAATAGCAAACCCTCCCTTGCCAGTTTCAAATACCAGTGCTGTGTAAACCAGCTCAATAAGGGGGACATGAATCTTCTGTCGCAAATGTATGGGCTGGCACTGGCCCATCCCTTAATAACATGATTGTGTACCCAGTCATTATACAAGAAACCTCCAGATGCAACTAATCATTTGTGTAATGGGAAAAGATCCAAAGGTCAAAACCCTATAGGTTTCTTATGTATTATTTGCATCAATATGAATAAAAGTGTATGGCACCGGTGTTGTAACCGATAGTGCCTCCCTGAGGCATTATAAGACAGAATAAACCCATCCGATCCTGCCTCTAGTATGATAGTGCCTCCCAGAGGCATTATAAGACAGAATAAACCCATCCAATCCTGCCTTCCGTATGATAGTGCCTCCCTGAGGCATTATAAGACAGAATAAACCCATCCGATCCTGCCTCTAGTATGATAGTGCCTCCCTGAGGCATTATAAGACAGAATAAACCCATCCGATCCTGCCTCTAGTATGATAGTGCCTCCCTGAGGCATTATAAGACCGAATAAACCCATCCAATCCTGCCTTCCGTATGATAGTGCCTCCCTGAGGCATTATAAGACAGAATAAACCCATCCGATCCTGCCTCTAGTATGATAGTGCCTCCCTGAGGCATTATAAGACCGAATAAACCCATCCAATCCTGCCTTCCGTATGATAGTGCCTCCCTGAGGCATTATAAGACAGAATAAACCCATCCGATCCTGCCTCTAGTATGATAGTGCCTCCCTGAGGCATTATAAGACAGAATAAACCCATTCAATCCTGCCTCTATTATGATAGTGCCTCCCTGAGGCATTATAATACAGGGAGACACTATCAGATAGGCGAATACTTAGACCCTTTCATCAATAACCAATTACACCTGCTGAAAATAACAGAGCGGATTTAGGTTAATTTCAACCGTTTAGCATTATTATTATAATTTTTTACATGTTTAAACCTTTAGAATAAATATCTGAATATTTGAAAAGTATAATAACTATGTGGAAAAAGAGTCAAATCATTTTAATTTGTATTACAAATCATTCATAAGATAATTAATGACATGACTCGAAGGCGATTCACACCCCCTGACTAGGTGGCAGTAGCACATGGAAAAGGCAGCCAGTGTTCACTGCAAAAGGCAGCCAGTGTTCACTGCGACAGCGTGTGGAAGCGACAGTGTGGGCAAGTACAGCGCAGTTAGAAGCAGTTTGAAAGCAGGTTGACACCTGCAGAAGCTAAACTGAACTGAACTGAAAAAAAATAAATAAATAAAAACATAATAAAACATGGTCTTCAAGCCAGTAATCTGTGACAACTGCATGATGTGGGAAATCCGAGAAAACCCAACAGAGCTCAACCAAGTGTGTGTAAAGTGCTACACGATCCAGGACTTGCTTCAACAAGTAAGTCTGTTAGAAATGGAGCTGGAGGAAATGAGACAGCGAAAGGAGCTTGATGAGCTGACACACCCACAATTCATGGAAGTCTGTACCCCTAGCAGACTGAAAGCCACCAGGGAGATGGAAGAGAGTCAAAACAGCTAGGTTCAGATAGGCAGAAGCAGGGAAAAAAAGAAACTTTGTCAAACACAGCCACCAGAAATCCAAACATCCAACAAATTTGAGCCACTTCAACATTTAGATGACCAAAACCAACATCAAGAGAACGAAAGGAACAACATCCAGGACCCTATAAACAATGCTGGCCAGGCAGCAAAAAGAAGGGAGGTTCATGATTGTTGGGGACTCCATATTGAGAAACACAGCAAGTTCAGTTCGCAGTTTGGACCCCCTTACTACAACAGTGTGCTGCCTTCCAGGAGCCTCTGTCAAGCACATCACTGAGAACGTGGACAGCCTCCTAGAACGAACAGGAGAAGACCCGGTAGTAGTCGTCCACATCAGTACAAACAATATTGGAAGAGACAGGCCAAGATCCCTGCAAAACAAATTCAGAGAGCTAGGAATGAAATTAAAAGACAAGACCAAAACTGTGGTATTTTCTGGGATATTGCCGGCACCTTGCAAAGGACCATATGGACAGCTGGAAATACAAAATCAAAATGCATGGCTGAAATCGTGGTGCACACAGGAAGGCTTCACCTTTCTTGAACATTGGAGCACATTTTACAACAAGGACTATCTATATAGGTGGGACGGACTGCACTTAAACAGAATGGGAACCAATCTACTCGGAGAAAGGATCATTGAGGAGGTCCAGAAGCATTTAAACTAGAAAGGAAGGGGGGGAGAAAACAAAAAAACAGAAGGGAGACCACATAAAAACAAGGGCAACAACTCAGGTAAGACAACTATTAAATGTATTTATCTTAATGCTAGAAGTGTCAGAAACAAAATGTTAGAACTTGAAGCTACTGCTCTAACAAGTAACTACGATGTGATAGGTGTTACAGAAACTTGGTTGTCTGAGAGTGATGGAGACAAATATAATATTAGTGGGTACACACTGTATAGGAAAGACAGGCAGGACAGAAGAGGCGGAGGGGTAGCGCAATACATAAGAAATAGTCTTGAAGCCCAGGTGTTAAATCTGGAGAAAGAAAACAAAGCCGAATCAATATGGGTCAGAATAATGGACAAAAATTCAAAGGGCATAATAATAGGCGCATGTTATAGACCGACAAATTCAGACACTGAGCAAAATAATCTGTTATACAATGACATTCGAAATGCGTGTAGAAAAGGAGAAGCCATACTAATGGGAGATTTCAACTTCCCCCGTATAAAATGGGAGAACCCGGTGGGGAGCACGACGGACGAAATTGAAATGGTGGAAATGACAAATGACCACAGAAAAAGGATGGCTGTTTTTTAAAAATGTAGTACCAGAGGCGCAAAACAATTACATCCCAAAAGTAGACAAATCTAAATCTAAAACAAAATGGCCAAAATGGTTTAGTAGATCAATTTTAAAAAATATTCAGCGAAAAAAGGCACTTTACAGAGTGTTTAAAAGGGACCAAAAACAAAGTACACAGAAAGAGTACTTGGAACTGCAAATGCAAGTCAAAAAGGAAGTTAGAAAGGCTAAGAGAGAGATAGAAATCAACATTGCTAAGGGGGCTAAAACCAATTCCAAAATGTTTTTCCAATATTATAACAGCAAGAGAACATTCAAAGAGGAGGATAAATGTCTAAGAGACACAAATGGCAAAATCATAGATGAAGAAAAAAAATAGCAAATATATTAAATGATTTACTTTTCACAGGTTTTTACAAAGGAGGACACGCACAACATGCCCCACATGTCGACCTGTTCCTATCCAATTTTAAATAACTTTAGCATAACAGAGGAAGAAGTGTTAAAGGGACTCGGAGCTCTTAAAATAAACAAATCCCCTGGGCTGGATGAGATCCTCCCAATAGTACTCAAAGAAATGAAAGAAGTTATTTACAAACCGCAAACCAAGATCATGCAACTGTCTCTTTACACAGGGGTTGTACAGACAGACTGGAAAATTGCAAACGTAATACCGATCCACAAAAAGGGAGACAAAACCAAACCAGGTAACTACAAACCAATAAGCCTGACTTCTATTGTATGTAAACTTATGGAAACTATAATAAGATCTAAAATGGAAAATTACCTATATGGTAAAAATATCCTGGGAGACAGTCAGCATGGTTTTAGAAAAAGGAGATCGTGTCTAACTAACCTGCTTGAGATTAATTCTCAAACTGAACGCAGTAGGGATTCAAGGAAATGCATGCACATGGATTAGGGAGTGGTTAACATGTAGAAAACAGAAAGTACTGATTAGAGGAGAAACCTCAAAATGGAGCGAGGTAACCAGTAGTGTACCACAGGGATCAATATTAGGTCCTCTGCTATTCCTAATCTACATTAATGATTTAGATTCTGGTATAGTAAGCAAACCTGTTAAATTTGCAGACGACACAAAAATAGGAGGAGTGGCAAACACTGTTGCAGCAGCAAAGGTCATTCAAAATGATCTAGACAGTATTCAGAACTGGGTGGACACATGGCAAATGACATTTAATAGAGAAAAGTGTAAAGTATTGCACGCAGGCAATGAAAATGTGCATTATAAATGTCATATGGGAGATACTGAAATTGAAGAAGGGATCTATGAAAAAGACCTAGGAGTTTATGTTGACTCAGAAATGTCTTCATCTAGACAGTGTGGGGAATCTATAAAAAAGGCCAACAAGATGCTTGGATATATTGCGAGAAGTGTTGAATTTAAATCAAGGGAAGTAATGTTAAAACTTTACAATGCATTAGTAAGACCTCACCTAGAATATTGTGTTCAGTTATGGTCACCTCGTTACAAAAAGGATATGCTACTCTAGAAAGAGTGCAAAGAAGAGCAACCAGAATTATCCCGGGTTTAAAAGGCATGTCGTATGTAGACAGGCTAAAAGAATTGAATCTATTCAGTCTTGAACAAAGAATACTACTCGGTGATCTGATTCAAGCATTCAAAATCCTAGGGGTCCAAACCACGGGTCCCAAATGGAGATTATTATTATTATTATTATTTGTTTATTTAGCAGACGCCTTTATGCAAGGCGACTTACAGAGACTAGGGTGTGTGAACTATGCATCAGCTGCAGAGTCACTTACAATTACGTCTCACCTGAAAGACAGAGCACAAGGAGGTTCAGTGACTTGCTCGGGGTCACACAATGAGTCAGTGGCTGAGGTGGGATTTGAACCGGGGACCTCCTGGTTACAAGCCCTTTTCTTTAACCACTGGACCACACAGCCTCCTATGTGTGGTCCAGTGGTTAAAGATTAGATAAAGGGGCATTCAGAACAGAAAATAGGAGGCACTTTTTTTACGCAGAGAATTGTGAGGGTCTGGAACCAACTCCCCAGTAATGTTGTTGAAGCTGAGAGCCTGGGATCCGTCAAGAAGCTGCTTGATGAGATTCTGGGATCAATAAGCTACTAACAACCAAACGAGCAAGATTGGCTGAATGGCCTCCTCTCGTTTGTAAACTTTCTTATGTTCTTATGTTCTTATGTTCTTATGTTCTTATGTTCTTATGCTTGATGCATTTCATTTTTCTATGGGTAACCCTTTTAAAACTGATGATTGCAGCCTGCTCTGTCTCAGAAGTGGTTTACAGGGGCTCCCGAGTGGCGCATCCGGTAAAGGCGCTCCGCATGGAGTGCAGGATGTGCTCTACAGCCTGGACGTCGCCGGTTCGAGTCCAGGCTATTCAACAGCCGACTGTGGACAGGAGCTCCCAGGGGGTAGCGCACAATTGGCCGAGCGTCGCCCAGGGGGGTGGAGGGAGGGTTAGGTCGGCCAGGGTGTCCTCGGCTCACCGTGCACCAGCGACCCCTGTAGTCTGGCTGGGCGCTTGCAGGCTTGCCTGTAAGCTGCCTGAGAGCTGTGTTGTCCTCCGACGCTGTAGCTGTTGGGTGGCTGCATGGTGAGTCCGCAGTGTGAAAAAAAGCGGTTGGCTGACGGCACAGCTTCGGAGGACAGTGTGTGTTCGTCTTTGCCCTACCGAGTCAGCGTAGGGCTGGTAGCAGTGAGCTGAGCTCAAAATATAATTGGCTATTCTAAATTGGGAGAAAATAATAAAAATAATTTATAAAAAAAAAAAAAAGAAGTGGTTGAAAATCTTGCTGTAAAGCGATGCATACGATTGTATAGTTTTGAGAGATGTTCGTGCTACTAGTTTTATAAATTCAGTGACATTTTCAGTCTCCAAAACTTTTTAAACTGTTTCAGAGAAGGGCTTTTTAAACCCTAACAATGTTTATAAACACTGCCCAGGCTGTAATTTCAAGAAATTGTGTTCATTGTAATGAAGAATCATCTTTGATATGTAGTTATATAATTGAAACTCAGAATCCCTTCACACAGAATCGCTTGCTGTCACACAGAATCCCATCACACAACAGCATGCCTAGCAACTGAAGAAAGTCCTGCATGGAAAAACCCAATCAATCAATCTTCAATCAATCAATCATTTATTTACTCAGATGAGTCAGTTTCAATGACAACCTGGCCAATAGGCTCACAAAACTGCAGCAGCTTTCACAAAAATTACAAACAGAAGCAACAAATAAGACAGTGACCAGCATTACAGACAAGTGTTCCAGTATAACAGGTGGTAATGAGGTGCAGAAACAGTAGATCATTTAACATTTAAAGTGTCCACCTGTTGTAGCTGAAGTGGTCAACAGCTATAAGAGCAGTTCCTCTTGACCTTCCTTTTGATGGGTATTGCAGCCAGGTTCTGTTGACTCTGGGTTTCACAATTGCTGTAATTTGAGCTTCATCCTTTATGGCCCTATAAACATCTGTTCTGTGTTTTTTGCCCTCACACAAAATCCCTGCTATCACACAGAATCCCTCGCCTTCACACAAAATCCCTGCTATCACACAGAATCCCTCGCCATCACAGAGAATCCCTTTGCCCAGAATTCCATCATGCAGAATCCCTTCACACAGAATCCCTGCTATCACACAGAATCGCCTGCAGTCACACAGAATCCCTACTATCACACAGAATCCTTGCTATCACACAGAATCGCCTGCAGTCACACAGAATCCCTACTATCGCACAGAATCTCTGCTATCACACAGAATCCCTTTGCACAAAATCGCTTCTTCACACAGAATCCCTTCACACAGAATCCCTGCTATCACACAGAATCCCTTCACACAGAATCCCTGCTATCACATAGAATTGCCTGCAGTCACACAGAATCCCTACTATCACACAGAATCTCTGCTATCACACAGAATCCCTTCGCTGCACAGAATCCCTTCACACAGAATCCCTGCTATCGCACAGAATCACTTCATACAGAATCACCTGCTGTCACACAGAATCCCTACTATCGCACAGAATCTCTGCTATCACACAGAATCCTTTTGCACAGAATTCCATCATGCAGAATCCCTTCGTACAGAATCCCTGCTGGCACACAGAATTCCTTCACACAGAATCACCTGCTGTCACACAGAATCCCTTTGCACAAAATCGCTTCTTCACACAGAATCCCTTCACACAGAATCCCTGCTATCACACAGAATCGCCTGCAGTCACACAGAATCCCTACTATCACACAGAATCCTTGCTATCACACAGAATCGCCTGCAGTCACACAGAATCCCTACTATCGCACAGAATCTCTGCTATCACACAGAATCCCTTTGCACAAAATCGCTTCTTCACACAGAATCCCTTCACACAGAATCCCTGCTATCACACAGAATCCCTTCACACAGAATCTCTGCTATCACATAGAATTGCCTGCAGTCACACAGAATCCCTACTATCACACAGAATCTCTGCTATCACACAGAATCCCTTCGCTGCACAGAATCCCTTCACACAGAATCCCTGCTATCGCACAGAATCACTTCATACAGAATCGCCTGCTGTCACACAGAATCCCTACTATCGCACAGAATCTCTGCTATCACACAGAATCCTTTTGCACAGAATTCCATCATGCAGAATCCCTTCGTACAGAATCCCTGCTGGCACACAGAATTCCTTCACACAGAATCACCTGCTGTCACACAGAATCCCTTTGCACAAAATCGCTTCTTCACACAGAATCCCTTCACACAGAATCCCTGCTATCACACAGAATCCCTTCACACAGAATCCCTGCTATCACATAGAATTGCCTGCAGTCACACAGAATCCCTACTATCACACAGAATCCCTACTATCACACAGAATCTCTGCTATCACACAGAATCCCTTCGCTGCACAGAATCCCTTCGCTGCACAGAATCCCTTCACACAGAATCCCTGCTATCGCACAGAATCACTTCATACAGAATCGCCTGCTGTCACAGAATCCCTTCACTCAGAATCCCTTCACTCAGAATCCCTTCACACAGAATCCCTTTACACAGACTCACCTGCTGTAACACAGAATTGGCTGCTGTCACACACAATCCCATCACCTGCTGTCAGATAGAATCGCATCGCACAGACTCGCTTGCTGCCACACAGAATCCCATCACACAGAATCGCCTGCTGTCACAGAATCCCATCACACAGAATCCCTTCGCACAGAATCCCTGCTATCACACAGAATCTCCACCATCACACAGAATCCCTTTGCACGGAATCCCTCGCCATCACACAGAATCTCTAGCATGGTTTTGAACTCTTTCTATTTAAAGGGGTACTTTAAATAATAAAAGCTATGATTTGGTGCCCCCATACTCAAGGAATGTGGTTCTGGTACGTACGTGACATAGCAGAGCTCAGAGCTATAACAGGCCGCCTCTGGCTCCCTGTGTGATAGATGCAGGGACTAAGGAGTGCTCCACTGTTCTAGTTATTAGATATTTCTCTTGGGATAGATTGTTGCTGTCTTCCCTCCTCCAACTCTAATATATAGCACAGACTCTTTTCACAGGATGTTTTCTCCTTATAATTGCCTGAAAGTAATGAGGTTCTGTGTCCTCCATTGATACTGCTTAGGAGGTAATGTAGTGGAATAGGAAATAGAAAGTAAGACAATTAAAGGGAATTGGAGTTCATTTCCAAGCCTCCCTGCTTTGTGTTTCATCACATTTCACAGGGCTTGCAATTCTCTGCTTCATCTTCTGCACTTCCCCTCTTGGGGAATGAGTAACTGCAATTCTCTGCTTCATCTTCTGCACTTCCCCTCTAGGGGAATGAGTAACTGCAATTCTCTGCTTCATCTTCTGCACTTCCCCTCTAGGGGAATGAGTAACTGCAATTCTCTGCTTCATTTTCTGCACTTCCCCTCTTGGGGAATGAGTAACTGCAATTCTCTGCTTCATCTTCTGCACTTCCCCTCTAGGGGAATGAGTAACTGCAATTCTCTGCTTCATCTTCTGCACTTCTTTAGGGGAATGAGTAACTGCAACTCTCTGCTTCATCTTCTGCACTTCTGTACTTCTGTGATGGGGTTCACACCGCCCCTGTATTATTATTTGTATATTTGTATGTTTTGTATTATCATTATTATATTATTATGATTAATTGTATTATTGCTGCGGCACGGACAAAATCTGCCACCATTATGTGTTCTTGTTTTTGTGTGTTTTTAGAACCTCGTGAAGATGCGTGACTGATCAGCTACTGAGTATTTAATTAGCTGACAGTCACGCATCCTTATTAAACTCATGCAGACTCTGGCCAAGGGGTAATAAGATAATAACTAGCTAGTTAACCCCTCGGCCATAATATAAAAGACCTGCAGATTGGCTGCACGGTTGTTGGATGTTCAGAGGAGGAGCGAGAGCAAGAGGAGCGAGAGAGAAAATTTAAAAAAAAAAAAACATATACAGGATCAGTGAAGGCATTTGCCCAGCCTGATCTGTATTGGCTGTTCATTTTGTGTTTGTGATTTGTTTTATTTCAAACATTTATTTTGCTCTGTGAGCAGTGTTTTTGTGTTTAAACTTTTTATTTAATTTTTTTGTATTTAAAATAAACACGACACAAACACCATTGCACTCTACCTGCAGTATCTGTTTCAGTTCCTGCTTCTGGCCTGACGTCACCACACACGCCAGCCTCTGACTCAGGCCAGAGAAAGGTACTGCAGGTTTTTTCTTTTTTTTGTGGTTTTTTTGAAAAATTAATTTTGAATGGAGGACAAGGAGGTAAAGGACTGGGAGGAGGAGTACCAACTGAGGGCCATGTTGAGGAACCTCGCGTCAGAGTTGTGCCCCGGCTGTGGGGCGTATGGGCACATGTTGGCCATATGCCCTACGCAGTATGAAGAGGAGGAACTAGCACCTGAGTGGGAGGAGCCCGGGCATCCAGCGCCCAGACGGGGGGACTGCAAGCATCCAGTGCCCAGACGGGGGGACCGCAAGCATCCAGTGCTCAGACGGGGGGACTGCGGGAATCCAAAGCCTGAGAGGCAGCTGTTCCCATCTCCACCAGCAGAGGAAGAGTGCCTGCTACCTCCACCAGCAGAGGAGGAGTGCCTGCTGTCCCCATCTCCACCAGCAGAGGAGGAGTGCCTGCTGTCCCCATCTCCACCAGCAGAGGAGGAATGCCTGCTGTCCCCATGTCCACCAGCAGAGGAGGAATGCCTGCTGTCACCATGTCAACCAGCAGAGTAAGAATGCCTGCTGTCCCCATGTCCACCAGCAGAGGAGGAATGCCTGCTGTCCCCATGTCCACCAGCAGAATAAGAATGCCTGCTGTCCCCATGTCCACCAGCAGAGTAAGAATGCCTGCTGTCCCCATGTCCACCAGCAGAGGAGGAATGCCTGCTGTCTCCATGTCAACCAGCAGAGGAGGAATGCCTGCTGTCCCCATGTCCACCAGCAGAGGAGGAATGCCTGCTGTCCCCATGTCCACCAGCAGAGGAGGAATGCCTGCTGTCCCCATGTCCACCAGCAGAGGAGGAATGCCTGCTGTCCCCATGTCCACCAGCAGAGGAGGAATGCCTGCTGTCCCCATGTCAACCAGCAGAGGAGGAATGCCTGCTGGTTGCGCCTTCAGAGCCGCACCCGTCCCCCGCAAGTGAGGGAGAGCCGCACCAGTCACCTGCGACAGAGGGAGAGCCGCACCAGTCCCCTGCAAGTGAGGGAGAGCCGCACCAGTCCCCTGCAAGTGAGGGAGAGCCGCACCAGTCCCCTGCAAGTGAGGGAGAGCCGCACCAGTCCCCTGCTCCAACCTCCGTCGCCAGGAGACTACACCCTGCTCCCACCTCCACCGCCAGGAGCAGAGCAGCAGGAGCTGCCTTTGCCTCCGCCACCTTCACCGGGAGGAGCAGAGCAGCAGGAGCTGCCTTGCTTATGGACT
Organism: Acipenser oxyrinchus oxyrinchus; assembly: GCA_030684275.1. Taxonomy (NCBI): domain Eukaryota; kingdom Metazoa; phylum Chordata; class Actinopteri; order Acipenseriformes; family Acipenseridae; genus Acipenser; species Acipenser oxyrinchus. The sequence continues at coordinate 13,737,436 of CM060260.1, forward strand.
GAACTCTCTCTTCGTAAGGCGTTATGATGGCACCTCACACGCTCCCCCGGCCGTCTTTTTCCTGCTTGTATTGTTTTCACAATCTTCTCTTTGGTCCTGCATGTGATGTCATTCCAGCCTGTTTTGATATCATCAGGTTTTCTTTTATTGGGGCGACTGCATTTACTTTATCAAGCATGTTCACCCAAATTTTGTTTCATTGACTTATTTTGCTACTTAATCTTCCCGTTCCAAATAGCTTTTCAAAATGTTTCATAACCTCTGTAGTTATAATGTCCATCTCCTCAAACATAAACCTTTAATTTCTCTGTCTGACTTTTCCTCTCTTTGTCTTTTTGCCAGGGGAAGTGTTTGGAGCGCTTACAGAAGCAGCATCAGTTAACATTCTGCCGTGTTTTGCAAGTTTGAAAAGTAGGCGTACCTTGTTGCCGCCCTCCTAATTGAAATGTTTTTTGCTATACTTTTTCAGGTCATTAGCAAACATTTGCATGTAGAATAACATGCATTTAAATGCTTATTGTGAATATGGTAGAAAAAGATCTGTGAAAATAATCTGCTCGTGTCAATAGAACGTCGTTTGCTCATGACGCTAATGAGTTGAGTGAATGCCGCCCAATATGTAGAGATGGTTGGTTCTATTGCAGATCTCTTAGTGAGGATCTTGGTTTAAACAGAGGCACCAAAGGGAATAGAATATGAATGAAGGAAATCCTGACAGCAAAAACAAAACCATATAGGATTTACACCCATCATGTTTGGGTTCCTGTAGCAGAGTGCCGATGTTGCAACCAATAGTGCCCCCGTATGATGGTGTATTTTTGCTAAGTGCTGATGAGCAGAACTTTGAAGACATGCGCACAGCAGAAGAACAGGGGAAGCACTGTTGTACAGTGTTTTTAAGGAAAATGAATAGACTGATCTTTAGATCTGTGCTGCTTTTGCATTTTTTAAATTTACATTCAGTTGAAAGTTTTTTTCTTTAAAAAAAACTTAAATAAAAATGGACTAACTCTAATTTTCTCCGGGACCGTCTCCCTCTCCTACGTGTTGAGAGTTACGCACATGCACGCACACACACACCCACATGAACGCATGCACACCCACGCACACGCATGCACATGCACACGCACACCCACGCACGCACACACACACACACCCACATGCACGCACGCATATGCACACCCACGCACGCCGCACGCACGCATGCACATGCACACCCACGCACGCACATGCACACACAGACCCACACGCACGCGCACACATGCACACCAACACACCCACACACGTACACATGCACACACACACACGCACGTGCGCACATTCACAAGCACACCCACCCACGCACGCACATGCACACGCACACACGCACGCATGTACATGCACGCGCACATGCACACATGCACCCACAGACACACTTCTGGTTTTCTGACTTTTTGCCTCTTCTTTATGAATTAATTTCACAATTAACAGATTTCTCTGTTTTAATTCAGAAACCAAATCACACTAAACAGTGCTCAGGGCAGGGTTGACTGATTTAAATCAAGTCGATTTAAATCAATGATTTAAATCATTATTTAAATAACTTGATTTAAAAAAAAATATTTAAATCATTTTTTCATTTACTATCTATTTTATATAGTTTCTCAAGGAAAAGGCATGAAAAGTATTTTATTAACACAAACATCTTAAACTCTTACAGTCTATAAAATAAAACTCTTAGGGCTGTATTCTGATCACAGTGCAAGCGCGAACAGTGCTTGCCCCCGATTCTGTGGTGCATAAATGGAGCGAAGATGTAAAAAAAATCCCTGCACTGAAATGTTATTCTGAACACTTGCCTTGTCTTGCCCTGTTATAGAGCGCCTGCCCCATCATTACCATATTCACTGAAGTGATTCTGATGACCCAAATAGACAATTGAGCACTGTGTTAAGACCTGCTGAAACCAGGTTTATTTAGTGGTGCAACTGGGAACTAACAATTGAACACACGATAAAAAGCAAAGTAATCCTAAGTAACAACTGAGTCTGTTTGGACTGACACAGAAAGAGGAAATCAAAGAAATAAAAGTAAAAGAAAAGAATGATTGGGATGAGTGAGGGGGATTTTTCTCTGGCGTACTCCATCGCTAAATTCTTGTAGTTCACATATTGTAGTTCACATTTAGAGGATGCCACAATGATCAATAATTTGCTTTATTTATTTTATAGATTGAGTAATTTAGTTTGGTATGTAACTATTCACAAACCACCATTTCCAACATCCTTAAATTTACAGTTTGGAGGTACTGTAGAGCTACAATTACAGTACTACAAAAAATAAATAAATAAATTTAAATCAAATAAATTCGATTTTTTTTAGATTAAAAATAATAATAATAATAATAATAATAATAATAATAATAATAATAATAATAATAAAATCGCCAACCCTGACTCCGGGTCAATTTAAAAGAGAAGTAGTTAACATGGCGAAAACACTGGAAACCAGAAGCGCTCAGTATTATTATTATTTATTTCTTAGCAGATGCCCTTATCCAGGGCAACTTACAATTGTTACAAGATATCACATTATTTTTACATACAGTTACCCATTTATACAGTTGGAGCTGGAGCAATCTAGGTAAAGTACCTTGCTCAAGGGTACAGCAGCAGTGTCCCCCACCTGGGATTGAACCCCACGACCCTCCCTCCGGTCAAGAGTACAGAGCCCTAACCACTACTCCACACTACTAGGTACTAGTAGAAAAAGATGAAGAATAAGGAGATGCATATTCGGTGCTAATTTCTCCATGGCATTGTTTGTTGCTTCATTTATATAAATCGCTTTCACAATACACTAATAACTTGCAGACTACGTCCAAGATTAAACCATTATAGTATTGAAAATGAAACATGACGACTTCTATTAATAAACACATTTCAGTTTCTACAATCTCTTCTTGATGAAAGTCAGTTACACGTCTAATGATTTTAAAGCCTTATTTGCCGTTTTACTTCAGACATAGGGGTAGATGCAACTATAGGTGCAATGCAAATAATTGCAGATGCAAAATTCTTATTGCCGGCCGCACTTGCAGAGTTAGGAATACAGAGAGCAGTTGGCACTATATGACATTTGTTGAGCACTAAAATACAAACCAAATAAAACATTATATGTCACAGGAAGGAAGGACAGCAAAGTCCTCTTGGCGCACAGAAAAAAGAAAAAAAAAATTCTGAGAAGGAGCTGAGGGTCCTTACGGCTGAGGTCACTCAACATGAAACTGTGTTATTTGGAAAAGCCTTGGCCAACATCAGTTATGCGAGTATTCTTAGGAAATAATATATATAGGCCTGCCCTTTTCAGCATGACATCCTGAAAGGTACCTAACACTGGAAAAGGTGGATTGGGCTATCCCGCCAGACATTCCAACTGTGGTCTGAAAGGAACCAGAGGCTAAGCAGTGCAGAGAACACAGCACATTCACATGTGCATGGGATATAATTATAATGGATTAATGATGGCAAAATGCATTTTTTTGAAATTTAAGGGAAAACTAGCAGTTTTAAGCCAATGGATGCATTCACATACGCATATTTTCCTAATGCTGTGCAGTTTCTGCGCAGATTTTGTGCAAAAATCTGTCCAAGTTCGCCATCTGCGTGAACTCATCCGGAAAAGACATCACCAGGTCACGCATCTCCTGAGTGCAGATTCTGCGCAGATCGCACATCTCCTGACAGGTACTGTGCTGACAAAGAAGTGTGTAGCAACCAGATACAATCCACACTCCATGTGGTACTGCCACCTAGTCAGGGGGTGTGAATCGCCTTCGAGTCATGTCATTAATTATCTAATGAATGATTTGCAATACAAATTTAAATGATTTGACTCTTTTTCCACACAGGTAATATACTTTTCAAATATTCAGATATTTATTCTAAAGGTTTAATCAGTACTTTCTGTTTTCTACATGTTAACCACTCCCTAATCCATGTGCATGCATTTCCTTGAATCCCTACTGCGTTCAGTTTGAGAATTAATCTTTTATGCGGGACTTTGTCAAAAGCTTTCTGGAAATCTAAATAAACCATGTTGTATGCTTTGCAATTATCCATTGTCAATGTTGCATCCTCAAAAAAGTCAAGCAGGTTAGTTAGACACGATCTCCCTTTCCTAAAACGATGCTGACTGTCTCCCAGGATATTGTTACCATATAGGTAATTTTTCTTTTTAGATCTTATTATAGTTTCCATAAGTTTACATATAATAGAAGTCAGGCTTATTGGTCTGTAGTTACCTGGTTTGGTTTTGTCTCCCTTTTTGTGGATCGGTATTACGTTTGCAATTTTCCAGTCTGTCGGTACAACCCCTGTGTCAAGAGACTGTTGCATGATCTTGGTTAGCGGTTTGTAAATAACTTCTTTCATTTATTTGAGTACTATTGGGAGGATCTGATCCGGCCCAGGGGATTTGTTTATTTTAAGAGCTCCTAGTCCCTTTAACACTTCTGCCTCTGTTATGCTAAAGTTATTTAAAATTGGATAGGAACAGGTCGACATGTGGGGCATGTTGTCCGTGTCCTCCTTTGTAAAAACCTGTGAAAAGTAAATCATTTAATATATTTGCTATTTTTTTGCTATATTTGCTCTTTGAATGTTCTCTTGCTGTTATAATATTGGAAAAACATTTTGGAATTAGTTTTAGCCCCCTTAGCAATATTGATTTCTATCGCTCTCTTGGCCTTTCTAACTTCCTTTTTGACTTGTGTTTGCAGTTCCAAGTACTCTTTCTGTGTACTTTGTTTTTGGTCCCTTTTAAACACTCTGTAAAGTGCCTTTTTTTGCTGAATATTTTTTTAAATTGATCTATTAAACCATTTTGGCCATTTTGTTTTAGATTTAGATTTGTCTACTTTTGGGATGTAATTGTTTTGCGCCTCTAGTACTACATTTTAAAAAAAACAGCCATCCTTTTTCTGTGGATGTTTTCTCTATTTTACTCCAATCTACTTCTGTTAGTCTCTGTTTCATACCTTCATAGTTTGCTTTTCTAAAATTGTAAACCTTAGCTTTAGTCATTACTTTTGGAGTTTTAAAAAATACTTCAAATGAGACTATGTTGTGGTCTGAGTTTGCCAATGGCTCTCTGACCTCTGTTTTAGTTGGTCTGTCTTCGTTATTTGAAAAGACTAAATCAAGGCATACAGTCATTTGTCATTTCCACCATTTCAATTTCGTCCGTCGTGCTCCCCACCTTATATGGGGGAAGTTGAAATCCCCCATTAGTATGGCCTCTCCTTTTCTACATGCATTTCTAATGTCATTGTATAACAGATTATTTTGCTCAGCGTCTGAATTTGGCGGTCTATAGCATGCTCCTATTATTATGCCCTTTGAATTTTTGTCCATTATTCTGACCCATATTGATTTGGCATTCTTTTCTTTGTCCCGATTTAACACCTGGGCTTCAAGACTATTTCTTATGTATAGCGCTACCCCTCCGACTCTTCTGTCCTGCCTGTCTTTCCTATACAATGTGTACCCACTAATATTATATTCGTCTCCATCACTCTCAGACAACCAAGTTTCTGTAACACCTATCACATCGTAGTTACTTGTTAGTGCAGTAGCTTCAAGTTCTAACTTGTCAATTCAAAATGATTATTGCACATCTGGATTATTATAAATAATAAAAACAATTCTAAACATACACCATAGCTTTACTCTATCAATGTTACGTGTAAGGAATGTATTTCTATAAATTGTATACATATTTTATATAGTAGGGATAAAACAATACAGTCCAACTACTGTACATTGAGTGTACATTTCATGTTCATTTATTTTTGACGGGAACATTGCAATGAAATGGGGGCGGGGGGGGGGGTGCATTGTAAAAACGACATGGTTGAGTGCACATGAATGATGTTAATTAAATGCACTCTTCTTCCATCTGGGTACACTTTTCTCATCGGTGTACAGGAGCTCACAGGCCTGGAGCCTGAAACAAAGGGTTATGGACTAGCTGAGCACACATGGAAACTTCCCAACTATTCCTCACAAAATGTGGATAAGCCTTCAGCAGCTCCAGATTCTATTAGAGCATTGTACAGCTTTGAAAACCCTCCTGGATTGAATCAGCCACATATCTGTGATTATTCAGGGGTTACCCTTAAAAATAGGTGGTTGACGAAATCCTGGAGGATTCCCCAGTTCTGTAAAATTCTCTAATAAAATCCAGAGAGATTTCTCCTGGCGGGTATGATGATCCAATCAACTCCTAACTTACTGAGCAAATGTTCAGAAAGCTCTGCTTCCTAGAGCAGACCAGAGCATTAAACAGACTGAGAGCATTAAACTGGTTACTGAGAGAAACCTGACCCGGTTTCACCAGGTCTCCTGCAGAGCATTAAACAGACTGGTTACTGAGAGAAACCTGACCCGGTTTCACCAGGTCTCCTGCAGAGCATTAAACAGACTGGTTACCCGGTTTCACCCGGTCTCCTGCAGAGCATTAAACAGACTGGTTACTGAGAGAAACCTGACCAGGTTTCACCCGGTCTCCTGCAGAGCATTAACCAGACTGGTTACTGAGAGAAACCTGACCCGGTTTCACCCGGTCTCCTTCAGAGCATTAAACAGACTGATTACTGAGAGAAACCTGACCCGGTTTCACCCGGTCTCCTGCAGAGCATTAAACAGACTGGTTACTGAGAGAAACCTGACCCGGTTTCACCCGGTCTCCTGCAGAGCATTAAACAGACTGGTTACTGAGAGAAACCTGACCCGGTTTCACCCGGTCTCCTGCAGAGCATTGAACAGACTGGTTACTGAGAGAAACCTGACCCAGTTTCACCAGGTCTCCTGCAGAGCATTAAACAGACTGATTACTGAGAGAAACCTGACCCGGTTTCACCAGGTCTCCTGCAGAGCATTAAACAGACTGATTACTGAGAGAAACCTGACCCGGTTTCACCCGGTCTCCTGCAGAGCATTAAACAGACTGGTTACTGAGAGAAACCTGACCCGGTTTCACCCGGTCTCCTTCAGAGCATTAAACAGACTGGTTACTGAGAGAAACCTGACCCGGTTTCACCCGGTCTCCTGCAGAGCATTAAACAGACTGGTTACTGAGAGAAACCTGACCCGGTTTCACCCGGTCTCCTGCAGAGCATTAAACAGACTGATTACTGAGAGAAACCTGACCCGGTTTCACCCGGTCTCCTGCAGAGCATTAAACAGACTGGTTACTGAGGGAAACCTGACCTGGTTTCACCCGGTCTCATAAACTAAGAAGGTTCTTATAGTCTAATAATGCTGAAATAATATTTGAAGGCTTAACCTGCAATACGATTGATAGCATTGTTGAATACAGTGTTTGAACTTGGTCAGTCTTTCTTCATGTGCTATTGGTGATTTCTATGTCCTTTACCTTCTCTATCGCAACTCTCTGTTATTGAATTCACCTTTCTAAATAAAGTAACACTTGTTAAGACAATTCCATTGTGCCACACGCACGCTCCTTGTTTAGGTAATGAACTTAGGCTCTGTCATGAGTCCTATAATAATTACAGAAATATAAGCAGACTTTATCAAAAGTACCCACTTGACATCATGACACCTCAGTCTCAATGGGGATATTCTTGGTTAGAGAATGAATCAATAAAATAAAATACAATGAAATGTAAATTTAAACTGTCTAAACCATACATTAAACTGTGCTAGCAAGTTCAGCATTTAGTTTCTCATTTTTCATTTTTCGTGGAATAAGAATAGAACAATAACTTATTTTGAATGAGAATAAGAAGTAGAACTGAATTAAATGGGCTGATGATTTCCAAACAGCCAACAGACCCCAATCGGGAGGATTTATCATCTGTTGTTCTTTCCTCGTCGCCACCTCCAGCTGTGGTGCACTTTTCACAGCTGGTGCTCTTTCCTCGTTGCCCCCTCCGCTGTGGTGCGCTTTTCACAGCTGTTTGCCCGACAAGCAGCACTCGGGCTCAGATATACTGTGATGTTCATTTAGGCTGTACAAGCCAACGCTCTCAGAAAAGGATAAAACCTGATGATTGGAAACTGAAGTTACATTAAATTAAACTGCCACATCAGAACAATCATTAGGCCCGATATTTGAATAAATACGAAACCCAAGCAACTGATTTGTTACTGATTAGGATTAACACATGCACATGATACTGATTAGGATTAATACATGCACAGGATACTGATCAGGATTAATACATGCACAGGATACTGATCAGGATTAATACATGCACATGATACTGATCAGATTAATACATGCACATGATACTGATCAGGATTAATACATGCACATGATACTGATCAGGATTAATACATGCACATGATACTGATCAGATTAATACATGCACATGATACTGATCAGGATTAATATATGCACATGATACTGATCAGGATTAATACATGCACATGATACTGATCAGGATTAATACATGCACATGATACTGATCAGGATTAATACATGCACAGGATACTGATCAGGATTAATATATGCACATGATACTGATCAGGATTAATACATGCACATGATACTGATCAGGATTAATACATGCACATGATACTGATCAGGATTAATACATGCACAGGATACTGATCAGGATTAATACATGCACATGATACTGATCAGGATTAATACATGCACAGGATACTGATCAGGATTAATATATGCACATGATACTGATCAGGATTAATACATGCACATGATACTGATCAGGATTAATACATGCACATGATACTGATCAGGATTAATACATGCACAGGATACTGATCAGGATTAATATATGCACATGATACTGATCAGGATTAATACATGCACATGATACTGATCAGGATTAATACATGCACAGGATACTGTTTTGTCCTGTGTAGCGCTTTGATGTACTTTTTGTATGAAAGGCGATATATAAATAAAGTATTGATTAATTGATTGATGATACACAATAGACACATAAAGTGAAACACATAGAAACATAATAAATGAATGAAACCTAGAGATGTATAGCATATAGCTTCCCATAGTAAAAAAATAACATGCATGCTTCTTTATACAGGATGTATTTCACAAAACAACATTAGGTTTCATTTGCCATGTTTGCCAGGTTTATGGCTCTTGCACCTCCTTCCCTTAATCTCAAAATGGAGTCAAGCAGAGTTACTCTAACAACTCATGACACTAAGAGCAGACAGCAAAGGGCTGTGTGTCACACAACTGATTCATCTGTTATGCAATCACGCTGTGACCTCTAGACTGTAAAATAACAAAGCTGCATTACCTAGTTTCTAGTCAGTTTCAGTCAGATCTGACAGGACTGAAAGTAGGTGCTTCTGTATCCAAGACTACACAATTACTGTACTCTTACAAAATGGAATTCATTCCAGAATATCTTTTAAGAAATGATGCATTTCTCTAATTAAAATATCCAGGATGCTGTTATGTTCATTAAATGCAACTTCTCCATCTAGAACTTCAAAGCAGAAGGTCCAATTCGAAGTCAAGTTGACAAACATTTCTGCTAGAGCCTCTTCACCTGGTTTACCTTAAATGCTCCTCACCTAACTAGATGCTGCTCTGTATGATCTGAGAATGGAGGCTTTTTTACTCTATAAAGTGCATTTTGAAGATAAAAGACACAGCAGCTTGTTGTATTACTCATGAGCTGCAGCTTGTTGTATTACTCATGAGCTGCAGCTTGTTGTATTACTCATGAGCTGCAGCATGTTGTATTACTCATGGGCTGCAGCTTGTTGTATTACTCATGAGCTGCAGTATGTTGCATTACTCATGAGCTGCAGCTTGTTGTATTACTCATGAGCTGCAGCTTGTTGTATTACTCATGAGCTGCAGCATGTTGTATTACTCATGAGCTGCAGCTTGTTGTATTACTTGTGAGCTGCAGTATGTTGTATTACTCGTGAGCTGCAGCTTGTTGTATTACTCGTGAACTGCAGCTGGTTTTAGGCGTGAGTTAAGAATCACAGTGCCCTTGAAGCACTGATGAGAGCTGGTACAGTAATGAGGGGTTTTCATGATTATGGTCACCTGTAAGAGCCCTGTCCAGCTCTTTAGCCAAACACTAGAATGGGTGAGAAGGAAGCCTGTAATTAGTTCAGGATGAACTGTGAAAAAGGGCAGCTGATGGATTCGAGTCCCATTCCAATCTCCACTGCCATCCACACTGCTAACCCCTGAGCTGCTTGGGAAGATGACCCATTTCCAAATGTTTTATTCATTGTGATGGGTGCTATTTAAGGAAATAGAGCATCTGAAACAGAAAGAGACTTGCTGTGCTCACAATAGGGCATTAGAATCAGAAAAAAAAAAACTTGTCATGATCATTCGAATCCTGAGTCACAGACTAGAACACAGTGGGGATTACAGCAAGGTAATTTACACTGGAAATATGTGAGAGATTCAACTGTCAAGAAAATGTAAATTACATTGTATCACGTGGTTTCAGCTAACTTTGTTTTTCAAGGCGATTGCTTATGCAACAGCAACTAACTAAATTATAAAACAATCCTAATGTGCTGATTTGCATTATTATCATCTCCACAGACAATGAAATCCCTGCATACCCAGCTGGGATGAGATTTGGCATTATCATTATTGAAGTTAATTTAGGGTTATATATGTGGGGTATGTGCCTGTCCATACATCGGTCCAGATATTGGTCACATTGATTTTTTTTGCATTCATCTGTAAATCGGCTTATTAGGTAATGAAACCCGGTTTTAACATTATTTAGCAGAAGTCACTGAGAGTCATTGGTTGTTTAGATATTTGGAGTTGAGATATTTGGAGTTGGCCCTCTGTCTGTGCATCTGTCCTTCTGTTTGTCAAATGGCATAAAGTTAGCTCTAGTTTTGGGGGCGACAGGGGCGGCCGCCCCTGCCAAGCTCACCAGGGCGGCCCACAAATGGTCGTTTCTGTGAGAAGAAAAGGCTTAAAGGAAAGTGTTCATGCTTCGGGACATCGAAAGTGAAAGGACTAGCCTGACATTAATGTATTAATGAAACATTCTCTTTTTTCTTGTCAAACGCTGCAGTACTACTATGATTTAAAATTGTTCTGCCTAAAAAAAAGTCATAGCAACAGCCTCTCCCAAGTTATTGCAGTGATTTGCATTTGATGAAATTCAAAATTAACAATAACAGCTGTTGTGTACATTGTGTTACAAAAAGCTAAAGAGAAAGGTACGTTTTACTATTTCTGTTCAAGTGTTTAAGACGTGTTCTGGGAACTTAAAAGTAAAACGTAACAGTAAAAGTGCTTAGCAACTAAGCAAATGGTAAAATAATAGTCAGGGCCGGCATCAGCACCCGGGCAACCAGAGCACGCGCTAGGGGCCCCGACGCGCGAGAGGGGGCCCACACACACATAAAGGAATAAAGTTGGAAATATGAGTAAATGTACTATTTCTGTGCTGTCCTACTCAAGCAGCCTTTAGGACTAGAAACGTTTCGTTTTCACTCAACTAACTCATGTAACTAAACTAAAATGTATGTGTGCTGTGCAGTGAAACTTTTCACATCTCCATTTTTTTCCCTCGTTTCCTTCTTGCCTCCTGTTCCCTTAGTCCCGCCTCTTCTCACTCCCTATTGGCTTCCGTCCTCCCCAGGGCTTTGTAAAGGCGAAAGCTATAGGCTGATTTCGACGTACAGTATACAACTGTGCCAATTAAAGACATCCTGTAATTGGCATATTTACTATCCAATAATCAAGACTTTCATCATACCACCTGAACGCCAATTATAATTATAGTACTGCCGAACCTCTGGAACCTCCAAATAAAATAAAAAACTCAAACCTGAAGGAAAGGACTACAAAAAAAGAAAAGAAAAACAACTGCAGTGAGTACACTGTCAAACATTCAAATTAATTTCCCTCTGTGTACTGTTTTCTGTTAATTGTGTACTATGTAAGCTACAGTAAAAAAGAAAATATTAACTATGCGACCTACCTGTTTATAAACGAGTGTGCCGATTTCCAAGTAGCCTATTTTTGATATAATTTTTCGATTTCAAAACTTGAAAAGTTGAAAGTAAATGATCACGAAATGGGTAATAAATGGGTAATAATTAGAGCTGGCAATTAATCGCAGTTAAATTCTCCCATTAACGCGTTAATTTTGGACAGATTAATTCGCACTCCTGTCTTGTTTGTGAGCCTTTTATTCTGTGTGTTTCACGTATGAACAAAAAAGCAAACATTTTTGGCACGAATATCAAATTCCACTAACAATACATATTTCATATTGCAAGTGTATTGGTATTGCAACGGGTCGCCAACATTTCTGAAGCAAAATGTTATTTATTTGTTTATTTAGCAGACGTCTTTATCCAAGACGACTTACAGAGACTAGGGTGTGTGAACTATGCATCAGCTGCAGAGTCACTTACAATTACGTCTCACCCGAAAGACGGAGCACAAGGAGGTTAAGTGACTTGCTCAGGGTCACACAATGAGTCAGTGGCTGAGGTGGGATTTGAGCCGGGGACCTCCTAGTTACAAGCTCTTTTCTTTAACCACTGGACCACACAGCCTCACAGGTCGCAAATATTTAAGGCTTTACATTATTCTTTATTTCTTTACCCTAGCGATCTCTCCCCCTCATCCCAAGACACCAGCAAAAACCCCACAGTTCAGCAGCACGTCACAGTGGTAAGGTCTTCCAGTTAAAGCTACAGTAGCATTAGCTGCGCAGTACAAAGCGAATCAAGTCCATGCTCCTGTTTTTCATTGCAAACTTGTCGAGTACAGGTCTCGGGTTTACAACAGCCGTTTAAGCATGATTCGCACGGGACTAAAAAATAACTCTTTTCGTTGTACCTTCTTTTCCAAAGGCTTCGATAACCATTTCGTCCTTTGAGTGATATACATTTCCATACATATAATAATGCATTTCGGGGTGGGGGTTCAAACCCCTAAAACCACCCCCTATCTACGCCACTGCGTATACTAAATCACCAAGGTAGTCCTCACTCTTCCAGTAACCACCGCAAGCAATGAGCGTCTGTTTTCTGTTTTAAGTTTGGTTAAAACCTATTTACGAACTTCCATGACCAATCCTCGTCTGAGTGATCTACTTGTAATGGCAACTGAAAAATAACTGGTTATATTTTGATGTCCTAGTTGATATCTTTGCAAAAATGAAGCCTGGACGATACCCGCTGCTTCACTAGGTTTATTCATGCAATGCCAGAGTTTTTTTTTATTATTATTTTTTTATTTTTTATATTTTTTTATTATTAAAGTTTGTTGCAGAGTTTTATTATTTTTGGAGAGGGGGCCCCTAAATACATTCCTCCCCCCCACCACCCGGCTAACCACCCACCCAAGCCCTGCTGATACTGCATTTCAAAAACATACTGGAAGAGTCGCTCAGCCACGAGACGCTGCAGCTGGAACAATACAACAAAAACATTCAAAACGTATTGCTTACAAGAAGTACCATAGCTAGACTTAACGAGCATCGCATTCAGCACATTTTAAACACATTTTAGTTTATCAAAATAAACACTCAAATTAGTTTCTCTTTTGCCTGATGAGCGGACGGTAGAGTTACCAATCGGTGTGATGTTGTAATCTTTGCAATATACCCAAAACAATGCGGTACGGGTAGAAGCTAAAGTATACCAAGCCCCGTTTCCGTCAGAGACTTTTTATTGTGTAGTGAAAAGGGACACGGTAAATCACACGGCGCCGTATCAAAGTAAAATGAAGCATTTCCACTGAAAAATCATACTGTTATTGAATACGTGAATTCAAGTACTGATAATAAAAGCCTCACTTTTAAACTGTAACCAAAATGCATTGTAGATGTAAATTGTAATAGGCAATACACATTGTAATTGATCGAGTTATCTTAAAATAATGTAACGAGTAAAATTAAATATGAATATGTAATGCAATCCAGATTAAGGGGATGCTGTGCATCAATATAGCAAATCTCGTTTGAGATTAAAACGTTTCAGTCTTAATGAAAACAAAAGAAAAACAACAAAACCCTGCAATAACCACGAGCAGAGGAGGAGCAGAATCACAGACCTTGTGCATCAACTCTTCATCGTAGGTGATAGCTTTTGTAGAAGGAGTGCGCCCGTCGTCCGTATCTGTGTCCATTGCGGAAGATCCATAGGCACTGTCGGGGTAAAGCATCTCTCCGTCAGGAGCACTCTGTGATTCTGAAACCGGATCCATCGCGTCGCTCGCCTTGATGAAATATTTGAGATGGTGCCAAGATTACTCCCCTTTGCAGTACCTGAAATACAGCGCGGACAGCGCTTTCACTCCAGGTCTTAATGCGACTGTTGATGGATGAAACATATATGATCCCAAATGTGCTTCTTCTGAATGTGTTACCGGCGGGGGGAACGTTTAAATGTCCTCCGCTCACATTAATATCAACTTTTCCACTGCAGAACTCAGGGCGGTGTGTTCAACACCGCGGGGAGCGCCCTGCGTTTCAACCCCTCCGAACGAACAGCAGCCTCGGCTCTGAGCTCGGAGTCCTGCCCAGAAAGTTGAAACTGGAACGGCTTATTTGTTTATATATTTGAGTGTATTCCTCTGTGTGTATTACAAACAAATACCCACTGCAATTCGAGACAGCCTTAGTGAGTCTTAATGGACTGTTATTCTCAAATACAAAACAAGGCACATCAAAAAAGACCTATCCAGGACTATATGAATAACCTTCGGGTTTTGCATTTAAACTCAGTGCGGTAATATCCAGGACTGTATCAATAACACTCGGGTTTTGCATTTAAACTCAGTGCGGTAATAACCAGGACTGTATGAATGGAACCCTCGGGTTGTACTGCATTTAAAGAGGCAGTGCATCTTTTTGGTGGGCATGATGCATACTAGAGTGTGGAGATCAGCTAAGTATTTAAGAGAACCCAGGCAGCCAAATCCTGCTCCAGAAACATAGAAACATACATTTAAACAACAGTCTGTTACTGATTATGGAATTGTATGCAACATGTTTTCTGTAATAAGGAGTTAGCTTGGCAAGTGCTTCTACAGCATGTGTGACAGGAACAGTCAACCCCATGATAGTCTTAATGAAAAGCCCACCCTCCACTGGCACACCCTTCATATCGTGCAGGCTTGTCATGTCCAACTACACCATACTGAAGATGTCATCAAAATGCAGCATGCATTCATGAACATGTTAATGATCACTGGAAACATATCGGTACATGAAACATTGAAGCATTGTTAAAGTACATCTGCAGTATCCCTTCAGTAAATAGTTTTAAATATCAAGCTATTATTACAATTGAAGTTGTATACAAGCAAAACTAGAAAACCCTTTCCTCTGACTTGTATGCAGATTCACTAACCCTATCAAGCCGTTTGAGAGTTCTGTGAACTGCTGTGCGCGGCAGCAATAAAGTGTGACCAAGCTTCCCCTTCCATGCTCATTTTACACTACACTGGGAACTACGGTATGAGGGCTATTATCTTACTGGATGAACTTGCACATGAAAGTGTAAATGCTTGAGACCCAATGGGGTCTGTTCAGTTGATCTAAATAGTGGGGGCAAAAAATATTGAGTAATGAGCCTACAGCAACATTCTTGTAGTGATTTATTTCCATTTAATGTAATTGTTGAGAATATCCGATGGTAATGTTGCATTGCATGGACAAAAAGTATTCCACTGTCCTTACTGTTAAGAATCTCTTGCGTACATTAGCTCAAATGGCATGCACAAGACATTTCCCAATGTTGAACCTCGAACAACACACATGCACGGTTTAGATTTCCACTGTTTATTACAACAGTGCCTTTGTGCTGATTTTTTAAAAATTACAAATCCTAAACTGAGCTTTAGGGATGTGCTCCTTCAGCTCATAAGAAAGCATGCGCTGTGGCACAGAGGTAAAGGGGCTCATTCCTTCAGCTCATAAGAAAGCATACACTGTGGCACAGAGGTGAAGGGGCTCATTCCTTCAGCTCATAAGAAAGCATACACTGTGGCACAGAGGTGAAGGGGCTCATTCCTTCAGCTCATAAGAAAGCATACACTGTGGCACAGAGGTGAAGGGGCTCATTCCTTCAGCTCATAAGAAAGCATGCGCTGTGGCACAGAGGTAAAGGGGCTCATTCCTTCAGCTCATAAGAAAGCATACACTGTGGCACAGAGGTGAAGGGGATCATTCCTTCAGCTCATACGAAAGCATACACTGTGGCACAGAGTTGAAGGGGCTCATTCCTTCAGCTCATAAGAAAGCATGCGCTGTGGCACAGAGGTAAAGGGGCTCATTCCTTCAGCTCATAAGAAAGCATACACTGTGGCACAGAGGTGAAGGGGCTCATTCCTTCAGCTCATAAGAAAGCATACACTGTGGCACAGAGGTGAAGGGGCTCATTCCTTCAGCTCATAAGAAAGCATACACTGAGGCACAGAGGTAAAGGGGCTCATTCCTTCAGCTCATAAGAAAGCATACGCTGTGGCACAGAGTTGAAGGGGCTCATTCCTTCAGCTCATAAGAAAGCATACACTGTGGCACAGAGGTAAAGGGGCTCATTCCTTCAGCTCATAAGAAAGCATACACTGTGGCACAGAGGTGAAGGGGCTCATTCCTTCAGCTCATAAGAAAGCATACACTGAGGCACAGAGGTGAAGGGGCTCATTCCTTCAGCTCATAAGAAAGCATACACTGTGGCACAGAGGTGAAGGGGCTTATTCCTTCAGCTCATAAGAAAGCATACGCTGTGGCACAGAGGTGAAGGGGCTCATTCCTTCAGCTCATAAGAAAGCATGCGCTGTGGCACAGAGGTAAAGGGGCTCATTCCTTCAGCTCATAAGAAAGCATGCGCTGTGGCACAGAGGTAAAGGGGCTCATTCCTTCAGCTCATAAGAAAGCCTACACTGTGGCACAGAGGTGAAGGGGCTCATTCCTTCAGCTCATAAGAAAGCATACGCTGTGGCACAGAGGTGAAGGGGCTCATTCCTTCAGCTCATAAGAAAGCATACACTGTGGCACAGAGGTGAAGGGGCTCATTCTTTCAGCTCATAAGAAAGCATGTGCTTATGGTACAGAGGTAAAGATCTCTGCTGATTGGCAGCCACTGTATATGACTGATACCAAGGCAAAGTTTATTATGAGGATTTGCAACATATATATTGAACTGCAAAAGACACTTAACAGATTTACGGTATAAAGCTATTTACTCAATATTCTCATTAAAAATACTACCTGTAATAAAATTATAACTCCAATAAGTCAAGAATATTTGAAAAGTGTCCACTCTGGAGATTATTGAGAAACTCCCAAAAGGCCTGTGTTACTGGGGTCAAACAGTGTAAGAGTTCAATTTGTGACAGGGTGACTGACAGATGGCAATTAGTGTTGAGAGTTGGAATCTTACTAAACGGTCATCACTGGGAAGAGGTGCTGAAGTCCTACCTCCAGTAGTGCAGTTTGTGGTAATGTATAACAACATCACAATACTACAACCCTCGATAAACTGCTTGTGAAATTCATAATTTCCTCACAGAAGAGGTACATCAATGTGCTCCCCAGGCTGACATTTTTACCCTATAGACATTAAAAACTTAAAACAAAAACAAAACCCATACTGTCTTTCTCATCACATAGTCCTATACAGGGCACTTTGCTGCAGTACAGTGTAGTGAATCACCTCCATTAAGACACACACCAATTCAGCAGAGCACTGTAATTACTAATGAGGATGAAGTAGAATCACCAGCCTTTGATATGCACGACAACAATGACATCAGCCATTGAGCCCGAGGGGAAACGACTGTTTAAACAGCAAGCTTCATGTAAATCGACAGGAAAATGTCAATCCCTTTGTATGTAGCACAGACTTTCCACTACTAAAACAAAACAACTAAACAAAAACACCACAGGATCAACCCTTGGAAAGCACAGCGGTGTGGGTTAATTTGTGTATTTGCAACACTGGTGTAATTGAAGCAAGGCTTAAACACGAGGGTCCATAGTGTTTCCTCCAGTCTTTAATGATCTGAAAGAAGAAAAAAAGTTACGTTTATTACGATTGTAATAGTGTGCCCAGCATTCAATACTTTATTTTTCATTCTAGCTTTAATAAATATGAATCGCTTATTAACATGT
The DNA here is from genome assembly GCA_030684275.1 of Acipenser oxyrinchus oxyrinchus. Taxonomy (NCBI): domain Eukaryota; kingdom Metazoa; phylum Chordata; class Actinopteri; order Acipenseriformes; family Acipenseridae; genus Acipenser; species Acipenser oxyrinchus. The sequence goes on from CM060260.1 coordinate 13,755,575, forward strand.
TGCGATCTCGTTTTTCAGTCTGCTTGTAAATGAAAAATTAAGACTTGGCCAATTTAAAAGCACATTTAGTTGTTACACAGAAAAAAAACATGTAATTTAAATCAATTTTACTATGAACACGTTTCTCAGTTGTGATTCAGATACACAAATGGCTTGACAGGTATCAATTTAATTTTTAAAAGGAGAGTAGAAAAGTCATAAACCCAAATTCTATCACTTGGTTCTTTGGTTCAGTTACCATGTGTTTTCTCAGTTTAAAACTAGACTTAAGGGTATATTGAGTACATGTGCTGAAGAAAGTGCTCCTGGAACAGCTGGACCATGGCAGCGAGGTGGAGAGGAACTGCAGGGATGTCAGGTTCCAGGAAGTGGCAGCTAGAAAGTGCTAATGCAATATAAATACAACGCTTAGCTGCTGATTCTGATTAAAGCAGAATTGTGTACAAAATACTCTTTTAAACACAGACCAGGGGACATTTATATTTGCATATATATATTTATTGAAAACATATTTATACATGATATAAACACATCCACAATACACAATGCTACAGGGGAAGAAGCTGTGTGTAACCCGATTCAATCTCAAGCTTCATGTTAGCAGTAGCTCTGTAGTGAAGTCATGTGCAGCAGTCCAGTCTGCTTGCAGAGGTCAGCGTTGAAGAGTTTCATTTGAACCCCCAGGTAAATATGTTAACTTTCAAAGATTAGGGAGACTACAAACAGATAGCAAAGTTTGAAACACATATTTTCAGACACTGAAGAATACATTGGCTGTGAGTTTGTGTTATGTTTGTTTTTACTCACTGGTTCTAAATCATGGGATCATGGGCAGGGATTTACAGGGACTTGAGAGAACATTGGAAGACAAATCAAACCCACTGAAACACCCCAAACATCTGTACATTTACCAGAGGTGAGAAAGCATGTGTAAAGTGGAGTCAAACCACAGGCTTCCCAGTCAGCATCAACACCAAGCCAGTACTGTCAATCAGACACTTATTATTTAGCATGAAATATTCCTATTGGATATTATTGATATTGTTATTGTTGTGATGTTAATCTTTGGACCCAAAATCAATTGAGATGGGAAGTAGATATCAAGGTTCACCAGTGTGTGTATATATACACACACACACTATTTCAATGTTATCCTCACAAGAGGAGCAGCAGCACCCTCTGCTGTATATATGCCACAATTCTCTACAGTGAGGTTTAGTGACAGGACCAGTCCACCACTGAATCAAACTCCACTGAATCCCATTGGTAACAGAGCGCTGCACATTCACAAAGGCAGGTCCTGAGGCCGATATCCCACAATAAGTCCAGGGCTGACTTCTCAAACCGTGGATCTCATCTCCTTCAGTCCTCTGTATAGGAGTACCATCCCCATGCTTCTGTGGTGCAGGATTCTCACGGCGTTGTGGATGAATGCACGTCATAGTTATTGTAGCAATTCAATGCCAACAAAGGGACGGACTTCATGATCAGGACTCCACCCCACCCTCAGAGTTATCAAACCTCTGCCCCCCGTGTCACCCCACAAAGGGCTCTTTCACAGTAAAGTGCACTTTGCCAACGATTTCAAAGTGAATTACTGCTTAAAACTAACAAACAATCAAAACCTACAAAGAAGGTTTTCAACTTCCAAATTAGGCAGCGGCCACAGAAGTCACTATTGCACACTCTCCTGGAGTCAAAAGATGACACCTACCACAAAAAAAAACCTATGGTAGAAAAAACAAACAAACTGTCTTCAGCTTTTTCAGCATTTCTGCTTTTGTGTTCATTTGAATAGACCTCTTTCAGCATTAATTAATAGAACATCCCACATAAAATAAACAAAACAAACTGTCTGTAGAATCACAGGCTCTTTATGTGCAAATGTAGAAGTCTGGATCACTGAGGGAGCTTGGCGACCTGTCTGTAAACTTGCACAACCCTCTCAGCTCCCAATCCATGCAGTAACTGGGGCAATACTTTATTGTTTAAGATACAGAAGCAGAAAGCCCCCTCCAGCACAGCTCTGGACCTCCAGAATGGACCTTTCTTTATTGTATTATACTGTTCACATTCAGGCTGATTAGGTACGGCCCACTGGCTCTGGGCTACCTGATTCGGCCGTTGCTTTTCACTGTTCCCAGCTCAGATTTGGGGTCGGGGGACAGGGAGCTCCAGCTGGACTGACGGCAGAGTCCCAGCGAGGAGCAGGCTGAGGGTAGGGTGGTACAGACACTGCCTGATACCCAGAATGCTCCCACACTCTCGTCCACCCAGTCCTTCAGAGACTTTCCCACCAGCAGGGCATTATGCTGGGCCTGCTCCATCGCCTGCTCCCTTGGTGGGAGCTTGAGGACTTCGTGCAGCTGCTGGAAACTCTGCTCCATGTACAGATTCCCAGGGGGGCCCGTGTGCAGCCAGCGGGCCTCATCTGCAAGGAAACAGGCAGGTTACAGAGAGAACAGAAACTTCATCATGCTTTCTCTGAGATTGCAAGCATCCCTCAGAAAAGTGAAGGCAAAAGAAGGGGAGCACTGGGTAGCAGGGTTGTGAAGGATACAGGGCCTGGCTCTGGGTAGCAGGGTTGTGAAGGATACAGAGCCTGGCTCTGGGTAGCAGGGTTGTGAAGTATACAGGGCCTGGCTCTGGGTAGCAGGTTTGTGAAGGATACAGGGCCTGGCTCTGGGTAGCAGGGTTGTGAAGGATACAGGGCCTGGCTCTGGGTAGCAGGGTTGTGAAGGATACAGGGCCTGGCTCTGGGTAGCAGAGTTGTGAAGGATACAGAGTTGTGCTCACCTCTGTGCAGCGGCTGCCTGTCTTTGAAGGCGAGGGGTGTGACCAGGAAGCGGGACTCTGCCACAAGCTCCCAGAGCCGCAGCACCCGTACTGTCCAGGCCCGGCCGCAGGGCGCTGCAGCGCGGCTTGTACTGTGTGAACTCTGCCTCCGAGTCCACGCTGATTTCATAGGAGGTGGCCACGACGTGGGCGGGGTCAATCCATACAATAGTGGCAGTCAGATTGGGGCCCCGTGTCCACTTCTGCACTGCGACCGGCTCGTCCAGCGGCCCCAGCACCCCCCCGAGGTTCCGAAGATCCGCTCCTTGGGGTCCCACTCTGTCCCCACCTGCCAGGGAACAAAACAAACAGTCATACCCGCCCAACCCCTCACCCCACTTTGAAGTTAACTGAGCCCATTGCGTGACGCTGTAACCCTGCCAGCCCTTACCTCCAGGTTCTTGAGCCGGTCAAACTCCCGGACGCTCCCCTCCAACTGCAGTGTGGCCTGAGGCACCGCCCACACCTCCAGGGTCTCCAGCTCCCCCATCCCCACATTCTGAACCTCCTGCATCACCAGGTAACCCTGGAAACGGTCATCATAGAAATACAGGTGCACAGAGACTGGAGAGCCAATGGGCTCATACCTGAAACAAGCCAGAACAACATTTCATTCACATTCATCTTTTAAGTTGCGATTGCTGTCCAATCATTTTAAGGCATGTTTAAAAGGAAATGTATTCCTATTACAGGTGTTCTTTGTAATAAAGTATCAATTGCAAAATAGGGAGAAGCAACCTTGCTGCTATAGCCAACAGAAAGCGGGTTTCAGAACTACAGCAAAAAGTTCCCTTTACTTGTGCCTGTACCTGCACTTGTCCATGTCCCCTGGCGGGGCCCCCACGCTGCGCAGCCCCAGTCTGAAGAAGGAGGAGTATGCGGTGAGGGCCACGTCGCTCAGGATGCTCACTCCATCCATCCTCTCAAACACGCTTTCCCAATACGCCTTCAGTGCCACGGTGCCAGGGGCAGGGTCACCGTAGAGGTGGGCATCCAGGATGTTGATGGCTTCCTGGCTCACCAGCGACTCAAACTTTCGGGCAAAGAAGGTGGGTCTTGTCAACTGCTGTAATCAAGAAAAAACATCCACCAACAACTGTAAACAAATAAATCTCATTTCTTTTGTGAAGCGCAAATTAAAATCTGTGTCTTGTTCAATGGTGGTCATGTTTACCTGCATGCTTTAGTTTTGGACAAACTAACCATTTCCAGTGTCTATACTGATATACAAGGTACAACCTGACAATGAACAGTAGAGACTCTGAGGTGCTTGTATGTTTATATAAATAAGAAATTCTGGATATCGTTTATGAATTCACACTAAACTATTTTATATAGACTTCTGAGAAACAAAAATACATTCATTTTTTAATGAATTGACACTAACCAATGAATTGACACTTTTAGCTGCTGTAAGACCGACCACCCAGATCCAGGTAGGTCAAGGCATGCATCATCATTCATTAGTAACACCATAGCACAGCAAGGAATATTCTCCTCAAGCTGAAGAAACTCAATCCCAGAACATCCCCACATCCGGACACTCCCAGACCACATGTAAAAAGGTAGGGCTGCAACCAAGTGTACATTTTGACCTTCGAAGGTTTGGAACACATTACCCAAGGAAGGTTCGAACCTTCAATGGTACTCATTTGCATAATTTACTGGTGACGTCACCCTAGCTACTTGTTTATATTTGATTGAAAATCCTATTATTTTACAGGTAATCCATATAAATGGAATAAAATATTCATATGTAGTTTAAAAATATGTTATATAGAACAGTAATCATGTTTTTATAATTTAAATAAAAATACATGTTGTTTATTTAAACATAACTGAAGATGTTTGCGATACATACAGTAAGCTTGCATTGCACAACTGCAGCGGACCGAGGCAAAACAAAGCTTTATTTAACAGTCACCGTTCCAAGCACGTTATCAGTCACATTTACTACTACTAAAAATATGAATACCAACACCAACAACAACAACACCACCACCACCACCACCAACGAGCTTACCCTTGTCAAGTGACCCCAGAGATTGGTTATACCACCACATGATACGAGTCGCTTGCACAGTTTGCATTCAATTTTTTTTGGTCATCTGGGCATTTAACAAAACCATCCCAAACAGCAGAGGGGTTTCGAGACATTTCTTTTAATACAGCTTACGCTATACAACGCTTTGCTGTCGAGATGGAGAATGAAGAAATCAAGGTTTGCTTCTGGATAACACAAGCTGGAGGGGGGAGGGACGGACGGTGCTTGGTTTCAAAATTAAAATGATTACTTTTGGTGTATATTTTGTGCGTTTCAGACATGTTCTACCATAGCACTTCTCTTACACTGTCTTGTACACCAGATACTCGGTACATATTTTACTGAAGCACTACAAGCGCTGTAGCCGCCCCAGTGCTTTGGATACGATACCCTGCTCCATACACGGCAGCGGCACCATATAGAGTTGCTGCATTTAATGATTTGGTAGTGGATTTTAATAAACAACTTTTGTTTATGTAATATGCATTATACAAAATCAAAAGATCGAATTTTGCATGTGTGTGACATGTAATGTGTGATTTATATTATTCACACGTTGTCAAACAGTTTCTATTAACCCAGAACCTTCGAAACCTATGAACACAGCAGTAAAAAAAGGAACCCATGGCTCCCCGGGTACAGAACGTGCATACAGGAGTAGGGGTGAGCTTCATTTGATAATGTCTATGAGGAGTTAAATATGTCCTATGCAGAAAGATATAATGAATCAGCTCATGATGTGGATTTTTGGAGACCCTCTGTGTCCAACATATCACGCAGTGTATGAGATGGCAGTTCTGTCCCCCAGGGTACCCCATAGGCACGCATTGCAGAACGAAGACGAAGGTCAAAAAAGAAAGAAGTCCCCAATAAGTTATATTGTAATTGTAGATCTTGGAATGTGCGAAGGCATTTATCTTTACAAACATCTGCAAGAGTAAATATCCCCCTCTCTCTCCACTGTGGAAATAAAAAGGGACGACTGCCTGACAGAAGCGCAAAATTATAAAAAATAGGTGAGTAAGAATGCCACTTTATTTGGAGTTTTGTATGTTTTTCCACGAACCGCCAGGTTGTAATTAAATGAGAGATTATAGGGCCAAAACGCAGTTTGCATTGCTTGAGCGGGACACCAGAATAAGCCAGGTCTCGAAGTCTAGGTGGAGATACTAAGGTCTTCCTCTAACGGTAGCCATGAGACAGGAGCGTCAGGGTCAAGCCAAACAGTAAATCGGGCACAGCACAAATGACCAAAAATAGTATTGAAAATTCGGTAAGGACAATCCTCCAGCGGATTTCTCACGCTGCAGAATAGAGGACGGGACACATGGACGCCTTCCCCTCCATATAAATCTCGAAAATCATGGAGTGCAATTTATCCCAGCAACGAGTAGGAGGCGAAAGTGGAAGCATAGAGCTGAAAAAAATTTATGCATGGAAGTACATTCATTTTTATTATGGAGATGTGGGCTTGGAGCGTATTAGGGAGATCTGTTTAAGGCGGCCTCCACCTGTTTGAAAATCTTACTGAAATTAGTTAGTGTGACCGAATGTAAAGAGGGGTACATTTCTACACCAAGATAGCTAAAATGTTTAACCACTGGTATGTTAAAAGGCAAGGCTATGTCCCTCATCGCAGCACTCAGGGGCACTAGTGCGGACTTGGACCAATTAATTTTGTATCCCGACAGTAAGCTGAAATTGTCAAAAATAAATAATAGATAACGGAGTGATTGGGGAACATTTTTGACAAATAATAATACATCAATTGGCATAAAGTAAAATATGATGTTGTGTGTTATTGAGAGGAACGGGGGAATGAGTGACAGACTGGAGGACAGCTTGGGAGAGCGGTTCAAGTGACAGGGCAAATAATAAAGCGGACAGCCTTGACAGGTACCCCAGGAAATAGCGAACTGAGGTGAGCATTTACTGCCTGTGAGCACCATCGCCGAGGGATTGGCATATACCCAGACCCATATGGTCTAGAACCGACCAGATACTCCCATTCCCTGCAATCGAAAGCCTTTTCAGCATCTAAAGAAAGAGCTGCACTCGGGGTATCAAGATCCATAGCCATATGGATGATATGAAGAAGGCAGTGAACATTATCAGAAGCCAGGCGGGGCTTAAGAAAGCCTGATCATAAGGAATTAGTTTGGTCATGTGGGATTCATGACGACGCAATAGCACCTTGGCATATAACTTGACATCTGAGTTTATCAGTGAAAGAGGTCGGTAGCTCACACACATATTAGGGTCATTATGAATCTTCAATAGTAATATTAACATCTCTGTGAAAATAACCCGTGCTAATAAAGGTTTGTATCCAGTAGTAGGGGTCCCAATTGATTCCAAAAAGGCAAAAGTTCAGGTGGAATCCCATCAAACCCAGGGGATTTGCTCATATCTTGTAAAGCCTCCTTCAGTTCATCCAAGGATAGTGGAGCACCGAGTGCAGCCGACTCATCGACTGAAAGGCATGGGAAAATGAAGGTTTGAAGAAATTGCACACATTTATCTTTGTTATTTATCTTTGTCAGAACTGTAAAGCTTAGAAGAAAAGGAGCGAAATTCAGTGTTTATTTGAGTAGGGTCAGACAACGTATCTCTCCCTTAGTTGACTTAATGGATAAAATGTCAGCAAAATGTTCACTTCTCAGTAATCTCAAGGCTAGGAGGTGACTGGGTCTGCTATCATTAAAAGTAGTAATGTCTAGCCCCATGAATAAGAAATTCTGCACGCTGTCTCAGTAAGAGAGTTCTTTTTTATTATTAGAAAATTATTTTTTATTATTAGAGTTTTCTAAGGTGTGTTCTAAAATAGATACTTTAGTTTCCAATTCTTTAACTTTACTGAGTCGTAATTTATTGAGGTTAGCTGCGAATAAAGTGGAAGTGTTTTTAATAAATCCCTTGACTGAGTCCCATAAAATACGGGGATCATCTACCGAACCACGGCTAAAGCCGGCAAACTCGTCCAGTCTAGATTGTAGCGTCATTCGGAATGATTCGTTCTGTAACAGTGTGGTACTGAAACTCGTCCAGTCTAGATTATAGCGTCATTCGGAATGATTCATTTTATAATAGTATGGTATTGAAGCGCCACTGTGTGGCTCGAGTCGGAATGTCGGTAAGCACAAATCTGCAAAAAATTCTGTCTGATAATGACATAGGGAGGATTTCAGCATTAAGTACCTCAGAGAAAACAGATTTCAATGCAAAAATAAAATCAATCCTAGAAAAAGATTTGTGTCTAGTCGAGAAGAAAGTGAATTCTTTAATGGAAGGATTAAACGACACGCCAGACATCGACGACACCTAAATCCCAAACAAGCTGCTGCAAAGTAAAAAACGTCAGCTGTTGCACTCTGCGTTGCTGCAGCCTTGATCTGTCCCGAGTGGAGCTTATCACCGCGTTCATGTCAGCACCAAGGATTAAACTGAGATTTGAGAGATCTATAAATACATTTAAATCAACTGTCATTGGGGCGTAGACTGAGACAAAGGCCATTTTTAAATTGTTTTTAAACAGGCCACTCTTCCATCTCGATCCCCCTCCGAACCCAAAATAGTAATCTGAAAATTGCGCCTTAATATAATGAATGCACGTTTCGTTTTGTTTTCTGCAGAGGAGGAAGCTGCCACGTAGTAGTACCTGTTAGCAAGCCTGGGGATTTCTTTTTGCTTAAGATGAGACTCCTGAATCATGGCCAACAGCTATATTCTTTCTATACAATAAATCAAGGCAAGCAACACGCTTATTAGGGGAGTTAAACCTTGTATATTCCAAGATAACATCGAGACATCAGTCATGGGAGTCAAACATGAATTGAAGGGTCAGAATCAAGCAAACATGGTGATGTTAGTTGAACCGCAACAATAACACATTAGTTTTATCGAGGTCCTTCCCACCCCCCCTCGAATAGGTCGCCACCGCTCCCCCCTTCTCCCATAACCCAACCAAAGGCATGAAAATCTCACTGAACTGCAAAGAAAAAACATAGAAAACATGCCTGGCACTGGCACCACCCTTCCCCCCTCCCAATTCAAATGGCCTCATACTCACAACATTGCATTCCAGTGTGTGTGTGTGTGGGGGGGGGGGTATGGCCACTTCTCAGGCAGTTCAGTGCACTCCACTTCCCTTCATGCCTCTCAACACAAGGAGTGTCGATATCCCACAGACTGCCGTGCTATATTGCTTCATTTATAAAAATAAAAAAACACTATTTGCAGCCCCTCAGCCAAATTACCCTTAAAACCCAGATTGTATGTAAGCAGAACTTGCTGTCGGTCTCCCCCTGAAGATCTACCCAGGGCTCACCTGGATGCGGACCAGGTCGGCGGGTTTGAAGTCGTTGGGAGAGCAGCCGCACCAGTCCACGATGTGCTTGTACTGGCACTTGCAGCCCAGCTTGCGGTTCCAGTTGGTGACTCGCAGGTTGTTGTCCACCAGGGTGTCACACATGTGGCTGTTCCCCAGAACCGTGTGGTAAAAGGACTGCGTTTGGAGGGAAGCACAGAGCACCATTAGCTGAGACTCCTTGTAGGAATTCAAACTACCTTCCTTGCTGCTGAGGTCAACGAACAGCAGCTTGCTAGTTACAGTGCCTATAGTAAGTATTCACCCCCCTTGGATGTTTTCACAGTTTGTTGTGTTACAACCTAAAATCTTGATGCATTTAAATGGGATTTTTTTTTCCAAGGGATATTCAATGCCTTTGAAACCTTTTTATACCCCTCCCCTGATCTGTGCCTTTCCACAACTTTATTCCGAAGTTGTTTTGAAAGCTCCTTGGTCTTCATGGTAGTATCTTTGCTTTGAAAGCACTACCCAACTGTGGGACCTTACAGAGACAGGCGTATTTAATCTGAAATCATGTGAACCACTTTTATTGCACACAGATTGACTCCATTTAACTTATTGTGTGAATTCTGAAGGCAATTGGTTGCACCTGAGCTTATTTAGGAGTGTCATAGCAAAGGGGGTGAATACTTATCTAATGAAGTTTTTTCAGGTTTTTTATTTTTAATTGATTTGTTTTTTCACACCCCCATTTTTTTCACACATTGAAAGTGTTAAGTAGGTTGTGTAAATCCAAGGAAAAAAAATCCCATTTAAGTGCATCAAGATTTCAGGTTGTAACACACCAAACTGAAAATGTCCAAGTAGGGTGAATACTTACTATAGGCACTGTATATCTCCAAAAAGCTTTATTCCAGACAGCTTCACACAGACAACTGCATGTAGCTGAAGCTACCTCCCGCAGGCAGCAGTCAGCTTTGCACATTAAGCATGAAAAACACTGAACACCAAGTTGAAAAATGTTAAAGCTACAGTATGTTAAAGAAACGTACTTGATAAATCAATGCAGATGTGTGGCTGGGAAATGGGATTTGGAGTATTGTATGACCACAGAAAACAGATTTGTTTGTATTCATATTCTAAGAGAAACTGGTATTGAGTTAGTAAGATTGTGTGTGTTCTTACATCAGGGATTCTCAGAGCTACACTAAGACATAAACCCAGTGAAATAGTAGTAGTGCCCTCCCTAGATACTGCCACGGATACACATGCTGAAGAGGCTTCCAAGCACTGTTAGAGACCACTTTCAATTATTGATACTGTAGTTCGATCCTACATGTGTTTTCAATCCTTTCTCTAGTCATCAGTGTATGCTGGCTATTTGTGTTTGTACGGGAAGATGCATTTCAATGTGTTTCGAAGCTGCCGCTGAAGCTGCCAGACTCACCTCAGCTGGGAGCAGAGTGTAGGTATAGAACTGCTTTAGACTGGTAACCAGCTCGTCTTGAGAGTTGATCACATACTCAACAAACTTCCGGGTCAGAGAGAACCAATCCGAGCCTCCAGACACGGCCAGGCCCCTGGGGATCTGCCTCTCTCCCAGCCGCCACATGTGGGAGTCACACTCGTGGAACAGCCGGTCCAAACCCTGCTTCTTTATGAACCTGAGGAAGAGCCCCACATGCACAACGCATTGCAATGGAATCCCAGGATACTGAAAGACATGCTCCGCCCATACAGCACAACACAACATGCATTCAACCGGGGATCAATAGTGTGTATGGGAACATTGTTCTGAGGGAGACCTGGCCATTCATCCAGGATTACCACCTCAATAGTGTGTATGGGAACATTGTTCTAAGGGAGACCTGGCCATTCATCCAGGATTACCACCTCAAATTCCTTCAGGCAATTATGTCGTAATTGGAACAAATAGTTTGAAATACCTTGCGTTCTCTCTGCCATGAGACTTGAGGAAGTTTTTATCTCTGTATTTAGACAGAAACGCCACCAGCTCTTCATTAGTCCTGTGTAAAATAAAAATACAAAAGAAAATGATGGCAAGTCTTATTTGATCATTTAATTGGGAAGCCGTAAACATGAAACAGTGGGTAAGCTCAAAAAGCAATACCTTTCAAACCATATATGGTACAATCCAAAGCATCCCCACTGTGCGCACCTTTCGATAGAGTGGGAATCACACATGGCATATGAGCACCCATTCCATGCAAAATCATAATCATGCAGAATAAACACCTTCTACTTAGAATGAATCAATGTACTATAGAACTGGGCTTGCAACATAATCAGGGTCAAAACTAAAAGGGCCCTAAGTGTGTTTAAGAATGAGCAACAAAAGGGGGTTCCCCCGAGTGGCTCATCCAGTTAAAGTGCTGCCGCTGGAAGCGCAGGATGAGTCACACAGCTTGGACGGTGCCAGTTCACGTCCAGGCTGTGCAAAGAGGCCGAACTTTGCTGGGGACCCCGAGGGGGACGCCACATTGGCTCTGACGCTCCCGGGGTGGGGGATGGGAATCCAGCAGGGATTGCTTCTCCTCATCGCGCAACAGTGAACCCTACTGGCCAGACACCGAGCACATTCACAGTGGATGAGAGGCAGGATTGATCTCCGTTCTCAGGGATCGGTAGCCCCGCCCACCTCTGCTCCGGATTGCTCGGCATAAAAAGCGATTCTGGCTTTAGGCTTGTGAGAGCGGAGGACGCCGACGCCTCAGAACGTCTGTGCTGTGTGGGGACTCGCCATGTGAGGAGAAAAACATAATTGGACATTCCAAATTGGGGAAAATAAATAAAAATAATAATAAATTGGTCTAAATTTATATTTTAAAAAATGAGCAATAATCCCATGCTTACACTATAGGCTGGGGGCAATCACATTTGCAAGGAGGGAATTAGAAAGCTTTGTTGTACATAAAAATAAATTAAACGAAATTTAAAAACAAAAAAAAACAAAAAAAACACTCTTTCACCCACTGTCTGAACAAAAACAGACTGGACAGCTATGGCCAGTTCACCGAACATTTCGTGACAATACAAAACAAAAAAAACCTATATGAACATAATTTATATATTTTATTTAACATCATGTAATCAAAGAAACTACAAAATTATATTGCAAAAGTCTACCGGAAGCCAGAATAGTAGTACTGTATTTCATGTTAGATTTCAAAAAATGTCACGTTAAGTAAACATATGTTAACATTACATTATTCAATCCTTCGACTTTATGAAGTAAAATTAGTTAATTCTATAGGGAGATGCAAAACTTGCCATAGCTGTACATATCTCAAGGTACAGGAACACAGCAGGAGTGATCCTGAGCACTTGGTTTACCCATGATCCAGCTGCATTCCCTTTTAAGTCAGGCGATACCTTGTGGGGTTGGGTTAGGGGAGGGTTAGGGTTAAGGTTTTAAGATTTGTGCGTTACCTGGTGGGGTGGGGTAAGGTTAGGGGAGGATGAGGGCTTTAAGATTCATGGTTACTAGTGGGGGTAGGGGTAATGTTAGGAGTAGGATTTGAGATTCATGGTCACCTTGTGGGGTAGGGGTAATGTTAGGAGTAGGATTTGAGATTCATGGTTACCTTGTGGGGTAGGGGTAATGTTAGGAGTAGGATTTGAGATTCATGGTCACCTTGTGGGGTAGGGGTAATGTTAGGAGTAGGATTTGAGATTCATGGTTACCTTGTGGGGTAGGGGTAATGTTAGGAGTAGGATTTGAGATTCATGGTTACCTTGTGGGGTAGGGATAATATTAGGAGTAGGATCTGAGATCCATGGTTACCTTGTGGGGTAGGGGTAATGTTAGGAGTAGGATTTGAGATTCATAGTTACCTTGTGGGGTAGGGGTAATGTTAGAAATAGGATTTGAGATTCATGGTTACCTTGTGGGGTAGGGGTAATGTTAGGAGTAGGATTTGAGATTCATGGTTACCTTGTGGGGTAGGGGTAATGTTAGGAGTAGGATTTGAGATTCATGGTTACCTTGTGGGGTAGGGGTAATTTTAGGAGTAGGAGTTAAGATTCATGGTTACCTTGTGGGGTAGTCGGTGGCACTCAGATTGATGAAGAAGTCCCACTTCCAGTCCACCATGTCCAGCAGGTCCTTCATGCTGCGCAGGTAGGTCTTGAGCAGGCTGGCCCCGCCCCAGATAGTCCCCATGCGCCATGGTGGCACCCGGATATTGGGGTACTGCTGGGAGATCTGCAGGACCTCGCGGTGCAGGTAATTGGAACGCTGCAGGAGTATTTATTTCTATCACTTTTTAATGAAGCACGAGTCTGCCGTAGAATTATCATCACAGGGTCCAATATTTATCTAACATTCTACACACTAGGACAGATCCCTAGGATTATGTTTATTATTTAAAAACAGATGTTACCAAGGACTAAACACTTCATCCATACACAATGGCAAAATCTGAAGCAAACATTAGTCCTTAAAAACACCAACAAAGTTTTATTCAATGCATGGAGAAATTCACATTCAAATGCACAGTTTGCAAATGCTGTCTCACTAAAATGGGATAAGCTGCAGCTAACTACATGAAAATACAACATATCAAAAAGCAGATTATAGTCAGTGTGCAACAAAGCAAGCTTAATCTTCAAGTGTGACTGATCATGTGACAGCTTTCTCAACAAGGACAAAGAACTGAGTGAGATTCAGTAAGACACATACTATGACAAGCAGGATCTGCAGTGAAGTGCTACAGTGTAGAGGCACTGGTGTTCAAAGCATGCATTTTATTAAGGTATACTGTATGGAATAGTTCTTACTGGATAACTACAGTCAGGGTACAGCACAAGTGATTGGATCTGTAACTTCGTAACATTCGATTGTAAATTGTTCAGTAATTTCAAAGGAAACTCATTGGTGGCAAATGTTTGAACAGAACTGTCTTCTTCAGCAGAAATGCCTGCAATCAGCACACACACATTTTTAACACTAATAAAGAACAGCTGCTACCTTGTCCACGTGGATGTAGTAGAAGTGGTCCCGGTGATAAATGGCCTTGATGAGACGTTTAAGCTGCCGGATGGCACGGCCGTGAACTACCAAGACAAAGGCCACCCGCACTGGACTATCCACATGTGACAGATCCAGATCAACATCCTCCCACTGGACTACCGGGCCGGAGAACCCTGGACATGAGGAAATCAGAGGAGCGAGTATTAGAGAGGAGATCAATACAGGAGCGAGTATTAGAGAGGAGAGCAATACAGGAGCGAGTATTAGAGAGGAGACCAATACAGGAGCGAGTATTGGAGAGGAGATCATTACAGGAGCGAGTATTGGAGAGGAGATCAATACAGGAGCGAGTATTGGAGAGGAGATCAATACAGGAGTGAGTATTGGAGAGGAGATCAATACAGGAGTGAGTATTGGAGAGGAGACCAATACAGGAGTGAGTATTAGAGAGGAGACCAATACAGGAGCGAGTATTAGAGAGTCAGCTAAAGTCAGTATAGGAGAGCCATGATCACCGTAAATGCCTAAATACATTTGAACCAAAGTCATTGTATTTATCTTGTTCTTAATTGTATTATTACTTGTACTGTGATACTTGAAATGTATTTGCTTACGATTGTAAGTCGCCCTGGATAAGGGCGCCTGCTAAGAAATAAATAATAAAATAGACGAACCTGCCTGCAACTTCTATGGTCTATTGCTGGTGGAACCTCAACCAATAAAACCTAGAATGGCCAAACTGCTACACTGTCCTGCAAGTTCATTCCACGGTCAGATGGGAGCGAGACTCACCGGATTGCTGGCAGAACTGCGGCACTGACCGGGGGATCAGCTGGCCAGCCTGGTGCAGGCAGAGGATGTTAGCAATCTCCTGGCGGCACTGGTGGGACCGAGCGCGGCTCAGCGCAGAGAGGGCGTCCTTGCCTGTGATCTCACACTTAGGCAGAAAGTTGCTGCTGGAGGCCAGAGGCGCGCCCTCCACACTGCCCGTGTCACTGTGCTGCGCAGTCAGGAAGCGGCTCTCCCCCTTCAGCTCAGTGAAGTTACGACTACTGGAGGGGTCATAGGGCACGCCCTCGGCGGCCCCGCCCTGCCCCAGTGGCTCTCTGTAGCGCACCGTGGGGTTGTGTCTCAGCAGGCCCCCCCTCAGGGTGTTGCCTGGATCCTCAATGCCAGGTTTCCATCGGCTCCTCTTTCGGTTGGCCAACCCGTCCTGCCTCTGCCCGTCAAGGGTGTCCTTCGGGTCCTCAATGTTATCTGGCAGCTTGGATCTCCTCTGCTTCCCCTGTGGAAAAAGGAAAGTCATGTTTACTGCAGATAACACAAAGCCTATTCAATACAATATACTACAACACAATCCAGCTTACTTTTATACAGCACTCTTCATGCAAAGCATCCCAGGGGCTTTACAATAAAAACAAAAAATACAAAGGAAGCCAACAGCCAAGCAATCCAACTCAAAAATAAACAACTTAAATAGATATGTTTTTGAAGTTTCAACTGTAACAGCATTCCTGATATGATTTGAGACAGAGCTTCCAAGGCAGGGAGCAGAACAACTAAAGGCCCCTTTGCCCCTGCTGACTTCAGCTGAATTCTGGGAGCTACCAGAAGGCCAGCATTTGCTGATCTCAGGGTACAACTAGAGCAGCGATGGCGAACCTATGGCACGCGTGCCCAGAGTGGCACGCAGAGTCGTTTTTGTTGGCACGCCGAGTGAGCAGTTGCCTGCTTTTTTTTTTGCACGCCCTCCGAGTGGCACTTTGGAAAGCCAGTCAGTTTGATTTGCAAGGACGGCCCGCCCAAGTAACTGAGCAGTGCTAACTGTAGCTGTTATTATCTACACGCTCATGGTTGGCTGTTTATGCTGCTGAACTGCTTTATTCAAGTACCCTGGGAACAGAAAGCTGATCAAAACAGTAAGTCAGTCCCATGGAGGATCAAATGTAATTGTGGTCAGCTATGGATGTTTCAGCAGGACACGCTGGGAGGAAGGGATCGTTAGCCTGATGCTTGTAAGCATTTTACTGACCGTCATCTCCTGTACTAAATGGAGAAATGGCCACAATCTTTAATACTTTACAGACGGGTTGGGGGTCTGCGAGCCTAAAATAGGTCGAAATTACATAACCAAGCACTTTCGGCTTACGCCTTTTCTAAAAGATGTATAGCTTTTCGCACACGCAGTTAATGTGCAGTGCAAGATCTTTTGCAGGTGTCAGTGGCAGCAACACGTATTATTATTATTTGTTTATTTAGCAGACGCCTTTATCCAAGGCTTACTTACAGAGACTAGGGTGTGTGAACTCAGCTGCAGAGTCACTTACAATTACGTCTCACCCGAAAGATGGAGCACAAGGAGGTTAAGTGACTTGCTCAGGGTCACACAATGAGTCAGTGGCTGAGGTGGGATTTGAACTGGGGACCTCCTGGTTACAAGCCCTTTTCTTTAACCACTGGACCACACAGCCTACTATTTTAAAGTAAGAACTTTAAAGCAAATGTCCCACTCTGTTTTGATTGTCAAACCCTTCCCTTGTCATAAATACCGAAAATATATTTCACTGTCACATATCTCAAACTATGTATTCTTTGTTTGATGCACTGTTTTTTATGTTTGTTTTTTTATTTTTATTTTTTATAAATACTATTTTAATCTTCAAACTATGGGGAAATGCAGGTTTAAATTCTGACTGGCCATACTGTGGTATGTTATCCCTCTTCATACAGTGGGGAAAAGCAGGTTGTAAATTATCAAGAAACAATCGTCTCAAAATAAATTATGCCTCTGATATGTAGAGTACATTTGTGGATACTTTTTTTTTTCAAGGTAGTTTGACACCACAGAAATCTTTTTCTAATAAGTATGTTATCTGCTACTCGTCTTTTAAATAGTTATTTTACAAAATGTAAAAGCAATAGATATGTTTTATGTAAGTAAATATACAGTTGAAAAAAAATGACGGTACACCTGTAATGGCTGCCACTGTGTGCAATTGCAAACAGAAAAACAAAACAATTATGGCCAGGGTTACTGGTGCAGCGCGCCAATTGAGCAAACGTCTTATATTTATTGTATGATGCACAGTGATTGTTGCTTTTACTGATGTTTAGCATTATAATTCTTAAACTTAATGCATCATGAAATGTGGTTTATGTATTTTACTGTAGTTTAGCAATATAATATTCAAACTATGTATTTATTGTATGAGGCACTGTTATTCTTTTACATGCTGTGAAGTGCTTTGAGATGATGTTCCACTATGAAAGGCGCTATATAAAATTAAGATTGATTGATTTTACTTGAATAAGGATTAAAGAGTCTCATTGTCCAAAATATAGCGGGGCATATGCAAAAGCTAATGGGTCCCTGTGAGGTGCACTATCACTATTGCTTTTTATGTCTGTAAATTTACAAAAAAAATAATATAATCTATGAGCAAAAATGGATCTAGGGACAGAAAGAACATGCATATTCATAATTATTCATTTTTTGTCTGAATTTGATCAGTCTTGCTGCCTTACTTTGCCTCCCACTGGTCTGCCCCAAAGTGTCTTCCACTGCCTTCTACCACAGCCACGCTCCCCGGCCGCAGTCTCCAGCAAGAACAGCATGTGAGTGTAGATTAGAATGTGCAGTGTACTTAGGGACAGGGAATGGGGAATGTAAGGGAATTGCTTAGAACAGATTGCGAGTTCTCAGGGACAAGAGGAAATTATGGGAGGTGAGGGGAGACCAGCATTAAGTGCCCAGTGAAGTATAAAGGGGAACAGGAGTGGGATGGGGTTGATTTTAATGACGTGAACCAAAAATTGCAGGGTTTTGGCAAAACAGCTGAAAGCATGTTTGGGGATATCAGGGCAAAACACATTTGCAGAAATCTGCACACTTTGCAGACAGTCCCAGTAATCTGCAGGAAATTTACCACCAGTTTTCCAAAATTGTGGGGGCATCAAGGGAAGCATTTGCAGCCAGGTTTATTCAGTTCCGCAACATGGAGGCAACACTGTCTTTCATGAGCTGTCCTGACACAGCCATGTTTGACCAACTGAATATTTCCCAGTTGGAATGGTTGGGACTTGAAAGTTTGGAAATGGAATTGTTGGAATTTCAAGAAAGTGCAGTGTGGAAAAGAAAATTCACTGATCTGCATGTAACATTACAGCAGATTGAGTGTCACAGAGCAGATGAGGGAAAAAGCAGAACGTGCAGAAAATTAGATATTGAAAGTCTGGAATTCTTTGCCAAATTCTTTCAAAGCAATGAAAACTCTTGGAATTTCACTTCTAACTTTTTTTGGCTCATCATATTTTTGTGAGCAGCTTTTTTCTGGCATGAATTTGATCAAATCAGACATGCTAACAGGCTGACAGATGACATGAGTGCTGCGTGTGTTGCTCTAAAATTACTGACTATGAACCTCGGGTTGAAAAAATGTCAGCGGATATTCAGCAGCAGAAGTCCCATTCGTCATTGGAATGTAAATATTGTTCCCCACACCTGCTCTCCAGACAACACAGGGGAGGGGGTTCAGGGTTTGGGAGGTTGCGAGGGGATGAGGGCGGGTGGAAGGGTTCTGTCCTACTTCATGTAATGTTCTTGATTATTTTGTATTGTAGATTGCTGTTTTTTTGGTATGTTTGCTTAATAAAAACTTAATTACAATAAAAGAGGAAAGTAAATATTGTTTTAAAAAGTTACCGTTTAGACGCCGTATAACCTTTTACACCCCTAATTAATCATTGGCACCCTTGGCACTTAGTGACAAAAAAAATCCAACTTTGGGCACTCCAGCTAAAAAAGGTTCGCCATCCCTGAACTAGAGGCATAAGGTACCAACATTTCTTGCAAACATGAAGGCACCATGCCATGGTCCTTATAATTAGTAAGTAGAATTTTAAATTGGATCCTGAACTTGACGGGGAGCCCGTGTAGTGCTTTAAGTCAGCACTCTGGCTGCAGCACTGTGAACCAGTTGGAGCCGACACAGTTTAAAATTAAGGCCAGCAAACAAAGCATTACAATAAATCTAGCGAGAAATAACAAAAGGAAGAACAAACACCTCAGCATCTTTATCAGATAGAAGGGGTCTATGTTTGGCAGTGTTCCTCAAATGATAAAATGAGAATAGAATGGGTCTATGTTTGGCAGTGTTCCTCAAATGATAAAATGAGAATAGAATGGGTCTATGTTTGGCAGTGTTCCTCAAATGATAAAACAAGGCTGTGCTCTATATAGTGTTTGTGTGGGAATGTAAGGTTGGCAAGGATGGGGTTAAATCTGTCCCTGCCAGCAATTACAGGTGTGGCCATTCCCCAATTAGGTAATTGAGTGCTAATTGGGAAGTCGCCACATGTATATAAGGAAGGAGAAATCCTTTGTCTGGTGGAAGGAGTTTGGCGAGTTTTGACCGTATCTGTAGTGAAGGCGAATATGCCTAGCCTACCTAATATTGTATTGTATTGTATTGTATTGTATTGTATTGTATTGTTTAACCCTTTATTTTGCCCCTTGCCCCTGTTTATTTGTTCCAGTGTTTTGTTTATTGTTTTTTGTTAATTAAATGTGCACTCTAGTGCTTAAACTGAAGCTTCCTTGTCTCCGAGTCTCTCTTCCTGCTGATAACAGCTTGGGCCGTGACGCTATCCTGTCACAGAGGGTGTGAGAGTAGGATAGTGTCCCCGCCCACTTCTGGAGGAATTTCCTTTTTGCCGACCCCTACCACTCATGGGGAGCAGATATTTGCAGTCTTACAGCGGTTTGGTCACCCAAGTTCAGCAGGTAGCCCCCCCGTGCTAAATGGCCACCCTTCGTGATACACAGCAAGCCTTGGCAGCAAAGAAAATGCCCCTGACACTGAAGACAGTTATACAGCAAGCAGTGCAGGTAATCAATTTTATAAAAGCACAGCCACTAAATGCATGTTTATTTTCAGTTCTGTGCCAGGAAATGGGATCTGATCATCAGCGCCTACTATTTCACACCGGAGTAAGGTGGTGATCATGTGGGAGAGTACTTGTTCGCCTGTTTGAGCTACGTGAGGAGGCTAAAATCATCTTAATTGATGCAAAGTCTGATCTAGTTAACCACCTTCGTGATTGCTCTTGGCTGGCTCTGGTTGGTATTTTTGACCGTCCGAATTAAATAAATGCGTCTATGCAAGGCAAAGATGCAAATATCCTCCTCCTTACAGACAAGGTAACAGCTTTTGTTCAAAAACTGCACATTTGGGCCTCTCGACTATCAGATGGAAATTGCGACATGTTTCCCACATTTTCAGACTTCGTTCAGGATTGTGGTGGCACTGTGGTATAATGATCTGAAAGCTCCCATTGTTGAACACGTGACGGGACTGAAAGAACAGTTGAGCGACTACTTCCAAGAAGATTGCAGCTCACTTGCCTGGGTTCGTGATCCGTTTGTCACTTCTGGTGCTTCAACCAGTCTATGAGGAGAGGTGGAAGAACAGCTCATTGAGAAAACGTTTTGGCACCTGTCCTCTCCCAAATGTTTGGCTCTCAGTTGCACAGGAATTTCCAGAGCTCTCTACGGCTGCAGTTAAAGCGCTCCTGCTTTTTGCTTCGACGTGCCTGTGCCAAGCTGGGTTTTCCAAACTTACAGCATTGAAGACAAAGTACAGAAATCAGATCAATTAGAAGACGAAATATTGAGCCTCATACCAATGTGCTTTGCAGGACCAGACAAGCTCAAATCTCCCACTGAGTGACATCAGCAGCACTAATACAGGTAAGGTGTGTTTTTATAGTGCTATTAAAAACTTGATTGTTGTGTTTCTGAACAATCTCATTAGCAATGCAAGGTGCCAGTATCCTATACATTAATACGTCGGGGGGGGGGGGGGCTCCAAGTAAAAAACTATTCAGAAAGGGTTGGGAAGCCCTGATCTAAAGTATGTATGGTGCAACTGAGATAAGAGAGTTCTTAGTTATAAACAAAGCAATAACAACTAAGGACTTAGTAGAGACTTTACACTCTAACTTTGGAATTAACTTACACATTGCTGGTGCAACTCAGCCTAGGTTTGATTTACTTTGGACTAGGTCTAAGGTCTAATTTGACTCGCCTAATGGTACTACCAGTTGAGATCTGTAGGTCATACTAAACCCGCCCCGGATGCCCGTATCTACCATATCGATGAGGAGAGCCCAGAGTGGTTATTGGCTGCTGTCAATCAATAAATCCTGCCCAGTTTATGATGAGCTTTCTTTTTAAAACGCCTGGGCTTCTTCAGTGCCACAAGACTGAACTTTTCTCTGTTCCAGATCACTGCCGAATGGTATATTATTATTTGTCTAACTTCTTTCGAGTGCCCTGCCTGAAATGAAAGTAATGACAAAATTAATTAACCCCGCCCGCTGCTCTTTATTTGTTATGAAATGTGCATTTACATTTCAGATTGAGTAAACATTTACACTGTGGTCTCGAAGGCTGCAGGCGCGAACAATGACGCATTCCCTTTTCTCGTGCAGAGGCTCATGCCATCTTTACAACGTCCTGGGGGCGCCAAACATTCTATTCTAGTCTACTTGACGGCGCTCCGCTGACAGCTGACAAGTGAAAACATTGAAAACCGCAAAACAAAATTATTACCCAGGTGGCAATTACAGCCCTAACAGAAATCTCACCAGGACGGAAATTTGCATCCATGACTTGACACCCATGTACTTATCCAAACATGGATTCAATACATCACCTGGAGTTTTACTGTAACATTTGTACAACTCTTCCTGCCGTTGCATCCACTGTGCCCGGAATAGCCGAGTATCTCTATGATTCTTTCACCGATTCTATAATCTGCAGTAAAACACTGAATTTCCATCTATCTCTGCCCAGTCTTTTCATTTTCCCACAGAAAACGAATTACAGGGTTTTGCAGGGGTCTAAATCCTGCATATCCTGGGCCTAAATATGTGCCTTAATAGGGACCCAAAATTCAAAATAAGTGTATAACTTTGTTCATTTTTTTTATTATTTTAGGCGTTTAATTTTAAAGAGCAAGTAAAAGTTACGTGTGTCTATGAAAAGTAACAACAAAATAATGTATTTATATTAGAATTTTAAAACCACAAACTTGTTAGCACACAGTAAATTTCAAAGTAAAGTCCACATATTTAAGCAAACTCTGTTTGGTTTTGCAATAATTACACACAGAAAAAAGTGGTGAAAGAAAGACACCAATGAAACAGAGAAATTATATTTCAGGCACAAAAACAAACAATCAGTACGTTTACATGACAAAGTGTTTTTTCCGAAAAATAATGTTTTCGGAAAACTGAATCAGAACACTGATTTTCTTAAAACGTCACTTTTCTGTGTTTACATGATTAACGATAGAAAGTCTAATTAGAATTCCATTGTATACATGGATTCAAGTTTTCGGAAAACGCAGGATATTTTTGCATGCAAAGTACTGTAGTACCCTAAGTACGATTTGAACAGACGGACATTTTTTCTGCGATAGAACGGAGACCAATCCAATAACAAGTGCTTTATCAAAGTGTCAGGTCTTAAATTCAAAGATTACTATCCTATACCTCTTTTCAGATTCCCCACAATGTGCAATCAGCCTTTCAAACAGCTCATCCTGTTCTGTATCAGTTTCTTTTGCAGACATTATTTTAAATTATCACGTCATTTTAAAACTGGAAAACATGTGCTGCTTCAGTATGGGCTATTAAAAAAATACATACAGACAAATATTACTTTATCCCTAACTTTTTAAATTATTATTATTATTATTATTATTATTATTATTATTATTATTATTATTATTATTTCTTAGCAGACGCCCTTATCCAGGGCAAATTACAGTCGTAAACAAAAATACATTTCAAGAATCACAGTACAAGTAATAATACAATTAAGAGCAAGATAAAATACAATGACACCGGTTCTAGCAAGTATATGACAAAAAACACTTCAACGGAGCAAATGGATCCATGCAGACTGACTACATATTATTATTTTCTCTGTTTTCTAAAACCACGTGCAGTACGCTATCAGAACAAGTTTTCCAAAAAGTGTGTTTACATGATATATATTAGGTTCGTTTTCGGAATTGAACTGGAAATTTCTAGGCGCTGTTTTCTGAAAACTGACCTAAGGAATATTCCGATACATTTTCCAAAAACTGTGTTTACATGACTTTTGATATCGGAATTAGTTTTCGGAA
The DNA here is from genome assembly GCA_030684275.1 of Acipenser oxyrinchus oxyrinchus. Classification (NCBI taxonomy): domain Eukaryota; kingdom Metazoa; phylum Chordata; class Actinopteri; order Acipenseriformes; family Acipenseridae; genus Acipenser; species Acipenser oxyrinchus. The sequence goes on from CM060260.1 coordinate 13,778,950, forward strand.
CTTAGTTTTCCGAAAAATATCGGAATTCTTATGCTAATGTAAACGCACTGAATGTCACATTATATAGATACCATAACACCAAGTGAGAAATGTGAAGCAATTTCTAAATTAAAGAAGCAGTATTAATTGGTAGTAAATTTGAATGCAGTAAAGGCAAGCCAGAAGCTGTATTTTGCTTTCTATTTTTTCATGTATTCCATTTTTTCCTTTGCATTTTATACAAAAAAAGCACAATAAGTTTCTAAAAATATTCATAGACCCAACCAGTCCTTACATTTATTTAGTCTTCCAAGATTCTCAGTATACATACTCTCCCATGTCGCCATTTCTCATTAACTACAGTGTCCGAGAATGTACAAGTGCATAAATAAATAAATAAATAAATAAATAAATAAATAAATATACATTTTAAAAAATGCGCTTGCGAGAACTGCGATTTCAAACACTGTTGATTTTAGTTTTCAGAAGTTCGTTTCTGTTGCATTTTCTGTAAACAGTAAAATCGATTTCTACAGCAAGTTGTTTTTTTTCCCTTATAAATCAAAATAACAATAAATAACGTATTGGCATTTACTTGAACAATGTAGCTTGAAAGTAAAAGTGTGTTTTGGGAAGACCTCACAGAACAGGAGGAAGATATTTGTACTGTACATACATTTGAACATACATTTCCATTTGACTTGAACTTCTTAAAAATGGAATTTAGATAGTCTACTAAAAATAACGAACTTAAGTACTGTGCCTATGTGGCAGGATGGCTTGGTGTGGTGACGTCACGGACCAGGAAGTAACTGAACCAAAACAATGGATGGGCGGGTGAAGCTGAACGCTACTGCAGTCAGCGTATTTAATTAAGCGTATTTAATAATACAAACAAAAGATTTAAACAAACAACAAAACACAAAACAAAAAGGCGCGATGGCCAAACAAACAGAAACAAGTATATTTTTAAATATAGCAATTGTTTTTCGCTCGCGCTTCCGTGTTCTCCCGTACTCTCCTCTGTACACTCTACCCCCGCAGCACGGACAGCTGCAGGTTCTTATACTCTGGCCGAGGGGTCAACTAGCTGTTAATTATCTTATTACCCCTCGGCCACAGTCTGCACGAGTTTAGTAAGGATGCGTCACTGTCAGCTAGTTAAATAATCAGTAGCTGATCAGCCACGCATCCTCACAAGGTTTTAAATTATAAATAACAAATAACAAAAGACGCAGCGCTTTTATCTGCGCCGCAAACAAAAATATAAATAATAATAAATAAATATATAGGGGCGGGACACTCCGCCACAGCCTATTTAAACATAGATCGATAATCACAGTATGTGCTTATGCGTATTTGTACCTGTGTGTGTTTTGTGTGTGTACTTTTTATCTGCATTTTGTGTCTAAACTGTCAATATCCATTTTGCTGTTGTAATAACCATAGCGACGAGGTCAAAGGTCAGTTGATTTGACCTGTCAGTGACTGCATTTGAGCAGGGCGATTGCTGGTAGAAAGCATAAACTGCACAGTGACACGATAATCACAGGTCGCCTTGCTCTTGAGCGACAATCGAGCAATGGAATATAAACCAGCTTTAACACTTTGAGCCACATTGTTTTCCCGTACAATGTTGTCTTTCACCAACATTACGCATGATTTAGTAAGTCGTTTTATGTATCCTTGAATATCTTAAAATAGTAAATAAATAAATAAATAAATAATGATACAACAAAAGTACAAAAGGATAATATGTTCCCTAGTTTGCAGGCTATGAAATGGTTGGTTGTAAAGGTATGCATTTTATTATTTGATTGAAAAACTGGGTAAAAATCTGTACAATATAGGCAAATGTGAAATAATTTCCTAATAAATTATTTTATACAGTACTTTATACACCGTATGTCTTCAGGAGAGGATAGTGTTATGTAATATACTATATATCTTTTTTTTTAATTAAAAAAACATTAGAAACAAAACATCAACAACAATACACATTTAAACAATGGACGCTGTTCAAATTAATATATAGGGAGACCATAGATGCATATTAAACAAATAATAATTTGTACATGTATAATTTAATTAATTAACAATATACAACACATTAAATAAATACAATAATGTTTTCACTGTACAACTCAAAAGCTAAATGTTGTAGAGACCCCTATTAAAATATAATTCATACTTCATTCAGTACAAATAGATAAATCAATGAATAAAATTACTAGTTTATCTAACAATGACACATTTGAGTCATTAATTACGTTTTTTTTTTCAACACAGAAAGTTCCACACACTGAAAGATGGGTACGGTACAGTCTGGACAGTCTGATCATTATTTTCTGCAGTTACCCCCAAAAATGTACAACCTGGGAACAGTGATTCAAATGCTTGCTGAACTTTATTATTATTTTTTTGGTTATAAAATAGAATAAGGGTGAATTACAGATTGGAAAGGTTATAACAAATTGTGGCCATGAAGAATACTGAACCTAAAAAGATATGTAAATAGATGCGTGTAAGCCATGCAGATATAATGCAACAATACAAGACAACCCTAGAGTCTGTTTATGTCTTCATTTGGTAGATCTGTAGAACAAATGATTACACTTATATGCAATAGTTCCCCCCCCCCTCCTATCTCATCTCTGCCTATCTCGCTAGCTAAACTGTCCCGAGGATCACAACTTTCGAGCAAATAGAAGACCAACAGCCTGCAGTGCATTTTTTTGCTATTCTAAAAATAAAAAAATAAACAAGAGGAGTAATTCAAGACATAAATAGACCAATGGCGTGCCGTCAGGACCTTCAAGGTATTCTCTGCTGACCAGACAGTGCCAAGTAAACCGTCAGTCAAATGCCATTACGTGCCTCACTCACTTGCATGCAGTGTGCTTGCTTATACTATGAAACATACTACTCGAATTATTATTTGTTCATTTGTCTGATGCCTTTCAAGACGTCTTACAGGGTTTACGAGATGTTTTTTAAGAGTCTAATGTTTTCCTGAAGGGGATGTGATCAACCAATAAGAGATCTGCATTTCCCCCGCATAAGTCTAAAACAACGACCAGATGCGAGAAAAAAACAGTTGAGAGTATTCTCCATTTCAGTTGAAGGTCTTGACGGTTTAACCAATAGGCGAGTCGAAGCATGTCTTTTTTTTTTTTTTTTAGGCAGGCCACCAATCAGAAGTGAGCAGCGGTGGGCCATAAATCTCCCAGCGTATTCTCTGCCTCACTTGAAGGCCGTGCGTTAGCAACCAATGGGAAAGCCAAAGCTCTAACAGCTGTCCAATCATTAGTGAGCAACCCCGAAGAAATGAATATTCCTTGGTTAGCACTGCAGTTCAGAGGATAAATATCCATCAATAAATGAAATATACATCAATAAATAAATACCTTTACAACATCTAATTATTCTGAATTTTATTTTACACAAATAAAAAAAAAAGAAAAAAAAAAAAAAAGTCAGACAACAATTTGGTTATGAATCCTTTTTCAAGGAGAACTTTCTCCACAGATCCCCAAGCTGATACAGGAAGAGAAAGGACATACTCAGCACTTACAGAATTCAAATTATGAAAGGTATCAGGCTTACAGGTAGCTGCCACTTAAAAAATGTGTACTGCTGGAACTGTCTTTTGTTCAGCACAGTAAAGGCGATTTGGAACAGTACTGGCTACAGCAATCTGGGATGTCTAACGAGGCCAGCTCAAAAACACGAACGTTCCCAAAGTCACATACGAGCCACTGTAACACTCAAAACCTTTGGACAAAGCTGGATTGATGTTCAGATACGTATGGACACAATATTTCACAACAAGCAAGTAAGGAAAATTTGTGAGGTTCTTAAACGCTTGATCGATTCTGTTGTCTACCTTGGCAAGCCTGAATTGGCATTCAGAGGGCACGATGAAGGCTCACATTCCTTGAATAGAGGTAATTATGTGGAATTCATTTCTCTGATTTCCGACTATGACAGCGTATTAAGTAATCGCTTGTTTACAGCCACAGTATTCACGGGTACTTCTAACAAGATACAGAACGACTTGATCTCTGCGGTGTCTCAGGTTGTGCCAGATGCAATAAAAGCAGTACAGGAAGCCAAGTACGTAGCTGTAATGGGATGAAACAACTGACATTGGAAACGCAGCTCAGCTGTCTTGTGTTTTCAGGTATGTGACTGACAGTGGCCCAAAAGAACGTTTTCTGCATTTTGTGAATGTGACGGAAAATAAACGTGCATCTGACATCTCAGATTTAGTGCTTCTTTTACTGGAGGTATTCGTCTGTACCAACAAGTTAGTTGCACAGTGCTACGATGGGGCTTCAGTTGTGGCATCTGAGCTTAATGGTGTGCAAGCTCGTGTGAAACGATCCATACCACAAGCACTTTCTATTCACTGCTATGCTCATGCACTGAATTTAGTGCTGTCCCAAAGCGCTTTAAAAATCAGAGTGCAAGATATTTTTTAGTAATGTTGCCAATCCTTCAAGATTTTTTTCAAGATCCCCAAAGCGCACACGATTCAAAGATTATCAGAGGTTCTCCTTTCTCTCACTGCTCGACCCACAAAAGTGTGGCGCTTACAAGAAGAATTTTCCTGAAACAGCCCTTTTAAATGTGCAGCAAACGTACGGGGAGCAGTAAAAAACTCAAAAACTAACTGATTGTCATGTATTCGATGACGGACTTCCACGGAAAGCATCCCGGCGATCTACTTCAATCTCTCCATGCCAATGGACTCAAAGACAGAATTGTATGCCTTGATCTGCCTGATACTGACCATTCCCGTTTCTGTGGCTTCAGTAGAAAGATCTTTTCTGCCCTCAAACGGATCAAGAGTTATTCCAGAAACACCACTGGACAAGATCTACTGTCATCCTTGGCGACTATTTCAAAAATAAAGTGAACTTCTTCTGCAGCTGAAGTCGAAAGACAAATTCTACAACAATGTGATCGACCACTTTGTGAAGAAAGAGCGCAGAATGGATTTCGTGTACAAGTAATCTGGTGAGTAACTTTTTATATTTACTTGTATAATTCGCAAATTAAAAAACAGCGGTTGCGACGACTCTGCTACCCGTCCATTTTGTCACGGCACGCCACTGAAATAGACAGCACTGCCAGGGCGATCTTATTTTCTTCAGCGAAAATAATTTTCAGCACTTACCAACTTTTTCGAACTGTTTTTGCTGTTCTGTGGCAGCATTTTTATTTGTAATAAGTAATCCCGGAGAGAAAGGCAGTACAGCCCGTCTTTGAGGTTTGTTTTGAACCTGTAAATTTCCCGCGGCACTCAGTCCAACAAGCTATGCCCGTCTGCTATGCCCTTCACACAGACACTGAAAACTTACTCAGTTATTTTCTTGATCGGTTATCCAGCAAAATATTTTCCACACATATTTAAATAATATTTGACTTTATTGTAAATCAATCAGAAAAAAACATGTAAACATTACTTTAATTCATTTGGCATTTTTTTAGCAGTAAGCATTTAGGCCTACAAGTTCTCAGTAAGAGCGATTTACATCTAAAAAGAATGACATACGATAATATTTATACTATCTTATTAACAGAAGCTGTTTATAAAATCTCATTTTAGATTTAATTATGTAAATATCAGAAACTAACCTCAATTCTTAAACGAGCGAGAGATGCTGAGGGACTGTATGGAAAACTAGTCCTGTCACTTCACAGCGCAAGCACCGCCTCCTTCTCTGTTTGGTTGTCAGCAACATCACTTTCATATGTGATTTGCTAATAAAAAACTTGAATGACAGCAGATATTAAATAATTGACTAATCAAAAGCAGAAGTTGTGGTGCTTACTGTGGTGTCATAAGTTTCTTGTTGTTTTAGCCATCAGCTTTATTAAAAGTTACAGCGGTCTGTCGCATCACTGGCACAGAGCCGCTGGCATTCAAAGTGTTAAGTGTAAAACGTACCCGCCACTGTGGCGTATGAGTATGTGAAATTTACCCACGTTTGGCGGGTGGTGGGTGTTAATTCCGAACCCTGCAACAAAATACAACTTCCAAAATCACATTCAGTTGGCTTGCAAAAAACAGTTTAGTCGTCTAACAATGACAAGTACAACAGTTACTAGACAGGACAAAACAAACAAAAACACTCAAGGTTAGTACACGGGATTTTCTTTGTAGGTCTTTGCGTAACCGTAACACAAGGAACAGGTTGCTTGGCCACATCCCCTAATATACTCTTTCAGTCCCGCCCCTTCGGTAGCGAGTGCAATAACATATCCTTCAATCCATGATTGACACATCACTTACAGCATTAAGGCGATGATGTCTGGTATTGTGACTCCACCCCCTTTTTGGATGGCCAGCTGCCGACTGACCCTGGAATGAACTGCCAAACCATCCAGTCCGAGGCGCACTGTTCCTGTTACACAGCGCCCTCACAGGTCGGGAGGGAGATTGTTGACTAGAATTAATTCTCTCTCTGTCACACACCTCAAAAAGCTTTGAGTAACAGAGTGAGGGCAGAGACACAGGAGGCAACCACTATGCATTCCTACACACAGCCGGGAGGATGAGAGGGCCAAGCCCTTTATACAAAAGTGTGTGCAGCACTTACTGTAGCAGGAATGTTATATATAGTATTAGCAGTTGTGAATACTGATTAATGTATTATACAAATGAGCTGCAACAGGGGCATATTCTTCATGATAAATATTCTAAAGTGCGTTTACACCTTTGTTCTTGCTCTGGCTTGGATCACAACACTTCCACAGGGAGGTCTCTCTGGTAATGACAGTATACTACCTGTATCAACAACACACATTCAATGACTTTCTCTCAGTTCCCTGTGCTGGTGCAGCAGCTTTGGACCCTTACTTCTTGCACCACGGCGAGTCCACTATGTATTGACTGATTTCTTACTCTGTTTAACAATCGGAGCTGATTAACACTTTCATCTACAGCCTATTGACATCCCTGTCATCTTCACACATTTCATCTGTACCTGCAAAGATCCATAGCACCATATGACAATGAACTGAATAAGACTGCCTTCCGTTGGACTGTGGGAACCAGACCTAGATCAATTCAATTCCAATCACAGCAACATTGTTTGCTGAACTTGCAATTACAATGCTATTTTTTTCAATTACAGTTACAACGATCCTGCAGTAAGTGCAATTATAATTACACTAAAAAGGTCACAAATAGTTTCACACATGAACATGTTTACTCTGTTTATGCTACCAAGCAGTAAATCGCAGGTACAAACACACAAACATACTATAGAACGCTTTCTCAAACAAATGGGGTCGCTAGAAGTGGTTGTAAATACGAGAAGAACGTGTAGTTGAAAGCTGTGTAATTGAACTGCAATTGATCAATTATATGGCAATTACAATTACAAATACAATTACACAGATGTGCCAACTACAATGACACGAATTGCCATTATTACAAACGACAATTGCAATTGGAATTGAGCCCAGGTCTGGTGGGAACTGAAATACAGCTGTCTACGAACTTGCCATACCATCACCCTGGACCACACCTATTGACACTAGGCAGAGTGATCACACTAGGCAGCTGCTTCAAGAGTCCAGCAAACTGTTAGGAGGTGGCAGAGGTACAACAGAGATACTGGACACAGCACCAGGTTAAACAGCAAGATGCAATCTCCACTAGCAAACAGAGATACTGGACACAACACCAGGTTAAACAGCAAGATGCAATCTCCACTAGCAAACAGAGATACTCGAGACAGCACCAGGTTAAACAGCAAGATGCAATCTCCACTAGCAAACGGGGATCTCAACTTTCCCACAGTCACCATAGTATTTTAATTTCGAAAAAGTGAGTGTCCTTAGTTAAACTTGATCGAAGGGTGTTTATGATTAATAATCCAAATGAACTATGCCTCTACTTGTACTTCACCAATCAGTGGCTCTTGAACGATTAACAAATGTGATTCACTTTGGTATGAAACATATTCTACCATAGTATTGTACCGTGACCTGTGAGTCAGTATTGTGACAGGATTGTCTGACATTTCTACAGAGATACTGTAGCAGGCAGGAATCCATTTGGATATAGTTGAATTTTCTGCCACTACTTCACCAGATCATGCTGGCTGCCCATAATGTCCTTTAGCCATTAGGGGAATACAACATTCATATCACCCACAGGCTCCACTGTATTTCAGGTAAGCAAAACAAACGTGTCAAACAAGGAATGTCCTTGTGGGCAACCCAATCAATGCGCATTATTCAATAAGCTCTAGGAATTCATTACTTTGACGCTTCATGGTCATTTACCTCTGTCAATGTTCACAACATGCATTTTAAGCGTACAGAGCAAAGCCTGGACGCTGACTGGCCAGCGCACCGCTAGACCTGGATATACAGACACAACAGTACATTCTTATCCACTCGCTGGAACACGTTGTTCATATTGAAACACCAGCCACCAGACTTCGCTGCACATTTAATGGTTACAGTGCGCCTCACCCTCGTCTCGTGTGATTATATTCTCTTATTTACCTCCCCACGTAGGGCTACTGTAAAAATAAGTTACTGTGGTGACTGCAAGTTTAATGTGAATTCTCAGACTTCCTAACACTAAAATAAACAACAGACTAGACAAGCACTAAATGCACATAAAACCGCCACAACTCCTTTCCCAGAAAATAACTGCAGCCACGTCCGGGAACTGCAGCTCATTTTCAAACGCACACTTCTGACTGTAGTAGTTGGTTTGCTGCGATGCAATATAATGTAATGCAAACAACACATTAGGTGTTTGCGTCGCCAACTCTTCCCTAGCTAGTTATACCAAACAGACTACAGTCATGCCGGGTCTACTTACTGTATTACAACAGCTTACCTCGCCCTGCTCCCCTTCTTCGAGGCTCCTAAGACTCCACACCACGAGTCCCTGGATGAGAAGGATTGCCAGAGCGGCGGCGATCGCCAGTTTATAACGGCGAATCAGCTTCTGCACCCTTACACTCGCCACCATTTTTCAATCCCAGTTCGCGTGCCAGAGAGGCCATAAAACAAGTAGCAGCAGGGTGGCGCGCACGTGAAAGAATGCAGTCTGCTTAGGAATGGCGGAGACGCGCACGTAACCAAAGCGTCTTCGCTGAGTGAGTCCTTGAGCCTTAAAGTTTTGTACCTGCAATTCACTGCACTCATTTGATACATTGGGATCTCGATGTCTGGGTACGCCTGTAACAAAGACCTGATAATGATATATCCAGACTGCCTGAGGGAGAATAGAGTGTAGCCAATTAAACAGGCCTACTGACCGCAGACCTGAAGTACGAATTGAATGAGCTTCAACAACAATGCATTGCGTTCCCAGGGTTGGCAATGTCACTGCGTCTTCTACATAAATGAATAACTACATGTGTTGCACACACATACTTTGTGCTACTGTAATAAAACTGTTCTAAACCCCCAATCCCTCAACAAACACTTCAGGTAAGTGTGTGCGATGTACATCCAGCGGGTTCTCATTAGAAACGCATTACAATTTTGTAGTTGAAATTTTATTGAATAGTTTTTACTCTTTTGTTTGCAAAGCAACATAAAATGTGGATTGGTTAATCAAGCATGTTTCATCCAAGCTAGCGCACTCTTCAGAGCCACGGGCTCCCCAGTCTCAGTCTGTAGGATCATATGGCCCATGCATGCCCATTTACACTAATAGTGTGTATTATTATTATTTGTTTATTTAGCTGACGCCTTTATCCAAGGCGACTTACAGAGACTAGGGTGTGTGAACTATGCATCAGCTGCAGAGTCACTTACAATTACGTCTCACCCGAAAGACGGAGCACAAGGAGGTTAAGTGACTTGCTCAAGATCACACAATGAGTCAGTGGCTGAGGTGGGATTTGAACCGGGGACCTCCTGGTTACAAGCCCTTTTCTTTAACCACTGGACCACACCATTATCAACGTGTTTGACAATCACATGAATGGAAACCACGTGCTTTCCATCAGGTCAGATTATACACAAACAATACTATTAAATAACAGTTTTTTACAGGAAGTATTTATTGGTACACTTTCAAATTCGAAGTTAGTTAACTCACCAGAGTGCAATCAATCAATAATATAAACAAACGTAGCATTTTACTTTAAACATTACACATTCTGTGTACTAATAATAAAACCCCAAAAATAGTATATTTATTAATTTATCTCGAGATAGCTTTGTCACCTAGATGGCTATTCCCAAACTAACTGACCCAATCTTTAGGGGAGATTTTATTTATTTATTTATTAATTATTATTATTATTATTATTATTATTATTATTATTATTATTATTATTTATCGTTTTCGGCATCTTTAAACAGCTTGTTGAGTAGTAAAAACGCACTGACGTAATCTGCAGCTACGTTTCAGTATGAATGTGACGTGAGTGTGTCTCGCAGTTTTATTGAAGAACTAGGTTTACTAAATGTAAAGCAACATTGCCTGTGTTGATTATATGTGACAAGTGTATTGATTTGGTTATTAAACAACCAAAAAAAAAAAGCCTTGCACGTTTTCTGCAAATGTAAAATGAAAAATTCTCCCACAGCATAAAAAATCCGTGTTTTCCGCAGCAAACGGATTCCTAGGATCCCTGGAATCACAAATATGAATTAGCCATCTATCATATGTCTACAGTTTTAAGGACTAGTCAGTTATATATTTATGATACGCGGAGAGTAGGGAGTGGCATATTTATCGGTACATTACATTTTTTGGATTTAGAATCGATTCTGGATGCCAACGCTGTTTCTCAAGTGCTGCCATGGCAAGAAGTGACTCATCTTCCCCACTTCGGAACGTGCTGCAGTCAAAGCGGTTTACAGGAAGTAGGTACTTCTGCTGCACATTGTAACGTTGTGTCACGTTTTATGAAGCAGGACACAGACAGTGGTGAATTATGGAATTAAAGGTTTATTGCGATAGTAGTGGAGAATTCATGTTAGGGCCCGGAATTCACGCACCAAAGATAATAAACCCTTTTATGGGTCGTCCTAAAACCAGGAGACGCCCGGAGACGCTCGGAGCATATTATTATTATTATTATTATTATTATTATTATTATTATTATTACTACCATACTACTATTAATAAAAATAATAATAACGTATTTATGTATTCACGTATCGCGAAACAGAGACAAAGCAAGTACGTTTCACATTCTATAGCCTGTAGCAAACCAGCAACCAAACAAAGAACATCAACTTCCTTCTATGTGTTTCATTGCCGCTTACTTTTAATAACGATTTTTGGCCAGAGATTCCTAAACTGTGGTCCGCGGGTGGACACAGTCCCGGTGGGCCAGGGAGCAGTGACATTCAATGCATTTTTTCTATTAATAGCGAAAAGCAGGCGCCGGCCACAGCTGTAACTAGAAAAAAAGTGCAACAGGGGAGTATTGGCGGACTGTCAATCAAAGCAGAAATTCACAAATCAGAGCTAACTGCCTACCTGTGCCGACTGAATGTGATTTTGCAAGTTGTATTTGGTTGCAGAGTAAGAACATAAGAAAGTTTACAAACGAGAAGAGGCCATTCGGCCCATCTTGCTCCTTTAGTTGTTAGTAGCTTATTGATCCCAGAATCTCATCAAGCAGCTTCTTGAAGGATCCCAGGGTGTCAGCTTCAACAACATTACTGGGGAGTTAGTTCCAGACCCTCACAATTCTCTGTGTAAAAAAGTGCCTCCTATTTTCTGTTCTGAATGCCCCTTTATCTAATCTCCATTTGTGACCCCTGGTCCTTGTTTATTTTTTCAGGTAGAAAAAGTCCCCTTGGTCGACATTGTCTATACCTTTTAGTATTTTGAATGCTTGAATCAGATCACTGCGTAGATCACCGGTACTTGGATCTGTCGCTCATTAGATCATAAAAATATATTGCTGTTTTTTTAAAAACATTTTTATAGGTTTTCAATTCATGCTTGGTGTCCAGTCTGTTGAGTATTTAATTTATTTCTAAATCAGTTAGTTACCATGCAACAAAAAGGTAAATAATGTTTGATGTTGTGTTGGAAATTATACCCAAAATAGATTTAACACAGATATAACATAGGTTGCCTTTTTATTGAACACTCAGAAAAGTTCTGTTCCTAGAGCAGTCACACTACAACAGTATCTGGAATTTATGCTCAAAAACATGAGCTGGCAGCGACAGCAGGTTAAGAGTTCAGCCTTCATAGTTCACACAGGTTTGAACCCCCATCAATCATTCTGGTAAGAGGCTGCTGATTGCTTTGCTGCTCTCACATCATGCCAACCAGCTTAAAGTGTCCCTCCTGCTTGCTGGGCAGGACGTTGACAAAGGTCTTGTAGAGCACAGTCCCTTTGGGCAGACGGCATATCACTTTAGTGGCCTCAGGACTGCGAGGGGGTGGAATATAGACCTCCTTGGTGAACCTGACAATGCCTTCTTCCAAAGCGTAGAGAGTGTTGTTCCTCCCCATCCCAACCTGAAAACAAAGACACCCATTTTTAAAGACACCATAGCTGACAAATACTGGTATGTCTACTTACTGTTTCCTGACTTTTCTTAGTTATTGCTTTCTAATGCAGTAGGGAAGTATAGCGATTACCACTTCCAAATATATGATACTGATCTAATTTAACATAATAAAAATAATATACAAGTATTCAGCCTAATGCTTGGACTTCTCCAATCCTTGGATATAAGGGTCTCTTTGAAACAATCATGCATCCACACCAATTTCTTAATGTGTAAAAATGCTAGAAAGAAAGCAGTTTAATTTGTTTAATATTCTTTATACATATTATAATGTATATATACATTACATTAGCTCCCGGGTGCCAGCGAATCAAACGTTGCGTTGCTAGGATGTTGCCAGCATGAACAAAGTTACCTGAAAACAGAAAACAGAACACAGTGTTACTGTCAAGCTTTTAAATCATATTGATATGAAAAGATCAACCTGTGCTGATGCACCACTTGAGAAAGGGATCAGGCTGCATGCCTTGCTTCCAGAGACTGCTACCTCAACCCCACACATTCTTCTCAGTCTTGAACCAACCAGCTGCTTTCCCCAATAACTGACTGGCTTCACTTCCAGAGAGACGTCTAACCCAAAGACACTGCTGAGATGAAAAGACCTTACAAGTGAAACACTGGCTTGGCACCCAGAATGGAATAGACTTGTGATGTCATCATTCTGTCTTCGTACTACAGTTTTATAGATTTTGGAAATGTGCATTTCCACGCTAATGGAGGAAACACATGTAACACAAAGTTTGAAAAGTAAAGTTCATGATGTGATGTTAATCCCCCTCATGTTCTCTAGAGTCTCAATGACATTGAATTATTAAAGGGAAAATAACTTTTCATGTTGCAGGCACTTGAAGTTCATACTCCATGCATGGTTATGCTGCGAATGAGGTTCAGATACAAGGCATGAAAAGAGCCCAAAAATTACAATTGTGTTCATTTTGTGCATGACTTATTTATTGACATTTTATTATGAAAAACAGTCTAATATGGGAGTCCAAGGTATTCCTTATGATGCTTTAATCAAAAGTTTTGTTGCTTGCACACAATTATCGGACGCCTGTGTCCAAGGCGACTTTGTGAGGGTGTGCCGGGTGGTTGATGTTAAACAGGAAGGACGCACAACCAAAATTTCAGTTCAAATAAACAAATACCTTACCTGTGAACAAAAGTAAGCTTGTTCTTTCAACAAATAACTATTTACACTGATCCTGGATCAAAACAAAAAAAAAACATTGGCAGATAACACAATCCTTCTATACCTAGGCTACCACAAAGGCCAGGTACTAACCTCCAACCCACCCGGAGCTTATCTCAGGTAGGTCCCTACCCCAGCAAAACCATTACTGGGCAAATACCCATAATAATTATACATTAATCCAGATTATTATTATTATTATTATTATTTACTCAGTAAGAATGCTTTACTTCACATTCATTTCAATATAAACTCAAACTTACCCTTATTAAAATTTACCATTATTAAAATAATAGGGTAAAACAAGATTAAACCTAGCTTATTGATTAGTAGCTTATTGATCCCAGTATCTCATCACGCAGCTTCTTGAACGACCCCAGGGTGTCCGCTTCAACAACATTACTGGGGAGTTGGTTCCAGACCCTCACAATTCTCTGTGTAAAAGAGTGCCTCCTATTTTCTGTTCTGAATGCCCCTTTACCTAATCTCCATTTGTGACCCCTGGTCCTTGTTTCTTTAAGGTCAAAATAGTCCCTTGGGTCGACATTGTCAATACCTTTTAGAATTTTGAATGCCTGAATCAGATCACCGCGTAGTCTTCTTTGTTCAAGATTGAATAGATTCAATTATTTTAGCCTTTCTGCATATGACATGCCTTTTAAACCCAGAATGATTCTGGTTGCTCTTATTTGCACTCTTTCTAGAGCAGCAACATCCTTTTTGTAGCGGGGTGACCATAACTGAACACAATATTCTAGATGAGGTCTTTACATTGTAAAGTTTTAACATTACTTCCCTTAATTTAAATTTAACACTTTTCACTATATAACCGAGCATTTTGTTAGCCTTTTTTTATAGCTTCCCCACATTGCCTAAATGAAGATATTTGAGTCAACAGACGCCTAGATCGTTTTCATAGATTCCTTTTTCAATTTCAGTATCTCCCATATGGTATTTATGTTTGTCATGTGCCTGCCCAGTTGTGAATGCTGTCTAGATCATTTTGAATGACCTTTGCTGCAGCAACAGTGTTTGTCACTCCTCCTATTTTTATGTCGTCTGCAAATTTAACAAGTTTGCTTACTATACCAGAATCTAAATCATCAATGTAGATTAGGAATAGCAGAGGACCTAATACTGATCCCTGTGATACTGGTTACTTCGCTCCATTCTGAGGTTTCTCCTCCACTATACCAGAATCTAAGTCAAGGCTGATTGCCGTTTTTTCACTCCGGTCGCTCACCGAGGAGTTTTTACATAACATATTAGGTCGTTGGCTTTAATTTAATTATATTACACAGATAAAATATGTTTGATGTGACGCAGTTGTTCAATGTAATTTACAGCCTATTTGAACGCAAGCGATGGCTATCTTTGGCTTGTACTGTGAAACATCCCGAATGAATTTAAAAACAACCTGTGTAACTTTTGTTTTCTTTTCAATGGAGGATTGATAATAATAAAAAAAAAAAGTTTACCTTTGATTAGTAGCTGTTTTATTGAGCTCTGCTTCATGAAATCAGCTTTGAAGTAACATCTGACTATTTGTCTACATCTTGTTTTGTTGATGTGACGCTGAGGGTATTACAGGACACCATTGTAATATATCGAGTGTGTGGGAGGGTTTTTTTTTTCTCCAGTGGCGTAAAGTCAGTGATCGGTAAAGTCAGTACGGCTCCAGCATCTGGTCCGACTTATCCACGCCTCCCATGTTTATTTTGGTCAGTATGGGATTATACTATACAAAGTCTGTGAGAGCTCCACTGGGTCCACTCATTGGTTCACAGTGTTCTCAGATTAAGCCGCCTGGCTGCCCCCCCATGGTTCCAGACCGCTGAGTGAATTGGTTTTTCCCCTTTAAACCTGGGCTCCCATTTGTACATAGATCATTTCTACACAGGAATCCCTCTGTTTAGGGCCTTGTACACATCCCAAACAATGGCTTGTGGCACAATAAGACCAAACCGGAAGGGATTTCCTCATCAATTGGCAGCCAAGAAACAAAGTCGTGGTGAAATCAGCGCTCTGCTGTGAGGAACTGCTGGCAATAAAATACACAGACAAAAGATGTGTACCTCCTCACCACCAACAATAGCAGTTCCTGTGCGAGGTACGGGCATGCACACAAACAAGTGTGTCGTGGACTACAATAACAACATGGGAGGCGTGGATAAGTCGGACCAGATGCTAGAGCAGTACAATGCTGCTAGGAAGACCGTGGCATGGTGCAAGAAGCCTGGCATGTACATGGTCCAGATTTCTTTGTACAACAGCCACGTAGTGTACAATACGGATCCAGGGAATCGGCTCACTTTTCTAGACTGTCAGACCTCTGTGATCTCAAGCCTCCTGTTTGATGCACAACAAAACGCCAGAGACTGAAAGACTGGAAACAGTAGCAAGACTTAGTGATGACATTTTATACAGATACTGCCACAGTCCAAGAAAAAAGCCAAGCCACAAAAAAAGTGCTGTGTGTGTTTCTGCAAGGGCATGCGGAGGGATACACGGTACTACTGCCCCGGCTGTCCCTCTCAGCCAGGCCTCTGTTTCAAGGAGTGTTTTCAAAAATACCACACAGTACACGAGTACTGGAAAGACTAAATAAACCCCAGTCACTTGTTTTTACGTTAGGGTGGGTACTATGACCCATGGACTGCATTTTTCAAGGGGAAAGTCTCCGTCTAGGGCCTGTAAACACTTGAAAAACTATATATATTTGGTATTTTTTAATTTGGGACAATTCAAAACCACTGTCCTTTTAACAGTGGCATAAAGCTGTCCGATTCACAGGTCCAAATATAAGGAAAAACAAGCGACTTATGCTATATACAGTGGCATTACCTCAAATTGCAGAAGAATTATGGGTAACACACCATTGACATGCAAGGTCATGTTACCCATTTCTAAAATCCTTATTTTGTGCAGTTTTAAAAATGTAAACTTATGCCAGGGTATCTCATTCTTTAGCGGCGTACTGGGCACATGAAATTGGGGTGGGTGCTATGGACCGTGGGCTGCATATTTCGAAGTAGAAAAGTCAAAGTTGCCTGGTGTCTGTCTACAGCAAGTAAACCCCCCAAAACCAAGTAAAAGATGCACACATAGGCACAGGCACATCCAGCAGCTTAAAAGTTACTACATTCTTACACCAAATTTTAGGGACTAAATGTGATGCAGGTATAATACAGTTTATGAAAAAGTAGCATTTTGTTTACAATAATTTTATTGAAACATGCAAAAAGAAGAGAAGGTACATCTGTAATTTTGATATTGTGGACATTGCCATTGAAAAGATACACCAGGGGGCGGAGTTGAGATGGCACCAAGTTATTTTTTTACCCCGTCACTGACAGTGCAGACACACTGTTTGAGCAGAACGGACGAGAGAAATAAAAATAAATACAACGAGGGGTGGATAAGGTGCAGAAGTGTCTGTGTGTTTTTCTGTAGCGTTTACAAACTGCTAAAAATGCATTATTTTAAGTGACAAAGTCGGGGTGACTGTTGCTATCTTCCAGTTCATTTAATTGTTCTTCATCCAAATCGACATGTCTGCTTACTACTTTGGGATTTTTTGCAGGTAATTGGTCACTCAATTTCACAGTTACAGCTGTACATCTGTAACTGTAAAAGCAAGATGGCTACTGTCTGATACTTTTAAATTCTGTGAGGCAGCGCAGTGATTTAGAATATGTGACAAGACTCCAACTGTCCGTACCCATCCAACATACGCACAGCTGGAACCTTGCTTGACCAATCACACTGCTTGTTTCACGTTCCATTGCCAGCCCTGGAATAGAACCATAACCATTAACACTGGGTACACGGGGGACATGTCCCCTCACTTTCATTATTTCAGAGAGAATAATCTTTATAACATAAGAATGCATTTCCTTATGCATGCGTCAGCTACAGAAAATGTCCCCACCACTTTTCTACACCACTCATTATAACAAAAAAAAGTCACTTAAAATAATGTATTTTTACCGGTTTGTAAACGCTACAGAAAAACACAAAAAGACACTTCTGCACATATCTCTCAGACACATACCTTGAAAAATTACTGAAACGTTGTATTTATTTTTATTCCTCCCGTCTGTTGTGCTCAAACAGTGCACTGTCAGTGACGGGGGGGAAAAAAATAACTCTGTGCCGTCTCAACTCCACCCCCTGGTGTATCTATCTATCTATTGTTGTTTAATTGTTTAATAAAAAGCTGAGCGCCCTTGCGCCTCAGTTTAACTCCGTATGTTCTGTGTTTATGTTTTATTTCCCTGGTCTGACATCACCACTGGAGCCCTCACTGTCACAGGTAGTTAAAACCAATGAACTGCACTTGAATTAGTAGCCTTAGCAGGTTGCCACAACTTCAGCACAGCACATTATGCCATCTCTTTTGTACTATGAGAGAATCTTAATTTAAACATTTAACAAATAATTACATTTAACCATCCTTGGAGATAAATACAGTTGGTGCCGCTTTATCGGTATGCCTTGGGAGATGTAAAAACATCCCCAATAAGCGACTGCTCCAATTAAACGAGAGGTTTTGGAGGAGGACCTTAGTCACATGTATATCAACAAAGAAGACTACGCGGTGATCTGATTCAAAATCCTAAAAGGTATAGACAATGTCGACCTAGGGGACTTTTTCGACCTGAAAAAAGAAACAAGGACCAGGGGTCACAAATGGAGATTAGATAAGGGGTCATTCAGAACAGAAAATAGGACGCACTTTTTTACACAGAGAATTGTGAGGGTCTGGAACCAACTTCCCAGTAATGTTGTTGAAGCTGACACCCTGGGATCCTTCAAGAAGCTGCTTGATGAGATTCTGGGATCAATAAGCTACTAACCACCAAACGAGCAAGATGGGCTGAATGGCCTCCTCTCGTTTGTAAACTTTCTTATGTTCTTAAGAACAGAGACCCCTCAATATTGACATGACAAATTTCTTTGCCACAACAGCCTGAGAAACCACAGGAGACTCCAGGACCTCCTTCAAGAGTTCAACCTGGTTTACTCAAGTCACAGTGTAATCACTGCACTGCGCTATGCAAACCTGTCTTGCTCAGAAAAGCAATCTCTGTTCATTATTTGAAAATATTGTATCTCAATTAAATGAAGTCCCATCCCAGTTACTAATAATTGAAATTAATTTATATATGTACTTGTTGCAGAGAAAGTGAATTAAGTTTTCTGTCAGCCAGTGAATATACATTCTGAAAAATTAACAAAAAAACATTTAAAGAAAAAACCAAAAACAACTTCAAAAGTTACTTTGCTGCTGAGGTAACTTGTCAGTATTGGTTTTCTATATGATGTTCCAGTATATTAGTTTCATTTCAGATTACATACCTAATAACCCTGTTAACCTTAAAAAAGTGAAGCACATTTCTTATGAAAGTGCACATGCAGTAGATTATTTTTAATTGCTGATCAGTTTCATGCATTTAACCAGAATATACAATTATAAAAGGAAGGAACATTCATGAACATTTGCATAAGAACTCTCTGGTTAATTGCATAAACCTCTACTGTAATATTAATCCACTATAATATTAATCTACTGTAATATGACTTGACATGATGTGCTTCATATTATTTAAAGTTGGATTTCAGTGCTATGCCTCAACTGTCTCAATAAATTAAACAGATATTGAACATTGAGCCTAGGTGTGTGTTTACAATTAGAAAAACAGGAACTGGCGCCCTCATACTAAAAACCCATGTCAAAATAAGAGGACAGGGTCACAGGATTTCTTTTTCTGCAATAGTGCTACAATCATAGCATGGTACCACTACTTTGATTGTAAATGCAGCCATTAACAGACTAACTGAGGCATACAAGTCGAGAGCTTTCTAACCAGTATGGTAACAGATGAGAGTTTGCTGACAGCTTTCTTTAGCCAGTATGGTAACAGATGCGTGTTTGAGAGTTTTCTAACCAGTATGGTAACAGATGCATATTTGCTGACAGCTTTCTTTAGCCAGTATGGTAAGCGATGCGTGTTTGCAGACAGCTTTCTTTAGCCAGTATGGTAACAGATGCGTGTTTGTTTCAACAACAGTCTGTTAAACTCCTCACACATGTTTTGTTTTTGTTGACAAATTGTGTTTGTCAGTTGCTCCAAGTTAGTAATGAACCCAGTCACGGGTGAAAAGCTCCTGTTTGAACACTGCCACACCACATATGAATTATGAATTTCTCATGCTGTCATGCATACCGTCAGTCTTCTTAAACCCGTATCTTCGGCCAGGGCTTTTTCCTCCCAGGTTTTTAGTGCTACCACCAGCTTTCTTAGATGCATATCGAACAGGTCCTGCGGTCGCCTGGAGAGACAACAGCCCTAAAATATAAGTGACAAAACAGAGTGTAAAACAAACAAACAAACAAACTCGCTCTACTACACCTTATCAGGATCGTGGTGGTAAAATTGGTTTGAAATTCAATATTCATTTGATATTCGCAACCATCACCTAGACTTTTCAAACATACTTTAATGTGCAGCTGACCAGTTGTGAATAGATTCACAACCCTTGCTTCATTGTGAATGCTGTAAATAATTTGTGAAAATTAATACAATACATCCCATATGCATGCGCATATACTAGTAAACAAGATGAACCCTAACCCTGCACGCAACACCACTGCCAATCGCAGAGCTGTTAACAAATGAACATTGTAGCCAATCGCAGAGCTATTAAAGATTTTTCATCTCAGATTTTTCCTAGAAAAATTCACCTGGAGGTTTTCAGACACGCTGCGTTCAGAAATAACCTTTCTTTTTTTTTTTTTTAAATGTCCCCTTTGACCTGTGACCTTGCAAAGATCAACCTAAAGTGAGAAATGGACCTTGCCCAGAAAAATCACCCTGGGTGTAATTTAGACGCTACATCACGTGTAGCACCTCATTCTACTCGTATTAAACAGGGATTTTCAGAACAAAATATTAGCAGAACCCTTCTCACTTCTGGCAGATTGCAAGACGAGGGTTAACTGATGAGTTTTACTCAAACTTCAGCCTAACCCTTTACCCTGTAGGGGATGTGGGTCCTAAAATGTAAGTATTGCTGTAAGACCCTTTGGAACCAGTCTTCCAAATTCTGTGAAAAACTTTTGGTTTCAAGTCCCACCACTGGTCATTAAACCCCCTTGAAATTTGAATTTTTGCTATTTGTACCAAATTTAGGCCGTATTAAACTTGCATGGTAGGACGCCAAAAAAAATCACCCAAAGACATGTTTGGTTAGATGTTGATGAGATCTACAGAATCAAGCAAAACATTTTGGTATCCAGGGATTTTGGATTTTTGAAGTTGTATTTGTCATGCATTCAGGTATTGCTTATGGCCACTTTGGTGAGGCTAAAGTGCCACATAGTTCTTTCCAAACTGGCTATTTCTTCAACTTTTCATTCTCTGAGGATTGATCTAAAGGAAAAAGTAACAGTGTGTGCTTCCACTGGCACCAGCTTGGAGCTGAGGGGTTATGAACTTGCATGGGACTTGGGACTTCTTTGTTATTATGACACATTTGAAAGTACCAAAACCTTACTTATACCAACAACCGCATTCTGGGTGATGTCGTTTCTACACTACAACTTTCAAAATGCACGTCTATACCGTACACCTGGCTGAAACCGATTACAGCTGAGCTCTTTTGAATTATTTCATCCCCGTTTACGCGCATATGGGATATTGTAGTCGATTTCACAAATGATTTATAGGATTCACAGTAAAGCGAATTGTGAATATATTCACAACTAATAAGCTGCACACTGAAGTTGGTTTGAAAAGTCTAGGTGATATGGTTGCAAATATCAAACAGACATCGAACTCAAACCAACTGTCTGAGGAATAACGACGAAATAGATCTGTATTCTATGCAAGGAGATTTTATAACCCGGAAAATACGGGTTAAAAAAAACCGTAATGTACCTTCTATGAATTACTTTATTTTTTGTTTTTTAAAAGTTAAGGTCACAAATACTAATGCAGTAACTAAACCCCTGTGCTCGGCACACGAGCTGTATAACATGTTTGTGAAAGTTAATGTAATAATCCAACAAAATGACTGAATCTGTACTTACTTTATACAGTTCACGGGACAGCTCAATTAGAAACTCACCAGCTCTCGACTTAAGCAGCAAGGACGCGAGCGCAGCCATCTTTCCTCTTGCACTCTAACCTTTCATATTCAACTTCCTTTGCAATACAACAACATCCGCCTGTCGGTGGTTCTTTTCTGTGTATCTCGTGAGCCTGCCGGGAATATTCCATTTTCACAGTTCACTGGAGGCGCTGGCAGGCATCGGTAAGAAAATACAGTGGTTTGGTTTGCCACTAAATGTATACACAATAAGCCTTTCTCATTCATTTTAGTTTATATTCCGCTCAAGCGACTCGGGTCTCAGCACATGTTTGCTAAAAGTTTTTGTTGTACCAAGACTCAATGACACTGTTTTAGTTAGTAAATACATTTCAATAAAAACTCAACCCCTTGCATATGAAATGATGGTAAGTAAACCAGTAATCCGACTCCGGATACCCCTAACTTCGGTGTTTGACCGGCACTCTGAACCCCTCAATAGCAACATGCTCGCAGAAGATAGCCCTTCGTTATCATTTCTGAGTAGACTCAATTGTACTCGATGAAAACTGAAAAGCTTTTTGCAAACTTATTACAATCTCTTAGCGGTAATGTGTATTTAAATACTTGCAGTGATATTAATAAATAACATTTTATAAATATAAACTTTATCTAGTAAATTACGTTTACTTAAAATGCATTTTGTTTGTTTTGATACTGAAAAGTCTGATAGACATGAAATGTATCTACTTCCAGCTAAAGCTAGCGTCTGTCAATAGTTTCTTAGTTGTATTTTTTGCACATACTTTGATATAAACTGTACTGTATACAAGGTCTGGTTAACCCATCACTGGGCCCTACTGGCAAGCATACACGTGTGGGTCCCCTACCTCTGAACAAACAGCCACACACACATACACACCTCTATACATTATAGCCTTTATAACTAGCGCTCCACCTTTTACAACAGGTATAATTCTCAGTTTTAAGTTATTATGAACGACTGAATGAATCTGACAGAAAATTAAGCTGTAGGGGGTGTGCGAAATACGTTTCAGAATAAAACCGGGAAAAAAACCTGAAGCCACGTTAAAACCTGTAGCACAGCTCGACACGATTTACTGAATAAAAATGCAACAGTTCAAACAAACAAGGAACACCATATGAAGACCAAAAAGGTAATATATAGAAGGGTGCTCTAACTTCTGTTCACTAACGATAGCAACGCAGTAGTTCGCGAAAATAAATGGTAAAAACCAAACATGCCTGTACATTGTTGTGTAGTGCAATACGTTACTGTTTACTGCACGCAAAATCGGGTGGGTTTTGACTCTCTTCATTAAAGAACATACCATTTTCTCCAGAGCAGTTGTAGTGTTACATATGGTAGATGTCTGTACCCCATACAATTCTGTACCCTTGATAAATCCACGCTAACACAGCTGCATTTTTTCATAGATCGCTGGACGTGAACGTTTGATGTTTCTGAACAGTATTTACATGTAACACAATGAAAATGCGTTTTAAAAGAAAAATACAGTTTTATAAGGTTACTTTAATCAGGGGTTTTGTGTATTGAGCAACGCAGGAGGCTGAACGTACTGTATATCTAGAAAATCAGTGGTGTTAAATGTGCTGTTTTATTTTGCTACAGAATTAGTTTGGTCTTGTTTTCAATATTTGTTGCAAGTTGCAGCAGAACTCAATGGCAGTGCTTGAGAACACAGCGGGACTCGGGCACAGGAATATCAATGCATCCACGTCCAGCTTTGAAAAACTGCATCTGCACAGGCATGGAATCATGCGGGGGTACAGAAATCTATGTAACACCTGGCAGAACAGTTTGATTTTGAGATACATTCCTCGGTTTGAATGTCAGTGAGTTTTTTCCAGTTTAGGCGCAAATCTGTGTATGTAAAAAAAAAAAACAAAAAAACATAACCGTTTTGGGGCCCGCTTGAGTTGGGCCCAAGGCACATGCCTAGTTTGCCAATGCGTTAATCCGGCCCTGACTATATATATATTTATTGATTTGCAAAAGCATGTGATTATGCCCCCTAGATGTTTGTTTTTGTTCACAGAAACTCCCATTTCTATATTTATATTGCTTTATCTTGCTTTTCTGTGCATGGCATGTTGATAATCACCTGTGTGCCTCATCTTGCAGGGATATTTGGTGGGGATGGGTGAGAACAAACAGAACCCAGACTCCAGTGACACAGATCCCAACAGTGACATTGAGGACCTGCCCACTTTTACCTTCTTGCAGGATAGGCCTGTCATCAAGCAGCCTGAACTAGTCATCATAGAGACCCCAGCCTCTGCTGGTTCTGTTGCATTCCCCTCCAGTGCAAAGGAAGAGGCCACCATGATTAGCAGTGAGAGTGAAGAGGAAGTGTTTGTGCCTCTTTCAGAAAGGCTGAAGGGACGAATCGGAGACGGCCATGAATCCAAGGGAACTGGCACCCTTCAGCCTATGGAGCTCCCAAACCCCTACCCAGCTAGCTGCCTTGAAAATGTGGTGCCACTGAGGAAAGGTGTTTCATCAGCATTCACCAGCCAGCCTGTCCTGGGACTGAAGGGGGCAATAGAAGTTTGGGACTTCTCCGATTCTGAGGAGGAGAATGAAGCACTGAACTCAAGGGGACCCTGTCTCTACAAATCAGCCAGTGCTCGTCCTGTCTCCCCAGAGGAGCATGGCTTGCCAGTAATGGCAGCAGTGACATCAGAGCTCACCCTCCTGAAGAAGCCAGTGAAGCGCAGCAAGATGCAGATAGAGGAGGCCAGGTTGGAAGCACTGCGGAAGAGGACAGAGAAGGACAGACAGAGGGCTGAGAGGGAAAATCAGAAGCAGGAGCTGGAGCAGGAAAGGGCGAAGAAGAAAGCTATGGCTGATGCAGTAAAAGCCCTGAGGCCAGAGGAATGTTTGAAGTACTTAGTGGCCACTATCGATCCAGGCAAGTATCTTATTTTATGCAGCCTGATGTCAGTAACACCTTAAAGGGAGCAGATTGAGGTGTTTTTACTAAGGCTGAGGCTATGCATCGATTTACCAATGCATCGTATCATTTGACAACTACCGATAGTCAAGCCTGTGCATCGTTTTTGTGTAAAGGGTTTAAGCAAAGAAAAGCTTTTATTTTTTTTATTAAATTTGCAATCGGTCATTATTTTTTGCATTAAGCACAGAGCTTCTCTGCTCCCCTCAGGTCTGACTCGCTGAATCTACATGCGATTGAGCTCACCACCTCACTGCTGCCCTGCCCTCTGTGAGTGTTTACTGATGGGATTGGATCTGTGCAGGAGTTTAGAGCGTGTGCTAGAATTACAAATACTGTATCGACCGAGCTGGAATGCCTTTCGATGTTTGACAATTATTTTGTAAAGTAAGATGGCAAGAAAGAAAAGTAATAAAGTAATGTTTGGGATTGTCCAGTAACACAACTAATTTGCGTGACCATTTAGAGACGTAGAGATCGCGTTAGCCATTAAAAATGTGCATTTGTAAAAAAGCATACCATCTCAAAATCTGCGTTTTCATCCAGAACATCTGCATTTATACATATTGTATCAACATAGTTACATTCAATCGTGTCTAACTAACCTGCTTAATTTTTTTGAGGATGCAACATCAACAATGGATAATTGCAAAGCATACAACATGGTTTATTTAGATTTCCAGAAAGCTTTTGATAAAGTCCCACATAAAAGATTAATTCTCAAACTGAACGCAGTAGGGATTCAAGGAAATGCATGCACATGGATTAGGGAATGGTTAACATGTAGAAAACAGAAAGTACTGATTAGAGGAGAAACCTCAAAATGGAGCGAGGTAACCAGTGGTGTACCACAGGGATCAGTAATAGGTCCTCTGCTATTCCTAATCTACATTAATGATTTAGATTCTGGTATAGTAAGCAAACTTGTTAAATTTGCAGACGACACAAAAATAGGAGTGGCAAACACTGTTGCAGCGGCAAAGGTCAATCAAAATGATCTAGACAGCATTCAGAACTGGGCAGACACATGGCAAATGACATTTAATAGAGAAAAGTGTAAAGTACCTCACGCAGGCAATACAAGTGCGCATTATAAATATCATATGGGAGATACTGAAATTGAAGAAGGAATCTATGAAAAAGACCTCAGAGTTTATGTTGACTCAGAAATGTCTTCATCTAGACAATGTGGGGAAGCTATAAAAAAGGCCAACAAGATGCTCAGATATATTGTGAGAAGTGTTGAATTTAAATCAAGGGAAGTAATGTTAAAACTTTACAAGACCTCACCTAGAATATTGTGTTCAGTTCTGGTCACCTTGTTACAAAAAGGATATTGCTGCTCTAGAAAGAGGGCAAAGAAGAGCAACCAGAATTATCCTGGGTTTAAAAGGCATGTCGTATGCAGACAGGCTAAAAGAATTGAATCTATTCAATCTTGAACAAAGAAGACTATGCTGTGATCTGATTCAAGCATTCAAAATCCTAAGAGGTATAGACAATGTCGACCCAGGGGACTTTTTTGACCTGAAAAAAGAAACAAGGACCAGGGGTCACAAATGGAGATTAGATAAAGGGGCATTCAGAACAGAAAATAGGAAGCACTTTTTTACACAGAGAATTCTGAGGGTCTGGAACCAACTCCCCAGTAATGTTGTTGAAGCTGACACTCTGGGATCCTTCAAGAAGCTGCTTGATGAGATTCTGGGATCCATAAGCTACTAACAACCAAATGAGCAAGATGGGCTGAATGGCCTCCTCTCGTTTGTAAACTTTCTTATGTTCTTATTATTTTCCAGTGTAATTATTTCAGATTAACAAAGTTAATATGCAAAACAGTACAGGGTTCTCCCCAGGAATCTGTACAGCCCGGGAGGCAGAACATTATAGCTGGGAGCACTTTTAACAGAAAAAATAAACTCGCCTTACCTTAAATATATAATATGACAAAGAATTTGAATAATGTGCTGTCTTTCGTTGACTACATCTGGTTGCTCTTTGTTATGTTCTACATTCTTTTATGTTTTTTGGGTTTTTTTTACTGTTTTTTTTTATTATGGTAAATTACCGTGCTTATTTAGGCACTCTACGATTTGACTGGGGAAAGCATGGATGTCAAGACTCACGGTTTTTCACAATTTCACAAAGTCTCATGGCATATATCTCTCACAAGCACCTGGGTACATATTTTTTACGATATCACCACAAAAGGAACATGTGTTTTTTTTCTTTTGGTGCATATGTATAGCTATTATGTACTATACATAACCTACAGTACAATAATCCGACAAAAATATAGTATTAGGCGGTGGATTGCGGCAATCGCCGGCTCATCTTGACCCCCTGCATTCATTAAAACTATTATTGCGTTGAAAATAATTGTTTATTTTTTTAGCAGTCATTTTAACATTTTAGTCTCTCAAAGTGCTTAACACAGAAATCCCGCCCCTTCAACTCTCTGATTGGTTAAATGTTGTGTCAAGAAGTAACACAGCTGTCATGTGGTTCCAAGATTTTTTTTTCACCCAAAAACGCGCAAGTGATCTAGCCTGCTAAGAAGTGCAATCAATCCTTATTGTTAAAGGCACAGTAGCATCTGCAAGACGGACGGATCAGGATTCTTTCAGGCCTGGGGAGAACCCTGCAGTATAAATATTGGTAGTAGAAATAGACATAAAAACAAGCTTACCATGAAACGTTTGAAAATCCCCCGTTCAAAATATAAAAATCAGTGTTGTAGGACATGTACCAATGTCTCTGCGGGTAGCTGTCAACATCAGAACTATTTACAGTTTTGCTGTTTAAAAGTTCTTTAAATTTTCCTTTTAGCAACCAAGTCAAAAAATGACTCGTGCTCTTTCCAAATCCAAGTCTTAATTCTCAGGAGCTTCCATTGAAATTGTCTTGTTTTAGATGATCCTCACGTAAATGAGAGTGTTTGCGGGTCTGCACTCTGTTCTGACAGCAAAAACCCTGTTCTGCTGGTACAGTTGATACAGGTATCTTAATTGCAATTGCTGCAAGTTTTGCGAACGCAGGAAAGATGTCGGAATAGTTCTCAATAAAAACCCTGCAGGCCTCATCCATGGTCTTAAAACCATGATTTTTGAGCATGTGTTTTACTTGTCCAAATTCTTGGCTGACAGTCAACAGGTAAGATGTGCCGATACAGATTAGTGAATGGCTATCAGGGACGTGCACAGTGCTATGCGATACTGAGACCTCCATGAGGGTTTTAATATAAACAACATTATTGGATAGGGATGAAAAAGGGAAATGGTGTCTTTTACATCTGCATTTTAGAAATGCACTGATATTATTGTTTGCGTTTTATTAAAATGTCCTGCGTAGTTTTTCTCTTGATTGATTGCTACTCTGACTGGTTATGGATTTAAACCCGGGACCTCTTGCACTGAAGCATAGCGCCGATACCGCTGTACAAAAGAGCTGGCTCCTTTGCAAGGAGCGTATGTCAGGCTCATGTCTTTGTGTGTGATTACGTCGCCTACCAGCTCTACTGCCGCCTTCCCCCGTGCACACTACAATATATATATATATATATATATATATATATATATATACACACACACACAGTACCAGTCAAAAGTTTGAGTACACTTGCTGGAAACTAGGTTTTTTTCATAATTGACAATGTTTTACGTCGTATACGTTTCTGTAAATACTTGAAAATGAAAACACATGTTACAATATGCAAAACAAAACATAAGGAGTATCAAAGCAATGTTCAAGAAAATTGAAAATTGTCTCTAAATCTAGGATTCCTCAAAATAGCCACCCTTTGCCTTAATAACAGCCTCACAAACATGAGGCATTCGGTTAACAAGTTTCAGCAGGAAATCACCAGACATGTCTTCCCAGCTCTTCTGCAGCAATTCCCAGAGATGTAGGGCACTTGTGGGTAGCTTTGCTTTGACTCTTCTGTCCAGTTCATCCCACACAAGTTCTATGGGATTGAGGTCTGGAGACTGGGCAGGCCAGGTCATTAGATTGAGTTGTCCTTCACTTTCCTTCGCCAGATAGTTCTTGCACAACTTTGAGGTGTGTTTCGGGTCATTATCTTGCTGAAGAATGAAGGACTGCCCAACTAGCCGTAATCCTGATGGAATGGCATGCCTCTGAAGTATGCTATGATAGCCATGCTGGTTGAGCTTGCCATGGACTTGGTAAAGATCACTAACTCTGTCACCAGCAAAGCAACCCCAGACCACGACACTGCCTCCTCCATGCTTGACAGTGGGAACCACACATGCAGAACTCATGCACTCACCCTCTCTGCGTCTTACAAATACTCGGCGGTTGGACACAAATATTTCAAATTTTGACTTATCGGTCCATAAGACCGACTTCCACTCCTCAAACGTCCAGTTTCTGTGTTTTTTGGCAAGTCTCTTCCTCTTATTCTGCACTCTTAACAATGGTTTCTTTGCAGCAATTCTTCCAGTTAGGCCAGCTTCACGCAATCTCCTCTAAACAGTTGATGTTGAAACATCTGTACTTCTAGTAGCATTTAGCTGAGCTTGTATTTCAGGGGCAGTTAATCGCCGGTTTCGCAGACTTGTCACTCGAATGAACTTGTTCTGTGATTCTGAGGTCACCCTTGGCCTGCCTGACCTTGTTCGGTACTGCCAGTTTCTTCAAATCGTTTGATGGCCTTGGCCACAGCAGTTACAGACACTTGCAAAGTCTTTTGTCTTAAAGATTGACCTTCATTTCTTAAAGTAATTACAGACTGTCTTTTTTCTTTGCTTAACTGAGCGTATTTTGCCATTTTCTGCTCCCTTACATTCAGGAATGACAAACTTGTGCCTATGCTACCTATATTTATAGTAATCATGGACCCTCACTTGTTAACAATAATTGGTGACAAAAGGTTAATTAGGTAACATGCTAGTTAACTCTGAGAACATCTAACAAAGACACTTTTATACTAAGGCCAGTGTTCTAACACCGTGTTATACACATTTCAGACTTTTAAATGACTTGGGCTTCAGACTGAAATCCCCTTGCATTGGGAGACCATTTCATTGAAATTGACAAGATTTGCATTTTCATTTAAAAACAAAATTTTTGAATGCAATTCACTTATGATTATCAGCTTATATAAGTACACGTATCATATAATGAAATATTAAGTGTTTATAGACAAGTTTATACAGTTAAAAGCATAGATAACAAACATTTGACTGGTACTGTGTGTGTGTATATATATATATATATATATATATATATATATATATATATATATATATATATATATATATATATATATATATATATATATATATACAGCTCTGGAAAAATTAAGAGACCACTGCAAAATTATCAGTTTCTCTGGTTTTACTATTTATAGGTATGTGTTTGGGTAAAATGAACATTTTCTTTTATTCTATAAACTACTGACAACATTTCTCCCAAATTCCAAATAAAAATATTGTCATTTAGAGCATTTATTTGCAGAAAATGACAACTGGTCAAAATAACAAAAAGATGCAGTGTTGTCAGACCTCGAATAATGCAAAGAAAATAAGTTCATATTCATTTTTAAACAACACAATACTAATGTTTTAACTTAGGAAGAGTTCAGAAAATCAATATTTGGTGGAATAACCTGATTTTCAAGCACAGCTTTCATGCGTCTTGGCATGCTCTCCACCAGTCTTTCACATTGATGTTGGGTGACTTTATGCCACTCCTGGCGCAAAAATTCAAGCAGCTTCGGCTTTGTTTGATGGCTTGTGACCATCCATCTTCCTCTTGATCACATTCCAGAGGTTTTCAATGGGGTTCAGGTCTGGAGATTGGGCTGGCCATGACAGGGTCTTGATCTGGTGGTCCTCCATCCACACCTTGATTGACCTGGCTGTGTGGCATGGAGCATTGTCCTGCTGGAAAAACCAATCCTCAGAGTTGGGGAACATTGTCAGAGCAGAAGGAAGCAAGTTTTCTTCCAGGACAACCTTGTACTTGGCTTGATTCATGCCAAAGCTGCCCGATTCCAGCCTTGCTGAAGCACCCCAGATCATCATCGATCCTCCACCACATTTTACAGTGGAGTGCGAGACACTGTGGCTTGTAGGCCTCTCCAGGTCTCCGTCTAACCATTAGGCGACCAGGTGTTGGGCAAAGCTGAAATTGGACTCATCTGGGGTGCTTCAGCAAGGCTAGAATCGGGCAGATTTGTCTTTGTGAAGGACGCATGAATCAAGCCAAGTACAAGGTTGTCCTGGAAGAAAACTGCTTCCTTCTGCTCTGACAATGTTCCCAACTCTGAGGATTGGTTTTTCCAGCAGGACAATGCTCCATGCCACACAGCCAGGTCAATCAAGGTGTGGATGGAGGACCACCAGATCAAGACCCTGTCATGGCCAGCCCAATCTCCAGACCTGAACCCCATTGAAAACCTCTGGAATGTGATCAAGAGGAAGATGGATGGTCACAAGCCATCAAACAAAGCCGAGCTGCTTTAATTTTTGTGCCAGGAGTGGCATAAAGTCACCCAACATCAATGTGAAAGACTGGTGGAGAGCATGCCAAGACGATGAAAGCTGTGCTTGAAAATCAGGGTTATTCCACCAAATATTGATTTCTGAACTCTTCCTAAGTTAAAACATTAGTATTGTGTTGTTTAAAAATGAATATGAACTTATTTTCTTTGCATTATTCGAGGTCTGACAACACTGCATCTTTTTTGTTATTTTGACCAGTTGTCATTTTCTGCAAATAAATGCTCTAAATGACAATATTTTTATTTGGAATTTGGGAGAAATGTTGTCAGTAGTTTATAGAATAAAAGAAAAATGTTCATTTTACCCAAACACATACCTATAAATAGTAAAACCAGAGAAACTGATAATTTTGCAGTGGTCTCTTAATTTTTTCCAGAGCTGTATATATATAATATGGGTAGTTAAGAAAAAGACATGTCTGGAAATTGAAAAAAAAAAAAAATTCTCATATTGATGATGAAAATCATATAGTTGCATTACATTGAGTCTGAAGTTCTCAAACAAATATGTTGTAACCTTGGATTTTACATTTCAGTCCAATTTAATGAACCTTTTAATGCATCAGTGCCTTGAATTTGTCCTGCTGTGTGACACCATAAAATATGTATATGTAACATTTCAAATAATCTCATTTTGATAACAAAATTGTTTATCTTCATCCTTGACTACACCTGTTTCTAGAACACTGACTTATCTTTTGATTATCAAGTAAAATGAGACAGAATTTGCTGTTATAATGGTGAAACCCGGGTGTCTCCCACTAAATTGAGTAAGATTTGCTGCGATTTTTCTACACATTGTTAAAAATCCATAAATTTACTTGTGTGGTATAATGACATTACCTGCCACATACTCTACAGTTATTTTCATATTTTTCTTTGGACTCAACCTTTTTTGCCCTCTCATTTATAAGCGTCACCCCAAAGGACACCATGTCACACCAAATGAATAAACGAGAAGCAGTGAGATTTTTCCCTTTCAAAAATATATTTTATGAAACTTTCAAAAGTGTGTGAACACCATACAATCTTTTAAATGTAACAATTCAACAAAAGAACTTGAAATGTGTTTAACACAAGCTTGAGAAATGTGCCAACTCTATGAAACTTGAGTTTTAACAGGCATAACAAGGAATGATTTGCTAATGTTTGTTTGAAAAATAATTAGTTTGCATAAAATGTACCCCACATCACTTAAAATGTTCAACATGATATTCAGTCGGTGCAAATAACTCTGTAAAACACCATTTACACTGGTTTATTATGAGAACATGTCCACTGGTGTGACAGCTGTGTCCTCTGGAGTGCCATGAAAATGGTGTCACACCAGTAGACATATCTGTCACACCAATGGACTTCTCATGATGTTTGGCCATTTTGGGGCCTTGTGGTGATTCTCGAGCATTCCATTTTAACTCACTGGACTTTTCTCATTGGTTTTCATAGTTTAATGATTAAAAAGTTATATATTTTTTGCATTCTCATTTAAATGGCGTCACACCAGAGGATGTAACAGATGGACACAGCAAACAGCAGTGCTAGAAAAGTGCAATATTTTGATACAGTTATGATAAAAAACTCACCCTCTGGCCACACCATGTGCTCCAGCGATGTCGTCTATACTTTCTGATTGAGGAAGGACCCTCTTCTCCGCAATCGTGTCCAAGTAAATGCACGTTTTAAAATGACATTATGGTGTCACACTGCGGGATGTCCTCTTTCCGGACAACACATAACTATTTAAAAATGTCATGTATAGACATGAGGAATATCATTCTTATAAATACACTTCTGTGTTGACATGCCAGAAATTTGAGAGTGGTCTTTTATTAATTATTCTTAAAATGATCAATGTTGTTCAATTTTGCGGCCCTTCATAACAGTCACACTAGTGGACATTGATCATGTTTAGTTCAAAATTCCCCCCAAAATTGTTGTGCATTTTGCAACTTTTCATATAGTTTAAATTAAATACAAAGCCTTTTACTATATGACACAGTTTTAATCAAAATAAAATTAAGTTATAATTGTTTTTTGCTCCGTGGAAAGCAAAAACAACACGCCATGTCAAATATATATATATATATATATATATATATACAGTACTGTGCAAAAGTTTTAGGCAGGTGTGAAAAAATGCTGTAAAGTAAGAATGCTTTCAAAAATAGACATGTGAATAGATTATATTTATCAATTAACTAAATGCAAAGTGAGTGAACAGAAGAAAAATGTAAATCAAATCCATATTTGGTGTGACAACCCTTTGCCTTCAAAACAGCTTCAATTCTTCTAGGTACACTTGCACAAAGTCAGGGATTTTGTAGGCATATAGTCAGGTGTATGATTAAACAATTATACCAAACAGGTGCTAATGATCATCAATTCAATATTTAGGTTGAAACACAATCATTAACTGAAACAGAAACAGCTGTGTAGGAGGAATAAAACTGGGTGAGGAACAGCCAAACTCAGCTAACAAGGTGAGGTTGCTGAAGACAGTTTACTGTCAAAAGTCATACACCATGGCAAGACTGAGCACAGCAACAAGACACAAGGTAGTTATACTGCATCAGCAAGGTCTCTCCCAGGCAGAAATTTCAAGGCAGACAGGGGTTTCCAGATGTGCTGTCCAAGCTCTTTTGAAGAAGCACAAAGAAACGGGCAACGTTGAGGACCGTAGACGCAGTGGTCGGCCAAGGAAACTTACTGCAGCAGATGAAAGACACATCATGCTTACTTCCCTTCGCAATCGGAAGATGTCCAGCAGTGCCATCAGCGCAGAACTGGCAGAAAACAGTGGGACCCTGGTACACCCATCTACTGTCCGGAGAAGTCTGGTCAGAAGTGGCCTTCAAAGAAGACTTGTGGCCAACAAGCCATACCACCGATGTGGAAACAAGGCCAAGCGACTCAACTATGCACGAAAACACAGGAACTGGGGTGCAGAAAAATGGCAGCAGGTGCTCTGGACTGATGAGTCAAAATTTGAACTATTTGGCTGTAGCAGAAGGCAGTTTGTTCGCCGAAGGGCTGGAGAGCGATACTAATGAGTGTCTGCAGGCAACAGTGAAGCATGGTGGAGGTTCCTTGCAAGTTTGGGGCTGCATTTCTGCAAATGGAGTTGGGGATTTGGTCAGAATTAATGGTCTCCTCAATGCTGAGAAGTACAGGCAGATACTTATACATCATGCAATACCATCAGGGAGGCATCTGATTGGCCCCAAATTTATTCTGCAGCATGACAACGACCCCAAACATACAGCGAAAGTCATTAAGAACTATCTTCAGCATAAAGAAGAACAAGGAGTCCTGGAAGTGATGGTATGGCCCCCACAGAGCCCTGATCTCAACATCATCGAGTCTGTCTGGGATTACATGAAGAGAGAAGCAACTGAGGCTGCCTAAATCCACAGAA
This sequence comes from Acipenser oxyrinchus oxyrinchus, assembly GCA_030684275.1. Lineage (NCBI taxonomy): Eukaryota > Metazoa > Chordata > Actinopteri > Acipenseriformes > Acipenseridae > Acipenser > Acipenser oxyrinchus. The sequence goes on from CM060260.1 coordinate 13,813,689, forward strand.
GAACTGTGGTTAGTTCTCCAAGATGTTTGGGCCAACCTACCTGCCGAAGTTCCTTCAAAAACTGTGTGCAAGTGTACCTAGAAGAATTGATGCTGTTTTGAAGGCAAAGGTGGTCACACCAAATATGGATTTGATTTAGATTTTTCTTCTATTCACTCACTATGCATTTAGTTAATTGATAAATATAATCTACTAACATGTCTATTTTGAAAGCATTCTTTCTTTACAGCATTTTTTCACACTTGCCTAAAACTTTTGCACAGTATATATATATATATATATATATATATATATATATATATATATATATATATATATATATATATATATATATATATAGGTATGTGTATATATATGTATATATTACTACAGTATATGCATACACAGTAATCCACAGCTCCACATGTACTACTGTGTTTTTTTTTTTTTTTTCACCCTTTCATAACGTCGATGAATCGATGCATCAACTTTTTTGGAGAACGACGTATAGATAGTGAAAAATTAGGCATCACCCCAGCCTTAGTTTTTACACACCTTTGTTTATATTGGAGACAAGTTTAATAAAAAACCTGTTAATTGGGACCATGCCCAGGAGGAATGCTGCTTTAATTAATGTACCCGTATACTGGGTTACACAGGGATCCGCAGCTGAGACATATTTTCTAGTTTTAAGAAGACATATGAACATAAGAAAGTTTACAAACGAGAGGAGGCCATTCGGCCCATCTTGCTCGTTTGGTTGTTAGTACCTTATTGATCCCACAATCTCATCAAGCAGCTTCTTGAAGGATCCCAGGGTGTCAGCTTCAACAACATTACTTGGGAGTTGGTTGCAGACCCCCACAATTCTCTGTGTAAAAAAGTGCCTCCTATTTTCTGTTCTGAATGCCCCTTTATCTAATCTCCATTTGTGACCCCTGATCCTTGTTTCTTTTTTCAGGTCGAAAAAGTCCCCTGGGTCGACATTGTCAGTAGTTTAAATTTTTGTAACTTCAAGACTACACTGCTTCTCAGATATCTCAAATGAATAGATACAACACAATAGATGAATACAGAAAGCAGGAATGAATGTACAATGTCAGTTGTTTCGCTGCTTTCATGGAGCTTGCTGCTGGCGTTTCAGAGGTGCTGACAGCCTGCCCTGTGTGTGCTTGTGATCCCGTCTCCAGCTGTCTTGCAGGTGGAAGGCGGAGGGCAGCTGCTCACCATGCTGCAGGCTCTGGGCTGTAGCTGTGCCATTGAGAGCCAGGCAGTGCCTCACAGTGTCACCTGGAGACGCAGGGTCACCCTCACACAGGTACAAATAACCAGGACCGCCCCAGAAATTCAAATAAACAACATGTACAACCAGTTTCTCCCAGTATTGTTTTCAATACAGAAAACAGCAGAGCTGATTTCCAAAGCCTTTTACTCCAAAGAGTTACTTCATTATTTCAATTGGAGAAAAAAAGAAAAAACTGTTAAATTTACAAACCTAAAGTATTTTATTTAACACTTTTTAAATAACTTTTTTTTATTCCTCATTTTGTAACCCGAGTGTCTCTGTCAAGATTTCAATAGAGTAGGCCACAGTGATCTACTTTTCTACATCCAACTGTCTGTATGTAAGTCACAGTTACATTTTAACACCGTGATTAAATTTTTTAAGGACCTTCTTGAGTATATCAGAATCACAGGGTATATTGACACACACTGTCCTGTCTGTCTGGTTGTTGTCACACCAGCATGTTAACACAATATTAATTCATTCTTATTTTTTAAATGTCAAACACTCTTTCTGACAACTGAATGCTGAATAGTTAATAATCTCTTCTGACTTGAATAATCCTTGCCATAAAGTACTTTAGTTCTTCCGTGGGTTTTATCAAGTGTCATTTCTGTGCTGCTGTGTGTGTTACAGGGTGAAGAAGTAGGCTCTGTTCCTGAGCCCCATGTTGTGATCCACGTGCCAATGGAAGATTTTGTCTACATGGTCCACAGCTATAAACAGGTACAATAGCATGGAAATCTGTAACCCGTGTGTACAAAGTTTGTCCTAATTGTCTGAAATGAATACAATGGAATATTGTGTCAGGAGCTACTAAAATTAAAAATAATGAGAACAAATCAGTAAAAAAACAATAATAAATTGATTCAGAGCCCAGCCATTGAAGGTATCTTTGTTTGTCTTTTAGTCCCCCATTAATTGAGATTGTTTCCAGCAGTCTCATTAATCTGTGCTTCCCCCTTGACAATAGGAGCAGCAAGGCTGTGCCCCCGATAGTGGCCCATCTCTGATCAGCTGGACGCGCAGCATTGTAGGGATGAGCGCAGGCAGGACTCCAGCACTGGCCGTTGTTAACATGGAGAAATACTTCAGGTGGGAGACCTGTGAGGATACTTGACCTACACCATTAATCCTTCAACTTTTTATCAACTATTGACCTAATTTAACTGTATTTTATGCATAGTTTACAGTTATCAAAAACATTGAAGCTAGGTAAGTAAATCAAGAAAATGCTTAATATGTTACAATTCATTGTTAAGTGACATACAGTATTTCCGTTTTTTTACAAGTGATGTCAGAATCCTATATTTTAATGCTGCACAAAGTTTAATGGAATATAAGCATAGTACAAATGCATGTTTATTTGCCTTGTTCATTAAGAATCATTATAAATGGTATTAGTAAATAAATAATGGTGTTAGTAAATAAGCTGCTCATATCTAAAAAACCATTGAGATACAGATTTCATATTTTAATGTTATGTATTATGGTGTTATGGAAACTTCTCTCACAGTACTTTAACCTGTGACCTAACATATTAATGATAGAGACAACTGGCTTTGAGCTAGTGGGGTCAGGTGATTTAAACAGCACAGCTGAGTTCTGTGATTCTCTCTTACATTTGAGTATAGACTGATTCAGTTGCCCTGTTCTTGGTTACATTTGTTTCTTATCCTGTTGTCACGGAAAGTGGGTAGACCAGCATGCGCACATGTCTGAATTTAAAGGGAGGGTTCACCGATTTGCTTTATTATCAACTATCCTGTGGTGTGTGGATAATCGCTGGTTTTGTTATAATATTGCTTAGTAAAATAGACAAAACTGTAGAATGTTGACAGGATGAGCATTAGGGTTAAACTTCATGTGAAAAAAACATTTTGGTATTGTACAACATTGAGATGCTTCACAAAGCTTGTTTTAATTACAAATAAAACACTTTAATGTGACACACTATTGAATTAACGCCTGTAATATACATTGAATATATAGTTGTGCTCATTTAATCATAACAGTTTGCAAAGAACAGAAGTGGTAAACGTTTAGTAACAATGTAAAAAGCATGGGGAAAACCTTCAAAAGTATTGTAGTCTGCATTTGGGACCTCTTAGTTAAATTGTGCAAGAGTTAGTTAAATTATTTAACTTGAACAAATATGTTTTTTTTGTATCGATTTGTTTTACTCATATATTGCATTTATTTAACTTAATGTCAGAAACAGCACTTTGCACATTTAATCAGCTGTTTTATATCACTTGTTTTATCTTTGTATTTTACCTTTCAAGTATCTACTATATATATATATATATATATATATATATATATATATATATATATATATATATATATATATATATATATATATACATATATACACACATTTTACAGTGAATCTGTTTACACATTAAGAGTATCTGTTTTGTTGGTGTTACACCCTTCTTTAGCAAAGCGCTTTGAAGTGTTGGCTATGTGTATTTAAAAAAAAAAGAATGCAATAAATCCTGCACTGAAAATGATTACAAAATAAATTGGAATATAATGAATTTCTACAAAATGCTATTCTTAAGATTCAGGGTATAAAAAGAACAAATGATTCAGGTTAAACCCAATACAGTAATCCATCGCGTATCTGCCCCTCACATATGTGCCCAAACCATTTGTAACGTTCATTTATTATTGAACAGAGAATTGTAGATCCTGCCCACATACACTGTGTTGTATGTGCTCCGTGTGCTGCCGTTGCTGGTAGTGTCACGTGAGCTGTTCAGTGTGTTGACTTGATATGTAAATAAATCCTGTTCGCCTGCGGGGGGCGTATCAAGTTCAGCCTTCGTCTCGATCTCATGCCTGTCACTCAGTAGCGAATGCACGCATCCACACGGCAGAAGGCTACTCTGTCACAAGCATTAATGCCCTGTATCTTTCTAAACAAGGGATTTAGGGGAGCTCCCTAATACAAACTGAATCTCAAAACAATTGTGTGAATATAGTAATTGTTACAGCTGTGTATAATGGTATTTAAAACAGGATTCATTCATCCGACTTTTTACATATCTGCCCTTACTCTGGTACCACTGGAGTCGGATTACTGTAGAACATCCCCCTCAGAGAAGTAGTATGTTATGTTATTGCTATTTGGGTAAATGAGCATTTATTACTGTGTTCATTTGACACTGAGTACTGTGTTCATTTGACAGTGGCCCCAAATGGCTGTTAAAGGGTTCTTACTGTACAATTTAAGATGTTGATTTTCAATGATATATATTAGCTGTTTTGTGTTTCTGGTAGATTTAATCTTTATTATTATTATTATTATTATTATTATTATTATATAGTGTTGACAATATGTGATAAACTGTTACTGATTCTATAAAGGGGTTTATGCAAACATTAAAGATTATATATATATGCAGTGGACAAACATGAAGGGGAAAAAAGACGGCAGCTCCTGTTAGAATCAAGTCCATATCCACAACGTTCTCAATAAAAGAAAGTCTATTTCATATCTTTAAAATTTCACAGTAAACATAGCGAACGAGTTTTGATCCATAGGTCTTCTTCAGAGCATAGAAAAGAAAGGTGAATATCACCCTTAAATTGTCATTATTCGTTTCAGGTGAACAAAAGGAAGCATTAAGCAGATCACATTTCAATTAGACACACCGGTAGATCGCAGCACTCAATTAACACTTGCAATCACAAAGTTAATGAAACAATCAAATATGATCCATAATAATATATCCAATCTAGTATAACAACATTAAACCTAAATTATACAGTTCATATCAAGGGACAAAGATTAAACTCCTTGCTATAAGTGGACATTTAAAAATCAGGAAACACATTTCCGATAAACGCAAGAACATAGTCATCAGTTATCAATTAACAACGAACACGTTTCTTATTCTTTCAATAGCAACAACAGTGTCTATTCTCACTTATCAGTGAATATAAACCTATATTTCATATTAAGGGACACAAGTTCAGTTCCTCATTAAGTTCAAGTGGTTCCAATGTTTGTAATACAAGTATCCAATATGCCTCTCTCTGCAATAGGCGCTTTACTAGACTTCTCCCACGAGCGGGTACATTACCCTTCTCCACACCCACAAACCGTAGTGAGTGTGGAGAAGATCCATGTCCAGCTTTTCTATAGTGTTTAGCAATAGAATACTCTTTATTATTATTTCTAAGGTGCTTTATGTTCGGCAATTCGTAATTTTAAAGCTCTTTTTGTCAACATATAAATTACACCAGTACTGTTGCAATTAATAAAACCTTTAATTTTTATTTTCTTACCAGATCTAGGATGGGAAATCTGTTTGGTATTGATTGTATTGGAGCAATGTGTATAATGGCCACATTTAAAATTACCGTTAGGGGGAGTTGGCAACCACGTTTTAGTATGATCTATTTTAGGACTAAAAAATTAATGAACCTGATGTTTCTAGCACGTTTGAATGCAAACTGTGGTAAACTATCTTGTATTATTTCTTTAAGAGAAAAATCACTTTTTAAAATATGCCAATGTTTCAAAAGTATTCTTTTCAGATCATTAGATAGATAATTAAATTCAGTCGAGAAACAAATAGTTTTATCATTCTTAATACTCTGTGTTTCCTTTTTAAGTAAAGAGTTACGATCGAAACATTTAGCTTTGGTTTCTGGTAGTATCTAAAAAACAGGAAGTGTGTCCACTTTCCACGTCACTTTGATCAGTTTGTTCACGACCACTAGCAGATGAAAGCAGCAAATCCTCCGTATCCATATGTGGTTTTTTTAACATATTTATCAAGTAGGAGTACATACCATTTAAAAGTTTTCTAAACAGCCAAAGTATTCCATTGCAGCTGATAACAGCTTCAGCAATAAAGGCTTTGTGTTTAATCAATTTTAAATATATTTAAAAATGAATTGTGCTGAGTTTCCTATTGGACATGAGTTGTAGTTATGTTGTGTATTTCAGTTATTGCCCAATGTATTGCTTTTATTGTAGAGTATTCCTGAATTTCCTCTGGTACTTTATGAAACAACGTCAGTAACATCCTCTCCCGCCATGGCTATACATTTACATGATGAACAAGTTAATGACCATGACACACATCAACACTTCGTACAGAATAAGAATTAGCAATGCAATGCTTAATCGCAATTTAATATGCAATTTTCCAGATGTATCATAAGAACATAAGAAATTTTACAAACGAGAGGAGGCCATTTGGCCCATCTTGCTCGTTTGGTGTTAGTAGCTTATTGATCCCAGAATCTCATCAAATAGTTTCTTGAAGGATCCCAGGGTGTCAGCTTCAGCAACATTACTGTGGAGTTGGTTCCAGACCCTCAGAATTCTCTGTGTAAAAAAAGTGCCTCCAATTTTCTGTTCTGAATGCCCCTTTATCTAATCTCCACTTGTGACCCCTGGTCCTTCTTTCTATTCAGCATTAAGACTGAATAGATTCAATTCTTTTAGCCTGTCTACATATGACATGCCTTTTAAACCCGGAATAATTCTGGTCACTCTTCTTTGCACTCTTTCTAGAGCAGAAATATCCTTTTTGTAGAGAGGTGACCAGAACTGAACACAATATTCTAGATGAGGTCTTACTAATGCATTGTAAAGAACATAAGAATGTTTACAAACGATAGGAGGCCATTCAGCCCATCTTGCTTGTTTGGTTGTTAGTAGCTTATTGATCCCAGAATCTCATCAAGCAGCTTCTTGAAGGATCCCAGGGTGTCAGCTTCAACAACATTACTGGGGAGTTGGTTCCAGACCCTCACAATTCTCTGTGTAAAAAAAGTGCCTCCTATTTTCTGTTCTGAATGCCCCTTTATCTAATCTCCATTTGTGACCCCTGGTCCTTGTTTCTTTTTTCAGGTCAAAATAATCCCCAGGGTCGACATTGTCTATACCTTTTTAGGATTTTGAATGCTTGAATCGGATCGCCGCGTATTCTTCTTTGTTCAAGACTGAATAGATTCAATTCTTTTAGCCTGTCTGCATATGACATGCCTTTTAAACCCGGGATAATTCTGGTTGCTCTTCTTTGCACTCTTTCTAGAGCAGCAATATCCTTTTTATAACAAGGTGACCAGAACTGAACACAATATTCCAGACGAGGTCTTACTAATGCATTGTAAAGTTTTAACATTACTTCCCTTGATTTAAATTCAACACTTCTCACAATATATCCGAGCATCTTGTTGGCCTTTTTTATAGCTTCCCCACATTGTCTAGATGAAGACATTACGCCTCAACAAAAGCTCCTAGGTCTTTTTCATAGTTCCCTTCTTCAATTTCAGTATCTCCCATATGATATTTATAATGCACATTTTTATTGCCTGCGTGCAGTACTTTACACTTTTCTCTATTAAATGTCATTTGCCATGTTTCTGCCCAGTTCTGAATGCTGTCTAGATCATTTTGAATGACCTTTGCTGCTGCAACAGTGTTTGCCACTCCTCCTATTTTTGTGTCGTCTGCAAATTTAATTTAAGTTTGCTTACTATACCAGAATCTAAATCATTAATGTAGATTAGGAATAGCAGAGGACATAATACTGATCCCTGTGGTACACCACTGGTTACCTCGCTCCAGTTAGCTCCTCGCTAAAGTTTTTACATTGCTTCCCTTGATTTAAATTCAACACTTTTCACTATATATCCGACCATCTTGTTGGCAACATAAACTCCTAGGTCTTTTTCATAGATTCCTTCAATTTCAGTATCTCCCATATGATATTTATAATACACATTTTTATTGCCTGCGTGCAGTACCTTACACTTTTCTCCATTAATGTCATTTACCATGCCCAGTTCTGAATGCTGTCTAGATCATTTTGAATGACCTTTGCTGCCGAAACGGTGTTTACCACTCCTCCTATTTTTGTCGTATGCAAATTAACAAGTTTGCTTACTATACCAGAATCTAAGTCATTGATGTAGATTAGGAATAGCAGGACCTAATACTGATCCCTGTGCTACACCACTGGTTACTACTTTCTGTTTTCTACATGTTAGCCACTCCCTAATCCATGTGCATGCATTTCCTTGAATCCCTACTGCGTTTAGTTTGAGAGTTAATCTTTTATGAGGGACTTTGTCAAAAGCTTTCTGGAAATCTAAATAAACCATGTCAAATGTATTTTTGTTTACGACTGTAAGTCGCCCTGGATAAGGGCGTCGGCTAAGAAATAAATAATAATAATAATAATAATAATAATAATAATAATAATAATAATAATAATAATAATATGCTTTGCAATTAGTAGCAGTAGTCGAGTCGAGAGGAGATGAATGCATGACAGAGTATCTCTGCATCCGGCAGGGAAAGGTAGGGACTGACCTTTGAGATGTTTCAGAGGTGGTAGAAGGAGGATTTGACTACAGAGGAGATTTGGGCATCAAAGGAGAGGTTACTATCCAGAAATACACCAAGGCTTCGTACAGTGGGGGAAGGCAGCAACAGACAGTTTCCAAGGTTCAAGGAAGCAATATTGAGATTCTTGAGTTGAGTTTTCAAACCTACTAGAAGAAGTTCAGATTTGTTAGTGTTGAGCTGAAGAAAATTTGCAGACATCCTGGCCTCGATGTCTTGGATGCAAGCTGTGAGCCGGACCATGGCAGAGGGACATCCAGGGTCTAGTTTTAGGTAGAGCTGGGTGTCATCTGCATAGGAGTGAAACATGAGGCTATGTTGGTGGATGAGGTGGCCCAAGGGAAACATGTAGATGTTAAAGAGAAGAGGCCCAAGAACAGACTCTTGAGGGACACCGCAAATGACCGGGTTTGCGTCAGCACTGTTTCCATCATAGAAAACAGACTGCATGCGTCCAGATAGGTAACTGGATCCAGAGATAGGTAAGAGGTTCCAGAGATCCCAGCATACTTCTGAAGGCGGTCAAGAAGAATGATATGATCTATGGTATCAAAAGCAGCAGTTAGGTCAAGGAGGACAAGGACAGAGGGAGGAGCAGCATCAGCATTGAGCAGAAGATCATTTACAATCCGGAGCAGAGCAGTTTCTGTACTGTGATGCGGCCAGAAGCCAGACTGCAGAGATTCAAGCAGAGTGTTATCTGTGAGATGGAAGGAGCAAGGTCAGAAGCACAGAGATGGATGAGATTTGTTGGCCAGGGGTCCAAGGAGCATGTGGCAGTAGATGATTTCAACAATAGACATCAGTAGCTGGGAATTGGTGCCAGTGGTCTCCTGTATTATTGCTGTGGGTTACCGACTGCACCAGGCTTGAGCGGCCGCCTACAGAGTTGAAGTAAAATCTCTTAAACGTAATTCATTGAAGACTTACGTCACGCAATTCTAGAAAGTCCCGGGTGGATTCTCATCTACTGAGAAATTAGTTGAACTCATATGGACTACTGTAAATGTGAACTGTAAAAATGTAACTACATAATAGATAATAGCGACCCTCACTTCTAAATATAGCACTACACCCCTGCATGTACACAGTAAACGTTTGTCTCACTGGCAATAATGTGTTTTTGTTTTCAACCACATATAGGTGTAAATTAACACACAGCAAATAATACCTGAAAAGTTTACCACAGGTTACATTTGCACGCTAATTTTGCAGTTTTCCCATAATTTTGTATTTATCGTAGTTTACCATGGTTTTACTGTTTTTTTGTTGTTTTTTTATAATATGATCTGTACCATACCTCTCTAGGCTTCACAATACAATGTTTACTTATGCTTATCATTTCACTCTGCTTATAACTATGGTATAGTTTTTAGGGATTTTTATTTTATTTTTTAAAGACGTTTTTATGTTATATGTGTGTGTGTGTGTGTGTGTGTGTGTGTATATATATATATATATATATATATATATATATATATATATATATATATATATACACACACATACATGATATAAAAGTGTACAAAACAATAGGAACACCTTCCTAATATTGAGTTACACCCCCTTTTGCCGTCAGAACAGCCTGAATTTGTCGGGGCATGGACTCTACAAGGTGTTGAAAGCGTTCCACAGGGATGCTGGCCCATGTTGACTCCAATGCTTCCCACAGTTGTGTCAAGTTGGCTGGTTGTGGATCTCTACTCCGAATAGCTCGTTCCATCTCATCCCACAGATGCTCAATTGGATTGAGAGCTGGTGACTGGGCAGGCCACTGCAGTAAGCTGAATTCACTGTCATGTTCGTGGAACCATTCCTGGACAATCCTATCCTTGTGGCATGGGGCATTATCCTGCTGAAAAAATCCATTAGTAGATGGATACACTGCTGCCATGAAGGGATGCACCTGATTGGTAATGATGTTCAGATATCCTGTGGCATTCAAACGTTGCTCCACTTTTATCAAGGGGCCCAATGTGTGCCATGAAAACACACCCCACACCATCACACCACCAGCCTGCAATGTTGATACGCGGCATGATGGATGCATGTACTCATGTGGTTTTCTCCATACCCTACTCCTCCCATCAGCGTGAAACAGCAGGAACCGGGATTCATCAGATCAGCCAATGTTTTTCCAATCCTCCAGTGTCCAGTGTTTTCGTTCCTTAGCCCACTGCAACCGCAGTTTCTTGTGTTTTGCTGAAAGAAGTGGGACTGTTAGGTCGTCGGCTGCCATACCCCATTCGTGTCAAGGTACGACGAGTTCTTTTATGCGTCTTTCGGCACCAATGTTGTACTGGACTGTCAGTTGACTAACTGTAGCCGGTCTGTTGCTCTGCACAATTCGTGTCAGCCTCCTTTGGCCTCTTTCATCAATGAGCCGTTTTCGACCACTGGCCTACCGTTGGCTGGATGTCCTTTGGGTAGTGGACCATCCTTGATACACACGGGAAACTGTTTAGCGTGAAAAACCCTGCAGCGTTGCAGTTTTTGATACACTCAAACCGGCACGCCTGGCACCTACTACCATACCCAGTTCAAAGGCGCTTACTGTAAATCTTTTGTCTTGCCCATTTACCATCTTAATTTGCACATATACACAACCCATGTCTCAATTGTGTCCAGGCTTAAAAATCCTTCTTTAACCTGTCTTCCCTTCATCTACACTGATTGAAGTGGATTTAACAGCTTTCACCTGGATTCACCTCGTCAGTCTATTTCATGGAAAGAGCAGGTGTTCCTAATGTTTTGTACACGCGGTGTGTATATGTATATTTATTGTAACACATTGCAATAAATAATAAATAGTCATTTTAATGATAAAACCGTGGTTTACTTTAAAGGAAAATGGAACTGGAATAAAGCATAGCTTAACAGTGTGATCGATCTATGAAAGATAAAAAAAAAAAAAAAAAAAAAAATGAACTGTGAAATAACGTTCTTGCCTAGGTAGATGAGATGACACATTTTGTACAAAAATACTGCCTGCACCTTTGTTTTTGATTCTGAAAAATAACTAATAGTGGGATGATATCTGCTTATCTCTAATAGCGGGATGATGTCTGCTTATCTCTAATAGCGGGACCATGTCTGCTTATCTCTAATAGCGGGACCATGTCTGTCTATTATATCAAGGCTGCCATTTCCCTTCTGCTCTGTCTATTATATCAAGGCTGCCATTCCCCTTCTGCTTTGTCTATTTCAGTGATAGTTTGTTTGGGTGCAGTTAAGACTCAACATCTATGTCTGCAGGTCCCAGAAGTCTCAGAACCAGAAGAAACATCGTCAGGTTGTGCTAGGGAAGGGGGAGGGTACAAATAAACGAAAGAGGAGGAAAGAGGGAGAGCTGCTGCCAGATGTGTCCCGGGTGGACTTGGAAGAGGTGAGCCAGCCAATGATTAAAATAACATTTTGAATATGGTTAATCTTTAAAATTCGACATCAGTCAAAAGGCACATTGAGTATCATCTCAAACTGGAAGACTGCGTTTCAGGTACACATTTGAACCCAGAAAATGCATTTAAGGCAGACAGTAGTGATTACAAGATCAGCAGTGGCAAGGTGATATCTGACAGTTTTAAAGCCTGGGCTAGATGTCTTTTCTTTGTATCCTCTCTCGTGGTGATCATTTGCCATGTCAGATTCCGTGTTTCTCCACTGTGCAACAGGAGTCTCAGGGGTGATCTTTGAAACTGATCCACTGTACTATCTCATTGTGTCCTCAGGCACTAGTGGACCTGCAGCTGCACACAGAGGTTCAGGTTCGCTTCCTGGAGACCTGGAAAGAGTTTTCTGATTACATTGCTATGGTAACCAAAGCTGTGGCTGAAGCACCATTCAAGTAAGTCTCCTACACTCTAGGAAGTCTTGTTTGCACTGCCCAAAGAGAACAGGAAGGTATAGAACCAGTAAGTCTTGATACATTTCTTGAAATGGGGGTGGGGGGGGTTGAGGTACAAAAATGATGTCATGCATAAAATATATTTTGACAAACCGCAAACACAAGACATAGAGCAGGCTCTTGTGGAGTAGACTTGATGGGTTTACTGCTGGTTTATAATTTAACACTTTATGTAATGCCAGGTACAGGTTAAATTTATTACTTTGCTAAAATACTTTGTATATTGGGACAGATTCTCTTTAAATAGATAGGAAAGTTAACCGAGAAAGTAAAGGGAAGGGGGACCAGTCTCAGTTCAGATTACCACTTCTTAGATATGGTGTAGACTTTTCATTTAAAAAATTTGTTTTTGATCAGAGGTATTTTATTTTCTTCTATTTAACACAAGTAAAACCTTTGCACTTTTCACACATCCTTAATGGGAATCTGGGGGTATATGCCGGCTGTCTGTATGTCCCACCAACCATCCGTCTGTACAGCATGTCACACTTCTATTTGTACATGTATCCTGAGAATCTTTTATGCCACAGTGATAAAACTCGGCTAGGCAACTGAGGGTGGCCTGGTTTAACTTGCTCTATTCTTTAGTAAGCTTAGTCATCTGTGGTGAAAGCAGTCTAAGCTAACTACTGTTTACACTGAGAGTACCTACTCTTCAGTTATTCTGCTTCTATGCAAGCCGCTCATTGTGTTGTGCAGGCATGACCGTGACCAAGCAGGTTTCTCCTTCTACCTGGAGAGCGAGTGGTCGGGAGGGTGCAAGGTGGACCGCAGTGGAAAGGGACTCATTCAGGTGTGGAAGAGGCAGATCCAACAGTTTAACCGCGTCAGCCCCGAAATCGCCAGTGCCATCCTGGCTGCATACCCCTCACCACAGCTGCTTGTCCGGGTGAGTGCCACACAAGTGCTTCACAGTCTCAAAAGGATGATGGTGACAGATATCGGTATATAGCAGTCACAATGACCCTCGGTAATTTTAGCTTAAACTGCTTAATTTGGGTGATTGCTTCACCTGACATATCTTTACCTTTAGTTAGACATTGTGATCTGTCCTACTGTTCACACTGCAGGGTTATACAGCATGTCAACACTTGCTGTATAAGCAGTAAATGTTGAATAAAATGTCAGTAGATTGGAAGTGTTTAATACTCTAACTGTGTATTTGTTCATCCTCAGGCATATCGTAAATGCAGCTGTGATCGGGAGAGGCACACCCTTCTTGCAGATATTCTAGTTCGCCGAGGTGAGGGGGTGACTTCAACATCTCGCCGTGTTGGACCAGAGCTCTCCAAGCGCATTTATTTACTGATGACATCGCTTGACCCTGAGCTGTCATTGGAGGCCACAGGCTAGATGACGAAGCCAGAAATACAGAAGCAGACACTTTGTTTAGAGCATGGAAACTAAGGGCAGATTTGTTGCTGGTTTGATAAGCTCATATGTTTTCATCTCCCTTATTTCAATATGGAGATATTTTAATACAAATATGTAACCTCTAAAATAATTCATGACATGTTGAAAACTACTAATTCAAAATTATTTCTTTACATTTTGTGTAATATTTAATAATAATAAAAAAACAAAGTCTGGTATTGCCTGATACTTACTTGCCTTTCAGTTCTAATCATTTGAACTGTTGAATCTTTTCAAGATCTTTGATGTGATGTCTTATCATTTTACTGTCTCTCTAATGTGCCAAAAACAAGGTCTTTTCACACAATGTTGTTACACATAAAAGTTGTATGGAGTTTTTCTTTGCTTATTTTTGTAATCTGTTATTGCACATATTGATTGTAATTTATAACCATTAATATGATATTTTGAAACTATTAAACACACTTGGAAGAATTCAGGATCCTGTTTAATATCTTTAAAATTCCAAAAAGAGAGACCATTTTTAAATAATTGTTATAACAACATGTTGAACTAACAATATACACTGAGTGTACAAAACATTAGGAACACCTGCTTTTTCCATGAAATAGACTGACAAGGTGAATCCAGGTGAAAGCTATGATCCCTTATTGATGTAACCTGTTAAATCCACTTCAATCAGTGTAGATGAAGGGAAGACAGGTTACAGAAGGATTTTTAAGCCTTGACACAATTGAGACATGGATTGAGACATGGTAGTCCTTGTCTTTCGCCATGCTAGATTTTTTTGGGTCCAATTAAAGAAGACAATTCAAAATTAAACCGAGGGCTACTACGATTTTTAACTCTAAACCTTTTCATAGGTGCATGTTAGTTAACCATATTACTAAAGGTATCTTTTAAAAAGCCATGCATCTTCGACTGAGGGAATTAAACTAATTCTACTCCAGTTTACTAATGCTAAATCTTGTAAAAAGGCCTGTTCATTAAAATTTCTTAAGCTTCGTTTTAATAAAATCGTAGAAGGAAGCTTTTATATAAAGCCATTTTGAATACAAGCTATAAAGCAAAGGTCACTCAAGTCCTGACAGAAGACAGCTGATTGATATTTTAAAGCAGTATTAGTAAGAATAATATCAGTTAGAGTTGATTTGTCAGGTAACTTGGTATCAAATCTAATAGGTTCTGTTATAATTTGGAAAAGATTTAAGAGTCCAACTGACGCTTAACAATGTCACAAGGTTTAGTTATGTCCCAGTTTATCTCCTAATAAAACAAACTCAGAATTTATATAAGGAGCAAGTAATTCGCAAAACACAGTTAAGGTGCTTACAGGGGCTGAAGGTGGTCTATAACCACTAACGAAATGTTTTTTGCCAACTGAATCTTTATTACAAGTAGATGAAGTTAAGAACATAAGAACATAAGAAAGTTTACAAACGAGAGGAGGCCATTCAGTCCATCTTGCTTGTTTGGTTGTTAGTAGCTTATTGATCCCAGAATCTCATCAAGCAGCTTCTTGAAGGATCCCAGGGTGTCAGCTTCAACAACATTACTGGGGAGTTGGTTCCAGACCCTCACAATTCTCTGTGTAAAAAAGTGCCTCCTATTTTCTGTTCTGAATGCCCCTTTATCTAATCTCCATTTGTGACCCCTGGTCCTTGTTTCTTTTTTTAGGTCAAAGAAGTCCCCTGGGTCGACATTGTCTATACCTTTTAGGATTTTGAATGTTTGAATCAGATCGCCGCGTAGTCTTCTTTGTTCAAGACTGAATAGATTCAATTCTTTTAGCCTGTCTGCATATGACATGCCTTTTAAACCCGGGATAATTCTGGTTGCTCTTCTTTGCACTCTTTCTAGAGCAGCAATATCCTTTTTGTAACAAGGTGACCAGAACTGAACACAATATTCTAGAGAACGTAAATGTCCCATGTTTTCCGGAAAGTCCAATTCTTCCCTGTCATTTGAGGACTGGGTGGAGAGGGCACGTGCTGGCATTCGTCCCCGACAGATGTCCAGTACAGAATAGGTAGCATTTTTACTTGATCATCTATAGGGAGAAGCACAAGCTGAAGTAAAGTATAGACCGCAGACTGAGGGAGGAACCAGAAAAAAATATTTGATATTTTGTCTGAATTGTATGGTTGTTCATCTTCTTTTGTTTGTTGACAGAAGCAGTTTTTTGATAGGAAACAGCGAGAAGGAGGATCTCTTCGTGAGTATTCGCATGCCCTTATGGCCCTTATGGAAAGGGTTGTGCGTTGTCGACCAGAGGCCAGAACTAATCAAGAGCAAGTGCTGAGAGATCAATTTGCAGAAAGTGTAAGGGATAGTATGCTGCGTCGGGAATTAAAGAGCTTAGTATGCCAAAATTCCAGACTTTCATTTTTAGATTTGCGCCAGGAAGCTATTCAGTGGATGGAAGAGGGAGAGCGAGGATATAGTTGAACAGGACGTACTGCCACCAGGGCCTGCATTACCCAAGCTGAAGTAAGTGCTGAGGCTATAGGAGCTGTTGCTAGGGAAAGTACTGGAGATACTTAGAGATACCATATGTTGGGCACTTGGAGATTGAGGTACGTGTGCTGGACAAGGTAATTCCTAGGGGAGGGGTGTTGGTTGTTAAAGACCCCCCTGGTGTTAATGTGAAAAGGCAGAAAGAGATTACACCAGGGTTACTAGGAATGAATATTATTATTGAGTGTTATTGAGAATTGTTTGACCAGCACGGGTCTGCATTTCTTGAAACCCCCCTTGTACAACGAGCAGGGGTGGCATGGAGACAGGCTTTGTCTCAATGTCAGCGTACAGAAACTACCTTGGCCTTAGGGGCCTTAGGGAAATCCCCTGTATGTATTCCTGCAGGTACCTTAGTTTGGGTACCAACAACTGGTCCAAAGGACAGTCAGCTTTCTGTAGACCTGTTAGAACCCTTAGGTCCAGAAGAGGGTAGTCTCCCGCTGGGGTGTTAGTTTCCTCTGCCCTATTGAAGATAGAAAAGGAGTTAGTACATGTCCCTGTTGTTAATGTTGGTACTAGTGAAGCTTGGTTACAAGCTAGGACAGTTGTGGACACACTGCATCAAGCACTGCCTGTTCCTAGAGAGGAGCCATTGGATCATCATGAAGTTGCCCAAGGTCATGAAGCATATACTCAATCACAAAGGGTGAGTGCAGTGTCAAGTGATTTACCACTTTTTGAGAGTGATAAATGGGAAATAGAACAAGTCGAGCATTTGTTGAGAAAATATAGGGGGGTATTTGCGCATAGTGAGGGTGATTTGGGGTGTACCAACTTGATTACACATGAGATTCCAGTAGTAGATGAGTCACCTGTCCGTCAGCGATATAGACGAGTTTCCCCATCCCAGTATGATGCCGTAAAGGCTCATATTAAGCAGTTGCTGGATTGGCAGGTTATCAGAGAGAGCATTAGCCCTTACTCCTCCCCGATTGTACTGGTCCAGAAGAAAGATGGGAGCCTTCCGATGTGTGTAGATTATCGGCAGCTCAACGCAAGGACACGCAAAGACGCTTACACCCTGCCTCGAATTGAGGAATCATTGGATGCCCTTTTTGGGGCTCAGTGGTTTTCAACATTAGATCTAGCCAGTGGATACAACCAAGTTCCAGTAGCAGAACAAGACAGCATTTTGTACACCTTTTGGTCTCTTTGAATTCAATCGTATGCCTTTTGGTCTTTGTAATGCCCCAGGTGCCTTTCAACATTTAATGGAACGGATATTTGGAGACCAATGCTTTCAATCATTATTACTTTATCTTGATGATGTGGTTGTGTTTTCTTCTACAGTGGACCAGCATCTGGAACGATTGGCATTGGTTTTCAAGCGACTGCAAACTCAAGGATTGAAAGTGAAATTGTCCAAGTGCCATTTCTTTCAGAAGGAAGTGAGCTACCTGGGGCACATAGTTTCCAGCACTGGAGTTCAAACTGACCCAGAGAAGGTTGCGGCCATTACAGAGTGGCGTCCACCCTGCACTGTAACAGAGCTCAGTTCTTTTTTAGGCTTTGCAAGCTATTACAGGTGGTTCGTGGAAGGATTTGCCAAGTTGGCAGCCCTATTGCACCAACTAGTGGCTGATCTGTTGGGAGCAACAAAGAAGAGTTTCCAGTCATTAAAAGCCAGGTTAGTTTCAGCCCCTGTGTTGGCCTATGCAGATTTTAAAAAGCCATTTGTTCTAGAAATAGATGCTAGTTATAGTGGACTTGGTGCTGTTTTATCGCAAGAGCACAAAGGAAAATTACGTCCCGTTGCCTTTGCTAGCTGAGGCTTAAGACCGACCGAATGTAATATGCAAAATTATAACTCTATGAAGTTAGAATTTTTGGGACTTAAGTGGGCTATGTCAGAAAAATTTCGTGAGTATCTCCTGGGACACCACTGCACAGTTTACACGGATAATAATCCTTTAAGCCATCTGCAGACAGCTAAGCTTGGAGCTCTAGAACAGCGCTGGGCAGCCTAGCTTGCTATTTTTGATTTCGACATTAAGTATCACCCAGGCCGCATAAATGGGAATGCAGATGCCCTTCTAGGCAGTATGAGGACAAATCTGGAACAGACTCAATTGCAAAAATTGTGCCTGGAACAATGATGCCCATGGTGGTAGGCCAGATGGCAGCAGAGAACTTGGAACATTTTGAAGATCAGGGGGAGGTAAGACAAGATAACATTCAGGCCCTTCCCTCCTGAGTAAAGGCAGACTTGGTCTCGCTGCAGACTTTGGATCCTGTAATTGCACCTTTCTTGACTTTTTGGAACAGGGGACAAGGACCGAGTCTCCTAGAATGTGGGGACCTGTCTAAGGAAGTACTGGGTCTCCTTAGACAGTGGGACCATATAGAAGAGAAGGAGGGGGTACTGTATTGCTGCATCAATGTTCCAGATGGGGGTAAGGAGCTTCTTCAATTAATACTGCCTAAAGTACTTCAAGCGGAGGTCTTGACAAGTCTCCACGATAATCATGGACACCAAGGGGTTGAACGGACAATGCAAATGGTCAGGAGGCGCTACTACTGACCAGGAATGGGAAGTGCAGTGGAACGCTGGTGTCAGGAATGCCAGCGTTGTGTGATAGCTAAGGCAGTTCAACCAAAGGTACGCACCTTTAAGGGACATTTGATAGCATCTCGTCCTTTAAAAATCCTGGCTATTGATTTCACTGTTTTAGAATCTTCCAGCGAGGAAGAGAAAATGTGCTGGTACTCACAGATGTATTTTCTAAGTTCACAAGGCAATCCCAACCAGGGATCAACGTGCAGCTACAGTAGCAAAGGTTCTTGTCCAGGATTGGTTTTACCGTTTTGGGGTACCTGCAAGGATTCATTCTGATCAGGGAAGGAATTTTGAAAGTGCTTTGATACAACAACTGTGTAAGCTGTATGGCATACAAAAAAGCCGTAAAATGCCTTATCATCCACAGGGAAAAGGACAATGTGAGAGATTTAATCGCACGCTCCATGACCTGTTGAGGACCCTCAGTCCTGAGAAGAAGAGGCACTGGCCTGAACACCTACCCCAAGTTGTGTTTGCATATAACACTGCTGAGCATCAATCTACAGGACGATCGCCTTATTTTTTGATGTATGGTCAAGAGCCCCAGCTGCCAGTGGACTTCTTGTTGGGTGTTGAAGTCACCGAGGAAAACCTTGAAGATTGGGTCAAAGTACATCTGGAGAAATTACAAACTGTGTATGGAGATGTCCAGCGCAAGATGGAGGCTGCTGCTGCCCATAGAGCCCAAGGAGGCTGTGTGGTCCAGTGGTCCCAGGGAGGGGAGGAGGTCCCCGGTTCAAATCCCACCTCAGCCACTGACTCTTTGTGTGACCCTGAGCAAGTCACTTAACCTCCTTGTGCTCCGTCTTTCGGGTGAGACGTAATTGTAAGTGACTCTGCAGCTGATGCATAGTTCACACACCCTAGTCTCTGTAAGTTGCCTTGGATAAAGGCGTCTGCTAAATAAACATAATAATAATAAAGTGAATGACAGGTTAGTGAAGGATTTTGTTTTGCCTGAGGGACAACTGGTCTATCTGCGGGACCACAGCGTAAGAGGTAGACATAAGATTCAAGATTTTTGGAGCCCTGTGTTATATCGAGAGGTTTGCGCCCCTGGCAACCAGGGTGATGCGTACTCTGTTGCCCCTGTGGAGGAAGAGGGTCCAGTCCGGCATGTTAATCGCACTGAAATGCACCCTGCCCCTCATTCACTTGTGGATCAAAGCCCAATGATGGTACCCCCTGATCTAGGTTTGTGTTTGCCAAGTCCTTCTATTGGCTTAGACTCTGAGGGTGAGGAGTATTTCATGTTTGTTTTCAGTGATGTTCCCCAGATTGATGGCCCGCCAAGTCCTCGAATACCCCAGGTAGGCATTTGGCCAAGTTTCCCTGTTCCTTCTCAGATAGATGACCCACTAAGTTCACTAACACCTCCGGTAGATGACCGGTCAAGTTCTCCAATTCTGTCAGTAACAGAGGGAGCTCCTGAAGCTCTTCGACATTCCTGCCGCTCTACAGTGGGGAAACATTCAAATCTATATTGCATGCCGAGACCAGCTTAACAAGAAGTTACAAACCAGGTACAATATGTGGGGTTTGCTGCTCTCCCTGAGCCAGGTCCTAGTAGATGTTTTGTTACAGTGTAGCATTTTTAGACCATGGCAGTAAATGTATTATCGACGGGACGCCGATACAATTTGGGGTAGATTGTAGCGGGTGCTACTGATTTTATTATATTCAGTGAACATTAGGGCTTGATTTGCTAAAATACCCTGATTTAGATGCTTCATTAGTGTAGCTGATCAACACCATCAATAGGTGCTGTGAATTGGGAGATTATGAAACGATTAGCTTACCTTTAAAAGTGCCATAGCGTTTGTCATTTCAGAGTAGCACACACTTTCCACAGAGCTGTTTTTGTTTGTTTGTTTGACGAGTGGAGGTAGGCCAGTTACATTATCTGTTTTACCCAGTGTGATTCATTGTTATTTTGAATTATTTTTAGTCACGTCTTTAATTTTAGTTCCGGTTTTGTAGGGCGGGCCATGATAAAGACTTTTGAATCCAGACTAGTCTGAGGTAATGTGATTAATTGTTTAAAGGTACGTCTAGGGTGGGTTTATGTACCGTGTAGGTTGCAGCCCACCCGAGGTATTGTGATTTTATAAATATTTCTATTGTATAATGGTAGTAGCGTGCCTTTGGTGAGATGCTAACTTTTGTTCTTTTTTCATAGGACAAAGAACGCTCCCTACTGTTTTTCTTAGATAGTGTTAATACAGGTTTTTTTTGTAACTTTAGCAACGCTTGCAAACCAATTGATAGTTATTTGAGTTAACTGTGCACACAGCTGATTCACCATTTGCGTATAGCATACTTTATATCCAAACTAAGCCTTTTGTGGATTTTTGTGGAGGCGGTGCACTTCCTGTTGCTGGGATAGCGATAGAGTCACTGCAGGGTGTTATTTTGGATTTTTTGGTATTTGGTTGAGCTCTGTGTGTTGTGGTGGTCTTGATTTAATTATGCACTTTTGATGATTTTGTAGTTTTAAGTTTATCTTTTGTTTTTCATTTGCGTTGGTTATTTTGTTTCACTGATTCGTTTTTGTTTGTCTGTTATGATTGTTCACTAGGTGGCTCTATTGCCCTCCTGTCTTTTGGTATTGGGCTCCTTCACCTATCTCCACAATTGCATACTAGCTGTTGGAGCCTTTACAATTGCATATTATTCGTTTGTATTTCTATGACTAAGTACCATTGATTTGTTGATTATTACCTAGTATAACAGATGGTTTTGTTTTTCTGTGCTCTATGAAATTTGGGGCTTTTCCCATTTTATAATAAATCTTGGTTTTAAACTGTATCAACCTCTGTACTTTCATTTATTTGAAGGGTTCTTGTGTGTGGGGATTATTTATATTAAACTGTACTTTTGGGAGTCCCCCTCTCCTATATATTAAAAGGGGGTGGTGTGGTTGGGTGGTGCTACAAGTGTTTTGTTTTTGTAGGTTATTTACACATCAGTATAATGCCAATTTGTTGCGTTTGGTGAGTGCAGAGTGGTTTGGGTTAGGGTTTTATGTAAAGGAACAAAGAACTAAAAATATAATTATCTTTCCTTGGGTATGCACTGGTGTAACAGGGTGAGGAGCCCTGTACAGATATTGTTTGTTTATTTTTAGAACGGGGTCTCCCACTCCGCCCCTGTGCAGTGTGTTATTTTGTATTTGTTTTGTATTATTATTATTATTATTATTATTATTATTATTATTATTATTATATTTATATGACGATGAAGCGCCGCCGGTTTTGTTATTGTTTTGTAATTTATAAATGTCACGTGTAGCGTATGCGTTTTTGTTTTGTTGATGTTTTTGTTCATTTTAAAACGTGTTTTGGCAGAGGCGAGATTGGTGCTCGTCCTCTGTCAGGAATAATTAATAAACTCGTGCAGATTATGGCCGAGGGGTAATAGAATAATTACTAGCCAGTTAAACCCCTCAGCCACGATATATAAACCTGCAGCTCTCTGCACTCCAGGTGGAAGTTTTAAAGTGGGTGTTTGAGAGGAGGAACGAGAGAGGAAGGAGCGAGCGAAAACGAAACTTAAAAATTAAACTTATAGGGTCACTGACAGCGACTGCCCAGCCTGACCTGTATTGTTTGGTATTTTGTGTTCGTGATTTTGTTTTGTTTGAATTTTTATTTTGCTCTGTGAGCACATTCCATTCTCATACTCTAACTTCAGTACTAATTATCTTTAATCTTATTGCATGTTACGACCTATATGATGCCGGCTAATGGTGGAAAAAGCTCAGCTGGGTACTTGTTAAACTATTAGTTGGAATGTAAAGGGCCTTAATCACCCTGTTAAGCGAAATAAGGTGCTATCACATCTACTTCGGCTTAAAGTGGGAATTGCATTTTTGCAAGAGACCCACCTTAGAACATCAGACCATTTCAGATTACGTAAGGGATGGGTGGGGCAGATGTTTCACTCCAATTCCCAAGGCAGGACTAGGGGAGCAGGAATTCTGATATATAAAACTGTACCTTTTATTGCTACACAAATAGGCAAAGTTGTGGGCAAAGTTTTTGATAATCCATTAGTATTGGCCAATGTTTACACTCCGAATTGGGATGATAGCCATTTTATGGCTAACTTATCCCCCCAGGATGCCTGCCTCGCACCGCCGGGATGCCTGCCTCGCACCGCCCGTGAATGCCATGGCCGCCCGCCAGGGATGCCACGTCCGCGTCACCTGGGGTTGCTGGCTGGTCTGCTTCACCTGGGGTCGCTGCCGGTTCTGCTTCACCTGGGGTCGCTGCAGGCTCTGCTTCGCCTGGGGTCGCTGCCAGTCCTGCATTGCAGCAGGAAATACTGTGGCCGGGGTCCCAGAAGAGGGAGCTGCCGGCTATGAAGAAGGGGGGGTCACAAGACCATCTCCCCCCACAGCAGTTTCGTTGTGGGAGATAGTGTGGCTGAAGCCCCGGAAGAGGGAGCTTCCAGCCATGAAGAAGTGGGGGGTGAAGGACCTCCCACCATGGCCGCCCCCATGTACAACTTGCTTCCTCTCTTCCTGTACTTTGAGACTAAGGAGGGAGGTGGCCATTGGGGCCAAGTGTGCATTGCACAAGGGGATGTGACAGGGCGAGGAGCCTTGCACATGAAAAGGGGGCTCCGTTCAGGGATGCCACGGCCGCTCCGCTCAGGGATGCCACGTCCGCGTCACCTAGGGTTGCCGGCTGGTCCTCGTCACCTGGGGCTGCCTGCTGTGCTGCTTCGCCTGGGAGAGCGGTTTCTTTTATGTCTCCTAGGGTTGCTGATGGTCCCGCTTCGCCTGGGGTCTCTGACGGTCCCGCTTTGCCTGGGGTTGCTAATGGTCCCGCTTCGCCTGGGGTTGCCTGTGGGCCCGCTTCGCCTGGGGTCGCTGCCGGCTCTGCATCGTCTGGGGTCGCTGCCGGCTCTGTGTCGCCTGGGGTCGCTGCCGCTCTCCGTCGCCTGGGTCGCTGCCGCTCTGCGTCGCCTGGGGTCGCTGCCGCTCTGCTTCGCCTGGGGTCGCTGCCGGTTCTGCATCGCCTGGGGTTGCTGCCGGCTCTGCTTCGCCTGGGGTCGCTGCCGGTTCTGCATCGCCTGGGGTCGCTGCCGGCTCTGCTTCGCCTAGGGTCGCTGCCGGATCTGCTTCGCCTGGGGTTGCTGCCGGCTCTGCTTCGCCCGGGGTCGCTCCCCGCTCTGCTTCTCGCCTGGGGTCGCTGCCAGTTCTGCATTGCAGCAGGAAATACTGTGACCCCAGAAGAGGGAGCTGCTGGCTATGAAGAAGGGGGTCAGGAGACCAGCTCCCCGTGCAGCAGTTTCGCTGCAGGAGATCGTGTGGCCGGAGCCCCAAAAAGGGGAGCTGCCGGCCATGAAGAAGGGGGGGAGGTCAGGAGACCAGCTCCCCCTGCAGCAGCTGCCACTCACGAAGAAGTGGGGGGTGAAGGACCTCCCACCATGGCCACCCCATGGACACCTTGCTTCCCCTCTTCCAGGACTTTGAGACTAAGGGGGGAGGTGGCCGTTGGGGCCAAGTGTGCGTTGCACAATGTGACAATGTCACATATGTGACAGGGCGAGGAGCGACCTGCATTGAACGACCTGCATGCTGAGAGTACTTCGGAATGTTAGCTAACATTCTGAGGAGCTTACACTCGGTGTTTTAAAATGGCAGAGGTACAATACCAGTGCGGCGACTGTGGTGTAATTTCCCCATATATTGGACTTTTTGACCAACATACACTACCGGTCAAAAGTTTTAGAACACCTCCATTTTTCCAGTTTTTATTGAAATTTACGCAGTTTAATGTCTCAATGTACTCTGAAATTAAAGCATAGAACAAATAAACAATTGGAGATAAAAAAGAAATCATGGAATCGTTTTGTTTAACAAAATTTAATCTAAATTTTTGACTCATCAAAGTAGCCACCTTTTGCAGATATAACAGCCTAACACACTGTGGCATTCTTTCTACAATGGAAATCAAATATTGTTCGAAAGTTCTTCCCAACACTGTTGCAGAAGTTCCCACAAATGTGTTGCAATTGTAGGTTGCTTTGCTTTCACCCTTCTGTCCAGTTCATCCCAAACCAGCTCGATGGGGTTTAAGTCTGGAGACTGTGCTGGCCATTCCATGATTTGAAGCCTACCGTCTTGTTCTTTTCTTCTAAGGTAGTTCTGACATAGCCTGGAGGTATGTTTTGGGTCATTATCTTGTTGTAGGATGAACCCCTGACCAACTAGGCGTATACCAGAGGGTATTGCATGGTGCTGCAAAATGCTGTGGTATTTAAATTATTATTATTTTAGCTTCTTTTACCTCCTCTCCACACCCTTTCTCCACTCACCGAACACACAACCCCGAGTGAGTGCTTTCTGCATCTATATATACTGTTATGCCGGGATTCAATTACTAATTAATTATTCACTTGAATCCCAGCACGTGAACTAATTCTGTGCAACCCCGTGCTCACATATTAAATACTTTAAATGCACTTGAAGTGAAGTGCAATCCCCGTGCCTAAATACAATTATACATTTTAAACACTTGTGCTCATTACCCACATTATATCCCGTGTACCAACTACAATACACCAACATTAGCACACGCAACATACAACATAAAACACAAATGCACACAGGGGCGGGGCACATTGCCACATATACCCCCCCTTGTGCGCAGCACACATCGACTCAACGACCACCTCCCCCTTAAACGCCCAAAAGTCCAGCACAAAGTCCTGGGCCAGAACCGGAGGCTTCAAGGGGCCCACAGGTCGTAAGGCTGTCAGCAGCAATGCTGACAGTGGGGTGGCACACTCCTACCACTCTTCTGCTGCTGGTGGCAATGCAGCAGCTTCCCAGCTGACAGCAGAAATGCTGTCAGCAGAGACATTAATAGCTCCCAGTCTGGCTCCTCCAGCCGGGGTAGTCCTGGCAGCGGAAAGGCTGCTTGGGGTGTCTCCTGACCTCCCCCCTTCTTCGTAGCCGGCAGCTTTTTGTGGGGTTCCGGCCACAGTACTTCCGGCAGCGATACTGCTGCTGGGGTTGGTGGTCTCTGGATATCCCCCCCCCTTCTTTGTGGCTGGCAGGTCCCTTTTGTGGGGCTCCGGCCACAGTACTTCCGGCAGCTAAAGTGCTGCAGTGGGAGCAGGTCTCCTGACCTCCCAAGACGATCTCTGGCAGCTTAAACTGCTGCTGGGGTTAGTGGTCTCCGACCTCCTCCCTTTCTTCATGGCCGCAGCTCCCTTGGTGGGGTTCCAGCCACAGTACTTCCTGCTGTGAAGCGGAGGACCAGGCTGCCCCAGGCGATGCGGAGCAACAGGCATCCTTGGGCGGTGCGAGACAGGCAGCCTCGGGTGATGCGGAGCACCAGGCATCCTTGGGCGATGCGGAGCACCAGGCATCCTTGGGCGGTGCGAGACAGGCATCCTTGGGCGGTGCAAGGCAGAGAAATCCTGGAGGAAAACCTGCTGAAGTCTACAAGAAACCTGGGATTTGGGAGAAGATTCATCTTCCAGCAGGACAATGACCCCAAACATACAGCCAAAGCCACACTGGAGTGGCTTAAAAACAAAAAGGTCAATGTCCTGGAGTTGCCCAGTCAAAGCCCGGACCTCAATCCAATTGAGAATATGTGGAAAAAGTTGAAAATTGCTGTTCACCAAAGGCCCCCATCCAACTTGATAGAGCTTGAGCAATTTTGCAAAGAAGAATGGGCAAAAATTGTAGTGTCACGGAGCACAAGGAGGTTAAGTCACTTGCACAAAGTCACACAATGAGTCAGTGGCTGAGGTGGGATTTGAACCAGGGACCTCCTGGTTACAAGCCCTTTTCTTTAACCACTAGACCACACAGCCCAGTGTTTTGCTTATGTGTTGAAAAAACAAACAATAATAAAAAAAAAATAGTTCACTGATATACATCTGGGAATAATAGCGAGTTCACTGATATACATCTGGGAGATAATAGCGAGTTTACTGATATACATCTGGGAGATAATAGCGAGTTTACTGATATACATCTGGGAGATAATAGCGAGTTTACTGATATACATCTGGGAGATAATGCCCGTGCTTTATCTCATCTATTTACTACAAGGGATAAATGCGACATTGTATTGTTTTTTGCGGTTCGGATTGAAGTTTATTTATTTTAGTCAACAGCATATTGAATCTTATTAATTTTCTTATAAAAATTAAATGTCACGTTTATTAATTAAAAAAAATATATTGTTACTTGTGGTATAAGGGTCGATTCTCCCTCCCTTCTAGGTCAGGCTGTCTGAAAAGCAATCCCGGTCTTTCCAGGGCTTCAGTAAATGAATATGGTATATCTGGTGGGTCTTACACCTTCCCGATTGGCATGCACCTTGTAGTTAACGGGGCCCATTTTCTCTATAATTTCCACCGGTCCTCTCCACTGGGCCAAAAACTTATGGGGTCAGACGGGATGAGCAGCAATACCCTATCTCCCACCTGAAACTCTTGGGCTCGAGCTCCTTGATTATACTGGCGCTGCTGCGCTCCTTGTACCTCTTGGAGATTGCTGGACACCAGGTCCGCCATCTCTGCTAGCCTGCTTTGATGTAAAGTAATGTACTCAGGCACCGCTTGTCCCCAGCTTGGCTCTGCCTCCCGTGCTTCACGCAATATGTCAAGAAGGCCCCTGGGTTGTCGGCCAAATAAAAGCTTGAACCTGCTAAAACCAGTGGACGCCTGTGGAACCTTTCGATATGCGAATATAAGGTAAGGTAAAAACACATCCCACTCCCGCGATTGGCTAATGGTGACCCTCCGCAACGTCTGTTTTAACGTTTTATCAAAACGTTCCACTAATCCATCGGTCTGTGGATGGTAAATGAAAGTGCGCAGGGTTTTAACTTTCAGGAGCGTGCAGAGCTTTTGGAACACAAGGGACATAAAAGGGGTGCCCTGGTCTGTCAAGACCTCCCTGGGTAATCCCACCCGATAAAAAATATGCAGCAATGACTGGGCTATAACTTTGGCTGAGGTGTTCCTCAAGGCCACCACCTCGGGGTAACGGGTGGCATAATCTACTACCACTAACACATGTTCGAAGACCAACTTCGTTTTCTGGCCTGTTTAAGAAAATCTTCAGGTTAGTTTAACTCTGGAAAGTTGGGGGACGGCTGATGATTACTGGCATGTGTGGGTGGGTTATCTGGGTGTTTCTGCTTAGCTAAAAACTTTTCCCCCTCTCATCTCTTCTGAGATCTAGCTTTCCTTTCACCAGCAGATGGCGCTATCACTTCATTATGAAAGGGAAAAAAGTTCTGACTCAGGTTCTGGGGTCTGCAATGAGGTGGAAGGTTGGGGCTCCTCCTCCTGTTCCACCTTTGGACTTGGATTTGAGGTGGACGGTGGAAGCCCCTCCCCCTGTACCTACAGGCTGGCCCCTACTTTAACCAATTCTAAAAACTGTGGGCAGTTTTTCCCTATGATCATCGCAAAGGGCAGGGCAGGAACTACCCCAACTTTTACCAAAAATTTCTGGCACACTACCTCCATCCTGATCAATTCTGTGGGATATGGCTTAATGTCCCTGGGTGGCTAAGTGGTGACGTCAAGACAGAAGCAGGAACCAAAACACTGACCCCAGGTAGTACTACAGTTCAAAAAGAGATGCTGCGCGCCATTTATTTAAATAATAAAAATAAATAAAAGGTTTTAACACAAAACACCCACACGGAGTGCAGAGAGCTGCAGGTTTATATGCAGGTGACCATCTCCCGATTTAGCAACAAATTAATCACTTTTAATCACTAATTCGGGAGATGGCCACTTTCTGCACAAGGTTTTTAATTATTCCTGGCAGAGGATGAGTACTAATCTCGCCTCTGCCAGAACACGTTTTTAAATAAACAAAAACAATAACAAAACACATGGCTACGCCGTCATATTTACAAACATAATTCGTTAAACAAAAATACAAAATAACACAGGGGCGGAGGGGAAAACCCTGTTACAGTCCCCATGAATACATTGTATGTACATATCCTTACTATCCTGCGTATATCTCGCCAATGGTACCAAATCCCTTTTAACTAAGATTTCAGAACTGCCAGAATCTATCAGAGCAACCACGTCTTGACCCTCCACCCTTACCCAAACAATAAAGAGCTTGGTACTCACCAAGCTGGTTTGGAGACATGGTATGCTCTGGCTGTGTCCGACAGGAACAAAGGCCAGCACTAAACCCAGATCAACAACGCTGCACTTTTGTTGTCACTAAAGAACTGTATTCACCACGAGCACTAGAGCACGCACTGTGGACTGGTGTTTGTGTTTGTGTTACGTGTGGGTGAACCTAAACACGACTGTTATTATTTCGGGGCCAACCCGCGGATTATAAATAAGCAATACACGCCGCTGTATTGCTTCATTGACATTGTTATTGTTTACTGCTGTTAGTCATCAGGCATTGGATTATATAATTAAACCTTCATTGCACCTGGATTATCATTGTTTGTCTGATTATTGATCACCTGCACCTGCACACTGTTAACCACTTTGCCACAAGTGCCTTTGGAAGATTAAGCATGGTTCTGAAAGGGAAACTACCCTTATGCCTCAGGAAAGTTTTTGACCAATGCGTGCTGCGAGTGCTAACTTACAGATGTGAAACCTGGACCCTCAATGTAAAAATGACTCAAACATTACAAACGACTCAACGGAGTATGGAAAGATGCCCGCTGGGAATAACAAGAGACAGGAAAAGGAAGGAATGGATAAGAGCGCAAACACAAGTATGCAATGTTATTATAAGAGCGAAAAAACTGAAATGGCAGTGTGGGCCGGACATGTAGCAAGAAGAATAGACCATCGCTGGACCCAGGAGATACTAGACTGGATCCCAAGAGATATAAAGTGACCAAGAAGAAGACCTCCAGGAAGATGGCAAGATGAAATTAGGAAACACACCGGAGCAACATGGATGAGGGACGCAGCAGACAGGCTTGTGGAAGAATCTGGAGCGAGAGAGAGAGAGAGACTTTGACTTTTACAATCCTTTATTAAGATTTATAAAACAAAGAATCTATCAAAAAAAACAAACAAAAAAAAACAATACTGACTCTAGGGAAACTCCCCAACACATCAGTATTAAAAACCTCTACAAATATAGCGCTTTAAATTCCTAAAAACAAGACTAAAAAAAATTAAATAAAAACATTAAGGCTCCCTTCCTCACTCAGCGAACAGATTGTCTCTCTCACACACCACTTCATCTGGAAACTTTCTAAGTCATGAACCAATTTAAAATAGGCGAAAGCCACCTTAAGCCTGCTCACCACCATCACTCTGAAAAGCCTGTCCACCTGAGTCAGGCCTAAGCCTGCCAGCTTCCATTCTTCCGAGACTTCAGAATGGCTAGTTTTGCCTGCCCTAAAAGAAAGTTAACTATTGCACATACATTACTATCCCTCCTCTTGTAGGGGACTCCAAAAATAAACATAATCTTTGTGTATTCAACTCCCAGCATCTCTAACATTCCGCTAAGGAGTTGAAACAGAGAGTCTAGCCTCTTGCATTCACTGTATGCATGAAACACAGTTTCTTCCTCTGTACAAAAAGCACATTCTGAGTTAATACTGGGATCTATTTTATGAAGGAGCCTACCTGTGGCCAGTATACCATGTATTAGTCTCCACTGTAGATCTCCTACTTTCTTATCCAGAGGAAGCTTATACAGTACCCTCCATTCTGGATTTCTCTCTTCTGCTAGTGACAGGTGGCCTCGCCATCTGGAATCTACCACCCCATTTAACTCTCTGCAGTGGGCTATTTTTATGCATAATTTATACACATCTTTACTTTCTACTTATTCTACATTTTTAAAGGTTAGATGTTTCATTTTGTGCATTTTCAAAATCCTTCCTTTTTCTTCCTCCTCCCCTTGCTCCTCTTCTCTCTCTAAAGAAGACACCAGCAGCTCCGGGAACTTAGTGTCTTGTCCCTCTCCTCTCTGTGCTGCCTCATCTTCCAGAGCTTCCCTGAGCCTTGAAGACAGACAGCCCCTCACCTCCCTCAGCACCTTCGCTGCCTGCCTCTCACATCGCCAGCCCAGCATGCCTTTCAATTCAGCTGCACTCAGCCAGCAAGATAGTCCAGGCACCAAAAGCTGTCCTAACCTAGTAAGACCTGCAGTGCTAAAGACTGAAGGCACTGCGCTGAAATGAGAGAATTAAAAAACAGTGGTTCTTCTAAGAGATTTTGAGCTGTCATATTCTCTTCCATCTGCACTATTAGTGTTCCCCACACCTTTAAAACACTGTGATAAAAAGAGGGTAGAGAAGATCTGTCCAAAGCGAGGTGGTTAATCAAAAACAAATGAATGCCAAATCCCAACCCCTCCACTTTGTTGAGAAAGAGGCAGGCTAACCTCTTCTAGTGGGCTCCCTCCCCAGTGTACAGGAGTCTCTGCAAAGCCTGCATTCTAAAAGCTGCCACCCTGCCGGCGATGCTAACCAACCCCTGCCCGCCCTCATCACGAGACAGGTACAAAACTGTCGACCTTAGCCAGTGTTTGCCTCCCCAAAAAACTTCACAAAAAGCTTCTGAATGCTGTCTACTAGGTTTCTCGGCGGATCTAGACACACCAACCTGTGCCATAACAGATTATTAATCACCAGAACCCTCCCTCTGTAGGACAGCTGAGTCAGCAGCCCTCACCACTGATCTAATTGAGCCTTCACCTTCTCTATCATGCCGTCCCAATTTTGCTCCATATAATTATCTGTACCGAGGTACACTCCCAGCACCTTCATCCCCGTCCTACCCCACCTCAACACCTGGAGCCAAAAAGGAGGGCCACACTCCTGCCAGCTCCCTGACAAAAATGCATCACTTTTGGCCCAATTTATCCTTCCTGATGACGCTCTCTGAAAAATATTAAGGCTCTGCTGCAATTCCTGAACATCTCTATTACTGCTGATAAAAACGGTAATATCATCAGCGTAGGCTGAAACTCTCACTGTGGCCACAGGGGCCAAGTTGGGCACTGTCCAGCCCACCAGCCTGCTCCTCAGCCGAGCCAGCAAGGGCTCAATAGAGATGACGCATAGCATCCCCGACAGGGAGCAGCCCTGCCTAATCCCCCTGCACACTGGAAAGGGTCTACTCAACCCACTGTTTATTTTTAAAACACTAAAAACATTGTTATATAAGAGCTTAATACATTTAATGAAACCAGGGCCGAACCTGAAGGCTTCCAGACTTTTAAAAAGGTAGCAATGGTCGACGCGGTCAAAGGCTTTTTCCTGGTCTAAGGAAACCAGACCCACATTAAAATCACAATTTTTGGCAAATGATAAAAAATCCCTTTTTAAAAATATGTTATCAAAAATTGCTCTCCCAGGTATACAATAAGTCTGATCTGGATGAATTATCTTGCCCATGCAATTTTTCAATCTCATTGCCAAACACTTCGAAAAACATTTTAAATCACAGCATAAAAGTGCTACTGGTCTCCAGTTTTTGATTAAACACAAATCCCCTTTTTTTGGCAACAGACTAATTACAACCCTCCGGCAACTGAGCGGCAACTCCCCTGCCTGCAGGCTTTCCTGTAGCAACAGAAACAGGTCCTTCCAAAAGGTCCCAGGTCCTTCCAAAAGTGCTGGTAGAACTCAGCTGGCAGTCCATCTATCCCTGGAGCTTTTCCTTTTACCAGCTTCATGACAGCAGTGTTTAACTCCTGGAAACACAGTTTCATATCCAAGCTATGCTGCTCTTCCTGGCTTAGGCTGGGCAGCCCCTCCAATAACGTGTTGATCTCCGCCTGATCACATGACTCACTGGCATACAGCTCCTCATAAAAACGCAGTGCTGCCTCGCTGACCTCCTCCTGGCCTGGCAGCTCCTTGCCGCACGGCAACCGGGCACAATGCAGCCGCTTACTGTTGGCTCTCTTCTTCTCCAACCCGAAAAAGAAACTTGTCCATGTCTCTTAACTCTATGAACCTGGATCTCACTTGTGCCCCCCGCACTTTCTCCTCCAGCAGGCTGCTTAAAGCTTCTCTGCGCTCCCCCAGGGTCTCCTGTGCTGCTGTGCTCTGCTCAGTTTCAAACTGGAGGATTTCTCTCTCCAGCTCTCTCGTGACTGCATTCAATGACTTGTTTACGTCTGCGGTGTACTGCTGACACAATAACTTAATTTGTGTCTTCCCTATATCCCACCACTGCCTTAAATTTTTAAATTGACTTTTCTGTTCTTTCCATTTTCGCCAAAAATCTTGAAATAGTTTTGTGAAATGAACATCTTGTAATAATTTAACATTTAGATGCCAATATGGTGCACTATGTATTTCTTTATTTTTAATTGCTGTGATTAATAAGCAGTGATGATCAGATAAACTATTTGGTGTTATTGTTGCCTTTATAAATGTATTAAGATGACATCTATGTATATACAGTATATCCTGTCTAATCTAGCTCTGACCATATGGTGAGAGATGCAATGCGACCACGTGTACTGTTGAATGGTGGGATGCAGACACCTCCAGACGTCAACCAAGTCATTGGATCTTAATATTGCAGCTAACTCTGTCGCTGACGGGGGATGAGGTTCAACACTGTTCCTATCATTATTAAAATCTACTGTACAGTTAAAATCGCCCCCTAATATCAAAATATCATCGTTAATTATTACAAGATTTTCCTTTAGAATATTAAAAAATAAAATCCTATCTCTTCCTATATTGGGAGCATAAACATTAATAAAAACATAAATGCTGCCTCCTATCTCAGCTCTTACTTTTATCATCCGTCCTCTTATGATCTCTTTAATTTCTAAAATATTCATTTCCATTTCTGGTCGAAAGAGCACCGCCACCCCTGCACTATTATTCGATCCATGGCTCAGCACACACCTCCCTCTCCATTCAGACAACCATCCAGCCTCGTTATCTAGATCTGTGTGCATCTCTTGAATAAAAGCCACCCCCATCCGCTTTTGTTCTAAAAATTAAAATAATTGTGCTCTCTTAAAATTTTGTCAACAACCATTTATATTAAAAGAAATAAAATTAATTCTATCCATGAGGGCTAAAAGGTTTAAAACAACCAAGAATAAACAAACAGTAAATGATATATGTTTTTTATAAAACGTATCCATTTAGAAACATTACGTTTTAATTTTCTGGTTCAGCATTTTCCTTGCCGTTTGCATTAATTTTTTTAGTCTATACCGCTTTGGCTGATCTATTTCTTTTATTGTAGCTTTTTTAAGAGCTATATGCGCCGAGTTCAAAAACAGTTTTTGATCTGGAAAGGTCTGCTTTATATCAATGCCTCTCCTACCTTTAGTCACATCCAGAAACTCACCTATTTCATTTGCCGAGTACAACTTTTTCTTGGCAGTTTGGCTATCAGGAATGTTAGAGAAAAGAGAAGAGTCCGAGGCCTCTCCTTCTTCTGCCTCGTCCATCCCTTCCTCATAATCATCGTTGCTGTTGTTCTCCACTGTTACTGCTGCAGTTTTCAGGTTTTCTTCTCCCGCTTCAACTGCTGCTGATTGCGGCGAGTCGGGCAGAGACGGATTCACAGCAGCGCCAAGACTCAGTGCTGTGCTCCTCTCCCTCCGAACAAGGGGGCACCGCAGCCCAAGTTGAGACCCAGAGCTCTCGTGACTCCCCCCAGGGTTCGAATCAGGAGCCCCCATACCTCGGGATTCCACTCCCGCAGTGCCGTGGCCACCCAACCCGGACCTCAGTCTCCTATCAGACCCAAGCGCAACCCCCCCACCATCCGCTTCAAAGCGGGCATGTTGAGCCAGCCAAAGATCCGAGGAGACCGCTCCAGAGCTCCGCTCCAACACGCTCTCATTTTCTTTAACAGTTTTATCGTTTTTTTATTTCTTTTCCTTTTTTCAACCATAATAAAACCTTGATTGTCAGCAGTATCTCCGTCCTTGTTTTCTTGTTCTGTTAACTGTACTCCAGGCTCTGCCTGCTCACTCGGTCCCGCAGATATCTCTGACTGCAGCGGCTCATCCTCTTGCTCTCCCCGATCATCCCTGACAGTCTCCCCACCAGTCTCACCCTGTCCTTCCTGTACTCCCTCACTCTCTCTTACCGGGCAGTTTTTCCGTTGATGCCCATGAGCTCCACATTTAAAACATCGTAATGTGTTAGTGCTCGCAAAAACTACACAATGACTCTCTTCTACATTGAAGGTCCAAGCTACATCGATTTCATCATTGTGCTTATTTAATAACAAAAAAACCTGCCTTCTAAAAGACAACACATGTTTTAATTTGGGATCCTTACATCCCAAAGGTACAAACCGAATCGGAGACATTATCTTCCCGTATCTCATTAGTTCTTTTTCTAACAGTTAATTTTTTTAAAAATGGTGGGACATTGGACAGAGTGATTTTAGTTATTGGGGTAGCTAACGGGGACCCCATCACCAGACTCCCTTTCACCACAAACCCCTCCTGAACCAGTGTGTCTACATCTTGAGTATCACTAAAAAAAATAACTAATCGTTTGTCATACGTGATGCTGATCTTATTTTATCTTCTCCAACTACCTCACTCACAGCGAGCAAACGTTCCTCCACAGATACAGCACTGTCGGGATCACAGCGACAGCCATGCTGGCGAGTCAGACCTGCCGCTCCTCCTGAATGGGACCCCATTGCCGGGGCTGAGTCAGCCCTCCCGCACTCACAACAATTAATTTAATAAAGAAAAAAACCTTTTTTTTTAAATTAAAAGGATTAATTCAATTCAAACAAACCTTCCACAAACCTCCAGCTTCCTCAAACACCTCACAAGAGAGAGAGAAATAAATTTAACATATATTTTAAAATATAGTTGTCATATAGTAAACTCTATCAGTATTTATGTGCACATAACATAGTTGTAATATACATTAAAATATGGCTGGATTTACATGCACGTGAAAATCGACTCTACAGTCATGACTGTGTGACGTTGTCACTTGAATACATCCTAAAACAGCAAAAGAACTTCCTTTGGTCAGGATCAGTCACTTTCTCACAATAAAAATAGCTGTAAAAACCCATGTAAACCGGAGCAGGAATCGTGCTTGTGTCTCACGAGATTTCAGCAGTCAAGATCCCGTTTAACTGGTGGAATCTCACGTTATTCCTCAGCAAAGCCGTACCAAACCACACACACACGACATCCATGTTTCATTATAATGTGTGTGTGTTAACACTTGAACCACCATGACAGTCTTTTGAACCATTTTAGCAATTAAAATGTACATTTCTCTGCGTTTGTGAATATCTCGCGCATGTCCGTTCTTAAGTGTTACTAAATATTTGAATTAAATACCCATACGGTGTTTCAGCTGCAGAATCGTAAAAATGAATAAGTTCCCTTTCAATTCGAAGAGGACCACCACTACATTAGGTATGGGATATTCCTTCCCTTCGGGTAGGTATTGCTGAGCTCTCTATACCAGAGCAGCCGAAGGCCCCTTCCTGGGATGACGCACTCGGTCCCGCCTACCAAGGGGATAAAACCGTCACTCGCAGGAAGATCTTCCACTCAAGACGGTACGGTAAGACCTCTGTGTTGAGCTGAGCGTGTTGATAGAAAAGAGCTCCTCGAGTCGAGTTGATTGTATTTCCCTTGCATTCGTGCTGAAAGCTGGCTTGCTGCTTTCCTGGAAAAAAGACCTTTTTGATTTATGTCTTTCAGCGGCCTCTCCGCTTGCGTGGTAGGCCTCTCTTTATATCTGTCTGTCGTTGTGAGCGACTGTCTGTGCAGTCATCCGTGAATGATTGTCTATTCTTCCTGAGAGTACACGTGTCCTCCTCAGGGCTAGGCATTGCCATATCGCCGCTGTCGAGTGACCTCCAGCCACGCTCTCCTCCACGGGGCTAGGCCTTGCCGCATCCCTGCTGTCGAGTAGACCCTGCCAGCCACACTGGCCCGCCCACCTCGGTGAGTCGGGCTTTGTTAATAAACAGTGTACTCTCTCTCCTTTTACTATCTTTCTACCGTGTTTTACTGCCTGCTTAAACTCGCCAACCGCGGCTTCAGCCCTGCGTCCTCCCCGGTACACCCTACGCACTGACCAGGTGTGTGTGTTGACCACGCGGTTCGGGTAGGCACTTTGGTAGTGGCCTCCCTGGTGCTGTGGTGCTGCGGTACCGCGGCGCACGCCTAGCCCGTGATATATTATCTCGGTGCACAGCACCTCAGCGGTAGTGCACAATAGCACCGCACGGTATGTGGTGTGTGTAGTGCCCCCAGTACTCGGTGTGCGCGGTGCTCGGTACGCACAGTGCACGTGGTGCACACGTGCTAGTACATCTACCACTCTAGTGCGGTTACGCACGGTGCTGCACGGTATGCAGTGCACTCAGTGTATGGTACCCAGTGCGTATGGCGCTTGAGATGCACGGTGCAAGCAGTGCACGCGTTGCACGTTGTGCTCGTTGCGTAAGCACTGCTCAACCTAGAGTATAGCTCACGGTGCTGCATGGTACCCAGTGAAAAATAGGATACTCGGTGCGCACGGGACTCAGCATACACGGTGCACGTGGTGTACATAGTGCATGGTGCACATGTAAACTGGTTCTACACTAGTGCTCATACACTGCACGGTATGCGGTGCACAAGGTGCGCAGTGTTAATACCTTTGCTGTAACACTAGTGAGTGTACACACCACATTAGCACTTAACAGTGTTCAACGCAGTGCGAGCAGTGTCTCAGTGTTAATGCACAAAGTCAGGCCCATGTCGGGGTCCCATCCCTGTAGGGCCTGCAACGCCATCATCCCACAGGAGGACAAGCATACCCTCTGCATGCGGTGCTTGGGCGTCCCACATGCCACCATGGCCCTGTGGTGTCTGTGAGGGTTTTCAGCCCTGACTGAAAGAGGCTCGTCTAGAGAGAGCCAGGAGAGAGAGCTCCGTGTCCTCCGCGGCAGGACCATTGTCAGCAGCCCTGGGTGCCCCAGACGACCTGTCCCAGGACTCCCTGCTGGACATTCCAAAAGGCAGGGCACATCAGCAGGTAACCAATCCCAACCAGTGGGTAGAGGGAACGCAGGTCGTGGTCAGTCCACAAACCAGCATCTCAGGAGGCGTTTTCAGGGCCAACACCCTAAACACTCACCCCAAACTGCCCAGCTCCAGCCTCAACAGCCCCAGCAGGGCCCCTGAAGGCTGGCGGCCTCAGACCCCCTTTTCGGCACAACAGCTGCACTACTGGCGCGCTTGCACCTCAGATTCCTGGGTGCTCGCCACCATGCAAAACGGCTATGTGCTTCAGTTTCGCTTGGGACCTCCTCCCTTGGTACTTCAGAAAGAAGTGGCTGCCTTGCTGTGCAAGCGAGCCATTCATCTCATAGACCCCATCTCCCACGGATAGGGGTACTACTCGAGGTACTTTCTGGTACCCAAAAAAGACGACGGCTTTTGTCCCATCTTAGACCTGAGGCTTCTAAACAGGTTCTTAAAAGAAAGGAGGTTCCGAATGCTGACGCACCATCACATCCTCCAGTCCATCTGGTCGGGTGACTGGTTCACCACCGTGGACTTATGGGACGCGTACTTTCCTGTTCCCATTCGTCCAGAGCACGGAAAGTATCTGCTCTTTTCCTTTCAAGGAAGCGCGTACAAGCTTGCTGTGCTGCCATTCTGCCTCTCCCTAGCGCCGCGCACGTTTTAAAGTGCATGGACACTATCCTGGCTACCCTGCGGCTGCAGGGGATCAGAGTAAATCTCGACGACTGGTTGATCTGTTCTCAGTCGCAAGAGGGAGCAGTGGCCCACATGGCGGTTGTGACGGAGCATCTGGTCAGGCTGGGCCTCACCATCAACGATGCAAAGAGTCGGCTTACACCAGTGCAGTGCACCACGTACCTGGGGCTCCGGCTGGACTCCAGTACGATGCGTGCATACCTGTCGGACGACAGAGTTGCAGCTATTCAGGGTTGCCTCTCCCTTTTTTTGACAGGGATAGCAGGTCACCCTCAGATTTTGACAAAAACTACTGGGTCTGATGGCCGCAGCTATTTCAGCCATTCAGCTGGGTCTGCTTTGCATGGGCCCGCTACAAGTGTGGTTCAATGCGTTTCACCTCAACACCAAACGCGACAGACACTGTCGGCTGACTGTGTCTTACGCGTGCTCAGCTGCCCTACGCTGGTGGAGGGTTCCCTCTCACCTGCGCAAAGGTGTGCAAATGGGAGTAGTAATGAACCGCCAAGTGGTGACAACAAATGCTTCCAACCTGGGTTGGGGAGCGGTCTGGGAAGGCAGGGGAGTCCGCGGATCCTAGTCAGACAGCTGGACATCCCTGCACGTGAACATGCTGGTTGCAAGCGGTATTCCTTGCTCTCCAACACTTCCTATCAGTGCTGAGCGGTACACATGTGCTGATTCGGATGTACAGCACAACAGTGGTGGCGTATGCATCCCATAGCTTTCAAGCTATTGATATGGGCTCAGAGGAACCTGTTGTCCCTGCAGGCGACGCACATTCCAGGGGCGGTGAACTGGGCAGCGGACCTCCTCTCCAGGAGCGGCCCGCATCCGGTGGAGTGTCAACTCCACCCTCAGACAGTGGAGCACATTTGGGAATGGTTCGGGAAGGCGCAGGTTGATCGCTTCACTTTGGCAGAGGCGTCCACTCGGCCTAGACATCCTAGCGCACAAATGGCCCAAAGCGCTTTTGTGTGCTTTCCCGCCTATACCGTTGCTCCCAGTTTTTCTAGAAAAAGTCTGGTTAGAGAAAGTGTCAGTTCTCCTAGTGGCCCAGGAGAATATGGTTTTTGACCCTGTGCCAGCTGTTGCACGGCCAGCCCTGGGAGATTCCACTTCGTTTGGATCTCCTCAGTCAGGTGAAAGGCTCTCTTTGGCACCCAGAACTGGGCAGGTTCTAGCTATGGATCTGGCCCCTGAAAGGGACCGCTGGCTAGCCCTAGGGCTATCGGACACGGTTGTGGGCACGATGCAGAGCGCTAGGGTGGACTCCACTAGGTCTTTGTATACCTATAACTGGAAGTATTTTCAAGCTTGGTGTCTGGCTAGAAACCACGACCCCATCACTTGCCCTATGCCAGTAATTTTGCAGTTCCTGCAAGAACTGCTTGATGCTGGAAGATCACCCTCCACCTTGAAGGTGTATTTAGTGGATATCTCTGCTTGCCATTCCCCTGTAGAATCTATGTCTCTGGGTGCGCATTTTTTGGCTACCCATTTCCTTAAAGGCACACAGCTATTACGCCCTCCTAAGAGGACTGTTCTCCCCGAATGGAGCCTTAATATTGTACTAGAGGCTCTCACGAAGGCCCCGTTTGAGACCTTACATTCCATAGAGCTGAAGTACCTGTCTTCCTCTTGGCTATCACCTTCGTTAAGCGGGTCAGTGAGCTGCAGGCGCTGTCTGTGCACAGCTCCTGCATGGAGGATGGAAGCAGAGTTTCGCTGCGCACCAACCCCGCTTTCCTCCCCAAGGTGATCACAGCTTTCCACATTAACCAGTCTGTGGAACTGGAGTTTTTTCATCCACCACCGTTTGCTTCAACGGAGGATGAGAGATTGAATTTCCTCTGCCCAGTGCAGGCATTGAGATGCTACGTGCTTAGGACAAGAGCGCTGCGTCAATCTGACCAGCTCTTCGTCTGTCACAGAACACGGACCCTAGGACAGCCCCTCTCTAAGCAGCGTCTGTCAAATTGGATTGTCGACTGTAGCCGCACACTCCACTAGAGGGTTGGCTACTTCTTGGCCCCTCTTCAGAGGTGCCTCGATGTCTGATATTTGTACTGCGGCTAGCTGGGTTACGCCACATACTTTCTCCAGGTTCTACTGTATTAATGTAGACCCTGCTTTGCCTTCTGTAGGCACAAGGCTCCTTGAGGGTGTAAGTTCACACCGCTAACCTCTGGGTTAGGCAGTGCTTGTGCACCCTTCATATGCTGCCGTTCCTTCTCCCTCGTGACGGCTTTGGTATACATTATCCCATACCTAATGTAGTGGTGGTCGTCTTTGAATTGAAAGGGAACGTTAGGTTACTTACCGTAACCCTGGTTCCCTGAAAGAGAAGACGACCACCAACCGTGATGTCGCATCGGTTGCCCTGACGGGTTCGATGGAAAAAGAGGAAGATCTTCCTGCGAGTGACGGTTTTATCCCCTCGGTAGGTGGGACCGAGTGCGTCATCCCAGGAAGGGGCCTATCGGCAGCTCTGGTATAGAGAGCTCAGCGATACCTACCCAATGGGCAGGCATATCCCATACATAATGTCGTTGGTGGTCGTCTTCTCTTTCAGGGAACCAGGGTTACGGTAAGTAACCTAACGTTATAAGCACTTACTCCTTAAAACGTCAGAGCAGCTTTTTGAAATCAATAAAATATAGCTGACAATTTAGTCTGGCCTTTGTAATACAATCAACGTTATTGTGAAAGAAAGTATTATAATCCTGTTGAGTGCTTGAAACACTGATGAAAGTCATTCTACACATCATATATTATTATTATTATTATTGTAAGCTCTCTGCACAGATCAGTGACTATTGGGACTGATGCTAAACGAAAGCCAGAGAGTGTTGCATTTTACAACGCAACGAAGTATGATGTGGATGTATTTGATCAAATGGCACGGCAGTATTCTGTCAAAGGTGGATCTCGCAAGTGGCCTGTGGCTGGTTTTTTTGGACCTGGCTTTTGTTTTGTACAAGGAGTGCACCGGGAACACAATCTCCTGGATGGACTTCGTTTTGCAGCTAGCCCTGGAGCTACGGCAGAAACATTTTGATCAGAGAAGCACAAGCCGACTTGCAAATGTCCCTCAACCTTCAGTCAGCGCTGCGCCCACTGGCACACGGAAGGAAAGACAATGCCAGGTTGCTAAATTGCAACAGAAACAAAACTTTGGATGTCTGCGCCCATTGTGTAAAGGCAGTCTCTGGTACATGCCCTGGTAAAGTTGAAAAGCGTGTTTTCTGTGTGGATTGTACTAATTAGACAGCTGTAATAGATGTGCCTTTCAACTCTGTTTCCCTCAAAGCGCATTCACATCGCATAAGTTGTTATATTTTTGTTTTATGCTACTTTTATGATTAGTTCATATCATCTTTTATAATTTTGTCTGTGCATACAGCTTTCTATACCTGTTTACACAGTAGTTTATTTGTAATATTTATTTCATTATAGCATTTAAGAACATAAGAACATAAGAATGTTTACAAACGAGAGGAGGCCATTCAGCCCATCTTGCTTGTTTGGTTGTTAGTAGCTTATTGATCCCAGAATCTCATCAAGCATATTTATGTGCTTTTTTGAAAAAAAAAAAATAAAAAAAAATAATTTTCAATATATATACGGTGTTATTGCTGTGCAGATGTTCATAAATACAAATATTAAGTTGTGTCCGATTGTTTGCTTTTCATTTTCATATCGAAGCTGTTTTAAAATATAGACGCCAAATGAACCGCTGTGGCGGTTGTAACTAGTCCAAAATTTCGGTGGTTCTATTGTTAAGTGGATTCTGCGCCTGGCACTTCTACCGCAGCTGCAGACCAGCTGTCACTGCCTTCTCGGAGCAGAGGCAGGGTATAGGGACTGGCAGATGTGTACAGGAACATTAGGATGCTCACCCTGGTACTCCACCTATAGAACTGCCAGTGCATGAAGCTGCTCAGGAACCTCGTATGTATTTTTACATATCACCCTGTTCTCAATCTTATGTTCATATAGGAGTAAGGATCATACTGTTTTTTATTGTAGTGTAGTGTAACACCCCATGTTCCCACATTTTCTACAAACATTTATAGACTAAATATAGACTATTAATCAAATACAACTTTTAGATGTTACGCATACCTATTTTTTAAATAGTAAAACTTGTACTTAGTAGAAGTTTTATTTTATATACTTGTGTGTGTTTGTGTGTGTGCGTGCGTGTGTGTGTTTGTTTGTGTGTGTGTGCGTGTGTATGTTTGTGTGTGTGTGTTTGCGTGTGTTTGTGCGTGTGTATGTTGGAAAGGTAACTAGACACAAACAATTAATGTGTGATAATTCAGAATGTTTCCAACGACAAGTTAATTATTTTCTCGTTATTTTTTTTTTTAAATATTCATGGCAACGCATGAAGCTCTCCTCACAATATTCAGAGTCATTATTTTCCTGATTACTCGGCAGACACCGACATTTCAATATACCCTCCTCTAAATTACTATGAATTGAGTAATCTGCATTGGTATGGCCCACTTTGTTTCCTAAATCAGAACAGCATAGCAATGCATTTCCTGAAAAATAAGGCAAAAACATAGTGAGGAAAACTGTCATGACTTGTCCATGTAAACACTGTCTATGTATTTTTGAATAGAACCTCAGATCATATATAGAATACAGCAGTCTCTGGCAAAGAGAACACCTCCGGGAAGCAAGCAAAGTGTTCTCTAAGACAGAGTTGACCAGCAGACACAATATGCCAAGGCCAATCATGATATACAAATCAATAAATACAAATATTTATTACTTTTGTCATAACGCACGTGCATCAACATATGAAATGAACAGAAAAAGTAAGAGAAAAGCAAGAGGTAAGAGTATGTTAATTAATCAAAAAACTAACTTACCAAAACACCCTTACATACAGTAGCGGCTCTAACAGTAATTATGAATATGAGAATTAATTTGAACACAATGGTTATAAATATAACACTATGGAGGTCAAATTAAATGTTAGATTCCAACAAACAAAATATAAAATAGATTTAGTTTTTACCTAACTTAAAACATATCTGTAATCAAAATGCCCCAAACGTGTTTTAATCATGGAAAATATAGTTTTAGTGTACCAGATTCAGCAACTTTTTCTATTGGGCGGCCATCTTGGATTTTAGCTATGCCCTCTATTGACTCTTTGAGCCTTCATAATTTAAAAAAAAATACAATATGTATGTGACAGGCTGACCGGGGTAAGGAGACTCAGAGTCAGGATGTGCAGGGAAAATAAAAGACTTTTAATTAAACAAAATACAAGTGATGGGTACAAAGCCTCACCCGTTTCAACTCGTCTCGAACCATTAGAAGCAAACAGT
This sequence comes from Acipenser oxyrinchus oxyrinchus, assembly GCA_030684275.1. Taxonomy (NCBI): domain Eukaryota; kingdom Metazoa; phylum Chordata; class Actinopteri; order Acipenseriformes; family Acipenseridae; genus Acipenser; species Acipenser oxyrinchus. The sequence goes on from CM060260.1 coordinate 13,857,724, forward strand.
GTTGTGAATCAAATGTTCAATTGGTTCGCATGAAGCAATACATCACGTGACACAAACGCCAGCAGTTATACGGATCCTCTGAAGCTGCAGACGCTCGGGGTGTTCAGTCATGCACGCTCACGGAGTAAAATCTTGCTGACGGTGTCGTAGGTGCACTATCGAAACGTTTTGATGGTATATTTACAAAAGAAGACACAAACCACTAATACAACGCTTTACTTCGAATCAATAATGCTTCATTGACGTAGGTTAGAACTGTTTGTCAAATTACATTTTAAAATAATTTCAATTAATCTTTGTTGTATTAATATGTGTATATATATATATATATATATATATATATATATATATATATATATATATATATATATATATGCTGGCTACTACTATGTGAAATTGGGGGAGTTTAATTATTGTTAATTATTATAAAAATAAATGTAATGATTATTTGAGATGTTTTCCAGAAATAATTATTCATTAAAAGTCTTTTCAAACCTTTGTCAAAGAAGTCTTGAATTCAATATTATTTAATTGTGATACATCAACAAAATAAATATAATTTATAAATATCAAATTGCTATACCATTGAAAAAACACCATTACACCTTAAAGCACCATATGTTGTTGAGGTCCAGGTTTGCGTCCGCCAAGTCATATGTGTAATATGCATTTTTATATATATATGGATGTATATGTAGTATGTAGACATCTTTGCATTCAAGTATGTTTTACTGAAATGTAATAAAATAAACATTATTATTATGTTATGTTTCTATATATTATGCACTTTAAAAACACTTTTTTTTTGTGAAATGTCCAATAGGCTTTAATTGACTTGGGGTTACGCTTCAAGTATGTTGTATGCTTAAAAATAATCTAGCCATCCGAGAGACACTGAACTAATGACCCATTAATACCATGCCTAATACTAGAATGCCTATGAGTTTTGGAGAGGGGCTTCAACCGATTCAACTACGTTAGTGCGGAGCTTCAAATCATTCACGAGGTTCATTGCTTCATTGAGGCTTCAAATCATACATGGGGTTCATTGTTTCATGAGGCTTCAAATCGTTCACAGGAGCTCATTGAGGCTTCGGATCAGTCACATGATTCAGTGATTCACTACTTCAGGTGATTCAAATGACCACTGCCTCATGTGAAGCAAACAAATTACGTGACCCGCCTTGAACCATCTGAAGCAAACAGTGTTCCGCATGAAGCAACACATCACGTGATCTGAATGCCAAGTTCCAGGCAATAGCAGCCTGTGTGTAACTCGTATGTTCAAGTTCAAGTATGTTCAATGACGCGGCTCTACCAATAGATGTCACTATGGAGCACGAAGCGCTTCAAGTGATTCGGCTCAGTGAATCTTTTATGAAGCAAATGGTTCAGAGGGTTCAGTGGTTCAAGAGGCTTCACTTTTCCCACCACTACAAAATACACAAAACAAAAGGCACGATGGCCAACCAAAAAGACAAACACAAAAACAGGCTTTAAACACGAACTATTCAAAAAGGCTTTTTGTCAGCCTCTCCAGTTCATAAATGGCAAATTCAGGGGGAAGGGATCCCCAAAGTTCTTCGTTTGAAAAACTTACCCGTAGGCATGGAGTTAAGATCGCCCCTAAGCAATTTTGCCCCCTGGAAATGTATGTGTTGGCAGTCGGGGAGGTTGTGAAATGTGAAAACATTAGATCCACCTCCCGAATGAACGGTGCAATAGTGTTTTTTCTCTCCAGCACGGAGCTGGTAAATGTCTTAGTAGAACAGGGTATAGTATTGAAAGGCACTTTTACACCTGTGCTACCCCTTGCTGCTCCAACAAGAAAGATAATGTTATCAAATGTTCCCCCGTTTTTAAAGAATGAAACTTTAGAGAGGGAACTGGCCAGGCACGGGCAGATTGTATCCAGGATCAAGAGAATCCCGCTGGGGTGTAAAGCTGCGCAGCTGAAACACATCGTCTCGTTCCGAGAAATGCAGCTCCTGAGGCCGATGTGCAGCAGCAGCCCAAACCGCAGGCAGAGGGGGGTGGTGAAGCAGCCGCTGAGAGTCTGGCTGGTGGTCAGGGCAGTAGCACAGAGGTTCAAGGAGATGAGGTGGGTGAGAGTAGCGGTGTAGGAGTGCAGGCATTAGGTACACAGCCAGAGGTAAACACCGAGGCTGATGGGTATAATAAATCAAGGTCCTGCCACCGATAGCGTGGATCAGACGGCGCAGAAAGCCCCAAGAGCTAGGTAACTCTGAGGTGAAGCAGACCACATAGCGCCCAGCGTTGTCGAGGCATACAGAGGGGAATCCTCCTTGTCTGAGGATACCGATGGGGGGGGAGGGGGGGAGGTTACAGATTCTTCTGTCGCTTCAGCGGCAAGTCAGGATTATGGGGGGTACAGCCTTAAGAGAATTAAGGATTTTTTAGAGAAAACAAAACGTAAGAGGAACGTGGTTTTTGAACACCATTTCCCCGATATAAAGTTGTTTGTTAACTCGGTGAAACACCTAATGAAGAAAGACTCAGGGATCAAAAACTTTAGTGATCAGGACAGGTGGAGGATTAAGGGTATTTTAAACAAGATAAGGTGTAGTCAAAAAAACAGCAATTTAAATGGATTAGTCAATTTTTAATCTTTTTTATCTCTGTTTTTCCACCATTTTTTCTGTTTTATTCTCCCTTTTTAATTTCAATGGGTGATCTAAAATTAGGCAGCTTGAATATTAACGGGTGCAGAGACAAAAATAAAAGAGCTGCTGTGTTTGAATATTTAAAACAAAAACAGAAACACACAGTGATTTGAGTAATCAGACTGAGTGGATTAAGGAGTGGAAGGGGGATGTTATTTTAAGTCATGGCTCTTCTTTGAGTGCGGTTTTATTTTCAGAAGGTTTTAAACCCCATTCTTTCATTGTTGATGAGATCATTCAGGGACGGCTGATTGTAGTGAAAGCTGTAGTCGAACCAAAAAACTTTTGTTAATGTTTTTATTAATGTTTATGTGCCTACAGATAGAAGGGAGAGAGTGGCGTTTTAATCAACTTTAAACACTACAATGTCCAATTTTAACTTTGAAGATTATCTTTTTCTTGGAGGGGATTTTAATTGCACTACAAATGATAAGTTAGACAGGAACCACATGGCGCATCACATCCAGTCTATCAGGGAGATGCGCAGGATTGTGGAGCAGTGGAAGTTAGTAGATGTGTGGAGGAATTTTAATGGTGATAAAAGGCAGTATACATGGTTTCAGTTTAGGGATACCACCCTCTCCCTAGCTAGATTAGACTGGTTTTATTGTTTTAAACACCATTTTAGCATTTATACATCTTGTTTTATAACCCCCACAGGAATATCAGACCGCCTGGTGTTCTCTCTGCCTCGCTTCTCCCACGCAACTCCACTACTCCGCTCACTCCACTGGCTACCGATCACCGCTCGCATCCAGTTCAAGACTCTTGTACTAGCCTACAGATGCCTTGATCAGACAGCACCCAGCTACCTCCAGACCCTCATCTCCCTACACCCCCACTCGACCTCTCCGCTCCGCCTGCACTAGAAGACTGGCTCTACCTCCTCTACGCTCCCCTGCCTCCAGAGCCCGCTCCTTCTCCACCCTCGCTCCGCAGTGGTGGAATGACCTACCTACAGATGTCAGGACCGCCCAGTCCCTGACCACATTCCGGCGCCTCCTTAAGACTCACCTCTTCAGACAGCACCTGTAGAACTCCTCTGTTTCTTCCCTGGGACACTTTCACCCTTCCTTAAATATGCTTTACTTACTCTTATCTACCCCCTATTTTACTGCATTTAATCCTGTACTTCAGATTACTGTAATCTGCCAAGTGTTTAAACTGTAGTATTTGGTATTTAATCATGTCTTGATGTAACTATCACTGTCACTTTTATCTGCTGTATTATTGAATTGTATTTTGTCACACTTGTACTTGCTTGAACTAGTCATTGTATTTATCTTGCTCTTATTGTATTATTACCTGTACTGTAACACTTGAAATGTATTTGCTTACGATTGTAAGTCGCCCTGGATAAGGGTGTCTGCTAAGAAATAAATAAATAATAATAATAATAATAATAATAATTGTCTTGTAATTTGTAATGTTTTAATTCCATCCCTAAAACCAAGGAGTTCTCATTGGCATTTTAACACACGTTTAACGCATGATGCTCATTTTAAGGAGTGTTTTTTTTTTTGGCAGAGGTGGAGAGAACAGATTCATTCTTTTAGTTCACTAAGGTAGTGGTGGGATGTGGGGACAATGCAGATCCGCCAGTTCTGTCAGCAGTACACTGTGAATGTCACAAAGAGCATCAATGAGTCAATGAGAGCCCTAGAGATTGATATTGTGGATCTCCAGCATGACCTGGAGTCCACTACAAATAGTAGGCAGTCTGAAGACCTCAAAGCCAAAAAAGCATCATTAAAATGACTTGTTGGACACAAAATTACAGGGGGCGCTCATTCGATCCAGGTTCTAGAGTGTGACACAGGTGGATGCCCCCACACAGTATTTCTTTGGTCTGGAGAAGAAACAGGGTCAGAGCAAGCTGATCCACTGCCTGTGCTCAGCATCAGGGCAGGAGCTGCGTGAGCCGGGGGAGATCCGAAGGAGAGCGGTAGAGTTTTACTCCCAGCTGTTCTGCAGTGAGCTGCAGGACAATGAGGAAGGCACACAGCGGTTATACAGAGATCTACCACAGATACCTGAAGAGGAGAAGGGCAGCCTGGAGAGGGCGCTCACGCTGCAGGAGCTCTCTGATGCTCTGCAAGAGCTGAGCAACGGCAAAGCCCCCGGCATCGACGGGCTACCAGTGGAATTTTATAAAACTTTCTGGGGCCTGCTGGGTGAGGACATGTTGGCAGTGTTCAAAGAAAGTCTGGCCCAAGAAAAGCTGCCCCTCAGCTGCAGGAGAGCAGTTGTCACACTGCTGGCAAAAAAGGGGGACCTGTGCGACATAAAGAACTGGAGACCTGTTGCTTTGCTTTGTGTCGACTATAAAATCCTGTCCAAGGCAATATCGAAGAGACTGAAAGAGGTGCTGGGGTATGTCATCCACTCTGATCAAGCGTACTGTGTTCCAAACAGTTCAATATATGATAATATTTTTCTGATTAGGGATATTTTGGATGTCTCTAGGCTATTGGGTCTCAATACTGGGCTGATTTCTCTGGACCAGGAAAAGGCTTTTGACAGGGTGGAACACCAGTATCTGTGGAGTACAATGAAGGCGTTTGGTTTCAACCCTGTTTTTTTTGCCATGATTCAGGTCACATTCAGAGTGTACTGAAAATTAATGGTGGCTTAAGTGCTCCTTTTAAAGTGCAGAGGGGAATCAGACAGGGCTGCTCTATGTCAGGGATGCTGTACTCTATTGCAATTGAGCCATTGCTGCACGAGCTCAGGAGAGTCATAAGCTGACTGTCTATCCCACATTGTCCCAGTTCTCCTATTCGACTCTGCGAAGAGGATGTCAGGGGTCTAAGCACTGCTTTAAGAGATTATGGGGCTGTGTCATCTGCCAAAATAAACTGGGCAAAAAGCAGTGCTCTGCTTATAGAGGAATGGACAGAGTGCTTTCTGTCTGCAGTCAGTGCAAAAGCTGCTGTATGGTCCGGACACCCTGCCCTGGAGACCGCTGGCCTGTGCCCTGCTAAGAGAGGTGGGGGCGCTCCAGCTGGATATAAGTTTGTTTCAGATGGACACCAACAGGCTGAATACATCAAGGCTGCCCAGTTTCTATTGGAGCTTGCTGGGGGCCTGGAGAATGCTGAGGGCATGGCCAGAGGTGGTCGCCCTCACCCTGCACTGGTTTCTAGAGATGCCCATTATATATAATTCCAGCCTGGAATCTGAGGTCTCCAGCCTTCCTGCTTACACTCAGCTACTGGTAAGAGCCGGAGTCACACAGCTGTGCCACCTGCTGGACCTGCCACAGTGCTGCTGGCGGAGTCCGGAGAGCCTGGCCGCTGTGCTAGGGCTGTGCTCGCTGCGCTGTGTAGACAGGTTCCTGTGTCAGATCCGTGCTGCTCTACCTTCAGAGGGGCTTTTGCTCCTGAAGGTTTTTTTTGAGGATCGTCAGATCCCTCAGCCACAGCCCCCGTTTCCAAGACTGCTCGTGTCCCCTGTACTGAACCAAAACGCCAGCCCCCCGGGAGCATAAATGGACTAACAGAACTCCCTCTGGACACTGTCAAGGGTAAGACCCTGTATAGAGCGTGTGTGAAGGTCCAGCACCAAGCACAGCTCAGGCAGCTCCCCGACACACACTGGAGGGACAGACTGGGGGTGGGAGATGACATAGAGCCGGCCTGGAGTAGTATGTACAAGCCACCGTTAAACAAAAGGGCTGGAGATCTGCAGTGGCGGGTGTTACACACCATCATTGCTGTTAACTCTTTTATTAGTGTTATTAACCCTTCAGTGTCTGACTTCTGTCCATTCTGCACCCAAAGAGAAACTGTTTTTCATTGTTTTGTGTTTTGCACCCATTTACAAGCACTTTTTACATTTTTAGAGGCACTTTTTAAGGATCTTAACCTAAATTTTAATGAAACAGTATTTATTTTTGGAGTTCGATTTACAAAAAATAATAAGTCCATTGATCAAATAGCAAATTTTATCTTAGGGCAAGCTAAAATGGCAATATACAAGAGCAGGAAAAACAAGATTGAAGGTTATTTGAGCCATGATGTTCTTATTATTTTTAAGATGCTAGTCAAACGCCAGGTGAGAATAGACTATAAATTTTATAAACTAATGCACAATCTTGAAATGTTTGAAATGATCTGCTGTTTAAATGGAACATTATGTGAATTAGAAGATTTATTTATTTTTGGATCCTGAGTTAGTGTGTGTATCGTTTTGCTGCACTTTGTGGTTGGGGGGATGTATAGATACCTTGATTGATTGGATCACTTTTTGTATCCTGTATTTTAATTTTTTTTTTGTCAATAAAGTACACGTAAAAATCAAATATCTCTCTCTCTCTCTCTCTCTCTCTCTCTCTCTCTCTCTCTCTCTCTCTCTCTCTCTCTCTCTCAAATTCAAATTCAAATTCAAAGGTGCTTTATTGGCATGACCATTATTTACAGTATTGCCAAAGCAATGTATACACAGTACATCATCTGAACATTAAATAGACAATAACACTGATGAGAATAATAATGATAATAATAATGGTAAACAAATATAAATAATAACCACGTTATTAATAATTTAACAATAACAACAATGAAATATAACAAGATTTGAACTAATGTAGAGTGCTCACTGTTTGTCCCTCAGGCTGTGACAGGCTGCTGTGTACTGGGCTGCCAGTTGGACACAGCTGGACTCCTCTCCGAGGAGGATTGGGAGTTTTTGAGAGTCTGGCAGGTCTGGGAATGTTTTGCAGAGATTTTTTATTTGTGGGAAGAAAGTTTCCCTTATTTCTGTGTATTTTGTACACTGCAGTAGAAAGTGCATCTCTGTCTCTACTTGTTGGAGTTGACAGTGATGACACAGCCGGTCCTCTTTGGGCAGTCAGGTCTGCCTGTGTCGGCCTGTTTCTATGGCCAGGCTGTGCTCACTGAGCCTGTATTTGGTTAGGATCTGCCTCTGCTTGTTGTCTTTCACCCTGCTCAGGTATTCAGCCAGGGTGTAGTGTCTTTTTAGGGCCCGATAGCACTCTAATTTGCTTTGTGTTTTTGTGTGTGTGTCCCAATAGGTGAGGTAGTTTTGTTTGTGTTGTGTTATAATTTGGTTAACTCGAATTGTCTGTGTTGGAGCAGTGCTGTCCTGAGGCTGGTTGGTGTTAGTGTGTATTAGTGCAGTGAGCTTCAGGACCAGCTGGCTGAGGGACTCTTCTTTTGGCTCAGTTCTTGGTACTGCAGGGCTTTACTGTGGTAGGAGTTTGGGTTGCTTTGTTTTAGATGAAGCCAAAATTTAATTGCTCTTTTTGTATTGAGATCAATAATGGATATTGACCTAGTTCTGCCCTGCAGCGTTGTTTGGTGTTTTTCTCTGTATTTGCAGGATGTTTTGCAGAACTCTGTGTGCAGGGCTTCTATTGGGTGTTTATCCCATTTAGTGTAATCCTGCTCTGTGAGCGGACCCCACACTTCACTGCCATAGAGGGCAATGGGTTTGATAACACTTTCAAAAATTTTGAGCCAAATTCTAATGGGGAGTTTTATATAAAGCTTTTTCTTTATGGAATAGAAAGCCTCTGGCCTTCTCTCTTAGTGCATTCACTGCCGGGTTAAAGCTACCTGATGCACTGATGTTTAGGCCCAGGTAGGTGTAGTGCATGCAGTGTTCTATTGTGGTGTGGTGTAGTGTGAAGATGTATCTACTTTCCTGATATCTGGGTTTTTCTGAAATATCATGATTTTAGTTTTGTTCATGTTTACTGCCAGGGCCCAGGTCTGACAGTACTGCTCTAGCAGTGACAGGCTCTGCTGCAGCCCCTGCTCTGTGGGCGACAGCAGGACCAGGTCATCAGCGTAGAGCAGGAATTTAATTTCAGTATCAAGCAGAGTGAGGCCAGGGGCTGCAGATTGCTCCAACACTGTGGCCAATTCATTGATGTAGATGTTGAACAGTGTTGGACTCAAACTGCACCCTGTCTCACTCCACGCCCTGTGAGAAGAATTGTGTTCTTTTATTGCCAATCTTTACACCACATTTATTTTCCGTATACATTGATTTAATTGTGTCATAGGTTTTACCTCCTACACCACTTTGGAGGAGTTTATAAAATAATCCTTCGTGCCAGATTGAATCAAAAGCCTTTTTGAAATCTATAAAGCAAGCAAATAATTTATTTTTGTTTTGGTTTACATGTTTGTCTATTAGGGTCTCTCTCTCTCTCTCTCTCTCTCTCTCTCTCTCTCTCTCTCTCTCTCTCTCTCTCTCTCTCTCTCTCTCTCTCTCTCTCTCTCTCTCTCTCTCTCTCTCTCTCTCTCAGGATTGTGGGAGGGGCTTGTGAGCTGAGAGCGGTGTGTTTGAATAGTGCAGGTCTGTTTTTGCAGTCTTGGTTTTAATATTGTTACACGCTTAATTTAAAAGGAATTTTATAAGTTTCTTTATAATATATATATATATATATATATATATATATATATATATATATATATATATATATATATATATATATAGCCTTTACATTTTGAATGATTTATTTATTTATTTATCTATCTATCAATTGGCCTTGCCGTTTGGGAGGCTAAGTTAGTTTGTGTAGCCCGAGATGGGCTCACATTCCGGCGGTATAGAGGGACTGACACGGAGACATGGGTTCAGGTGTGTGCCCGACAATGAAATTTACGTGGAGGACGTTCTGTTATCGGTCGGTAAGTCAATTGGTTTTAACAATATAAAATCTGCTTCACGTATGAATAAGGCCATTGTTGTGTTTTTAAGTCAAGAAACACTGGTAAATAAGATTGTAGAGGAAGGATTTTCTGTCAATGGTGCTTTTATTTCTGCTTTACCTCTTTCAACTCCTCTAAGGAAAGTGGTTTTATCAAATGTCCCCCTCCCTCCTCTTTTATTCCAAATGTAGTGATTGAAAGAGAATTGGCAAGATACGGTAAAATCATGTCCCCGTTTAGAATTTTTCCGCTAGGCTTTAAGAACCCCGAGGTGAAACATGTGATGTCCTTTCGTAGACAAGTGTTTGTATTGCCGCATAACCCGGGGCAGGATCTGAATGGAGGTTTATTATAGAGGGGAAAGAGTGTGTTATTTTTGCAACCTCGGACACAATGAAATGTTTTCATTGTGGCGAGGAAGGGCATATGAAGCAAGCCTGCCCTAAGCTCAGATCAGCGGCTGCGGCGGAGGGCAAAGGTGTTCGGGGATCACAGGTGGAGGAGTCGGCGGAGACGCCCGTGCCTGCGCCCTGAGTTAAGAAGAGGATTGCTGCGGAGGAGCAGTCTGCAGTAGCGGATCAGCCTACAGAGTCAACCGTACAGGAACCCCCTGCCGATCCGGAGGGGAGCTTTACTGCTGTTATTAAAAAAAAGAAAATGCAGAAAAGAGCTGAAACAGTGGTCGTGGGGGAGTCTATCTGGGGCCCTGTGGTGGCTCACAAAGGTAGCGGTGAGCCTCAACTCGCTGCTCCTGGGGAGCCGAGCCACGGCTCGCTGGTTGGTGGTGATGCGGGGTCTCAGCACAACGAGCGGCGGCGACGGCGGTGATCAGGCCGTGGCTGCGGAGCTTCCCCGCACAGGGAAGGAGGCTAGTGGCAGCGCTGGACTAGCATTCAGTGACGCCATAGCCCTGCCCTCAGCAGAGTCCTCACGGCCGGAGGAAGATGAGTCGGGAGCCAGAGAGGAGGATTCGGCTGAGGAATGGGAGGCGTTCGCGGGAGAAGACGAGGATGAGGAGGGAGAGCTCTCTGACACCTCAATGCTCTCCGACACCCAGGTCAGTCATCCAAAAAAAAAACTGTATTCGCTTGAACAGTTTATTAATTTTATGGATTGCACAAAGGGTAAAAGGGGAGTTGAAAATCCACTTTTCGTTCCTGACTTGAAATTGTTTTAGTCTCTGCTAATGTACTGTTAAGAAAAGCAAGTTTAGAGGAATTTGACAGGAAAAACAGGTTTCGTTTGAAAAAGTTTGTAAGCACTGCTAGAAAAATGGTTGAGCAATCAAAAGGTTTTTAATGGATCAATTCAATTTGAAAGCTTTTACCCTTATTTTTTGTATTTATTGCCATTTTATTTTTATTGAGTTCTTTAAATATAAACGGTTGCCGTGATGATTTTAAGAGAGCCCAACTATTTAATTTTATTGGGTTTAAAAAAGCTAATTTTATTCTATTGCAGGAGACCCACTCTGACAGCAGCAATGAAGCACACTGGCTGTCAGAGTGGAAGGGGAAGGCGATTTTAAGTCACGGCTCTAATGTTAGTGCGGGGCTGGCAGTTTTATTCTCTCCGGGGCTGGGAGTAGACGTGGTGTCTGTAGAGGAGGTTGTACAAGGGAGGCTTTTAAAAATTGAATTGAAATTACATGGTGTCTTTATTGATCTTTTTAATATATATGCTCCTAATTTGTATAATGACAGGATTTTATTTTTTTAAAAACTCAACCAGGTTTTAGAGAAGTGTGATCCAGAGCATTTTATTTTGGTGGGAGGGGATTTTAACTGTACGCTGGATTTTAATTATGACAGAAATCATGATGAACCCAATCCCCAATCTGCGAGAAAGCTGGCTGGCGTGCTGACAAAATTTGATTTAGTTGACGTCTGGAGAAATTTACATAATCGATCTAAACAATATACTTGGATTAAATTAAATAATGGTCAATTGTCTGGAGCACGGTTAGATAGATTTTACACCCAAAAGCACCATCTTAATAGAATTATTGGCAGCAGTATTCATTCCACATCTCTATCTGATCATCACCTCATCACAGCTGTTTTGTGTTTACCCACTGCACAGCACTCCAAATCCTATTGGCACTTTAATATTAAATTATTACAAGACACACAGTTTAAAGAAACATTTAAACTTTTTTGGAATAACTGGAGAAAAGAAAAGAGGTGTTTTTTCTAATTTGAGACAGTGGTGGGATGTGGGGAAAATCCAAATTAAAATATTCTGTCAGCAATTCACCCAGAACGTCACTAGATATTTTAGAGATTGAGAGAGAGCTGGGCGGTCAGAGCACGGAAGGGGCTTATCGTAGCTTGAGAGAGGAAACAGCGCCTGGGCAGCCTGCTGGAGGAGAAGGTCAAGGGGTCCCTGGTAAGAACAAGATTTGTGGAATTAAGAGACATGGACACCCCACACGACCTTCTTCTTCAGCTTGGAGAAGAAAGAAGCTGAAAGAAAACAAATGCTTACACTGAGGCTGCCCGGGGGGAGAGAAGTCTCCAGCCCTGCGGAGCTTCGTCAGGCCGCGGTGACATTTTATTCAGAACTGTACCAGGCTGAGGGCTGCGACCAGCAGGAGACGGAGCGGCTGTTGGAAGGTCTCCCTCACCTGGGTGAGGAGGAAAGCCACGGCCTGGACACCGTCATCACACTGGAGGAGCTCATGACCGCCGTCACACAGCTCTGGCCGGCCGTCTTAGGGAGTGTGTGGGTACTGTGGTGCACAGTGACCAGACATACTGTGTACCAAAACGCTCAATTTTTGATAATTTGTTTTTAATCAGAGATCTTTTTAATGTATCTAAGCTTTTTTAGATTCCGGGCTGGTGTCGCTTGACCAGGAGAAGGCTTTTGACAGGGTAGACCATGGCTTTTTATTTCGCACCCTAGAGGCATTTGGTTTTGGTCCTGTTTTTATTTCTTATATTAAAATTTTATATTCTAATATTTTTAGCCTTGTCAAGATTAATAATTGTCTGAGCCAGCCTTTCCCAGTGCAGAGAGGGATTAGCCAGGGCTGCTGTCTGTCGGGGATGCTCTACGCCATCTCCATTGAACCGCTGCTACACCAGCTGAGGGAGCGTCTCGCTGGCCTGGCCATACCTGCCCTCCCCTCCGCCCAGCCCGTCTCTCTCTCAGCGTACGCTGATGACCTGAATGTGTTTGTAACCAGTGATAAAAACGTGGCGGTGCTGGAGTCATGCATGAGGGGCTTTGAAAGAGCCTCTGTGAATTGGGCTAAAAGTGGAGCGCTCCTCGCAGGGAGCTGGCCGAGAAAGCCTCCTCCTTTCCTGCCACAGATGCTGGAGTGGAACAGAACTGGATTAAAAGTGCTGGGGGTGTACTTAGGAACTGAGGCATTCATGCAGCGAAACTGGGAGGGGGTGCTGGAGAAGGTAGCAGGAAGGCTACAGAGCTGGCAGTGGCTGCTAAACCGCCTCTCCTTCAGGGGGAGGGTCCTTGTGATTAACAACTTGGTAGCGTCCATGCTGTGGCACAGATTAATGTGTCTGGACCCTCCCCCAGGGCTGCTGGAGCAGGTCCAGAAAAAACGAGTTAATTTTTTTGGGGATGGAAACCATTGGCTGAAACCAGCAGTACTGTACCTGCCCCAAGACGAAGCGGGGCAGGGACTGATTGACATCCCCTCCCGGGTCGCTGCGTTCAGATTGCAGGCAGCCCAGAGACTGCTGTACACCCCTGAGCTGAGCTGGAGAGGCATGGCTTTGTCCCTCCTCAAGAGGGTTGGGGGGCTTGGCTTAGACAGACAGCTGTTTTCAATGACCCCCAGTAAAGTTATTAGTACTGAGCTGGAAAGCTTTTACAGGAACATGTTAAATGCCTTGGGGTTAATTAAGATTTTAAGGACAGATGAAAGCCTCTGTACATGTTTTATTTTTGAGGATCTTTTGTTTTTTAATAGAATTTTTAACATTGATGCTTTTAATTCTAAACAGCTTTTTTTTAGTGTTTTTACAGGTTGGAGTCACCACCCTGGGTCACCTGGTAGACTGGACTGAGTGGCGATGGAAGAGTGGGGCCGAGTTGACTGCAGTGTTGGGCCTGCGCTCGGTGCGCTTCATAGAGAGGGTGTTGGGAGAGATCCGAGCCTCCCTGAGCCCAGCAGTGTTGAAGTTTGTGGCGCGGTGCTTCTCAGAGAGGCAGGCCCTGGAGCGTGAGCCTGATTTCCCCTCAGTGCTGCTCTCCCCTGCGCTGCCGGAGGAGGAGGAGGAGGAGGAGGAGGAGGGGGGGGGCGACCCGGGATGCTGTTATCCCTGGATGAAGAGACCAACTCACAGTTTCACTCTGCAGAGAAGAGGCAGCTGTACAGCACTGTGGTTAAGACCCGGCATTATCACCGACTTAAAGACCTGACTGACACCAAGTGGAGGGCTCACCTGGCGATGGAGGAGTCTGTGCGGCCGTCCTGGAGGGTGCTGTACAAGCTGCCTCTGCCCAAGCGCTCCGGGGACCTGCAGTGGAGTGTTGCATGGTATTGTTGCCACGAAACGCTGGCTGAGCCGAGTTGACCCAGGTGTGGGGGAGCAGTGCCCCTTCTGCACCGCCGTGGAAACTGTGTTTCATCTTTTCACAGACTGCCCACGACTCCGGCCTTTTTTTTTATTTTTCTAGAAGACCTGGTGATGAATCTTGGGGTGCATTTTACTAAAGAGTTATTCATTTTAAGTATTAAGTATTCTTTTAAATATCGTCATCGGTGTGCCCTGATTAATTTTCTCCTGGGTCAAGCAAAGCTGGCGATTTTAAAATCCCGTAAGAAGTATCTAGACTGGTATAGATGATGCCCTGTGTGTTTTTAGAGTTCTGGTTGTAACCAGGGTTAAATTTGATTTTTCTTATTACAGCATGATGAATGACATGGATAATTTTATGATGAGGTGGTGTATTGAGGATGGGGTGTGTGCAGTGGGTGAAGATGGCATGCTAATTTTTAATTTTTAAAATTGTTTGTGTGTTTTTAGTTTTTTTTGCCATTTTTAGAATGTTTCAGTTATTTATCTGTATTTTATTCTTGTTCTATTATGACCAGTGCTGGAATTTACTAGTTTTATTTATGTTACTTTAATGTCTTGTTGTTTTTCTTTTGTGTTGTTAAATAAAGGGATTGGGATTTAAATTCAATTCTCATTCTCTCTCAGGTCTTTTTTTCTTTCTTTTTTTTTTTCTCTCTCTCTCTCGTTTGTGGATTATTTATTACATTAATGTCTTAGTTTTATAGTAAATAGTCTATTTATTTGTTTGTTTGTTTGTTTTGTTTTTGTCTGTGGCTGTGTTTGTGCTGACTTTGGGTCAGCTCAGACTCAGCTATGGTGATGTCAGGTTTGACTCGCCGGCACGGCTGTCGTTGTGATCCTGACAGCACAGTGTCGGTGGAGGAATGCCTGCTCGCTGTCAGTGAGGTGGGAGGAGAAGGTCAAATAAAATCAGCGTCACGCATGAATAAAGGGTTAGTTATTTTTTTCAGTGAAACACAAGCTGTAGATGTGCTGGTGCAGGAAGGTTTTGTGGTTAAAGGAAGTTTGGTGATGGTGTCTCCGCTAGCTACACCTGTAACTAAGGTGATTCTGTCAAATGTGCCCCCTTTCCTTAAATATGAGTTGCTGGAAAGGGAGCTTTCAAGGTACGGAAAATTAACATCCCCGATTAGATTGATACCGTTAGGGTGCAAAGATCCCAAACTAAAGCATGTCATGTCATTAAGAAGGCAGGTATTCATTTTATTAAACAATCCTAATGTAGATATTGATGTAGCTTGGACGTTTACTGTGGAAGGAAACAAATGCGTTGTCTTTGCTAGCACTAACACAATGCGCTGTTTTAAATGTGGAGCGCAGGGACATCAGCGTAAAAACTGTCCGAGACTAGAGCCTGAGGAAGAACAGGGTGAAACCGGCGGGGAGGAAGTCAGGGATGATCGGGGAGAGCGGGAGAAAGATCCGCGGCAGCCAGAGTCACTGGCAGGGCCAGGAGAACCAACTGAGCTAAAAGAACAGACAACAGAGACCGCTGGAAATCATGAATTCACTGTGGTGGAAAGAAAAAGGAAAAAAAGTATAAAAACATTAGCTACAGATCTTAAAGAAAATGAAAGCGTGTCGGAGCAGAGCTCTGGAGCGGTCTCATTGGACCAGGGGCTCTCTCAGCCCGTCAGCTCTGAAGGAGCGGATGGTGAGGAGATTGGGCTCAGGTCTGATGAGAGACTGAGGTTCGAGTCTGGGAGCCACGGCGCTGCGGGAGTGGAATCTCGTGCCACGGGGGCTCCTGACTTGAACCCGGGGAGGAGTGACGGTGGCTCTGGGTCTCTACCTGGAGCTGCTGTACCTCCCTGTTCAGAGGGAGAGGAGCGCAGCGCTGAGTCTCTACTTGGCGCTGCTGTGCCTCCATCTCTGTCTGACTCACAACAGGCAGTAGCAGAGTTAAAGGGAGAGGAGCAGCTGAAAATATCAGTGGCAGCGGTCAATGACAGTGATGAGGAGTATGAGGAGGGGGAGATGGTGGGTGTAGACCGTGGCGAGGTCTCGGACTCTTCGCTGTTCTCCGACATTACTGATAGCCAAACTACCAGGAAAAAACTGTATTCAGTCAACAAAATAAGAGAGTTTTTGGATCAAACAAAAGGTAGGAGAGGTGTAGATATAAAACAGTCGTTTCCAGATCTGAAATTGTTTTTGAATTCTGCACATATAGCCCTCAAGAAAGCCACAACACGGGAATTAGATCAACCAAAACGGTATAGACTGAAGAAATTCATCCAAACAGTTAGGAAAACATTACATCAGAAAACCAAAGTATAAATATTTATTTATTTATTTATTTATTGAAATGGATAGGTTTTATAGGAATTTTACATCTTTTACTGTTTGCTTTTTCTTAGTTTTTTAAAAACTTTTTAGCCATCATGGACAGAATTAATTTGATCTCTTTTAATGTCAATGGTTGTAGGCAGGATTTTAAGAGAGCACAGTTATTTGAATTTTTAGAACAGAAGAGGGTGGGAGTGGCTTTTTTACAGGAGACACACACAGACAGAGAGAATGAGGCAGGATGGCTTGCGGAATGGAGAGGGCAGTGTGTTCTGAGCCACGGAACAAATAACAGCACAGGGGTGGCTGTGCTTTTTCAAACAGGTTTGGAAGCTGACATTTTAGATTTTAAAGAGATAATTAGAGTGAGGCTTGTAAAAGTGAGAACTAAGATAGGAGAGATAATTTATGATTTTATTAATGTTTATGCTCCAAATATAGGAAGGGATAGAATTGTATTCCTGAATGTTTTAAAGCAGACTCTTTTAACAGTACATGATGACGATATATTAATAGTGGGAGGGGATTTTAACTGTACAGTAGATTTTAATAAAGATAGGACTAGTGTTGAACCTCATCCTCCTTCAGCGAGAGAATTGGCTGCTATTTTAAAGTTCAGTGGCTTGGTTGATGTTTGGAGGTGTCTGCATCCCACCACTCGCCAGTATACCTGGTCACACCACCTTTCTCAGTATACAGTTAGAGCAAGACTGGACAGGATATACGCACTCAAACACCACCTCAATAAATTCACACAAGCAACAATAATACCGAACAGCTTGTCTGACCATCATTGCACTCTGATCACAGTAATTACAGGTAAAGAATTACACATGGCATCTCTGTGGTATTTTAACACCAAATTATTGCAAAACACTAATTTTACAAAACAGTTTAAGGATTTTTGGTTAAAATGGCAAGAACAAAAAAGCCAATTTAAGCATCTGAGGCAGTGGTGGGATATAGGAAAAACACAAATTAAATTATTTTGTCAGCAGTACACTTTAGACATAACGAAGTGTGGCGGAGTGTCCCGCCCCTATGTATTTATTTATTATTATTTGTATTTGTTTGCGGCGCGGATAAAAGCGCCGCGTCTTTTGTTATTATTTATAATTTAAAACCCTGTGAGGATGCGTGACTGATCAGCTACTGATTATTTAACTAGCTGACAGTCACGCATCCTTACCAAACGATGCAGACTGTGGCCGAGGGTAATAAGATAATTAACAGCTAGTTAACCCCTCAGCCAGAGTATAAGAACCTGCAGCTGTCCGTGCTGCAGGGTTGAGTGTAGAGTCTAGAGAGGAGAGTACGGGAGAGCGGAGAGAGAGCGAGGAGAATATAAAAAGAACAATTGCTATATTTAAAAATATACTTGTTTCTGTTTGTTTGGCCATCGCGCCTTTTTGTTTTGTGTTTTGTTATTGTTTAAATCTTTTGTTTTTGGTTTGTTTATTTAATAAATCCAGCTGAGTGCCGTAGCATTCAGCTTCACCTACCCATCCATTGTTTTGATTCAGTTACTTGCTGGTCCGTGACGTCACCACACCTCACCACTGCAAGGCATCCTGTCACACCAAGTCACTGAACTCAGTCATAAGAGAGCTAGAGAGAGAGATCCTACAGTTAGAGACTGAGCAGAGCAGAGCACAGCTGCAAAGGAGACCTTGGTGGAGCAGAGACAAGCTTTGGGCAGCATGCTGAAGGAGAAGGTGCGGGGGTCACAAGTGCGATCTTGATTTATTTAGCTGAGAGATATGGATGCTCCTACAAGCTTCTTTTTTTGGTTTAGAGAAGAAGAGAGCAAATAGGAAGCGGTTGTCCTGTGTTTGGCTGCCCTGCGGTAGAGAGTTGACTACTCAGGAGGAGATTAATGATGCGGCGGTGCAATTTTACACTGACCTGTATTGCAGCGAGTCATGTAACTAGACTGATATCAATACACTACTAGAGGGACTGCCCAGTCTGAGTTTGGAGGAGCAGCAGAGTCTGGAAATGGGACTGTCTCTTCAAGAGCTGACCGCTGCTGTCAAGCAGCTGGCCAGAGGGAAAGCACCAGGGACCGATGGACTGTCAGTAGAGTTTTATCAGCACTTCTGGAAGGAGCTGGTGCCAGACCTGCTGTTGGTGCTGCAAGAGAGCCTGGAGGCGGGGGACCTGCCTCAAAGCTGCCATAGGGCCATCATCACACTGCTGCACAAGAAAGGGGACCTGTGCATGCTTAAAAACTGGAGACCTGTCTCAATGTTATGTACCGATTTAAAAATATTTTCTAGAAGTTTAGCGATGAGACTGAGGAACTGTTTGGATAAAATAATTCACCCTGATCAGACTTATTGCGTACCTGGGAGAACAATATTTGATAATATTTTTTTAATCCGGGATTTTTTATCGATAGCTAAGAAGGGTGATTTTAATGTGGGACTGGTCTCTTTGGATCAAGAGAAAGTTTTTGATCGCGTCGACCACCACTACCTTTTTTGAGACTCTGGAAGCCTTCGGGTTTGGCCCTCAGTTTATTAAATTTATTAAACTTTTATATAGTAATGTTTTTAGCGTTTTAAAAATAAACGGTGGGCTGAGTCAACCCTTCTCAGTGTGCAGGGGAATCAGGCAGGGCTGCCCCCTGTCTGGGATGCTGTACTCCATCTCCATTGAGCCCCTGCTGGTTCTGTTGAGGAGCAAGCTGGCGGGCTGGATGGTGCCTTTCTCAGCCCCTCCTGCTGTAGTGAGGGTGTCAGCATATGCTGATGATATCACTGTTTTTATTAGTAATAAAAGAGATGTCCAGGAACTGCATCAGAGCTTAGGTATGTTTCAGAGAGCATCGTCCGCAAGAATTAATTGGGCCAAGAGTGACACCTTCCTGTCAGGGAGCTGGCAGGAGGGTGGCCCTCCTGTTTTGCCCCAGGTTTTGAGGTGGGGCAAGACAGGGATGAAGGTGCTGGGCGTGTTCCTTGGTACAGATACTTACATGGCTCAGCTGTCCTATAGAGGGAGGGTCCTGGTCCTGGTCATTAACAATCTTGTGGCCTCAATGCTTTGGCACAGGTTGGTGTGTCTGGATCCTCCTAGAAACTTGGTGACCAGCCTGCAGAGGCTCCTTGTAGAGTTTTTCTGGGGTGGGAATCACTGGCTGAAGCCGGCTGTGCTCTATCTCCCCCGGGATGAGGGGGGGCAGGGGTTGGTCAGTATCGCAGGCAGGGTGGCAGCTTTTCGTTTATTAACAGTACAGAGACTCCTGTACACTGGGGAGGGGCTCACTGGAAGCAGCTTGCCTGCTTTTTTTAAGTAAAGTAGGAGGGCTGGGGTTTAAATATGACCTGTTTTTAATTGACCACAGTGCTCTGGACAGTTCTGACCTGCCGTCTTTTTATCAAAGTGTTTTACAGACTTGGAGAACAGTGAGGGTGGGAAGAGAGGAAGCGTCGATGACTGCCCAGAGGTTGCTAGAAGAGCCCCTTCTTTTCAATCCCCTCTTCTCAGTGCAGTGACTTCAATCACAGGCTCTGCAGACCAGCTTTGTGAGGGCTGGAATAGTCAGGCTGGCTCACCTGATGACCCCTGCACTCTCTTGCTGGCTCAGTGCGGCTGAGCCAGACAAGAGAGCAGGAGATCTCCAGTGGAGGCTCCTGCATGGTATTCTGGCCACAGGCCGGTTCCTGCACAGAATCAACCATGAAATCAGCTCGGTCTGCGACTTGTCAGCAGGAAGACACCATTTTCCATATGTACAGTGAGTGTAGGAGACTGGAACCCCTCTTCAGCCTCCAGCAAGAGAGACTGCAACAGCTGGGAGCAGTTTTTACTCTGACACTTTTTATTTTTGGGGTCCCCTATAGGCAAAAACACAAGCGTACTTGTGTGTTGATAAATTTCCTTTTAGGTTTGGCAAAGCTGGCCATTTTAATATCCAGAAGGAATAAGCGGACAGGCATAGGGCAGACAGACGTGGTCAGGCTCTTCAGAGTACTAGTGGTTAGCCGGTTAAAGGTTGATTTTGCCTATTTTAAACTTTTTAATGACCTGCAGAGCTTCCAGGAGAGGTGGTGTGTGGGAGAGGCTGTCTGCTCACTCAGTGAGGAGGGAGAGCTCAATGTGATTTTATAAAAACAAATATTTATTTATTTATTTATTTATTTTTTAATCATAGTCGCTTTTTAATAGTTTTTTAGACTTTCTTTTAATCCTTTAGCATTCTAATGGAAATGTAGTACTGTTATATTGTTTAATAAAGAATTGTTCTCTCTCTCTATCTCTCTCTCTTTCTCTCTCTCTCTTTGAGGATTGTGGGAGGGGCCTGCTGCAAGCAGGGTTTGTGAGCTCTGTGAGAGCGGTAGTGGTGAACTTATCGCCATTTACTTCTATATTTATTTATTTATTTATTATATATTTATAAAACGTTTTTTTACATTGTAATCTTAGTACTTTTTAAATGTTTTAGCCAGTGTGTGCCCAAAGATGGGCTCCCACTCCGGTGGGTTGGTGGGGCTTACTGGGCACCACGGTTTTAAAGTTTTTTCCGAAAATAATGACTCTGTTGAAGATGTGCTGCTTGCCGTGGGGCGGGTGGTTGGTGTTGAAAAGATCAAATCCGCCTCACGGATGAACAAAGCTATAGTCGTTTTCCTTAACCAAGAAAATCTGGTTAACAAAATTGTGGAAGAGGGATTTATGTTGAATGATTCTTTGGTAACTGTAACACCATTATCTACGCCTCTTACCAAAGTAATATTGTCGAATATTCCCCCTTTTATCAATAATTCATTGATTGAAAGAGAACTGTCCAGATATGGTAAAATAATGTCGCCGATCAAAATGATTCCCCTTGGATGTAAAAATCCAGAAATTAAACATGTCATGTCTTTTAGGAGACAAGTATTTGTACTGCTTGATAACCCGGAAAAAAGTTTAAATGTAGCTTGGCGTTTTAATGTAGAGGGCAGGGATTATGTTGTTTTTGCCAGCACGGAGGTTTTTAAATGTTTTTTTTTTGCGGGGAACAGGGGCACCTTAAACGGACCTGCCCCAAGCTACAGACTGAAGCAGGGACAAGTAGTAGTAGTGGTGACGGGGAGGCGGCCGGGGTTGTTCAGAGAGCAGAGGTGGAGGAGCCGCCGAGACCTGAGCCGCAGCCCAGGAGGAACAGACCGGAGGAGCTGGGTACCAGCGCGGCTGCAGCCGAACAGGGGTCTGCAGCGCCAGCCGACGCAGACAAGGAGGGGGTGTACACTGCAGTCGTAAAAAAAAGAAAACTTAAAAAAAGAACATCTCCTGCTGCTGCCGACCTGGCGGCGGGTGAGGAGGAGTCTGTGTGGGGGCCCCTTATGTCCTCTCACGACAGCGGCGTAGGGTCTCAACCCTCCGCTGTGGTGGAGACGAGCGCCGGGTCTGAAGGACAAGAGAAAGGTGGGCCTCAACCCGCGGATCTCGTGTCTGAGGACCCGGTGCTGGAAGGGAGCGGTGTTTGGGGGGATAACCTCGGGGCTCAGGTAGGCCCTGTTGGCGTTCCCCCAGTGATGAGACTCCTCAGCCTGCTGGGTCGGTAGCGGAGATGCCGGCGGCTGATGGAGATTCTGCGGACGAGGAGGAGGACGGATCGGCGGGATCGGATGAGGATGGATGGGAGGACGGGCTCTCCGACACCTCGCAGCTCTCTGACATCACGGCCAGCCAAAGGGGGAAACTGTATTCACTGAAAGAGATCAGCGACTTTCTTGAAAGAACAAAAGGTAAGAGGCGAGTAGACATTAAATCCTTCTTCCCAGACCAGAAACTGTTTTTGTGTTCTGCAGATTTAATATTAAGGAAATCGACTATAAATGAGTTTGATCAGAAAAAGAGGTTCAGACTTAAAAAATATGTCAGCTTAGTTCGTAGAACATTAGCAGCATCTAAACATTTTAATGGCTAATTTTATTAAGAACATTTTTATTTTAACGTGTTTGTTATTTTTGAATAATCTATTTTTATCAATGGAGAAAATTATTTTAGGCTCTTTTAACGTGAACAGGTGCAGGGATTTTAATAAAAGAGCACAATTATTTGATTTTTTAAACAGCAAGCGTTCAAACGTGATTTTATTGCAGGAGACACACTCAGACAGCAGTAATCAGTCTCACTGGCAGTCTGAGTGGAGGGGCGACTGTATTTTAAGCCACGGTTCTAATTTTAGTGCTTGGGTTGCTGTTTTATTTTCTCCAGGATTTGGGGCGGATATTTTATCTATTGAGGAGATTATTCAAGGTCGACTTTTAAAAGTACAGATAAAACACGCTGGTATTTTTATTGATTTTATTAATATTTATGCGCCAAATGTTGGGCGGAGAGGATTTTATTTTTTAAAAAGCTCAGTCAGGTACTCAGGGGTTGCAGTACGGATAATTTCCTCGTGGTGGGGGGAGATTTTAATTGTACTATGGATTTTAATAAAGATAGAAACCACGGGGAACCCCATCCCCAATCTGTCAGTGAGCTGGCCACTGTATTAAATACTTTTGACCTGGTTGACATTTGGAGGATTTTTCATCCCACAAGTAGACAATATACCTGGATCAAATGTAATCAAAATCAGCTGTCAGGGGACGCCTGGATAGGTTCTATACTCCACAACAGTATATTAACAAATTCACTAAAAGTAGTATAGCACCCAGTAGCTTTTCTGATCATCATTTTGTTTCCGTCACTGTTTCTCTACCAATCAAATCACATTCAAAGTCATATTGGCACTTTAACAACAATCTGCTACAGGACAAAAACTTCACTGATTACTCTGAATTATTTTGGAAAAATTGGCAAAATGAAAAAACAAATTATAGTAGTTTAAGACAGTGGTGGGATGTAGGGAAAATTCAAATTAAACTTTTCTGTCAACAATACACACAAAATGTCACCAGGTCAGTGGATGCAGTGGTCAGTGAGCTGGAGAGAGAGATTGTTGAGTTTGAGAGCCAGCTGGCCAGCGAGAGCGATGAGGGGGTGTATCGGGGCCTGCAGGAGAGGAGGCAGCTCCTGGGCAGCCTGCTGGAGAAGAAGGTGAAGGGCTGTCTGCTCAGAGCCCACTTTACTGAACTCAAAGATATGGACGCCCCCACAGCCGCCTTCTTCGGCCTGGAGAGGAAGACAGCAGAGCGCAAGACAATGTGCTGTTTGAGGCTGCCCGGGGGGAGAGAGGTCTCCAGCCCTGCGGAGCTCAGGCGTGTTGCAGTGAGCTTTTATTCTGATCTCTACAAGGCTGAGGGCTGCGACCCGGGAGAGATGGAGCGGCTTCTCCAGGGTCTCCCCAGCCTGGACAAGGAGGAGAGCAGCGGACTGGACTTCACTGCGGCCGTGGTGCAGCTCTCCAAAGGGAAGGCTCCCGGAATAGATGGACTGCCTGCAGAATTTTATCAGAAGTTCTGGAACTGTGTTGGTGAGGACCTGTACCAGGTCTTGCAGGAATGTGTCCGGGATGGGGAGCTGCCGCTGAGCTGCCGCAGGGCAGTGATAACACTGCTACCCAAGAAAGGAGACCTCTGTAACATCAAGAACTGGTGCCCTGTCTCCTTGCTGTGCTCCGATTACAAACTGCTTTCCAAGGCTCTCGCTAATCGCCTAAAGACCAACATAGGATCAGTGGTGCACACAGACCAGTCATACTGTGTGCCCGAGAGATCGATTTTGATAATTTGTTTTATTAAGAGATCTTTTAATGTGTCCAAAGTTCATAATGTTGGTTTTGGTTTAATTTCGCTTGATCAGGAAAAGGCTTTTGATAGAGTTGACCATGAGTATCTGTTTCAGTGTTTTAAAAGCTTTTGTTTTGGCCCCGTTTTACTTCTTTTATAAGACTCCTTTATCACAATGTTTTAGTGTTCTGAAAATTAATAACGGTCTGACTGTCCCCTTCCCTGTGCAGAGGGGGATACGGCAGGGCTGCTCCCTCTCAGGGATGCTCTATGCCCTCTTTATAGAGCCCCTGTTACACCAGCTGAGGGAGAAACTGCCTGGATTGGCAGTACCAGCTGCGCCCAATGCAACCACTATCAAGCTCTCCGCATATGCTGACGATCTCAGCGTGTTTGTCACAACTGACCGAGACGTCGCTGTGCTGGAGTCATGCATTATAATGTATGAAAAGGCAACCTCAGCACGAGTAAACTGGGCAAAAAGTGGAGCTTTTCTTGTTGGCAGCAGGGAGGATACCCCCCCTCCATTGCTGCCATCCGTTTTAAGCTGGAATAAAACTGGGGTCAAACTTTTAGGTATTTATTTTGGGAATGAGCAGTTCATGCAGCAGAACTGGGAGGGGCTGCTGGACAGGGTGAAGGGTAGGCTGCAGAGCTGGCAGTGGCTCCTCTCTCGGCTCTCCTTCAGGGGCAGGGTCCTCATCATTAATAATCTTGTCGCCTCCATGCTTTGGCATAAGCTGGTGTGCCTGGATCCTCCCTGGTTTTGATAAATGAAATACAGAAATGCCTGGTGCAGTTTTTTGGAGCGGGCATCACTGGCTGCGCCCGCAGTTTTGTATCTCCCCGTGAGGAGGGAGGGCAGGGGCTCATTGATATCCCTAGCAGGATGGCAGCGTTTAGGCTGCAGGCTGCCCAGAGACTGTTGTACACCCCACAGCTGAGCTGGAGAGACCTGGCATTTTGTTTATTGCAGAAGGCAGGAGGCTGGGTTTTGACAGACATTTGTTTTAATATCTCTTGATTGTTTTAGTGATGCAGGGTTGTAGGGTTTTATAAGAATCTGTTAAATGATTGGAGACTTTTAAAGATCACAAGGTCAGAAGAATCACAGAGCACACAGTGGGTTTTGGAGAGCCCCTGTTTTTAACCCCATTTTTAAATGTGAGGTTTTAGCTCTGTTTTTTAATCCACTTTGTTTTTTAAAGCCGGTTTTACTAAACTGGGGCATTTTAATTGATTTTAACCTTTTTAGTTGGAAAGCCAGCAGGGTTTTAACCCCTGCACTGAATAATAGATTGGAGCGTTTCCTGGAGAAGGTGCTGAGTGATCTCCAGGCATCCCTCTGTCTGGCACTCTCCCAGTTTTTGAGCAGGTTTCTGGCGGAGCGCGTGGCTCCAGAGCAGGAACCCCTGTTCCCCGCAATGCTGGTCTCCTCATCAGTGACAGTGGAGGAGGAGGAAGAGCCGGCTGGAAAGCTGCTGTCGCTTAAGAAGGTCACTGAGGTGGCTTTCCACACAATTGATAAGACATTATATGAAATCTGTGTGAAAACCAGACATTTTAATAAGTTGAAAGACCTGGTGGACACTAAGTGGAGGGCTCACCTTGGTGTTCCTGTTGATGAAGTTCCTGTCTGGAGGGTGCTGTATAAGCTTCCCTTGCCTAAGCGCTCCAGAGACCTGCAGTGGAGAGTGCTGCATGGCATTTTTGCCACAAATCGTTATTTGAGCCGAGTGGAACCGGGGATCATTGTGCAGTGCCCCTTCTGCCCCGCAGAGGAGTCTGTTTTCCATTTGTTTGTGGATTGCCCTCGGCTGCAGCCCTTCTTTTTGTTTTTAGAGAACCTGCTGGCTTCCTTGGGGGTTATTTTTACTAAAACATTTTTTTGTTTTTAGTGTAAAGTATAGTTTTGCACGAAGGGATAGGTGCTCATTGGTCAACTTTGTCCTTGGTCAGGCGAAATTAGCTATTTTAAAATCCCGTAAAAATAAGATTTTAGCCACTGGTTTTATAAATCCTATTAGTATTTTTAGGATCCTGATGGTCTCCAGGATCAAGATGGAGTTTGCTTATTTTAAAATGGTGCATGACCTGGACAGTTTTGAGAGGTGTTGGTGCATTGGGGAGGGGGTGTGTGCTGTGAGTGAGGAGGGGCAGCTTGTTCTATTCTTATGAGAAACACTCGGAAAGGCTGAGATCCCATTGAACTGGACTGTTTGAGAAATGTTGGATCTGTTCTGTTATTTTGCACCAGTGTATTTTGTTTTTGGCTTTATTTAGTTTATATTGTATTCTAATTTATTGAATAAAGGGATTTTAAAAGTCAAAGTCTCTCTCTCTCTCTCTCTCTCTCTCTCTCTCTCTCTCTCTCTCTCACAAACACTCACCAACTAACATACCCAACCACTCCCTTTTATACAGGTGCCTGAGCTAATTGGGCAATGCGCACCTCATTAGCCCAGGCACATTCCACACATTCCTCACACAACCTCACTCACTGAACCACACCCCAAACTCACTCATATCCACTCTAAACAATACAAAAAACACAAAACCACCACAAAATAGTCTGCACCCCATCACAGTATACAAAAATATCAACACTTTATCAATAAAAAAATATTTTACGCTAGATGGTGGTTTTAAATTAAAAGGCAAAAGTTTTAAACATCCAAGCAAGCCTCCCAAAAACACACCTCTCACTGTGGGCAGATTGGCAAGGGTGGCAAGGCATAGGCACAGCAGTTCGGCCAGTGCTGCAGATAAATGCGTATGTGTGTCTCCTTTAAAGGCATGGGTTTTGTTTACTATATATCAAAGCACAATTATTAAAGCCTTGTTTAAAATGTGATGTATTAGTCTATTACTATAGACTATTCTATTACTATTATTATTCCTGTGACATTTTACAATGCAGTGTTTTGCGGTCAATATAGAAGATACTACAAGCAAAAAGAAAACTAAATTCCTCATGGTGTGTTGTTTTCCACACAGTTTATCACTTTTTTGACTTTTTCTCCTACCTTTGGGTGTCTGCTATTTTCTTCTTTTCTTCTAATTGTGTCAAGCACATGTGTCCTTTTAAATGACTATAAATATAAATACATGTGGAATGGTATTGAAATTCGATAAAGACTGAGCTATAAAACAATAGTAGATATGATTACTCTTTGTATGCAAATTCCACCTTCATGAAATAATCTAACAAATTCGATGGAGAAGAAATATAGGGATTTCTAAAATAGTCCAGAATTTCTGAAATTGATAAGTTTTTATGAAAAGATCCAAATATATCAGCTTTTATGAATCTTTTCAGTAACATAACCAGTGCTTGAAACAACACATTATTGCTCTGTATTTAGTAAGCGTGATCTAAACAGAAACACTAGAACAGTGTTACTCGGCTCTGGCCCTCGAGATCCAATCCAGTCCAGGTTGTTACTCCAAACAGGCTCTAATGTCGTTAATTGAAGCTGCTAAGAGGCAATTAACTAATTTAGGACCTGGTTGGAATAAAGACCAGGACTGGAGTGGATCTCGAGGGCCAGAGGTGAGAAGCACTGCACTAGAATGATATAAAACTTACTTATTGGTTTATTGCAAATAAATGGAAGTATGCCTTTAAGTGTATAACCTTTTCTTAAATTAACTGGCTTCACTCTCCTGAAACTACAATTACAATAAAAATAATCAAATAAAAAAACATCTTTTTTTATTTATTCATTTTTTTTTAATTAAGTGCAGATAAGAACAGACAGAAACTTGAAATTAAAACTTCACAACAAGTCGACTTTGTTCCATTCTGCCTGTGGTTTAGACAAGAGGTATGCATGTGGCTGTGGTGCAGACAGACTTAAGAACATAAGAACATAAGAAAGTTTACAAACGAGAGGAGGCCATTCAGCCCATCTTGCTCGTTTGGTTGTTAGTAATTTATTGATCCCAGAATCTCATCAAGCAGCTTCTTGAAGGATCCCAGGGTGTCAGCTTCAACAACATTACTGGGGAGTTGACAACATTACTGGGGAGTTGACAACATCACAGACTTCAGCAGAATGGCTTTTTCTCAAGCCTTTCAGCAGAATGGCTTATTCACAAGCCTTTCAGTAATTTATTTTCTGGACCTCTGGATTTTAATTTAACTCAGGTCACAAGTGAAATAAGTTTTGAGTGAGTGGTTTCAACCAAGTCTACAGACAGACACTAGGATTTAGCATATTCCCTTTCACAAAACAAACACCACCACACTGTCACAGGTGATTCTGATATGTTCTTCCTGTGTTATAAGAAACAAATTCCTTTTGAGTGGAAGGCATCTGTTGCGTTGATGCCTGGCTCGTCAATGGAACCAGATTCAGCTAGGATGTGTTTACCTACATAAATGAGATGATAGGTTGGAAATCCAGTGACATGAAAAACAGGTACTGGCCTGCTCCTGTGTTTTGGATGGAGGGGATACCTCTTAAAATTGCCCAATGTGGTCAAACTGAAATGTATGAAAGAAGCAGTTATCACTCTACAACTATTGCTTCAGGGGCCAGTTGTACTAACGAGATCAAAAAACAGGATCGGATCCGGGCTCTCTGGAGCCGGATCATGAAAAGGCATTGTACTAAGCGGATCAGGATCAAGCTCCACTAATCCGAAATCTTGATCCGATCCCGGAGCTGTGCAGCCATAACTAGGGAAACTGACCAATGAGAAGCGAATATGCGTGGCTCAGAGATTGAAGATTCTGAATGTCAGAAAATGAAGTGCATTTAATTTAAACAACATAAATCAGAAGCAACTACTGTACATGAATAATTTAAAATTTCAGCGATTCTATGAAAACAGGCTGAGTATATTAATACCGGTATCTGGTTTTGTTTTGTTTTTTAACTTCTAAAAATGTTTTAATAAATGTTTCCGTAATCACGGCCATGTGTATTTTCTGACGGACACACAGATATTTTACAGCGGTATAGCCTCCATACACACAAACATCCAGCTGCAGCGTCAGTTCAGGGCAAATTATCAACACATTTTGAGAAAATGTAAGTGCTGACAGACAGCTGCAAATGTCGCGGACAGGGGGAGATTGAGGCCGTGAAAAGGTAAGCTTAATTTATTGAGAAAAAAGGAATTGGGGGGGAAAAAAATGATATGCATTAAAAAAAACTACAACGTTAAATCTAATTAAATCAATGATTTAATTGTAATCGATAACAATAGAACGCCAATATGACTTTGTCAGCACAGAAAACGTAGAAATATTATTTATGAAACCTCATTACGCAGTCAGGTATATTTTTTTCTGTAGCTACTAATGTACTAAACTAATATTGTACAAAGTTTTTTAAAAAAATTTCTAATTGATATTTTCTTAATACAGTACTGTACTGTTACAGATACTTTTAAATGCATTGTTGCTTAATGTTTTCTAAAACGTTAAATGATCTCCGTTTCAACCTGAAGGAAATATTTTTGGATATCCCTGCAAGCAGGTTTTAAAGTTTATTAAGTTATCATTACAATTATCCAAATTCAGTATAGTGCTTATTTAAATATTATTTTAGCAATTTTAAAAAGGTTTCAGTTATGTATTTTGATGATGCATAGTCCATTATAAAAACTTTTGATCAAGCTCTGATCCGATTCTTATCTTGGTCTAAATTAACAAACATGCTTGATCCGATAGTTGAGTCGTATTCTTACTTCTTCCTCGCTGTGGCAATGTGCCCCGCCCCTGTGTGCATTTCTGTGTTGTATGTTGCGTGTGGTGTGTTAATGTTGGTTTATAGATATGGCTGCACGGGATATTTAAAATGTTAATTGTATTTAGGCACGGGGATTGCACTTCACGTGCATTTAAAGTATTTAATATGTGAGCACGAGGTTGCACATAATTAATTCACGTGCTGGGATTCAAGTGAATAATTAATTAGTAATTGAATCCCACGTTTCTGTCACTCGAGGTTGTGTGTTCAGGGCGAAGGAACGGGAGAGAGTGAGGAGAGAAATAATTATAATAATCAGTTGCTACGTGGTGCTGGAGGACCAGCACGGTACTTGTTTGTTTAGTGTTCGTCCCTGTGTGTTAGTGTCTGTTTGTTTTGTTTGTCTGTTTATTTTGGCTAAAGTGCCGTGCCGTGTCCTGTTTTCTTTTTCAAACTTTTATTTTACAATAAACATACTGAGCGCCGCAGCGACTCAGTTTTCAACATCTGAGCCCGGATCCGGGATCGGATCCCTTTAGTACAACCGGCCCCTGGCAAGATTGATTCTGAACAGAGGGGCTAAGCATCAGTCCCTTATGATTGGGTCAAAAGCCTGCCTGGCCTGCAGCCACATGGTCAAGCATTGCTGCATTCTAGTTGAATGTAATGGCCCGGAAGGGATATCATTCTCACATTTAAATGTTGATCCTGACAATGTAAGAAGAATCGAGTGTGTTGGTTGTGAACTGGTCACTCAGTTAAATGGGCTCATCTGGGGAAACTGGAGTGTCAGGAAGGTGTCCCTGCCAACCGTGTCCAGGTGTCTTACAGGTACCAAGTGAAGGCTATTGTGACCCATACCTGTGATGCGATTGTCCAATCCGGTTGTGGTCTTTACAGAACCCACTCAGAGCTGGACCAGAAAGGGAATTTGAATCTTGCTAGAGCTTCTTCTGCTTGACATGAACTGGATGTTGAAACACACTGTTCAGGATAATTATGATATACTCTGTGTTAGCTTACGAGTTTATATTACTTTTTGAAATCATTATTAGTGGATCTATGTAAATCTGTGTAGAGGGAACTCACTGAGTTGAGGTCATGCTGGCTGGTAGCATCTGTGGAATGTATTAGCTTTCCTTATCAGGTGGAAGCATATTTTAAAACTAAACACAGAGCCTATATAAGAATAACAAACTCTCTGGAGAAAGATAATATGTTTCAGGTAAATTGAAGCAGAATAATTGAACTAAAATACTTATTTGTACTAAAGTTTTACTGTAATAGAAATCTTATTACAGGAAAAAAACTGTGGAGGCTGAGGGTGAGAATTGAATATAGGACTGTGACCTGGTTTAATAACCTTGGTGAAGCTACAAGTCTGTCTCAAACACACAGTAGACTTGTAAGGGGCCGCTCCCCTTACTGGTCAGCCGCAGTCTCGAATCCAAGGTCTCTCTACTATGCATAATCTTTATATTAACCAACGGAAGGTACTTTATGGTACAAGAAAACAAAGTTAATGATCTTACTTTCATTACCGCAACATGTTAATGATCTTACTCTCATTACCGCAACGTGTTAATGATCTTACTGTCATTACCGCAACATGTTATCCATAAAATTAATGAGGCTTAGTTGTAGACAACTCTTCTTATCAGTGGATATACCGGTGTGGGCAGTTTCTTAAATCCAGTTAAGGAATGACCTAATGCAATGAATTTGGAAAAGTGCTACAGTAGAGTTTTTTTTTTACTAATTAAGAAGCAACTCCAGTTAGAAAGTTGCCCCTCAAACTCTTATCTGCAAACTGTCTAAGGACAGTTGAAACAGTGGGTTTTTTTAGGAAGAGAGGAGCCAAAGTCTTTTGAAACACACACTTGTACATGAGAAGAAATAAGTTTATTAAATACACACTGAGATGTGGGTTTTTACATTAAGAAGGAAATATAGTTTAGGCTGGAATAATTAAACAGAGGTGGTGTTATATATTAAAAAACATCTCTCTATATCTAATTGTATCTTAATAAGTAATAAGGACTTTATGGTACCGGAAAATATGTTATCAGTTTGAGTATTACTTCACATATTTTAGAGATTAGACAGGTAGAAAACATGAGGACTTTTTAAATATATTATTCACTTAAAGATAAGCGCTGCCAAAACAGACCAAATGTTTAGATGTAATTAAATCTTCTGACGCACAAAGCGGAGGAAAAGTTCTATAAAAGTCAAGGCAAGACCCCAGTCAAGTATCATTCAACTTGGTAACACAATCTGTTTGGTCCATTCTCTGAAGATCTCTGAAAAAGTTGGTTGCTGTTTGGTTGTATTCAGAAGCCCCTGCCTTCGAAGACACCTCTTGTCTTTACTTATATTCTACGCTATACTTCCATATATTGGGAGGTAAGCATAATCTTGAATGTATATCTCACTTATATTGGAGCATTGCTTTAGGGATAGGAATTATATTTTAGCTTTAGAGAGTGACATATTGGATGCTTTAGGACTTAGTGGTGGGTGCTTTAGCGTTTTGCATGTCTGGCCTAAGGGTGAAACATGTGATAACCATAACTGTATTGAAGTTAACGCTGGGATCCGACGTGGTCTGTAACTGCTCGATCCATTTTTAAGCATTTAATAAACCAAAGGAGTACTAATACTGCTCTGATTCATTGAAACTTCAAATTTGAATGGGTCTGTGTGATTTTTCTCGATTTACTTAAAAGTTGTCTGGATACATTGTAAGCCAGTGCATGAACAATCAACTTCCAGAGTTCAAAACATTTCTGTGTCCTCCTTAAATGTCTCCCCTGACTTTATGAGTGTGCTCAAAGCATAACTAGATAAAAGAAGTATGTGGAATCTGACAACACAATACAGTTTCTGCTTGAAAAGGCCCCGGACTGTTCAGCGGAGCATTGAGGTGGACACTTTCTCTTTCTTTTTGCTTAAAGAGATGTGATGATGAGAAGCTCTCGTGACAACCTACCTGCCTGAAGCCAATGTCATTGTCACTCACCTTTCATGAGAAAATATGTAACAGTGAGAATGGCCAAGTATCACACAAGTGGCAAAGATTATTAATAAGATTAAATCAAGCCGTAGCATTTTTATAAAAACAATATCTTAAAATACTTTATGTTTTTAAAGCTTTTTTTGACTGAAAGGATCATTTATATCAATATCTTCAGAAAATCAGATTTCTCATATGTTTATGGTATGGGCAGTACTCAAAGCTTTAAAACATGAGAAATTTAAAGAATGTGTGTAGAATTAGTACAGCAGACACAGTATTAAATTAAAAAGCAATTGTTTAAAAGATGCATGAAACTATTGTATTAGCTAGAACCATTTAAAAAACAAGTGTAATGATACAATGCATACACTATTAGTACATACAGTGTTAAAATAAGACCACTGTTTAATTAAAAACATAAGAACATAAAAAAAGTTTACAAACGAGGAGGCCATTCAGCCCATCTTGCTCGTTTGGTTGTTAGAAGCTTATTGATCCCAGAATCTCATCAAGCAGCTTCTTGAAGGATCCAAGGGGGTCAGCTTCAACAACATTACTGGGGAGTTGGTTCCAGACCCTCACAATTCTACATAAAGCACATCAAGCAACTATAGAATATGTAATAGAACAACACTACAGAATATGTAATAGAACAACACTACAGAATATGTAATAGAACAACACTACTGCACTTCAGAATATTTATGTTTCATTCCTTCCCCATAATGTGGGGTCGATTCAACAAATCTAAAAAGCGGTTGGTATTATAATCATTCAAATGGGACCCTCCCTCTCTTATTTTTATCAACAGAAACACACCAAGATTCATTTTCATACCCTTGCTACCAAAGGGCCCTGGAATTGCTCATTGGACGCTGCTGGTGACAGAAGCACAGGTGTCCATCTTCACACTGAGATTGGTTTTGCGGGCGATCTTCTGGC
This sequence comes from Acipenser oxyrinchus oxyrinchus, assembly GCA_030684275.1. Taxonomy (NCBI): domain Eukaryota; kingdom Metazoa; phylum Chordata; class Actinopteri; order Acipenseriformes; family Acipenseridae; genus Acipenser; species Acipenser oxyrinchus. The sequence goes on from CM060260.1 coordinate 13,891,266, forward strand.
AGTACTCATAGTTGGACTGCTTGACCCACTCTGGCGTGTTCTTCTCAGGGCGCCTCAAGATGATATAGCACTTCTGCAGGAAGAGGAACCCCAGACTGCTGAAGCTAGACAGCAGGATAGCCATGGAGAGAACAATCGCGCTTGTCTTACCTTCATCCATCTGAAGTGTGGGAATAGTGGACAACCATACTGCGTAGAAGGCCATCATGCTGAAGGATATGCCTTGGGAGTCATTGAAATTGGAGGGCAGGGAGTTGCCTTTTAAAGCAGCCAAGACCGTACACAGTGCTAAGCAGCAGAGGTACCCCATCACACAGAAAGTGGGCACCCGAGAAGAATGGTAGCACTCCATCTTGATATGGGTCCCCACCTCTGGGAAAACGTACCTAGACTGTGGGGGGATGAGCACGAGCCACAGCAGACAGGCCAGGCATTGGACTAGGGGGCCTAGGACTAGGATAATGAGGTGTAGGCGAGTCTGGAGCTTGGTAGGCCTACCTGTGGAACTTGCAAAGGCACAGAGGATTCGCACAGTTTTGGCCAGGATGCTTGAGAGGCAGAGGGAGAAACTGAGGGTGAAGAGGACCAATCTGGTCTGGCACTTCCAGTAAAGAGGCTCTCCCAAGTAGAAGGGCACACTAAGGAAGGAACCGAACAGCCCAGCCACGCTGCTGTAGAAAATGGAGCCTCCAGCTGTCTTGACGATAGGAGTCTCCCAGTGTTTCAGGTATAAGATAAAGACGGCCAGCGTCAAGGCAGCTCCTGTTAAAGACAGGATGATCAGAGTGATCCCTATGGGCTCAGACCAGTACAGGTAGAAATAGGACTTCTCCCAGCAGGAGGCGCTACCCTGTAGGGACCACTGGTCAACAGGACAATCCAAGCACCACTCAAAGGCTGCAGAGAAAAATAGAGAGAGAGAGATTATTTCATAACTAATAGGTTGTTCCTCCATAACTTTTTTTGTAAATATTATTTTTATTACAACATTTCAATGAACAAATAACAACAACCAACCAACAACTATGTTACAACAAACTTAACATACATACAATGTTAAAGCTGATAAGGTTCACAGGATGCCATTTTATTGAGACTCCAGATTCAAAATGCATACCTGGGGTGAAAGGACTTGTACAAATCTCGCCCCGAGCCTTTGCAATTCTTACCACCTTTGGTCAGACAAGCAGTGTCTGTCCCTATTAAATCTTGTTTAAAAAGATTTTGTTGAAGAGGCATTTCTTGGCAAGAAAATAAGAAAGTTTACAGATGAGAGAAGGCCATTCAGCCCATCTTGCTCGTTTGGTTGTTAGTAGCTTATGGATCCCAGAATCTCATCAAGCAGCTTCTTGAAGGATCCCAGGGTGTCAGCTTCAACAACATTACTGGGGAGTTGGTTCCAGACCCTCACAATTCTCTGTGTAAAAAAGTGCCTCCTATTTTCTGTTCTGAATGCCCCTTTATCTAATCTCCATTTGTGACCCCTGGTCCTTGTTTCTTTTCAGGTAAAAAAGTCCCCTGGGTCGACATTGTCTACCTACACCTTTTAGGATTTTGAATGTTTGAATCAGATCACCGCGTAGTCTTCTTTGTTCAAGACTGAATAGATTCAATTCTTTTAGCCTGTCTGCATATGACATGCCTTTTAAACCCGGGATAATTCTGGTTGCTCTTCTTTGCACTCTTTCTAGAGCAGCAATATACTTTTTGTAACAAGGTGACCAGAACTGAACACAATATTCTAGGCAAGGTCTTACTAATGCATTGTAAAGTTTAACATTACTTCCCTTCATTTAAATTCAACACTTCTCACAATATATCCGAGCATCTTGTTGGCCTTTTTTTATAGCTTCCCCACATTGTCTAGATGAAGACATTTCTGAGTCAACATAAACTCCGAGGTCTTTTTTATAGATTCCTTCTTCAATTTCAGTATCTCCCATATGATATTTCTAATGCACATTTGTATTGCCTGCGTGCAGTACTTTACACCTTTCTCTATTAAATGTCATTTGCCATGTGTCTGCCAGTTCTGAATGCTGTCTAGATCATTTTGAATGACCTTTGCTACTGCAACAGTGTTTGCCACTCCTCCTATTTTTGTGGCGTCTGCAAATTTAACAAGTTTGCTTACTATACCAGAATCTAAATCATTAATGTAGATTAGGAATAGCAGAGGACCTAATACTGATCCCTGTGGTACACCACTGGTTACCTCGCTCCATTTTGAGGTTTCTCCTCTAATCAGTACTTTCTGTTTTCTACATGTTAACCACTCCCTAATCCATGAGCATGCATTTCCTTGAATCCCTACTGCGTTCAGTTTGAGAATTAATCTTTTATGCGGGACTTTGTCAAAAGCTTTCTGGAAATCTAAATAAACCATGTCGTATGCTTTGCAATTATCCATTGTCGATGTTGCATCCTCAAAAAAATCACGCAGGTTAGTTACACATGATCTCCCTTTCCTAAAACCATGCTGACTGTCTCTCAGTATATTGTTCCCATATAGGTAATGTTCCATTTTGGATCTTAGTATAGATCTTTCCATAAGTTTGCATATAATAGAAGTCAGGCTTATTGGTCTGATTTCCATTACACAAGAGTAGATGTTAAAACTTCATGCTGATTTGAACTCGGCTCTCGCCAAGATAAGCACCAACTAAGACTACAGCATCCTCCCATGGCACTGTTAACTCTACCAGGTGAACAAGGCGTGCTGATCCAGACCACAAGACAATATCTGGTTGAAGGTTAGTGGTAGCAATCTCAGGTGGAAAAATAAGCCATTGACCAACATCTGCCAGCATTTTCCAGTCTCTAGCAGCTTCCAGTTGTCCTGGGTGAGGATTGGTTTTAACACCTTTTCTTGGTGGTTGCTCTCCTGGGCGGAGGAATGTTGTCTTTTGTGTGTAATGTTTTGATGGAACAGGTGGCAACTTATTGGTCATGTTACGCTTGTCTTCCAATGCTAAGGCCAAACATTGCAGCACCTGGTCATGGCGCCAAGTAAACCGTCCTTGGTTAAGCGCCACCTTACATCCTGTCAAAATGTGCCTTAATGTTGCAGGTGATGAACACAAAGGACATGAGGGATCCTCTTCTACCCAGAGGTTTAGGTTCTGTGGTGATGGGAGAACATCATATGTTGACCTGATGAGGAAGCTGATCCTGCTCTGTTCCATTGACCATAGGTCTTGCCAGCCAATCTTGCGTTGTTCCACACTCTCCCATCTCATCCATTCTCCCTGCTTGGCCTGGGAAATGGCCTTTATACACCTCATCCTCTCCTCCTGCTTTTGCACCTCGTTGACTACCAGCTTCCTCCGTTGAGCTGGGGCTGCCTTTTGCCATGTAGGAGAAGCTGAACTGAGACCAAGACCCCCTCTTCCATGCTGAACTTGCCCCATGATATCACCAATTCGAAGGGCAGCCTTTGCATCCTCCACAGCTTTCTTTGCCGCCCACTTTCTTCCAGTTTTCAACACAGGTGCCGCCTCCCTTACGCATTTGTCGCGTGACTCTACTAATGTCATTTCCAGTCGGACCTTAGCGCATTTAAACTCCTCGGTTAGAGCGGAGACTGGTAGCTGCAGTATTCCTTTACCATAAAGTCCCACTATGCTGAGGCAGCGTGGATCTCCCAACCATTTCCTGATGTATGAACTGATTAAAGCTTCCAGCTTCTCTACTGTTGTCAAAGAAACCTCGTACACAGTCAGTGGCCACAGCAACCTCGGCAGTAGACCAAACTGAAAGCACCAGAGTTTTAGTTTTCCTGGTAAAGCGCTGCTGTCTATGCTCTTCAACCCTTCCACTGCTTGTTGTCAACTTCTCCCACACGAACTGTGTCCTTTAGATCCCCGTCGTACCATCTCCCAAGACTCTTCACTGGCTTCTCAGACACTGTTGGTATTGCCTCACCATTAATGAAGACCGTTTTATCAACTACTTTACCTTTAATTATAGAGATGCTCCTTGATTTAGTGGGCTTGAATTACCTGTAGTTACCTGGTTCGGTTTTGTCTCCCTTTTTGTGGATCGGTATTACGTTTGCAATTTTCCAGTCTGTCGGTACAACCCCTGTGTCAAGAGACTGTTGCATGATCTTGGTTAGCGGTTTGTAAATAACTTCTCTCATTTCTTTGAGTACTATCAGGAGGATCTCATCTGGCCCAGGGGATTTGTTTATTTTAAGAGCTCCTAGTCCCTTTAACACTTCTGCCTCTGTTATGCTAAAGTTATTTAAAATTGGATATGAACAGGTCGACATGTGGGGCATGTTGTCCGTGTCCTCCTTTGTAAAGCCTGTGAAAAGTAATATTTAATATATTTGCTATTTTTTTCTTCATCTATGATTTTGCCATTTGTGTCTCTTAGACATTTAACCTCCTCTTTGAATGTTCTCTTGCTGTTATAATATTGGAAAAACATTTTGGAATTGGTTTTAGCCCCCTTAGCAATATTGATTTCTATCTCTCTCTTGGCCTTTCTAACTTCCTTTTTGACTTGTGTTTGCAGTTCCAAGTACTCTTTCTGTGTACTTTCTTTTTGGTCCTTTTTAATCGCTTTGTAAAGTGCCTTTTTTCGCTGAATATTTTTTTTAATTGATCTATTAAACCATTTTGGCCATTTTGTTTTAGATTTAGATTTGTCTACTTTTGGGATGTAATTGTTTTGTCCTACATTTTTGAAAAACAGCCATCCCTTTTCTGTGGATGTTTTCTCTATTTTACTCCAACCTACTTCTGTTAGTCTCTGTTTCATACCTTCATAGTTTGCTTTTCTAAAATTGTAAACCTTAGCTTTAGTCATTACTTTTGGGGTTTTAAAAAATACTTCAAATGAGACCATGTTGTGGTCTGAGTTTGCCAATGGCTCTCTGACCTCTGTTTTAGTTATTCTGTCTTCATTATTTGAAAAGACTAAATCAAGGCATGCCTCCCCTCTAGTCGGTGCCTTGACAAATTGCGTTAGGAAGCAGTCATTTGTCATTTCCACCATTTCAATTTCGTCCGTCGTGCTCCCCACCGGGTTCTTCCATTTTATACGGAGGAAGTTGAAATCCCACATTAGTATGGCCTCTCCTTTTCTACATGCATTTTGAATGTCATTGTATAATAGATTATTTTGCTCAGCGTCTGAATTTGGCGTTCTATAGCATGCTCCTAATATTATGCCCTTTGAATTTGTGTCCATTATTCTGACCCATATTGATTCTGCATTGTTTTCTTTGTGCTGATTTAACACCTGGGCTTCAAGACTATTTCTTATGTATAGCGCTACCCAAACTGCAACTGGGGTCCAAACTGCAAACTGAACTTACTGTGTTTCTCAACACGGAGTCCCCAACAATCATGACCTCCCTTCTTTTTGCTGCCTGGCCAGCAGTGTTTATAGGGTCCTGGATGTTGTTCCTTTCTTTCTCTTGATGTTGGCTTTGGTCATCTAAATGTTGAAGTGGCTCAAATTTGTTGGATGTTTGGATTTCTGGTGGTTGTCTTTGACGAAGATTCTTTTTTTCCCTGCTTCTGCCTATCTGAACCCAGCTGTTTCGCCTCTCTTCCATCTCCCTGGTGGCTTTCAGTCTGCTAGGGGTGCAGACTTCCATTAACTGTGGGTGTGTCAGCTCCTCAAGCTCCTGTTGCTGTCTCATTTCCTCCAGCTCCATTTCTAACAGACTTACTCATTGAAGCAAGTCCTGGATCGTGCGGCACTTTACACACACTTGGTTGAGCTCTGTTGGGTTTTCTCGGATTTCTCACATCATGCAGTTGTCACAGATTACTGGCTTGAAGACCATGTTTTATTTTATTTTTTTTGGAAGTTCAGTTTAGCTTCTGCAGCTGTCAACCTGCTTTCATCTGCTTCTAACTGCGCTGTACTTGTCCACTTGTACTTCTCCCACGCTGTCGCCTCACTCGCTGTCGCTCTGAACACTGGCTGCCTTTTGTTTGTTTTTGCGTTGTGCTGCGGGCTCCGCCCCTCCCCCGTGTCTCAGCACAGCGCGGAATTTGAATCAGCTGCTCCAAGTTTCAGCTTGTTATCAGAAAAAGACACTGCACAGCACAGCACAACACCGCACAACACCGCACAATAACGCACAGCTCAGCACAGCACCGCACAGCATCTCACTCCACTGAACCACACCGCACAGCACAACACCGCACAGCACAGCACAGCACAGCACAACCCCGCACCGCACAACACCACACTGCACAACCCCGCACAGCACAACCCCGCACAGCACAACCCCGCACCACACAAAACTGCACCGCACAACCCCGCACAGCACAACCCCGCACAGCACAACCCTGCACCACACAACACTGCACCGCACAACACCGCACAGCACAACCCCGCACAGCACAACCCCACACTGCACAACACCGCACCGCACAACACTGCACCGCACAACCCCGCACAGCACAACACAACCCCGCACAGCACAACACCGCACCGCACAACACCGCACAGCACAACACTGCACAGCACATCACATCGGGTGCACTGAGCAAAGTGTGCACTGAATGCACAGAGGTAACGCAGCACCGAGGTGCTGTGCGTGCAGAGCGCCGTGCGCAATGAGTGCAACGGGGTACCGTGTGCACCGCACACCATGTGCACCGAGTACCGTGTGCACTGGGGTCGCCAGATGCACCGAGGCTATAGGCTGATATTCCCAATTGCCGTCTTATTACACTAAAATATGATACAGTACCTGTGCCGTTGCTGTAGGTGCCTGGTGCACAGCTCTCACACTCGTAGCAGCAGTGACGTGGCAGGTAAGGATGAAACTTCATCTTCTCACCCGGCGGACACCCTCGGTTGCAGAAGGACTTTGGCAGCTTCAAGAAAAAAGGCCAGTTCTCATTATAACTGATTATCCCTTATAAAAGGTTATCATAATGCCTTTACCAAGTAATTTAGAGAGTAAGTAGCAGGGTTCTGAAAAATATAGTGTTACAATTGTTTAAATAATGTACCTGTATTTTTTCTTTTCATTGTTAACATCCTGATAACGTTTTACACTTATAACTTTAAAGTCTTCTTCAAAGCTCTTTTCAAAATGGCCACCCTAATGCACTGGGGTTTCCCCTAAATCACTGCAGGAAGTGTAAAAAGTTATCAGGATGTTAAAAATTTAAAGAACAATCACAGGTACTTATTTAAATAGTTGTAGCAACACGTGGGAACGTGTAATGCTAGATTTCTCTGAACCCTGCTACTTACCCCTTTTTTGGAACTTGGCTCGTTTAGTAGATGTCACATCTTTATCACAGACAGAAGCCTTCATCAATGTTACTGAGGTAAAACTAGAAGAAACTAATGACTAACATAAACGTATCTTTTGGTGTCTCTATAAACATGTTCATAACCCTATCATAAAATTCTACCAAAAATTAATTGTGATGGCATGATAATCCTTTATCACTGGGTATCTTGATTTTGTGCTACCCATTTATCTATATTTAACTGATTAATAAACCTACCAAATTTATCGTGGATGCCTTCATCGGCATTCTTGAGGTAAAACAGTAGCAAACTGAGTCAAGCAGACAATCAATGTACCTTTGCAATATTTAGGACTCACCTTTTTGGTGACCCCATTGATTGTCAGATCCTCCGACACATTAAAAGGTTGAAACTTAATTTGTCCCTTCTCATCTAGGGACCAGTAGATAGGTTCATAAGGGTTAGTGTTTGTTTCAATCATGGGGCTGTGATCCTGAATCCGGATTTTTTGAAACTAAAAAAATATTAATATTGGTATTAGTACATTTTTTCACCTGCATTAACTACAGGAGCTTGATTTTAATTTATATATATATATATACAGTACTGTGCAAAAGTTTTAGGCAGGTGTGAAAAAATGCTGTAAAGTAAGAATGCTTTCAAAAATAGACATTTTAATAGATTATATTTATCAATTAACTAAATGCAAAGTGAGTGAACAGAAGAAAAATCTAAATCAAATCCATATTTGGTGTGACAACCCTTTGCCTTCAAAACAGCATCAATTCTTCTAGGTACACTTGCACAAAGTCAGGGATTTTGTAGGCATATAGTCAGGTGTATGATTAAACAATTATACCAAACAGGTGCTAATGATCATCAATTCAATATGTAGGTTGAAACACAATCATTAACTGGAAACAGAAACAGCTGTGTAGGAGGAATAAAACTGGGTGAGGAACAGCCAAACTCAGCTAACAAGGTGAGGTTGCTGAAGACAGTTTACTGTCAAAAGTCATACACCATGGCAAGACTGAGCACAGCAACAAGACACAAGGTAGTTATACTGCATCAGCAAGGTCTCTCCCAGGCAGAAATTTCAAGGCAGACAGGGGTTTCCAGATGTGCTGTCCAAGCTCTTTGAAGAAGCACAAAGAAACGGCAACGCGTTGAGGACTGTAGACGCAGTGGTCGGCCAAGGAAACTTACTGCAGCAGATGAAAGACACATCATGCTTACTTCCCTTCGCAATCGGAAGATGTCCAGCAGTGCCATCAGCTCAGAACTGGCAGAAAACAGTGGGACCCTGGTACACCCATGTACTGTCAGGAGAAGTCTGGTCAGAAGTGGCCTTCATGGAAGACTTGCGGCCAAAAAGCCATACCTTCGACGTGGAAACAAGGCCAAGCCACTCAACTATGCACGAAAACACAGGAACTGGGGTGCAGAAAAATGGCAGCAGGTGCTCTGGACTGATGAGTCAAAATTTGAAATATTTGGCTGTAGCAGAAGGCAGTTTGTTCGCCGAAGGGCTGGAGAGCGTACACGAATGAGTGTCTGCAGGCAACAGTGAAGCATGGTGGAGGTTCCTTGCAAGTTTGGGGCTGCATTTCTGCAAATGGAGTTGGGGATTTGGTCAGAATTAATGGTCTCCTCAATGCTGAGAAGTACAGGCAGACACTTATCCATCATGCAATACCATCAGGGAGGCATCTGATTGGCCCCAAATTTATTCTGCAGCATGACAACGACCCAAAACATACAGCGAAAGTCATTAAGAACTATCTTCAGCGTAAAGAAGAACAAGGAGTCCTGGAAGTGATGGTATGGCCCCCACAGAGCCCTGATCTCAACATCATCGAGTCTGTCTGGGATTACATGAAGAGAAAGAAGCAACTGAGGCTGCCTAAATCCAGAGAAGAACTGTGGTTAGTTCTTCAAGATGTTTGGGCCAACCTACCTGCCGAGCTCCTTCAAAAACTGTGTGCAAGTGTACCAAGAAGAATTGATGCTTGATGCTGTTTTGAAGGCAAAGGGTGGTCACACCAAATATGGATTTGATTTAGATTTTTCTTCTGTTCACTCACTTTTCATTTAGTTAATTGATAAATATAATCTATTAACATGTCTATTTTTGAAAGCATTCTTACTTTACAGCATTTTTTCACACCTGCCTAAAACTTTTGCATTAGTATATATATATATATATATATATATATATATATATATATATATATATATATATATATATATATATACATAGACTGTGTGTGTGTGTGTGTGTGTGTAAAATACATGGACTTCAGTGAGTTACAGGAAGAATTCCATCTAGGGTTTCTGAGATGTCATAAGCTACGAGACTGAAGGTCTAGTAGTTTATAAACTGTCACAGAAACCCAAAATGTCTTGTTTTCTGTAACTCACTGAAGAGGCCCATCTATTATTATTTTTAAAATACATGGTGTGGCAGGGCAGAAGTCCTGCACATGTAAATAATGTGTAAATATAAAGTGTAAATATTTTATATGGGGGATTTCAACTTCCCCCATATAAAATGGGAAAACCTGGTGGGGAGCACGACAGCCGAAATTGAAATGGTAGAAATGACAAATGACTGCTTCTTAATGCAATTTGTCAAGGCACCGACTAGAGGGGAGGCATGCCTTGCTTTAGTCTTTTCAAATAACGAAGACAGAATAAAACAGAGGTCAGAGAACCATTGGCAAACTCAGATTACAACATGGTCTCATTTGAAGTGCTTTTTAAAGCACCAAAATTAACAAGTAAAGCTAAGGTTTACAATTTTAAAAGGCAAACTATGATGGAATGAAACAGAAGTAGATTGGAGTAAAATAGAGAAGACATTCACAGAAAAAGGATGGCTGTTTTTTAAAAATGTAAAGTGAGATGGGCTGAATGGCCTCCTCTCGTTTGTAAACTTTCTTATGTTTTAATGGTTTAATAGATCAATTTAAAAAAATATTCAGAGAAAAAAGGCAATTTACAGAGCATTTAAAAGGGACCCAGAACAAAGTACACACAAAGAGTACTTGGAACTGCAAAGCAAGTCAAAAAGGAAGTTAGAAAGGGCAAGAGAGATAGAAATGAGCATTGCCAAGGGGGCTAAAACCAATTCCAAAAAGTTTTTCCAATATTATAACAGCGAAAGAACATTCAAGGAGGAAGTAAAATGTCTAAGAGATACAAATAACCAAATCATTGATGAAGAGAAAAAACTAACAAATATATTAACCCTTTGCGGTTCTATGTCGGATCAGGTCCGACATTACAATTTTCCCTTTCCGGTCCGCGACATCATCAAAAAGATGTAAAGCACAGGTCTCTAGTCGTTTTTTCTCTGGAAAAAGCCGAGAAAACCATTCAATGGCCGAGTGAGACCAATAGGAATCGAGAGAAGCCGGAAAAAAAGGGGCGGATCTGAGCAATACACATAGCCCCGGCACCAGAGATAACATGGCCATAAACAAACAAGATAGCTGCTTCCGCATCCAGCGCTCAAAGAATATCACAGACATTTGCAGAGCTTTTTGAGATATTACAGTAATAAAATACTGACTTGGATTGCATTATTGAGGAGTTTGGTGATAAAACATGTGATCAGGAGATGATTTATCAGTATGCACGACTATGAAGAGGTATGTGAAAAATACAGCGAACAAGGGGTGGGGCGGGGCTGGAGATGCAGTACTGAGTGTCCTGTTCATATGCAGTGCCTTTTAAACCTGTTTCACTGTGAAAAAAATACCTTTAAACAGCGCGTCTAAAATAAACTGTGGATGTGAAAATAAATTGGACCTGACGCGCCTGAGATGCGCTGAATAAATGGACCACTCAGGGTTAAATTATTACTTTTCACAAGTTTTTACATAGGAGGATACGGACAACATGCCCCACATGTTGACCTGTTCCTATCCAGTTTTAAATAACTTTAGCATAACAGAGGCAGACGTGTTAAAGGGACTGGGAGCTCTTAAAATAAACAAATCCCATGGGCCAGATGAGATCCTCCCAATAGTACTCAAAGAAATGAAAGAAGTTATTTACAAACCGCTAACCAAGATCATGCAACAGTCTCTTGACACAGGGGTGCTGACAGACTGGAGAATTGCAAATGCAATACTGATCCACAAAAAGGGAAACAAAACCTAACCAGGTAACTACAGACCAATAAGCCTGACTTCTATTATATGTAAACTTATGGAAACTATAATAGGATCCAAAATGGAAATTTACCTTTATGGTAACAGTATTCTGGGAGACAGTCAGCATGGTTTCAGGAAAGGGAGATTGTGAACTAACTTGCTTGATTTTTGAGTATGCAACATCAACAATGGATAATTGCAAAGCATATGACATGGTTTGTTTAGATTTCCAGAAAGCTTTTGACAAAGTCCCGCATAAAAGATTAATTCTCAAACTGAACGCAGTAAGGATTCAAGGAAATGCATGCACATGAATTAGGGAGTGGTTAACATATAGAAAACAGAAAATACTGATTAGAGGAAAAACCTCAAAATGGAATGAGGTAACCAGTGGTGTACCACAGGGATCAGTATTAGGTTCTCTGCTGTTCCTAATCTACATTAATGATTTAGATTCTGGTATAATAAACAAACTTGTTAAATTTGCAGGCGACACAAAAATAGGAGGCGTGGCAAACACTGTTGCAGCAGCAAAGGTCATTCAAAATGATCTAGACAGCATTCAGAACTGGGCAGACACATGGCAAATGACATTTAATAGAGTGTAAAAAGTGTAAAGTATTGCATGCAGGCAATAAAAATGTGCATTAAAATAATATCATATGGGAGATACTGAAATTGAAGAAGGGAACTATGAAAACGATCTAGGAGTTTATGTTGACTCAGAAATGTCAGTAACACTGTAGTTTAGATATCTGTTATAAGTGGTTATAAACAATCTATAAACACATTATTAGCTATGTTATTAACCAATATAAAGTATGATTAGAATTAATAATACACTTTTGCCATTTATTTTTGCTTTAACACATTATAAAAAGGTTATAGATTATAACAGTATTTATAATGCAATATATAACGTCATTTCCCCTCTAATAACAATATCTTGTGAAAATGTCGTGGTCAATTTATAAAGCTTTTATAAAGTATCTTAGAAGATGTGTTAATTGCATATATTATAAGTATCCTATTATGTAGGTTATTGTATGTTTTATAAGATTACAACTATATATAAATTCAGGAACAAAAACTTTGTTAAAATAACGTTAAGGTTGCAGTTCAAAATCACAAAAGTCAGGAACTCACCCCTATTATGCCTATGCATCGCACAGTCTAGACATCATACATGACATCAGTAATGACATCAGCAATCACTAATCACATTACAAATGCTCCCCCAAGACTGCCCAGAAGGACATTACCTGGGTGTGTTTGTTGGTATGCAGAATAGTGTGCCGTTAGCTGTTCTTAGGAACTCATATGACAATAACAAGACAAAGGAGCACAGTTTGGTCCTCATTCTACATGGCACTGTTCAAGAGAAAAAAAACCACATTCCTTTTACTGAGTGAGATACATATTCAAATGCATTTGGTAAACCAATGGTCTTGGATAGATCTCTGGCAATGCCATATTGCATAGTGGCAAGTGTGCCAACTTTTGCATTGGTAGTAATTATGCAACAGCTATATCATGTCTATAGACAATAGTGCAAAGAGTGACCTGAGTAACAGTGATCGCAATGAAAGTGAACTTGTTTTGTCTATGATTATGTCTATGTTGGCACGTATGCCAAGAAGCATGATAGCTACAGTCCAGCACAGAAATTTTTTTTTTTCCATTGTAATGTCCATGTGGGCAGTCTTGGTGGAGATGTGATTTGTTATATGAACTTTCATGTTAAATTGAATTACAAAAACAAAAAACATATTCCTCTAGATGATTAGATTTGTGACCTAAGCAAAGACACCTTTATATTGTCTTTTTTTTTTTAAAACATAAACTAAAGGTCTCCTAGTTTATTATGACATCACAGAAACTCTCCAAAGGTTATTATTTTGGTAATGTTGTTCTGGGCAGTCTTGGTGGAGCATTTGTCATGTGATTAGTAATTGCTGATGTCATTACTGATGTCATGTATGACATCATATCTGATGCAATGCATAGGCATAATAGGGGCGTGTTAAGGTTACGTGCCTTAACGTCCCATTTCCTGACTTGTGATTTTGAACTGCAACCTTAACGTTATGTTAACAAAGTTTTTGTTACAGAATTTCCTTTTTTTACTTGAATCTACTACAGTATCAGGTAAGGAAATATGTTGTACAGCAACCCATGAAGTGGAGACCAAAAAAAGGCAACCAGCCTGGTATAATGTAGGTGAAAGAGGACTGTTCTAAGAGATCTAAGTAAAACACTGCATCATGCCTTAAGATTTATGACATTCGTTTTTTTTTTAAATCACACATTGGTTCTCCAGATGTAAATCAGTGACATAACAGATAAACCAATCAGAGCGGGGATTTTCCTTATACTACTAGGTTGGCGCCAGCGATATACTTCACAGTGTAGTTGCATTCAGTTATGGCTAAAAATAAATAAATGAAAAATTGATATTGAGCATTGACGGTTCAACGAGGCTTGGACGGAAAAATACTGCTTTATTGAAGACAGATGATTGAATATATGTTTAATTTGTAATGGGAAAGTTGCAGTGCCAAAGGAATTCAACTTGAAGAGGCATTACGACACTAAACATTCCAATTTTAATGAATACACAGGTGAACTACGCACACAAAAAATTGCAGATCTTAAACAAGTTATATGCCCAGCAAAAAATCTTCCAGAATCAAAAACTGTAACGTACGAGGTAAGCTACGAAATTGCTTCATTAATTGCCAAGACATCTCGGCCTTTCACCGATGGAGATTTTTTGAAAGACTGCTTATTAATAGCATGCAAAAAAAAATGTCCTACTGAAGTTCGAAAAAAGAACTTTAAAAAATCAGTTTGAATCGTGTGACCGTGCAGTGCCGTGTGTCAGATCTGGGAAACAACATTTTATGTCAGCTAAAAGATGTAGCAAAAAAGTTTGTGTACTTGTCCCTGGTAGCAGATGAAACTACTGACCACTCAGACACAGATCAGATGGCAATTTTTGTGTGTGGTGTGGCAAATGAGTTTGAGGTTTACGAAGAACTAGCGGGACTGGCATCACTTCATGGGCGAACAACTGGCATTGACCTGTTTAACAGTCTCTGTGATAAAATTGAGTCTAGGTTTTGAATGGCAAAAGCTAGTTGGCATTTCGACAGATGGTGCACCGTCAATGATAGGGGAGCATAATGGAATGATCGCATGTCTCAAGCAGCACCTGGGCGAGAGAGAGGAGCAGCTCATCCAGTATCACTGCATTATACATCAGCAAAATCTGTGTGGGAAAGATCTGGGTTTGAACATGTGATGAATGTTGTTGTCACCATGGTCAACTTCATAAAACCTCGTGGACTCAACCACCGTCACTTTAAAACGTATTTAGAAGAAATTGATGCCGAGTACAGTGACGTACTTTATCATACAGAAGTCAGGTGGCTCAGCAGGGGTAAAGTTTTGAAAAGGTTTGTGGTGCTGCTGCCGAAGATTAAATCTTTTTTGACAGAGAAAGAAAGACCTGTGATCCTACTGGAGGATGCTAAGTGGCTTTGTGGTCTTGCTTTCCTTGCTGACCTTACTGCCCATCTTAATGATCTCAATGTTCGGCTTCAGTGTGTGACCTCGCCAGCCAAATCACGTCTTTTCAGACTAAACTGAAACTGTTCTATACGCAACTGCAGCGAGGTGATCTCTCTCACTTTCCTACCTGCTAGCAGGTGTTTTCAGATCACAATTGTGACTCCGGGCCCTATACTGAAGTCGTGGGGAAGCTTCAGTATTCATTTGAGCAGTGATTCTCAGACTTTCATAGACTCTCAAAAGCTGAAGTTATTCGCTGACCCATTCTCAACTGACCCAGTAGCAGTGGAATCAAGTATTCAACTTGAACTTATCGACCTGCAATGCTTTGACGCGCTTCGCAGTAAATCTGCTCAGTTTCTACAATTGCCTTGATTCTGAAAAGTTTCCAAACCTGCCACAGAGAGCCATGAAGTTTGCTTGTCTTTTTGGCAGTACGTTAATTTGCGAGTATGCCTTTTCTCTGCTGAGTCTCAACAAATCTGAACAACGGAATCGGATTATGGATGATAATCTTGAAGCAGTTATGCGTCTGGCAACGTCGAATATAAAACCTGACATTCTGAAATTGGTCTCTGAGAGCAGTGCAACACGTCACATTAATCCAGAGAAAGCATCCACTGGCAAGTATCACCTACTTAAGTTATCAGTGTTTTCCATCCAGTCATAAATTCTCACTAACAGCCCAGGTTTTTGCTTTTTCCAATTAAAAAAATATTTAGTGAAAAATAATAATTGTAGATTGCTTGTGCACAATAAACAATTCCCACAGTCCATTTAGGTCCCAGAACATGATTGTTTTAATTTTTAAAACAGCGAATAATTTAAAATCAATGACGAGATGTTGGTTGGATCACAAACCCGGGCTGTTAGTGAGAATCCCCATTTTATATAACGGAACCATTATTAGCTTGTTATTGTTTGGTAGAACTCTTAACAGAAACTAGGCTGTTAACAGACTTTGGCATTTGGGTCTTCATATACACAAAACATATTAGTATCTGGTTATGTATGGTTAAAAAAAAACAACAACAACAAAAAACACATTTTATTAGTGGCCCTCAGAAGTCATTCAGATTGTCAATGTGGCCCTGTCAGCAAAAAAGTTGTGCACCACTGATCTAAACTATTGTGGTGCAGAATACATATTCAACCAAAAACTCCTAGTTTATACCTGACTGGCGTAGTCATCAGAAGCTGTCTGTCTGCAGAAAGTTGTCCCATTTTCCATGCAGATCCTGTGTTGTATCTGAAGCACATTTTTCAGGAATGAGAAGATGGTGTAAACATCATCCTCGGAGGCCAGAGTCTCCAGACAGGGCACACAGGAGAGGAAGAGAGCAGGAGTGCAACCCTGAGCACTAGCAGGGGGAACCTGGCTAAAGTTCAACGGGACAGTCCTGTCAAAGCGAAAGCAGGCTGGCTGGCTGGTGTTCCTGGCACAAGCTTGGCAGAGCTGCTTTAGGAAACGGTCATGTGCCAATTCTTCAGAAAGCTGGCTAGAATTCAGGAGGTAGGGGAGGAAGCCTGGGACAGTGCGATGCCTCTTCATTAGGGAGATGAGACCCTTGAGAAGCTCTGGTCGACTGAGTCTCGGGATATTCTGAGTGTGGACCATGCAGCAGTGGATCAGTTGCTTGGTCTGTGGGTTGTGTTCCTTCATGCCTTCACACAGTGGCTCCAGACTGTGAATTGAGTCAAAGACTATCATCACATTGGACCTGTTGAAACAAGACAAGATTTGGTATTCCACTTTGAAATAGGGCTAATTTTCAGTGATGAAAAAGACCCCAAAGCCCCAGATCAAAGCAAACCTGCCTGTAGTTGATCATCTCCTTGGCGAGCTGACTGTATTTGCCAACGCAGAAGCAGCCCTGGTAGTTCAGCTCAATGCAGATCTCCTGCCCGTTGCGTTGCACTAACTCCTGGGCCACATTTTCCAGGTCCAAATTGCGCTGCTCACTGATCTCCACACTAACCACCAGGTTCCAGGTAGCCCGGGCAAGCAGAGACAATAGAGCCTCCAGAGCACCCAGCTCATTGTTCTGCCAGTAGTCTTCATAATCTGTATTAGGGTGTCCATGAGACATAATCACCTAGAAAGAGAGATGGAGTAGCAGGTGGATTTAATAACTTCATATCACTTTGTATGTTGTACATACCGCATTTACTTTGAATTCTTGAACTTTTTTGTTGTTATGAATCTCATTTAATGAAATTAATAAACATCACCAATAATTAGTAGTACATGTGCCTTAAATCAGCTGGAAGAAAGATTGCTCCCCACACACATTATGTCACCTATCAGTCCACCATAAAAATAAATAAATAAATAACTTACTCTATAAACTCACACAAAGAGGGACCCTCAAACCAACTTGGTTTGAGGCCAAATATTTGATCATACTCAAATAAATTCTATTCATTACAAATATAGTATTGGAGTATCCCCGGAGCAAGCATCACAGCCGTTGTATGTGCTGATGCACTGGGGAGGCAAAATAAGCTGATCCCTGGAGCCAGCATTACACTTCAGCCACCAACACCAGGCAGAAGGATATCTACATCATCAGATGGAAGGAAACGCAAATGGATGGAGCCGCAGATGGATCACATTAGTTTACTGTAAAGCTACATCTTAGTTGGTACTTCTCTTGGCAAGAGCCGAGGTCAAATCAGCATGAAGTTTTAACATCTGCTTTCATGTAATGGAAATCATGAAGATCTGGATACGTCCAGTGAATGCTGTGAATAGTGCATGGAGTTCCATACAGCGTATACAAGAGTGCTTCTGGAGTTCTAGGAATCCTGTGGAAATTGATGAAAGTGGCATGGGAAAAACAGCTTGTACCAAGAGCATGGCACCGAGCAGGTCTTTATACCAAAAGAAAAAGATTCTACAAGCATCAGTCAGTTTCGCCCTATTTCCCTATTAAATGTAGAAGGCAAGATTACCCAGCATTATTGCTCAGAGAACTTACTATTGCTTAGAACACATCAGCGTGATCTGGCAACAAATTCAATCAGCTAAAAAGGAGAGGAAGGAGCTCCATGTGACATTCCTGGATTTGGCTAATGCATATGGTTCAGTGGCACATGAACTTCTTTGGGCAGCATTTGATTTTTTCAGTGTACCAATGACAATAACAAATTGAGTTAAAGCCTACTTTTGAGATTTGCAATTTTGTTTTTCAACTTCAGAATTCAGCACTACATGGCAATGCCTAGAAGTTGGAATAATGGCAGGATGCACTATTTCTCCACTGGCTTTTACCATGGCAATGGAAGTAATTATTAGGGCATCAAAATGGGTAGTGGGAGGAGAGCGCTTGGCTTCTGGAATGTGACTACCACCAATCTGAGCATACATGGATGACATGACAACCATGACTACAACAGTAGCCTGCACTAATCGGTTACTGGGCAAATTAACCAATAACATCGAATGGGCACAAATGCAATTCAATCCCACTAAATCACAGAGTATCTCTATAATTAAAGGTAAAGTAGTATATGAAAGGTTCTACATTAATGGTGAGGCAATACCAACAGTGTCTGAGAAGCCAGTGAAAAGTCTTGGGAGATGGTACGAAGGGGATCTAAAGGACACAGTTCATGTGGGAGAAGTTAGACAACAAGCAGTAGTAGGATTGAAGAGCATAGGACAGCAGCGCTTTACCAGACAAACTGAAACTCTGGTGCTTTGAGTTTGGTCTACTGCCAAGGCTGCTGTGGCCACTGACTGTGTACGAGGTTTCTTTGACATCTTTAACATTGAGAAGAGGTTTCTTTGACATCTTTAACATTGAGAAGCTGGAAGCTTTAATCAGTTCATACGTCAGGAAATGGTTGGGAGTTCCACGCTGCCTTAGCAGAGTGGGACTTTATGGTAAAGGAATACTGCAGCTACCAGTCTCTGCTCTAACCGAGGAGTTTAAGTGCGCCAAGGTCTGACTGGAAATTACATTAGTAGATTCAAACGACAAACGCGTAAGGGAGGCAGCACCTGTGTTGAAAACTGGAAGAATGTTGGCGGCAAAGAAAGCCGTGGAAGATGCAAAGGCTGTCCTTCGAATTGGTAATATTATGGGGCAAGTTCAGCATGGAAGAGGGGGTCTTGGTCTCAGTTCACCTCGTCCTACATGACACAAGGCAACCTCAGCTCAACAGAGGAAGCTGGTAGTCAACGAGGTGCAAAAACAGGAGGAGGGATGAAGTGCATAAAGGCCGTTTCCCAGGCCAAGTAGGGAGAATGGATGAGATGGGAGAGTGTGGAACAACGCAAGATTGGCTGGCAAGACTGGACAATGGAACAGAGCAGGATCAGTTTTCTCATCAGATCAACATATGATGTTCTCCCATCACCACAGAACCTAAACCTCTGGGTGGGTGAGGATCCCTCATGTCCTGTGTGTTCATCACCTGCAACATTAAGGCACATTTTGACAGGATGTAAGGTGGGTCTTGATTCAAACATTCAAAATCC
Source organism: Acipenser oxyrinchus oxyrinchus (assembly GCA_030684275.1). NCBI lineage: Eukaryota > Metazoa > Chordata > Actinopteri > Acipenseriformes > Acipenseridae > Acipenser > Acipenser oxyrinchus. The sequence goes on from CM060260.1 coordinate 13,910,724, forward strand.
TAAAAGGTATAGACAATGTCGACCCAGGGGACTTCTTTAACCTGAAAAAAGAAACATGGACCAGGGGTCACAAATGGAGATTAGATAAAGGGGCATTCAGAACAGAAAATAGGAGGCACTTTTTTACACAGAGAATTGTGAGGGTTTGGAACCAACTCCCCAGTAATGTTGTTGAAGCTGACACCCTGGGATCCTTCAAGAAGCTGCATGATGAGATTCTGGGATCAATAATGATGAGATTCTGGGATCAATAAGCTACTAACAACCAAACGAGCAAGATGGGCTGAATGGCCTCCTCTCGTTTGTAAACTTTCTTATGTTCTTATGTTCTTATGTAAGGACAGTTTACTTGGCGCCATAACCAGGTGCTGTGATGCTTGTCCTTAGCATTGGAAGGCAAGCGTAACATGACCAATAAGTTGCCACCAGTTCCATCAAAGCATTACACACAAAAGACAATATTCCTCCGCCAAGGAGAGCAACCACCAAGAAAAGGTGTTAAAACCAAGCCTCGCCCAGGACAACTGGAAGCTGCTAGAGACTGGAAAATGCTGGCAGATGTTGGTCTACGGCTTATTTTTCCACCTGAGATTGCCACCACTAACCTTCGACCAGACATTGTCTTGTGGTCTGGATCAGCACGCCTTGTTCATCTGGTAGAGTTAACAGTGGGAGGATGCTGTGGATGAGGCGTATGAGAGGAAGAAACTTTGGTATGCTCAACTAGCTGCTGAAGCGGAACAGCGAGGATGGAGAGTCCGGGTTTACCCAGTGGAGGTGAGTTGTCGAGGATTTGTGGCACACTCTACAACCCGGTTTCTCAGATGTCGGTTTCAATGGCCAAGAGTTGCATTGCACAGTGAAGAACTTATCTGAAGCAGCAGAAAGAAGCAGCTACTGGCTATGGTTGAAACGGAAAGATTCTGGCTGGGGATCTCAAGCACAATAGAAAGAAAGCAACGCTGATGTACGGGTAAGTCAGCTGGGTTGAGTTGAGTGGGGGACGGAGGGGGGTGATGCTGGGACGCCAGAATCACTGTTGAGCCCTCTTGAGGTGTCGTGGGCTAGTCGACAAAACACAGAGGGTGGAAGGTGCCCACTTGAAGACCCCAGAGATGTACCCTATTTAGCTCAATCCAGACAGTTGTCATGTTGATGCGCTGGGGACACTGCACTGTGGTTGATCCCCGGAGCCAGCATTGCAGCTGTTGTGTGTGCTGATGCGCTGGGGAGGCAAAATGAGCTGATCCCTGGAGCCAGCATTAACCTTTAAAGAAAGAAACGCAAATGGATGGAGACGCAGATGGATCACATTAGTTTACTGTAAAGCTACGTCTTAGTTGGTGCTTATCTTGGCAAGAGCCGAGTTCAAATCAGCATGACGTTTTAACATCTACTCTCATGTAATGGAAATCTTGTCGTAACATTTCTGTAAATGGATGTATTGTGGACGTTTGACCTAAATGACTGAACTAGTTTTGCTTCTTCAATGAAAGTAAAACTGTGGACTGCCAACAATTATTTATACAGTACTGAGCATGCACACCAGAGTACATACATTTTCCTAAGCTCTTTTAATTCCACAGTAAAATTTCTAACATAAATAATATCTTAAAATAATAACAGAAACAACACACATAAACAAAATGGCCCCTAACGTAGCTGACTCAATTTACTCAAGTAATGTATGCCAGTTTAAGGACAAAAAAATGAAAAAGTAACAGGATTTAATTGGATATTTTTGTAAATAACCAGGAAAAATGTAAAAGTTGTGCCTACCAATGGTAGAGAATAGAAATACCAGATGTGCTTGAAGGTGACGTACTCAGAAGACACCACTGCTAGAATGGGCTCAGAGCCATCTTCATGTCTTTGAGATGCTGCCTTCACCTCCTGGTCAACACATTTCTGAGAGGGCTGGCAGTACGTGATGATCCGGTAGCCCACTGAGATCTCATCTGCAACTTCCAGAGTTTCTATCGTGAATTTGACCACCTGCAGATACACATACTCCTCCAAGCTGCGACACACAGAACAGAACAGAATGCACTCATTAATGCATCCATAACCAGGCTCTATTATCTCATAACAGTGTTTTATTGTTCATCCATAACTAAAACATTCACTGGTAAAACTAACAAATGCTTTGTTACATTATTTCTATATTAATTAATTAGGAGCAACACATTAAAAACAGCAACACATTAAAAAGCAACACATTAAAAACAGAGATAGGAGGCTGTGTGGTCCAGTGGTTAAAGGAAAGGGCTTGTAATCAGGAGGTCCTTGGTTCAAATCCCACCTCAACCACTGACTCATTGTGTGACCCTGAGCAAGTCTCTTAATTATTTATTTATTATTTTATAACCTCCTTATACTCCGTCTTTTGGGTGAGACGTAATTGTAAGTGACTGTGCAGCTGATGCATAGTTCACACACCCTAGTCTCTGTAAGTCTCCTTGGATAAAGGCGTCTGCTAAATAAACAAATAATAATAATAATAATAATAATTCAACCCTAGCATACTGAACAGTGGAAACACATACTGTATGAAAATAACCCTCCAGGGCTATACAAAATACATCTGTAAATTAAAATAAAACACCCTTTTATTGCCCACTATACGACAATACTATTTTAAAACCAACAGCAATAAGCCAGTACACAGATATTATTTACAGCTGCATGTAGTCTCCCTCTGGTGGTGGAGGTGGGAGCTGCAGGTAGTCTCCCTCTTGCGGTGGGAGCTGCAGGTAGTCTCCCTCTAGTGGTGGAGACAGCAGGACTTCTCCCTCTTGCGTTGGAGACATGGGACTCACCCCTCTTGGGCTATGGACGCTTGTGCTCCCCCCTAATGGTCACTGGACCCCTTTTCTGGGACGGCAGCTCCTCCTCTTCCTCTTGGAGGGGGTAGCATACCACCGTGTGCCAGTACTCGCCACATGCAAGGCACCATCCTCGCTCCTCAAGGCCACGGAGGAGGTTCTCCAGCCCATCATCCACTTCATTTGGGCTGTGTCGCTGTTACCCCAGATCGAGTTGTCCATATTTTTTTTTTCCACTACTCACACAAAAATCCAAAAATCAAAAGTGTACCCGCAGTACCATCTCCCTTCTGGCCTGTGACCGTGGTGCTGTAATCCCACTTCTTATCACCATATGTGGCAGGCTGGCTTGTGTGGTGACGTCAGACCCCAAAGACAGTGGACACAGACAACAGTGGTGGGGTAATGAAAGCGCTGCTTGAGCATTTATTATAAACAAACAAAATAAAAGGTTTGAACAAACAAAATCTGCTCTCTCTCTACTCCTCTTCTCCACTCTGAACACCCTCCCTAACAGAGGTGAAGCGGGTCCTTATATATAAGGTGGCTAGGAGTTAATTACATAATTGACAATCAATTAACTCCTAGCCACCTTCTACATTCTGCACGAGAGTAAGTTAACCCTCTCCCTGCCGAATCAAATAATAATAATAACGGATGGCTATCATCCGTCTACGTAAATAAATACAATCCACACATCAAAACAATACCGGCAATACATTGTCATTTACACACCAAATGGAAATACACACCAAATGGTAATAAGCCAATACACAGATATTACTTACACAAAACAAACAGTGATAATTAGAATGAAAAACAATAATAATAGTAATAATAATAATAATAATAATAATAATAATAATACAGCACACATACATCAAGGAACGGGGCACCGTGTCACAGGTATTAAGAAACTTCAGTATTTTTTTGTTTAGTATTCTTGTCCATTAGCTGTTTTAGCAATGTTGTTGAGTCATGTCAGCGATTTTCAGTACAATTGTACACATTCAGATATTTTTGTGTCGCTTTTCCTTCTAAGAGACAGAGAGTGAGACTTGTTTTTCTTTTTTGCCATCTTGCAATCATTTAAATGAATATTGCAACTGGGCCAGACGTAGTCCAATTAGCCAATCAGTTCTTATCGGCATATTTCTCATCATCATTTCAATGATTGGCGGATTTGAATGTAATCAGAATGACATCATGAAAGTACCTTCCCATCTTCATTCAAACAAGGCATCGTAAATGCATTCAGTTAAAAATACTTTTCTGTAGGGGCTCATCCAGTAAAGGCGCTCCACGTGGAGTGCAGGATGTGCTCTATAGTCTGGACATTGCGAGTTCGAGTCCAGGCTATTCCACAGCTGACTGTGGACGGGAGCTTCCAGGGGCTGCCACTGGCCGAGCCGCCCGGGGAGGGAGGATTAGGTCGGCCAGGGTGTCCTCGGCTCAACGCGCACCAGCGACCCCTGTAGTCTGACTGGGCACCTGTGGGCTTGCCTGTAAGCTGCCTGAGAGCTGCGTTGTCCTCCAACACTGTAGCTCTTGGGTGGCTGCATGGCGAGTCCGCAGTGTGAAAAAAAGCGGTCAGCTGACAGCACACGCCGAGGACAGCGCAGTGTTTGTCTTCGCCTCCCGAAGTCAGCGCAGGGGTGGTAGCGGTGAGCTGAGCATAATAAAATAATTGGCGATTCCAAATTAGGTGAAAATAGTAAAAATAATTGGCAACGACTAAATTTATTTTTAAAAAAAATACTTTTCTGTGAAATAACTTTTCACAAATTATGTATTTTTACTTGATAATCACATAAAAGACAAGACCAAAACTGTGGTATTTTCTGGGATACTGCCGGCACCTTGCAAAGGACCATATGGACAGCTGGAAATACAAAATCAAAATGCATGGCTGAAATCGTGGTGCACACAGGAAGGCTTCACCTTTCTTGAACATTGGAGCACATTCCACAACAAGGATTATCTATATAGGTGGGACAGACTGCACTTAAACAGAAAGGGGACCAATCTACTTGGAGAAAGGATCCTTGAGGAGGTCCAGAAGCATTTAAACTAGAAAGGAAGGGGGGAGAAAACAAAAAAACAGAAGGGAGACCACGTCAAAACAAGGGCAACAACTCAGGTAAGACAACTATTAAATGTATTTATCTTAATGCTAGAAGTCTCAGAAACAAAATGTTAGAACTTGAAGCTACTGCACTAACAAGTAACTACAATGTGATAGGTGTTACAGAAACTTGGTTGTCTGAGAGTGATGGAGACGAATATAATATTAGTGCGTACACACTGTATAGGAAAGACAGGCAGGACAGAAGAGGCGGAGGGGTAGCGCTATACATAAGAAATAGTCTTGAAGCCCAGGTGTTAAATCAGGACAAAGAAAACAATGCAGAATCAATACGGGTCAGAATAATGGACAAAAATTCAAAGGTCATAATAATAGGAGCATGCTACAGACCGCCAAATTCAGACGGACGAAACTGAAATGGTGGAAATGACAAATGACTGCTTCCTAACGCAATTTGTCAAGGCACCGACTAGAGGGGAGGCATGCCTTGATTTAGTCTTTTCAAATAATGAAGACAGAATAACTAAAACAAATGTCAGAGAGCCATTGGCAAACTCAGACCACAACATGGTCAACATTTTTAAAACCCCAAAAGTAATGACTAAAGCTAAGGTTTACAATTTTAGAAAAGCAAACTATGAAGATATGAAACAGAGACAAACAAAAGTAGATTGGAGTAAAATAGAGAAAACATCCACAGAAAAAGGATGGCTGCTTTTTAAAAATGTAGTACTTGATGCACAAAACAATTACATCCCAAAAGCAGACAAATCTAAATCTAAAACAAAATGGCCAAAATGGTTTAATAGATCAATTAAAAAAATATATTCAGCAAAAAAAGGCACTTTACAGGACGTTTAAAAGGGACCAAAAACAAAGTACACAGAAAGAGTACTTGGAACTGCAAACACAAGTCAAAAAGGAAGTTAGAAAGGCCAAGAGAGAGATAGAAATCAATATTGCTAAGGGGGCTAAAACCAATTCCAAAATGTTTTTCCAATATTATAACAGCAAGAGAACATTCAAAGAGGAGGTTAAATGTCTAAGAGACACAAATGGCAAAATCATAGATGAAGAGAAAAAATAGCAAATATATTAAATGATTACTTTTCACAGGTTTTTACAAAGGAGGACATGGACAACATGCCCCACACGTCGAACTGTTCCTATCCAATTTTAAATAACTTTAGCATAACAGAGGTAGAGGTGTTAAAGGGACTAGGAGCTCTTAAAATAATCAAATCCCCTGGGCCGGATGAGATCCTCCCAATAGTACTCAAAAAAATGAAAGAAGTTATTTGCAAACCGCTAACCAAGATCATGCAACAGTCTCTTGACACAGGGGTTGTACCGACAGACTGTTTTTACCATGTTGCAGCGGCAAAACTAAATCACTTAGAATTACCATCTGTACCAGTATCAAAGGTCTGAAACTTTCTTACCTCAAATGTGAAAAAAAAACGTACATACCTCTTATACACAATGAGATATAAGTCGTCAAACTAAGGTAAAATTGTTATTCTCCTTCTTCTTCTTCCTCCTCTTCTGTCTACTTTTTAAGGGTGTGTAGCGACTATTCAAACAGAAAAGCTAAATAACTGGACATCTACCAATCATGTGATTCCACATGTTGATCAACGTCAAAACATACCAGGGAATGCAAGCAGTTTGATATCCACACCATTTATTTTAAACAAATTATTTATGTTTTAAAATAGTACATATCGCAGGAAAAAAAAATAATAATAAAAAAATACCGTGGTTTGAACTTGAAACATGACGTTCTTGAAGAGCACACGATCTTAGCCCGCTGCACCACTACGCAGTTGTTGAAATGCATTCTTTTTAAGCTTTTAAGCTTACATCCAAGCCTGACCAGCTTCGATTTCCTCTGTGAAAATTTCCTGTTTGTTAGGGTAGATACCATAGAATGGAATTGCACACAAGAGTGGCATGTAGCTTCCTTGTCTAAATCTCTGATCTCTTATAAATTGTAGTTCCTTGTTTAATTAAAAATAAATAAAGGAATTATTTATTTGGTAGAAACAATTAAATGATTTAAATAAATGCATAGAGGAATAAATACATTTAGAAATAAATATTTGTAAATAAATAAATGTAGAAATGAATACATGTTTATATTATAAATGTATAAATAAATTAATAAATAGCAAGCTAGAAAACTACACGTCATATTAATTGATTTGGCTGATGCGTTTATGCACAGAAATTGACATTTATATACTGTAAGGCAGCAAGTTGTGTGAGACAGCAGGGAGGGGGTTAAAACCTCCCTGAAGAGAGAAATGGCACCTTTTGTTTAATTGTTTTGTGCTTCTGTTAATTAGTTTTGTTAATTGTTTTATTGTTTAATTTAATTGTTTTATTTTTAATTATCCCCTGCACCTGGTAGCTATTGTTAAATTGGGACCAGGTGCAGGGTATTTAAGAGGAGCAGTCAGTCTGCTCAGGGCTGCTGAGTAGAAGGAAGCAGAAGAGAGGTGCTCTGCTTCCGAGTAGCCAGAATAAAGTAAGTGCTGTAGTTTGTTTGTGTTGTGTGCCAGGTAAACGGCTTAGCCGTCCTGCAAGTTAGTCAGGGAATAACCTGTATAGTAAGTACTCCAAAACGGAGTTAGGTTTTTGTTTTGTGTTGTTTGTTTTTGTGTGTAATTAAAAATAGCTGGCTCAGCTTAGAAAATCCATTTCTGTTGTTGCTGGGTCGTAATTTTAAAGGGGCACGAACCCGTGAGTGGCGCAATCTTACCAAATGTGGTAAGATTGCGCCACTCACCTGCTGCCTTACAATACCTACATAAAAAGTACAAGTTTCATGTAAAAAAACAAAAACAAAAAGGAAGTTGCCTAAAATTAATAGTGCATCAAAGAAAGTCACCAAGGTTGAAACATTTAATGGTAGCTACTGAGTCAACATTTACATTGTAACGTTTAAAACAATCTTTTATTGTAACAAACAAGGGTCATTTAAATGTGTTGGCTGAAAAAAAGTAACAAGCAGACAAAACTGATTAAAACTAAACAAGTTTGAACGACAAATTCGGCAACATTGTCGAGTTTTGTAAACATTTAAAACTTGTATACAGTAATTATAAATGGACTTTGTTGTATAGCGTTATGCTGACTTTGAAAAACAAAATGTTAAAAACAGGATTTTAATGCAAGTGACAAAACCGTTTTTCTTTACACACACTAAATTATATATGACGCGCACGCAAGCATGCTCACACACACGCGCGCGCACAGACAGACACGCACACAGACACACACACAAATTATCTGGCCCGTGAGCAGAAAACTAGTTATTTGTTAAAGGCCAGCATGGGCAGCAGTGTGGAGTAGTGGTTAGGGCTCTGGACTAGCCCTCTAGCCCTCTGTTCTGCCCTAGTAAACCACCTTGGGCCGGGCTAAATACAGGTGTAGCTTACAGAGGGGGTTCCCCTCGCCAGGTACCTGCAGAGAAATCAGCGATCCAACGTGATTTAACCCGTTAAATGCAAAGCTACTTATTCAACGTAGATACATAAATTGCGAATCAGAAGCTGAGCAAATGGCATATGTGGCATATTTACCCATTGTTCTTCCCCAGTAAACCACGCTGGGCGAATAAGAAGCCAACTTCAGCCTCGTCTCTAAAACCACAGACGTGTGAAACGTTTGTATGTAAATGGAATGTGTGTATAGTAAAAATAAAGTGCTCTCTTCCTAAACAGCAGTGTTTATACCTCATTATACCTGGACTCTTGACCGGAGGGTTGTGGGTTCCATCCCGGGTGAGGGACACTGCTGTTGTACCCTTGAGCAAGGTATTTTACCTACCTACAGTAGCAAATGTAGGCAATGCAAAATTTCTCCAATCATGAAACGTGAACTTATTCAATCAGCACAGAGACTGATTGCACTCCAACTTATGCTATGGGAAACCAAACCAGACGGGACCGTTACAAAGTGACACAATGCTAAGTTAACTGCTGTGCAGAAGAGCACAATTACTGTGGACAACAGGAATTACCAATTAGATTCCATTATCATACACCAAGGACAGGATGTTACTTCAGGACACTATGTGTCTGTTCTTGCTGTGGGTGCTACTGGAAAATGGTGCATGCAAATGATGCACTTATTGAAGTCAAATCATGGTCAAGAAATGCAAAAAAAATGTATATGTCCTTTTATGAAGAGATCTAATGCTTTACAAATGCCTTAGCCTAAGTTCATAAGACCACTATATCAAGGAGAATAATGTTTTTTTACCAGCATTAAAATGTGTTAGTATACTACCCTTTAGCACGGACATGCATATGTACCTTTTGAACCATTTATAACATTGTAGTTTTGTACCTACATAAATATCAATATATCAATACCTACCAAAATAGACATATTGTTTTCACCTCTCATGCAACTATAAGAATATAATGTTTACACTTTCAATACTGTCCAAAAGTCTCTTCTACCATTATTTTACTTTCAAATATTTTCTCATTTCTCTTATATTACTCTGCTTATTATTCTCTTGTAATGTTTGTCTGTCTATTTACCATAAACATTCTGGAATATCTTTCCCTCGCTTTATTCATTATTTGATGAAGTAAAAAAGAAGTGATATCTATAACAAAAACATTGTCAATGTAAAAAAACAAGTTAGAAAACGCATCAGCCATTTAAAGGGGTGATATCAAACACAAAAGCCCAAGTTAGGAGAAGCAATTAGGCCAATCTTGTCAAGCATCAAGCAAATAGGCACAATTGGAAAGGTGCTGGGGCCCAAGATTCACACAATTCTTGCGCCTTTTTTTGATCGCTTCACTCCACTTTATCGCTCCACTTGAAATGCTCTTTGTATGACTTGAAGTGACTGAGACACACACTCACACCCTGAGACACACTCACACACTGAGGCACACACACACATAAACTGACACACACACACTGAGACACACACACACACTGAGACACACACACACACTGAGACACACACACTCTGAGACACACACACCGAGAAACACACACACTACAACACACAGTCTCAGTGTGTGTGAGTGTGTCTCAGTGTGTGTCTCAGTCACTTCAAGTCATACAAAGAGCATTTCAAGTGGTTCGAACTTGCAACATTACGTTCTTGAGCCACTGTGCATTTCAAGTGGAGCGATCAAGTGGAGCGATAAAGTGGAGCGAAGCGATCAAAAAAAGGCGCCAAGTTAGAAGCAAGAATTGTGTGAATCTTGGGCCCCAGCACCTTTCCAATTGTGCCTATTTGCTTGATGCTTGACAAGATTGGCCTAATTGCTTCTCCTAACTTGGGCTTTTGTGTTTGATATCACCCCTTTAAATGGCTGATGCGTTTTTCTAACTTGTTTTTTTACATTGACAATGTTTTTGTTATAGATAATAAATACATTTCCCAGTGCTGGGCAATGTCCCGCCTTCCTGACTTGCATCTATCATTGATTCGTTCTCAATACTTTAAACCCACCCCAACTAATGAGTGACAGCACATTCCTACATTTCTTTTGGAGACTCTGCTTGCAAGATTTAAAACAAGATTACATTCAGGATGGAAGCTTGTTGGCGGGATTTCTGTTTTCTTTCAAACGCGAATTTAACAATACTGCCTGAACCAGTATTGTTAAATACCAGAATGCTATATTACAAAACATTCTTGTAGGCATTACTAAAATAACGGTGGAGGATGAGCCCTCATTGTATTACATGTTTATGAGACTTTTTCTTTAGTGCGCCTCGGAATATCGTTCAATCTTTTCTCAATCTCCTCTACCGTTCTTATAATAATGCCTACACTCTAGAAGTAAAGGCTCTCGTTAGAACCTTGCTTTGCCACTGTGGGGAGACCTTTTTAGGTGGAAATGCTGGAGAGCAAGGTGAACGCTCGCAGTTCCAGCGCATTCATATGTTAACCTTTAGGTGTAATTCAGTTTTTATGTTTGTATTCGGCTTCTCTAGCCTCCCTGGCAGCTCTCAAAAAAATCTTCTTGTTTGTTGGTGAGAGCTGTTTAAGCTTGGGAGTCCAGGAGGACCTGCTAGCATGGCGACCAATTTCGAGTTTTCCTCGGAGGAAAGCGATGAATTCCCACCTGGGCAAGTACAGAGGTCTTCAGCCTTCTCCTGAGTGCTCTCCCAAGCAGAGCCCTGCCGTTCGGCGCACAAGGCAGGCAGTCACCCAGCCTAGGCTGCTCAAGGTGCTTTTTGATCAGGCTATTCCCATTCCTACCGGAGCCGATCGGGAGGAAATGTTTCAGCTGTACTGCAGTACTACGTCAGCCACTCCTGTTTTCCCACCAGTCAAAAGGAAGAGAAATTCTTCTCAGAGCCGACACCCTGGCCTCCTGATTGCAGTGCCGATCCCTCCTCAGCTTCAGGCCCTTGACCTGCCTGCTTCTTCGGACCCACCTCGCCAGGTTAGACATCAAAGCCAGACCATTGCCTCTGTTTCTCCTGCTCACAGCACACACCTTCCCCCTCAAGCAGCGTCTGACTTGGACACCTTCAGGATCTCTATTATGCAGGACATGAAGGCCCTTCTACAGCCTATCACTGACTCCATTAGGGACATGAATGCCCGTCTCGGTTCCTTGGAGGCCCGTTCTTCACCAGCCCCTCTTCCCGTCCTTACAACTTCCTCCTCCATCATCGAGGTCATCGATCCTACTCCTTCCTTCACCCCGTCTTCTGCTGCTCCTGTCGACCCACAACAGTCGTTCGGATCCAGGCGCATCACCGTTTCTCCTGCCTTACGCAAACAGATTATTGAAGGTAAGGATGTTAATCTTGTCCTCGTTCTTATAGCCACTTCTGAATTAATTGATCAACATACAGTCAGCTGTGGTGATGTATCAGTGACAATCAAATCTACTGATCCACGTTTGCTAAAAAACTTTTGGGGAATTTGTGTTCGCTTTTTCGGCCTACAGAGACATACTATGTAGCGCCTTTCCTCACCACCGAGAGGAGTTGGATCATTATCTGGCATACATAATTGAGCTGGCTGTCCGTTACGGTGGTACAATGTTCTATCAATATCACAAGAGTTTTTCTGCAAAAGCTGCTGCTGTCCTGGGAACAGAGAACGTCGTTGTCAACTGGGCAAAACCAGACATAGATCTGTTTCACAGGATTTTCGGGGGATTGAGCGCCTATGCTTGCGGGGTTTGTGCATCAACAAGTCATGCTACCCACCTTTGTCTGAAAGCCGCGGCCGCCGGAACTGCTATTTCATCACGGTTTCCTAGGACCTCATCCAGCTTCAGTCGGGCTTTAATGTCTGCCCACCCTATCCACGCTTCAGCCTCTCCAGACACCTCTTCTTCTTTAGACAGGCTTGGTCGCCCTATCAGATTCACAGGGGGCCGTCAAATCTGTAATAATTTCAATGACTCCATATGCAATAACAATTCCTGCCTTCATACTTGTTCTTTTTGTGGCGGCGCGCACTCGAAATCTACCTGCCCTTCAAAGCGCAGCAAATGACATTCAGCCCTGGCTGTCTCTTCTTCTGTGAACGTCCCTGCCTGAACCGAAGCACTCAGCCTACACCCTGATCACCAATTCGTGACATGTCTCATCAATGGCCTCCTTCACAGCTTCTCCAACGGGTTATCTAGTCTCCCTTCTTCTTCTCTCTCCTGCCTCAACCTCCGTTCAGCTATTTCAGACCCGGAAGCGGTCACCTCTTAAAACCGAACTGGAAAAATGATTTATGGTTGGCCCATTCCCGGCCCCGCCATTCCCAGTCTTTAGGATTAATCCAATTGGCACCCACCAGCAGTATCAATTCTCTAATTCCGCTGAATCAATTCTCTCTTCATTATGTCACACTCACAGATGCTATCAAGTTCATCAAGATCGCTGGTCACGGAGCCTGGCTTTCGAAGGCGGACATTATAGATGCCTTCAAAGTTATGCCGTCATCTTTTTGGAATTTCATGGCAGCGCTGATTCTTCTCCACTCAGCTCACTTTTGGATGCCGCAGCAGCCCAAAAATCTTCGATTCACTTTCTGAAGCATTGTGCTGGATCCTACTTAATTCTTACCATGTCCATCTGCTCCATCTGCTTGCCAACTTTCTCTGGATATCTCCTGCTTCTCATCCTCCGACAAAGTATTCACCATCTCAAATCCCTGTTTACTACCCTGGGCGTCCCCCTCTCCTCTGAGAAGACTGTCGGCCCCACCATCTGCCTCGAGTTCTTAGGCATTACTCTCGACACTGTCAAGTTCGAGGCCCGCCTTCCTCTATCTAAACTCACTCGGATTCGCCAGCTGATTTCATCCTTCCAGAGCTCAAGGTCAATTTCAAAGCGTAACCTTCTTTCTCTTCTGGGTCATTTCAATTATGCAATTCGCATCATCCCGCAAGGTCGTACTTTCATCTCCCGTCTGCTCGCTCTTTCTACCACTGCGAAGTCTCTCGATGCCTCCATCATCATCCCAGACAAAGCCAGGAAAGACATTGATATGTGGTCCATCCTCCTTAACCACTGGAACGGACTTTCTCTGTTTTACGATGACGCCATATCAGCTCCGGACATGCACCTGTTTACAGACGCCTCTCACACAGGATTTGGAGGATTCTTTGGCTCACAATTGTTTTCAAGTCCCTGGCCTCAGGAAATTCGTTCCCTGTCTCAATTGAAATTGTCCCCCCTTCTGGAACTTTATTCTATTGTAGTCGCCACCCTGCTCTGGAGCCACCTATGGCCCAGAAAATCAATTGTATTCTTCAGTGACAACACCTCTACAGTTCATATACTGAACAAAGGGCGCTCATCATCCCCCTTAATCATGCAGCTTCTTCGTCGCCTGATCTGGATCTCTGTGTCCAATAACGTCATTATTCAGCCACATCCCTGGGTCCCTTAATAATGCCGCTGACGCTTTATCTCACCTGCAGGTCCCGAAGTTCCACAGCCTAATTCCGGGAGCAGATCCCAACCTGCAGCTAGTGCCTTCGTTCAGCCAGCTAATATTCAACAACTGCAGCAGTGTGGAGTAGTGGTTAGGGCTCTGGACTCTTGACTGGAGGGTCGTGGGTTCAATCCCCGGTGGGGGACACTGCTGCTGTACCCTTGAGCAAGGTACTTTACCTAGATTGCTCCAGTAAAAACCCAACTGTATAAATGGGTAATTGTATGTAAAAATAATGTGTTATCTTGTAACAATTGTATTGCCCTGGATAAGGGTGTCTGCTAAGAAATAAATAATAATAATAATAATAAACTCCACTCTCTCTGGTCTCCGCTGTTTTATGGAGTGCGCTCTAGCCCCATCCACACGCTCAGCTTACTCTACTGCCTGGTCCTCCTTCACCACATTCTGCGCCCACAATCGGATCTCTCACTCCACCTTTAATCTGCAGCACTTGCTGGCCTTTATCACATATCAGACTATATCTCAACCTAGTTCCTTCCTCTGTCAGGAACTACCTATCAGGCATCCAATATCAGTTCCGCCTTCAGTCCATTCCATCTCCACCACTCCTTTAAGAACATAAGAACATAAGAAAGTTTACAAACGAGAGGAGGCCATTCAGCCCATCTTGCTCATTTGGTTGTTAGTAGCTTATTGATCCCAGAATCTCATCAAGCAGCTTCTTGAAGGATCCCAGGGTGTCAGCTTCAACAACATTACTGGGGAGTTGGTTCCAGACCCTCACAATTCTCTGTGTAAAAAAGTGCCTCCTATTTTCTGTTCTGAATGCCCCTTTATCTAATCTCCATTTGTGACCTCTGGTCCTTGTTTCTTTTTTTCAGGTCAAAAAAGTCGCCTGGGTCAACATTGTCTATACCTTTTACGATTTTGAACGTTTGAATCAGATCTTCTCGTAGTCTTCTTTGTTCAAGACTGAATAGATTCAATTCTTTTAGCCTATCTGCATAAAAACATGCCTTTTAAAACCGGGATAACTCTGGATGCTCTTCTTTGTACTCTTTCTAGAGCAGCAATATCCTTTTTGTAATGAGGTGACCAGAACGGAACACAATATTCTACGTGAGATCTTACTAATACATTGTAAAGTTTTAACATTACTTCCCTTGATTTAAATTCAACATTTCTCACAATATATCCGAGCATCTTGTTGGCCTTTTTTATAGCTTCCCCACATTGTCTTGATGAAGACATTTCTGAGTCAACATAAACTCCTAGGTCTTTTTCATAGTTCCCTTCTTCAATTTCAGTACCTCCCATATGATATTTATAATGCACATTTTTATTGCCTGCATACAATACTTTACACTTTTCTCTATTAAATGTTATTTGCCATGTGTCTGCCCAGTTCTGAATGCTGTCTAGATCATTTTGAATGACCTTTGCTGCCGCAACAGTGTTTTCCACTCCTCCTATTTTTGTGTCGTCTGCAAATTTAACAAGTTTGCTTACTATACCAGAATCTAAATCATTAATGTAGATTAGGAATAGCAGAGGACCTAATACTGATCCCTGTGGTACACCACTGGTTACCTCGCTCCATTTTGAGGTTTCTCCTCTAATCAGTACTTTTTGTTTTCTACATGTTAACCACTCCCTAATCCATGTGCATGCATTTCCTTGAAGTCCTACTGCGTTCAGTTTGAGAATTAATCTTTTATGCAGGACTTTGTCAAAAGCTTTCTGGAAATCTAAATAAACCATGTCATATGCTTTGCAATTATCCATTTTCAATGTTGCATCCTCAAAAAAGTCAAGCAGGTTAGTTAGACACGATCTCCCTTTCCTAAAACCATGCTGACTGTCTCCCAAGATATTTTTACCATATAGGTAATTTTCCATTTTAGATCTTATTATAGTTTCCATAAGTTTACATATAATAGAAGTCAGGCTTATTGGTCTGTAGTTACCTGGTTCGGTTTTGTCTCCCTTTTTGTGGATCGGTATTACGTTTGCAATTTTCCAGTCTGTCGGTACAACCCCTGTGTCAAGAGACTGTTGCATGATCTTGGTTAGCGGTTTGTACATAACTTCTTTCATTTCTTTGAGTACTATTGGGAGGATCTCATCCGGCCCAAGGGATTTGTTTATTTTAAGAGCTCCTAGTCCCTTTAACACTTCTGATTCTGTTATGCTAAAGTTATTTAAAACTAGATAGGAACAGGTCGACATGTCGGGCATGTTGTCCGTGTCCTCCTTTGTAAAAACCTGTGAAAAGTAATCATTTAATATATTTTCTATTTTTTTTCTTCATCTATAATTTTGCCATTTGTGTCTCTTAGACATTTAACCTTCTCTTTGAATGTTCTCTTGCTGTTATAATATTGGAAAAACATTTTGGAATTGGTTTTAGCCCCCTTAACAATATTGATTTCTATCTCTCTCTTGGCCTTTCTAACATCCTTTTTGACTTGTGTTTGCAGTTCCAAGTACTCTTTCGGTGTACTTTGTTTTTGGTCCCTTTTAAACGCTCTGAAAAGTGCCTTTTTTCGCTGAATATTTTTTTAAATTGATCTATTAAAGCATTTTGGCCATTTTGTTTTAGATTTAGATTTGTCTACTTTTGGAATGTAATTGTTTTGCGCCTCTAGTACTACATTTTTTAAAAACAGCCATCCTTTTTCTGTGGATGTTTTCTCTATTTTACTCCAATCTACTTCTGTTAGTCTCTGTTTCATACCTTCATAATTTGCTTTTCTAAAATTGTAAACCTTAGCTTTAGTCATTACTTTTGGGGTTTTAAAAAACACTTCAAATGAGACCATGTTGTGATCTGAGTTTGCCAATGGCTCTTTGACCTCTGTTTTAGTTATTCTGTCTTCATTATTTGAAAAGACTAAATCAAGGCATGCCTCCCCTCTAGTCGGTCCCTTGACTAATTGTGTTAGGAAGCAGTCATTTGTCCTTTCCACCATTTCAGTTTCATCTGTCGTCCTCCCCACCGGGTTCTCCCATTTTATACAGGGGAAGTTGAAATCCCCCATTAATATGGCTTCTCCTTTTCTACACGCATTTCTAATGTCATTGTATAACAGATTATTTTGCTATGCGTCTGAATTTGGCGGTCTATAACATGCTCCTGTTATTATGCCCTTTGAATCTTTGTCCATTATTCTGACCCATATTGATTCGGCATTGTTTTCTTTGTCCAGATTTAACACCTGGGCTTCCATTCCTGAGGTTCGCCTGTCGATTCGAGGCATGGAGAAGAGCCTCCCTCCTCTTCAAGACAGCCTATTTCTTCGGACATTCTTCTTCTCCTCATCTCCACTCTCCGCCGCGGATGCTTCACTCCTTTCGATGACATCGTTATGGGAGCAATATGCTTAGCTGCTTTTTTGGGATTCCTACGCTGCTCAGAGTTCTCTGTGCCATCATCAGCAAGTTTCCCAGCTGTAGGATTGCGGCGCTCTGACCTCACACAAGTCCCTGGGGGGCACTTCATCCTCTTTTTCAGATCTTCTCAAACAGATCAACCTCATCAAGGTCAGTACGTCCAACTCTAAAAAATGGACTCTTCTCTCTGTCCAAGTTCTGCTCTAACCAAGTACCTCGCCTCCAGGAATTTTTGTCTTCCTACAGATCCTCTTTTCATTGACTTCTCAGGAACAATCATTACGAGACATTGGTTTTACTCTCACCTCAACTCCCTCCTGACTCGGACCGGGCTATCCTCAAACTCTACTCCTCTCACTCTTTCCGGATTGGAGCAGCCACTTCTGCAGCGCGAGCCGGAGTCAACCAGCACCTGATCAAAAACATGGGGCACTGGTCTTCTTCAGCAGTCGAGTCTTATATCAGATCCTCCCCTTCAGACATTGCAGCAGCTCAAAAGTCCTTCGTTAGTATGCCCGGAGTGGGGGAGCCCTCTCCGCCAGGTCCACCAAACGTTTTCCCCCACTAGGGTGGGTTTTTCCTTTCCACAGCGCTGATGGCCTCCAATCCCAAGTCCTTCTTTTGGGGGGGAAGTGATTTTCACTCCGCCTACCAACCGGGTCGGCCTCCTGCCCAAGTCACTGCCATCCCCGGCAGTTCCTCGCCTGCTAGAGGGGACACCCGGCCACAACTATTCTGTCGCAGCTCATGCACTTGCCTCACCAAGGCCACAACCTTGCTATCCCATCTACCTTGTTTCTTTTCAGGTCTGAGCACCTTTCTGCCCCTTCTGGCTGGCCGAGTCCCCACCTGCCGAGCCGGGCCCCGCCAAGGTGGGGAGGGGGGGTTCGCTATTTTCGTCTCTCCAACACGGACCCGAGACTCTTTTTCCTAACTCTCCACGCCACCCAGCTGCCAGCCACGCTACCTGGGGATGCTGCACTGAGTAGTTATGTTTGTCTTCTCATTCTCCTTGTTCATCCAGCAGCTAAGAGACGTTGGCTGGTTCCGACCTGGACTGAGAGCTTTGTCCTTATTTGTTCTGTCTCTCATTCTCAATAGCCGCCCAGCAGCCAGAGGATGCTGCCTGACCCGGTGAGACGTGAGAGTTCAGAGTGTTTTACGTTGTATGTCTTGTCCAGCTCTTCTTATCTCAACCTGTCCAGCTTTATGTCTCTAATTCCATGTTACATAAGCACCCCTGTTCCTCAAATTAAACCCCCCTTATTCTGCACTACTCAAGCCCTTGTAAGCGACCAGTGAAGTGCAGGGATGTCCAGAGACCCGACCAGGACCTGTGGACTCCTCTGCCTGCACAGACCGCACCCCAACCCGAGTTGAATGTATTTGTCGTCACCACCTGACGGCTGTGGATCACTCCCATCCTTATGCCTTTGTTCAGGTGAGAGGCTTGCCTCCACCAGCGCAGGGCTTCCCAGCAAACATCTGTCACGTTTGGGGTATAGCCGGAAGGCATTGAGCCACGCTTGGATCGAGTGCATGTGGAGTAACCCCAGTTGGATGGCTGATGAAGACCCAGTAGTTTCATAAGAAAGAATATAAGAAAGTTTACAAACGAGAGGAGGCCATTCGGCCAATCTTGCTCGTTTGGTTGTTTGTAGCTTATTGATCCCAGAATCTCATCAAGCGGCTTCTTGAAGGATCCCAGGGTGTCAGCTTCAGCAAGATTACTGGGGAGTTGGTTCCAGATTTCTGACACAACACTAATTATACTGTGGATCCCTGTTGAAACAGGGCTAGACAGTTGTGAATGGCGGCCACTCTGTCGTCCAACAGGTAGGCTCGCATTGTAAGGGAATCCAGCCGGAGACCCAAGTAAAGTTTTTTTTAAATTTTTTTTAAACAGAGCGCAATTGAGCAGCGTTTCAGGCTCAGTCCTCAGAAGCCTAGTTTCCGATTCCAGGGAAGTAGCAAGCTGACTTCCAGCAATAAATTGTAGGGGAAATTGTAGAAAACTCAAAGCGAGAGCTCTTTTACAAGATTCAATCACGCAACTGGGGAGGTTAGTTCAGTGGTGCGCAAACTGGGGGTCCGTTGAGAGTCACTAAGGGGGGCGTGATTATGACTAAAGTGGCAGTTCTGTAAATAAAAAAGCTAAATACATAAATGTTAACAAACACACAATTGTATGCAACATACAATGCCAAATCAAATCCAGAACTCCGCTGCTCGCCTGGTGTTCTCTCTGCCTCTCTTCTCCCACGCAACTCCACTGCTCCACTCACTCAACTGGCTCCCGATCATCGCTCGCATCCAGTTCAAGACTTGTACTAGCCTACAGATGCCTTGACCAGACTGTACCTAGCTACCTCCAGACCCTCATCTCTCCCTACAACCCCACTCGACCTCTCTGTTCCTCCTACTAGAAGACTGGCTCTAACGCCTCTATGCTCCCCTGCCTCCAGAGCCCGCTCCTTCTCCACCCTCGCCCCGCAGAGGTGGAATGCCCTCCCTACAGATGTCAGGACTGCACAGTCCCTGACCACATTCCGGCGCCTCCTCAAGACTCACGTCTTTAGGCAGCGCCTGTAGAACTCCTCTTTTCCCTCTGGACACTTATCACTCTTCCTTTAATGCGCTTTACTTGCTCTTATCTGCCCCCTATTGTACTGCATTTAATCCTGTACTTTAGAGTACTGTAATCTGTCACAAGTGTTATTTAATCTGTAGTATTTTGTATTTAATTATATCCTGATTTAACTATCACTGACACTGTTATCTGCTCCGTTATTGAATCGTATTTTGTTATACTTGTACTTGCTAGAACCAAAGTCATTGTATTTTTATCTTACTCTAAATTGTATTATTACTTGTAGTGTGATTCTTGAAATGTATTTTTGTTTACGGCTGTAAGTTGCCCTGGATAAGTATGGAGGATAATTTTTGCCAAAATTAAAAAATAAATAAATAAAATTCGAAATAAATAATTAAATAAATAAATAAATAACGAAATAAATACATACAAATATAAATAAATAAATATAAAACGAAATAAATACATAAATAAGTAGAAACTGAAATATATTTAATAATTTATCTATTTATTTATTTACGTATTTATTTCATTTTTTATTTATTTATTTACTTATATATTTATGTCTTTATTTATTTCGTTTTTTTATTTCTTTATTTATTTCGTCTTTTCATTTCGGCACAATCTTTTCGAGCTACCGTCAATCATGCTCGATGGGCGGGACAATAAGTGAATCGGTGATCTACTAACTTTGCCTGGTAGTAGTGCGGAGCAGTGATGGGCAGTTCGATTCCTTTTAGTGACTCGATTAATTTGATTCAGTTCAATTTGGTGAATCGATTCATTTCGTTCATTTGATTCACTGATTCAATGACACAAAACCAATCAATGTAGACCGCATTAAGATTGTTTACGTAGGTTTATTTGAACCGGAAAGAACGAGTCGTTCACGAAGTGCACATCACAAAAGCTAGGGAGAATCTATATTTGGTTGACTGGGTTTATAAACATTAAATATAGTTTGACAAAAAATAATAATATATATTTACAATCCTAGAGATAACATAACAGTTTGAACCATTAGCATTGTTTAGCAATCAGTATCAATCTAGTTTAATTTCATCTTTAAAAAAAAAAAAGTCAATTGCATTTCTTACGTGTTTTTTTTATACATTTGGAGTCACTCATTGTTTTTTACAACAACAAAAAGAGAGGCTCGAACGAGTGGTATTTGTGGAACTAATCCGTGGTATTTATTCAGCACTTAGCAAAACGCTGTCTGCCCAATTCCTCTTTTATCCAGTAAACCTTTGGGATTAGTCATATGATCAATCGCCCGTTGAAGCACACCCATAACTGCAACATGTAGGCTACATTTTATATAAACAAAGTTTAAATGTGTATATATTTAGTATTTACCACAGTAAAATTACATTTAGAAAATGTATATTTAATAATGTAAAATTATTATTATTATTATTATTATTTAGTAATTTGGCTGACTTTACTCAAGATGACGTAGAAGTATTAATCATAATTTGTGCAAAATAGTTAACTATAGATATGATTAATTTCGTATGTGTATAAAAAATAACAAACACACATAGGCCACAACTAGTAGTGATTCATTTTATTATTTATTTGTTTGGCAGACTTACACAAGGTTACGTACATAGTAAACTAATTAGAACTGTAAGAAATTATGGTGCACAAACTTATGAGTTTCTGACAGCGTGAAGCAGCACTCTAGAAAATACACACCGTCTGGATCAGATATATAGCTATGGTCTGGAGGATGTAACTGACGCCATTTTGGCTCACACAGAGTTCTTATCTTGCACTAAGTAAGCGGGAATTTGGATCCAACATGGCACATACGGTCTTCAGTTTCATAACACTCAACGAGTTGAGAGACAACACGGTTTCCTTGTTACAAAGAACAAATCAGCCAGACTCGAGAGGTAAAGAATCACTTCATGAGTTTTGATAGGCTGGTAACTCGACTCAAGTGCGCCACGCAGCTTGTTCATAGGGTGAATCAAAAGAACCGATTCAATAGGGACTCTGATCCGATTCCCATCGTTCACCTAGTGAGTCACTCAAAAAGAACGATTCGTTCGCGAACTGCACATCACTAGTGCGGAGAGGACTCCTTGGGTAAAAATATCTTGGGACGTCCAGATTTTCCCGTCCCAGTTTGGCCTACCGCTGCGGACTCTTCTGCTATACTGTCGTCACTGGTACTGCGTAGAATTTGATGGCGAATTATCTGCAAGTTAATTATGGCACCTTCATCAATATGTTCATCAGTACATGCCAATATCTGCCCTATTCTTTCCAACAGCCTATCTACTCGACACAAAATAAAGTCGTCATTTACCGACCCACATTCAATTTGAATTAAAAGCTCCCTAATCTTTTCTAGGATAAGACTCCTATAAGTCATGTTGCACACATTTGTAACGTATAGAATACTCACAGCATTGAAACTGTACAACAAAGACGTTGTATCCCTGACTGCACACCTCTCCGCACTACTACCAGGCAAAGTTAGTAGATCACCGATTCACTTATAGTCCCGCCCATCGAGCATGATTGACGGTAGCTCGAAAAGATTGTGCCGAAATGAAAAGACGAAATAAATAAAGAAATAAAAAACGAAATAAAGACATAAAAACTAAATAAATACAGATATAAAAAAAACTAAATACAAAGCGAAATAAAAAACGGAATAAAGAAATAAAAAAATAAATTATTAAATATATTTCAGTTTCTACTTATGTATTTATTTCGTTTTATATTTATTTATTTATTTATATTTGTATGTATTTATTTCGTTATTTATTTATTTATTTATTTATTTTTTAATTTTGGCACAAACTATCCTCCATAGATAAGGGCGTCTGCTGAGAAATAAATAAATAATAATAATAATAATAATAATAATAATAATAATAATAATAATAGGCTTGCATGTTAAAAGAGCTATGCACACCGGACGCGAGCAAAAATAATTAAAACTACTATTGATTTAAATTGAGTAATGCACAACACAATTGAAGCAAGCAGCATGAATGAAGCGAGCAAATATAGAAATACATTTGTTTTATTTGTATTTTGCAACGCGCTGTTCGCATCGCAGTGGACCAATCAGAAATAAGGTCAAAGGTAGTGGCTGTCAGACTGTCAGTGGGTGCGTTCACGACACTTTTTTGCCGGCTAGATTGCAGACGGGAGTCTGCGCGTAACGTCACGGTCTGTGCAGACGCAGCGCGGACAGCTTTGGTAGATGAACAACAGTTCTGAGCAGAACCAAAATAGAGGTGGTGTTGAGAGAAATTCTAATCGAAGAAGAAGTGGATGCAACGTTCCCTTTGTGCTCCACCAGCTTCATAATTTACAGCATGATCAGAAAATGTATAGAAACAGTCCCTGCTATAAAGAGATAATATAATAACATATGTTTTGTGATGTGAACCAAATTAATGAGTTTTATAACGGGCAGGATTCCCCCCGCCCTCTCACAAAGGGGTTGTTAGACAGTACTGTATTTTGCTCTGGGACAAAAATAGTTCAAATACTTGCACATATGGTCACATATCTCACTTCAACTACCTGTTATTAAAGCTGATTTATTATCCTTAATTCAAAGTAGGTTATTCCCTGTCCCTGATAACCTTTCATCAATAACCAATACACCTGCTGAAAATAACAGAGCGGTTTTAGGTTCATTTCAACCGTTTAGCATTATTTTATATTTTTACATGTTTAAACCTTTAGAATAAATATCTGAATATTTCAAAAGTATAATAACTGTGTGGACAAATAGTCAAATCATTTTAATTTGTATGACAAATCATTCATAAGATAATTAATGACATGACTCGAAGGCGATTCACACTCCCTGACTAGGTGGCAGTAGCACATGGAGTGAGGATTGTATCTGGTTGCTACACACTTCTTTGTCAGCCAACGCTCGTCCATTGTTTTGAGCCGCGGCTGCTCCAGCGCAGGACCTCTTGAGAAGCTGCGCGGCCATGCAGACTTTTAAGCCCGTGGATGCGTGACCTGGTGACGTCTTTTCGGCTGAGTTCACGCAGACGAGGAATTTGGACAGATTTTCCGCAGAATCTGCGCAGACTTAGCACAGTCTGCGTGTCGTGAACGCAGCCAGTGTCTTGCTCACGCAGACATTACCACAGAAATAAAAAAAAATCGACATCAATGAGAATTTAATTATTAAAGTCGAAAAATATAATGTTCTTTATGATACCAGTGTCCGTGGTTAAAGACAATAAAAAGAAGGACGCCACATGTCAAGAAATAGCAGAACAATTGAAAATTGATGGTATGTCTATCTCTTTATTTCACCTTAATTTTAGTCAAAGTGACGGGGAGCGCCACACACTGATTTCGTATTTCTGTAAAGTGATGCTTCTTTGTTTTAATAATGTTGACCAATAATAACAATCACATTAGCTCTTTCACAAGCCGGTGGTATTCCCTAAACTTTCATTTTTTTAGTATGTGGTGTTCTCATGCTCTTCTGTGTTTATTTATTTTATTTCGTCTCCACAAAAGGAGCAAAAGGAGACAGTCTTTTCTTTTCATGACTAACTAAATTTTTTGTACTCGTGTTGTATTCGTGTCGTTCGCTTCGCTCCTGATGTGCATACTGTATTTGTGAAAACGTAAGATTTAATTGCTGAACGATAATGTTTTTCAGATGTATCTGTCAGGTAACTGTTGACTCGCCAAGTTTAAACAAAACAAACAAAAAAAGAGTTAAGTTACATGTATTTTTCCACGGATTTATTTGTTAGAAATGTTAGCTAAATGTTGACTTGCCAAGTGTAAACAAAATATTTAAATTCACTGATTTATTTGTTAGAAACCCAGGGTTTAACATGTCAAAATGTTCACTCGAAGTGTAAAATAAATAAATAAATAAATAAATAAAAGATTTCTAGACTGATTTTAAATGTTTAATTTGTGATACGCATGTATTTAGCTGAATCTGGACTTTTTGGTGGTAAGGAAAAAATACGCAATTTACACGAAATTGGGGAAAAAACTGTTCAAATATAAAGATATAAAGTTATGGTCTAACGTTTTAATAGGGGGGGGGGCGCGACAAAAAAGGGGTGCGGCATTTAAAAACTGCTCAACACTGGGTTAGTTTATACCTAACTGATTGTGAGAAGCAAGAGAGTGACTACTTATTCCCTAGGTAGGCAGGACCGAGGACGTCACTCCCCAGAGGTGCCTATCGGCAGTTTTATTTTTATTGCACTTGCCAACCTGGCATTGGCGTCTCTTAAGAGAGTTTACAAACGAGAGGCCATTCAGCCCATCTTGCGGCTGTCAGCGGGGTTGCCAGCTTCAGCTGTGGGTACAAGCTTGGCAATCTCCCTCTGTTCCAAATACTTCTTGCAAAGTTCCAGTGCTAACTGTAAAATATATTCTCTCCTTGCTAAATTCTTCTCCATGCATTCTTTGTAAAGTACCCAGGAGTTTACATTGTAAAACACCTGAACAGACCACCGTCGGGAGCCAGCTTTCACAGAATACTTTCGTGCCATCTGATCCAAAACATCAACTTCATATTTTGTTGCGTTATAAAACTCTACGGTCTCTGTTTTTTTTTCCACTAGTCCCGATGGTAATTGATTGATTGAAGTGTGCTGAGCAGAAGTACATTTTTCAATTGCTTGCATTTGTAAATGGTTCTAATTACAACTAAACACATTGCAGACAGGTAAATAAAAATAATGCAGTAGAATACCGTTCTGTATAATGAAAATACAATTGTTTTCTGTGTGCCCGTCAATGTGACTGCTCCTGGGGCTTTTAGGTATAATGTAATATATCTCCTTTATTTATGCACTCCCGTGTTTGATGCTTTGTGAGAATATTTAATACATACGCACAGAAAGGTTTACGAACGCACAACCCAATCAATATGTGTTACACCAGTGGAGAAAATTAAATTTTAAAACCAAAAACCGCCAAAATTACTGCCGCGGTGCTTCTAGTGTAAATATCTCTGAGTCACGGAGCCCAAATGTTCGAGTCCGAGTCACACAAGGTCCGAGTCCCGCACTCGAGTCCTACAAGTCTGAGTAGTAGTGGTATTATGCAGTACAATCACAATGTGAAACATCAATTCTGATTATTATTATTATTATTATTATTATTATTATTATTATTATTATTATTATTATTCAGTCAATTCATCTGCTACATAATGGCCTGACGGGACTTTGGCTAACCTCCTTTCTGGCCCCTTTGTACTACTTCCTGTTTGAAGTGTAAAGATCCACTTACCTGAAGCTGCTAACCTCCCAGAAGGTGCTAGGCTTGTGACAAATGTGAAAAAGAGCCAGGACATACACATCACCTTCTTTCTTCCAGCTTTGCTCACAGTGAGTGTTGACCAGTGCCTCAGTGCTGTACAAGCCAACAGCTAGCAGAGACAGTGCCACTATCACTTGCAAAGCATGAGGCATCCTTTTATCCTCCTATACTGCAGTGTCTCTGTAACTCCACCTGTCTTGAGCCAGCAGCAGATTGTGGAGCAGATTTATCTGATTTACAGACAAGCCCTGCCTGGTGACAGGCACACCCACAGCTACTCCCCAGGGCAGGTCTGTACGAACATCCCAAGACAGCTTTTAAAAAACATCTGGAAAATAATTCTGGATACCAATCCTCAACAATGACCAACTTGTATATTATCACTGACCACAAAAAACAGTCCAGTCAATGCAGGGGAAACAGAAAAAAAAACAAAAAACAGTCCAGTCAATGCAGGGGAAACAGAAAAAGAGAAACAAAAGGAGTTTTTTTTATTTACTTATCTTCATCAGATACTGTTAAGAAGAACTTATCGGTAAACCTCTGCACGGATACAAAAAATTGACTTTAACTTTATCCAATCCGTGATCTTCACTCTCCTGATATATCCATCCGCATCCACGTCCGCATCTGCAAAAATGCACACAAATTGCAAATCCATGTTTGAAGATGTTGGGATTGAGGGGAATAGTGGGAGAGTGGTGATTGTGTGTTGTCTGTTCAGCAGCGTGCATATTGAGCTGCCTGTTGTCACGGAGCACGCATGGATAATTGGGTCTGTCTCTTTGTTCCCTCTCTCTCTTTTACGAGTTTTTGACCAGTTTGCCTGTGCATGTATGCAAAAAAAAGAAAAGAAAAGGCAAATTTGGATCGGTTAGCTGTAATTTTGTAAATATTTTATTGCAGTTATTTCACCATATTAGCAACTATAGATTGTTAATAATTTAACATAATTTTTGAACACAAGTAATTAACTTCCATTTATATCAGGAAGACATCTGAGGTCCCTTTTTTAACCCGACAGTTTTAAACAACAATCTTGCAAGAACAGCAGCTCAATAAAGAACAGTGACATGCAGCACAACTAACATGATTTTACGTTACAAAAAATAATCCACTCAGGTCAAGAATACTTTAAGTAGCCACAAAACTGAGCTGCAGCAACAAAAGACAGCCTTCTATAGCCTATGCCTACCGTCAGCTCTGAATTGTGATCCCGATTCCGTTTGACATTTGTGTTTTAATAAGTTTGATGTACCTGTTTTATGGCTACTGAAAGCACAGACTTTTTTTGCATTAGACACATGCGACGTATCCAGCCACTGTGTGTCAGTGTTCATCGGCAATCGGAATGTTTTCCAAATTGCCTTTCTTATTTTCCTTTAAGCTGTATATACCTGTGATTAATTTCTTTCTGTATTTTTTTTATTAATTCCCGATTTTCTTCCAATTTTGGAATGTCCAATTATTATTCAACATGGCTCACTGCTGCAACCCCCGCACTAACTCTGGAGAGACGAAGACGAGCATGCGCGTCCTCCGAAACGAGTGCCGTCAGCCATCCACTTTTTTCACTCTCCAAGCCTGCTGTGCAGCCACCTCAGAACTTACAGCGTGGGAGAACCACGCAGTTCTGAATTGCAGGCCTGCAGGCGCCCGGCCAGCCACAGGGGTCACTGGTGTGCGGTTAGCCGACCTAACCCCTTCCACGCCCGGAAGCGCAGCCATTGTGCACCACCCTCTGGGAACTCTTGTCCACGGTCGGCAGTGGCATAGCTTGGATTCGAACCCCCGATCTATAGGGAGCATCCTGCACTCCGGGCGGAGTGCCTTTACCAGATGTAAATTTTGTTCTTCATGTTAAAAAACAGAGTTCGAATACGTTTTTGTTCAGAAGCAACAGGCAACTAAGGAAAGTGCAAACAGGTGACTGTGTCAGCTGACAATGTTGTCACATGTTTATACTCGCTATTTGTACTCTGGGCTTGCGGTGGGAAAAGAAATTGATGACTTGACAAGGCAAGATAAACACAAGCTGAACTTTTATCAGCCGAACAGTAATAATTATATCTGCATCCGATCCGCCAGCCGCAAAGATGAAAAACAATACACCGCTCCGCTCCGCTCCGCTCCGCACCCGCACCCGCACCCGCACCCGCATCCGCAGATATCCACGGATTTGCAGGGCTTTACTTATCGGTTAAAAAAACGATTAGTTCTTATTTTTAATTTTTATATTTATTGTAGTATTTATTTTTGCTTGTCTACTTTTTCTACCATATCTCTTTGTTGAAGTAAAACGGATGTAAATTAAACAAATCATCATGAAACAGCATAATTATAAAGATTGATATTTAAAATGGAATGCATTAACTGTCTTATCAATTTGTTTAAATTATTATTTTTAAATTGAATATAAAATTACTACCATGGCCACTAAAATAAAATAAATGAGTAAAAATAAATGAAATGAAAACACAACCATTGACTAGCAGTCTAAAGGACTGTGTCCAGGTATTTGTTAAAAATTGCAACAAGTGATATCTGACAATTTTTTTTCCAATTTAGATTAAAGGGATCAGCCATGTAAAGACATTATTTTACAAAAGGGACTGCTAAAAAAGTGGGCTAACTTGGCCCTCTTTTTAGTCACTGAACTTTTCCCCTTACCTCTGATTGTGTTTGTCTGAGTGTCTATAATGACAAGAGAGCTTCAGACCATGATTCCCTGGACTTATGTCAACACCTCTGCAAATCCAGTTCCGATTTCAACTCCAGACTGAAGGTATCTCCGTGCTTGAATGCAAACACAAGGATACATTTCCATATTGCAAATTTTTCACAGACAACATTTTTCTATCCGGATATTACAGGGTGCATAAAAGCTGAAGTACACAATATGCAATACACATAATAAACATTATAAAATGTAAAGGGCAGCAGTGTGGAGTAGTGGTTAGGGGTCTGGACTCTTGACCGGAGGGTCATGGGTTCAATCCCAGGTGGGGGACACTGCTGCTGTATCCTTGAGCAAGGTACTTTACCTAGATTGCTCCAGTAAAAACCCAACTGTATAAATGGGTAATTGTATGTAAAAATAATGTGATATCTTGTAACAATTGTAAGTCGCCCTGGACAAGGGCGTCTGCTAAGAAATTAATAATAATAAATAATAATAATAATAATAATAATAATAATAATAATAATAATAATAATAAAGGAGTGCTGTCTAAGGTTCATTCAAATCCATTTGAACCTCTTCTAGGACGAGCATCATTATCACTGATTCCTCTTTTAAAGAATGTTAGCCCAGGCTTTAAAATCAATGTGATACTGGCATTCAGTATCAAAACATTTAATTATATTTATTGGATTTATTTGGCAGATGCCTTTATCCAAGGCAGCTTCCAGGTGTATGTTGCCTTGATGAGGCGGTGGAAGGCAGTGAGAGACGGAGCAGTCGTGAAGTTCACCGGTAGCTGGTTGCACCACAGAGGGGCTAGGGAAGAGAAGGAGCGGGCACGGGAGGATGGAAAGTGAAGGCATGACCAATCGGCCAGTAGAGGAGGAGTGAAGAGGGCAAGAGGGGTGCAGGGAGACGAGGAATGGAGGTAGGGGAGGTAGTGTGCTCAAGAGAGCAGTAGGCAAGAACAAGGGTCTTGAATTGAATGCAAGCAGAGATAGGTTGCCAGTGGAGAGTGCAAAGCAGAGGGGTAGCATGAGCGAAGTGAGTTTGGGAGAATACAAGACAAGCAGCAGAATTTTGAATGAGCTGAAGGGAGCAGATAGCCAAAACAGGGAGACCAGAGTTACATTAATCCTCTCTGTAGAGTAGAAGAGCTTGGACCAGGAGTTGGGTGGAATAAGTAGTGAGAAAAGTACGGATTCGGTAGATGTTCCTAAGAAAGAAGCAGCAAGTGTGTGTCAGGGAAGAGATGTGTTGAGAAAAGGAGAGGGAGGGGTCAAGAGTAACACCCAGGTGTTAGCAGAAGGAGATGGAGAGAGTGATAGAGTCAAGGGATACTGAAATTGGAGATGTCAGAGGAGGGAGAGGAAGCATAAGGAAGGTAGAAGAGGTCAGATTTAGAGAGGTTGAGTTTGTGGTGGTGAGAATGCGTCCGTTGAGATAGCGGAGAGGAATTCTGAAATGCGGGAAGATATGTGGGAGTGTGGCAAAGTGGTTGTAGTGCGCAGGTGTAGGGGTGATGCAGTGATCAAGACAATGACAGACAACAAAGTACTGGTGAAATGGAGGTTTATTTTTGTAATCCAAAGTCTGACAAAACAGTAAACAATAATAACAGACAATGCACAATGGTTTGCGTATTGCCCTGTTTAATCCACGGGTTGGCCCTGAAATAATAGTCACGATATTTTAAACACCCACACGTAACACAAACACAATCACAAGTCCACAGTGAGTGCTATAGTGTTCGTGGTGCAAATACAGTTAATCTTGACACAAGTGCAATGTTGTCCGTGTTTGGTGCTGGCCTTTAGCAACAGCTCCGGATCATGTTAACCGTCTAATAACAACAAACAAGTATATATTTAGACACGACAAAGCAAACAAAACACTCATGATAACAACATGGTTCTCCTTCCGGTTCAGCATTAACCATTACAAAGGAACAGATCACCTCGCTACGTCCCCTTATATACCGTCAATCATGACCCCTTTGTTAACGATTGCAACCGCTCCTCCAATCTGCGGCTGCCACATCGTTTCCCTTCCGGGTCGATGATTTAGTGTACTGTAGCTCCTTCCATCCAGTCCAGGGCACTTTGTTCCTTTTACACAGCGCCCTCACAGGTCGGGAGGAAGATTTATCACCAAGAATCATTGTCTTTCTGTCACATATACTACCGCTCAGAGTGGAGCCGAAGCTTAACCACTTGAGTGTGGTGTGGTCTGTGACAAGATCGAATGAATGTCCCAGCAGGTGGTATCGTAAAGAGTGAGTAGCCCATTTAATGGCCAAACACTCCTTTTTGACTACAGAGTAGTTGTGCTCCCGGGGAGCATCTTTTTGTTGAGGTACAGTATAGGGTGTTCTACTCTGTCTACCTTTTGGGACAAAACCGCACCCAAACCAACATCCGACACATCGGTGTGGAGGATGAATCTCTTGGTGAAATCTGGTGTGATGAGAGTGAGAGCCTGGCAGAGTCTCTGCTTAATAGTATCAATGCCCCCTGACATTCTACTGACCACTTAATCAAATTTGGTGCACTCTTTTTGGTGAAGTCAACTAAGGGATTGACCACTGTGGCATACTCGGGGATGAATCTACGGTAATAACCGGATAACCCCAGTAGAGACCTCATCTGATCCTTGGTTTTAGGGATTGCCGGGTCCACCAAAACCTGGACTTTGGTGACAACGGGTTTCACCCTTCCATTCCCCATTATAAAGCCCAAATATTTAGTCTCTGTTTTGGCGAACGCACATTTACTCAAGTTGGCTGTCAGCCGTGCTACCCTTAGAGACTGAAGGATGGCTGTGACCCTAGCCAAATGCTCTCGCCTGGTGGAGTTGTTAAATGACCACATCGTCAATATAAGGCAGCGGGCACACCATGTAGCCCAAATGGCATGGTTATGAAATGGAACCAGTCCTTCAGGAGTTGAAAATGCATTTTTTTTCTCTAGAACTGCGGGTTAAGGGTATCTGCTAGTGTCCTTTTCTCAGGTCCAGAGTGGAGATAAACCTAACCATTCCCAGTCTATCGAGAAGCTCGTCGACCCGAGGCATGGGGTAGGCATCGAACTTGGCAATAGCGTTTACCTTACAGAAATCAACACAGAAGCGGTTGGTGCGGTCCTTTTTGGAAACTATCACGATCAGACTGCACCACTCGCTCCTGGAAAGCTCAATCACCCCAAGTTTGAGCATCACCTATACCTCTTTGCTAACGCCACTTCATCGTCTTTCTGGGATCCGGTAAGGTCTCTCTCGCACTGTGACACCTGGGGGAGAGATAATGGCATCTTCAACAATTTTAGCTGTACCTGGCAAGTCAGAAAAACAACATTGAACTCCTCAATTAACTTACGCAGCTCTTGTTGCTGATCTGGAAGTAAATGTTACCCGATCAAAATGTCTTTAGTGCTAGGGGTCTCTAGATAGGGGCCAAAATCATCCTCTACTTCGCCTGGGGCTATAAATGAGGCCTCCCTTGCTTGCCAGGGTTTTAATAAATTTACGTGATGAATTTCCCATACATTACGGCGATCAGGCTGTCTAATTTCACAATTCACCTTTCCTATAGCCCGAATCACCTCATATGGCCCCTGCCATTTAGCACATAGTTTTGATTTCCGACGAGGGAAGAAGCAGCATTACTTTGTCTCCTGGTTGAAAGGTCAGAATTTGTGCGTTTTTATTGTAATGCTGCTGTTGCCGGTGCTGAGCCGATTTGAGATTGTCCTGGGCCAAACGACCGACCAAATCCAGGCGATCTCTCAGTAGGAGCACATGCTGCACTACATTTTTGGACGAGCCTTTGTGCTCTTCCCACCCCTCTCTCAACAGATCGAGGATGCCACAAGGCTGTCGGCCGTATAAGAGCTCTAAGGGGGAGAAGCCTGTCGAACTCTGTGGCACCTCTCTCACTGCAAAAAGGAGGTAGAGGAGAAGCCCAATATTTTTGCTCTTGAGTCACAAATCGTCTCAGCATCTGCTTTAATGTCTGACTGAAATGTTCCACCAAACCATCCGTCTGTGGATGTCGTGATGGGACGTATTTATAAGATTTTGTAAACTTGCTGTAACGTGTTAGAAAGAAAGTTAGTTCCATGATCAGTCAAGATTTCCTTGGGCATCCCTACTCTAGCCATAATCTGCACTAGTTCTTTGGCTATTGCAGCTGCACTAGAGGACTACAATGGAACTGCTTCCGGGTATCGCATTGCATAATCTACCACCACTAATATATGCGTATACCCAGAATCAGAAGGTAGCAAAGGGCCCACTATGTCCATTGCAATGCGTTCAAAGGGGGTGGAAATAATCGGGGGTGGGGCGCACTCGACCCGGCGCTACGCTCTAGCAGTCTGGGCATGTGGCTACATATTTCGACACTTCCTTATGAAGCCCTACCCAGTAAAATCGAGCCAATATCCGTTCCCTCGTTTTGTCAGCTCTGAGGTGCCCCGCAAAAGGGATATCATGCGCCAGCCTCATGACCTCGAGTCGACAAGACGGGGGAACCATCAATTGTGTTACAGGCTGTCATGTGCCCGTGGCAAGGTTTACCCTATATAACAACTGCCCCTTGATAATGAAGTGTGGAAATACTAGCGTCCCAGCGCCGTCAACATCCTTACCTTCAATAGACTGGGCCTGTTCCCGAGTATGCACCAGCGTGGGGTCATTGCTTTGGCCACACACCAAGTCCGCGATCGAGGCCCACTAGTCCGGTATATTGAGAGGGGCTAGAGTAGCCTCTGCCCTGGATGGCCCAGTAACCTCACCCTCTCAGTCACACTGCATACCAACTCCCTTTGATTGGTGTTTGTTACCATTCGAGCATTCTCCCACCAGACCCCAGCCTTGTCTCATTAAAGCGCCCTCCCATTTGTGTTAATTTTTCTTGGATGAAAAAGCGGGGAAAACATTTCAGCATGAAAGGGAAAAACAACACCAATCATTTCCCTTTCTTTCATTTCTGCCATGTTTACGTGTGTGGCTGAGTGCCATTAATTTAACCAATTATTTGTAGTTTGGCCAGTCTAGGCCCAGTCATTACTGGGTGTGGTAGCATTTCCGCCACCCCAACTGCTAGGTGACGTTTTATCAGCCCTACGGATAAATATATTTTTAATGTGGGGAATGCCGCCGTGTCTCCATGGGTACAGGAGATAGCCATCTGGCCTCGTGGCTGCCACGACACACCACCCAAGAGAGCTGTCCGAATTAAGGTCTGCTCACACCCTGTGCCCACTAATGCATGGGTTTTCACATTCCCTAAAACCACATCAACAATACAAGGCCCCTCCCAACCACTCACTTACCCGATTCTGATGCCCAATTGCAAGCTGCCATGTCACACTCAATCGTAGATGGGCATGACTTGGCCTGGTGTCCTGGTTGGTGGCATCTAAAACAGGTAGGGGGGAAAGAGGGAGCAGAGGTTAAATATCTGTACCGTTGCTGGTGTGGTAACGGGGCAGGCGCAGCTGGGGGCCAACCTTAGCCTCCATGAAGGGGAGGTAAGGTTGCCCATCGGGGTATGCGGTCTAGGAGGTCTCGGTCCCGGTGATGGTGGAGCGGAGAGAGAGGAGGTGGTGCTCGGCTGCTTCGTTGGGCTGGAGCGGTGGGTAGGCCGGTCTTGGCGGAGACCAGGGAGTCTTCGAAATCCTAGGCCAGTTTCACAGCATCTTCCAGGTTATCGGGGTTATGGCGCCGTATCCATGCCTGGGTTTTGGCGCCGACCACATGGCAAAACTGCTCCATAATAACAGCCTTGCCCATCTGTAAGCTTGTTTTCTGGGCGGGGTTGAGCCAGTCCACCATGTGGTCACACAACTTCTGCGTGACAACCCTGGGCCGTGTATCTGGGGATTTCTGGTACTCCCAGAGCCATACTCTGTGTGTTTCCCCTGTGATGTTCAGATGGCTCAGAATGGCTTGTTTTACCAGGTCGTACTGGGAAGCTTCTGCGTCCGTCATGGCCTGGTAGGCTGCCTGAGCCTTCTCAATCAGGCAGGATCCCAGCTGGCTTGCCCAGAACTCCTTGGGCGGTGGTAGCAAGCTGCTCAAAGGCGACCACGTAAGCTCCCGGGTCATCCTCTGTCGTATCTTCTGTGCCCTTACCTTTGCGGCCATCATCACGGGTCCTGCTGGTCCCATCTGCTGTCCAGCAGCGCTGCTAGTGAAGCATGATCCATCCCTTATTTTGTGGGTTGCAGTGCGCATGTGTAGGGGGTGATGCAGTGCTCAAGACAATGACAGACAACAAAGGACTGGTGAAATAATCCAGTCTGATGACAAAACAGTAAACAATAATGGTAACAGACAATACACAATGGTCGGAAGGGAGATTTATCACCAAGAATCATTCTCTCTGTCACAGGGAGTCAAAGGAGAAAAAGGAGAGGAAGATCTGGGCATCATCAATGGGATAAGCTGATTCCTCCCCTCCTGGTAATAACCTGACACCAAGACAGAAACGTGAGGTTCACAATCTGGTGGCTGCTTTTCCTGACGTGTTCTCTCCAGTCCCGGGGCAGACTCGAGTAGCCCATCATCATATTGAAATTGAGCCGGGGACACGAGTTTGTCAAAGGCCATACCGCATACCTGAACGTAAAAGGCAGGTAGTGAAAGCGGAGATTGAGGAAATGCCAAAGTCACTGCAATAGTCCAGTCGTTTTAGTAGATAAGCCAGATGGGTCGACACGATTTTGCATTGATTTTAGGAGAGTCAATGAAAAATCAAAGTTTGATGCTTATCCCATGCCCCGGGTAGATAAATTGCTGGAGCGTCTAGGCACGGCTCACTTTATGATGACACTGGATTTAACAAAGGGGTACTGGCAGATATCTCTAACCCCAGAATCACGGGGGAGAACAGGAGGCTGTGTGGTCCAGTGGTTAAAGAAAAGGGCTTGTAACCAGGAGGTCCCCGGTTCAAATCCCACCTCAGCCACTGACTCATTGTGTGACCCTGAGCAAGTCACTTAACCTCCTTGTGCTCCGTCTTTCGGGTGAGATGTAATTGTAAGTGACTCTGCAGCTGATGCATAGTTCACACACCCTAGTCTCTGTAAGTCGCCTTGGATAAAGGCGTCTGCTAAATAAACGAATAATAATAATAACAGCATTTTCGACTCCCTTCGGGTTATACCAGTTTACTACCATGCCCTTTGGGTTGCATGGAGCGCCGGCCTCTTTCCAGCGGATGATGGATCGCATTTTGCGGCCCCATCAGCAGTACGCCGCTGCTTACATAGATGACATGGTTATCCACAGTGACTCGAACCGGCGACGTCCAGGCTATAGAGCGCATCCTGCACTCCATGCGGAGCGCCTTTACTGGATGCGCCACTCGGGAGCCCCTAGTTCTTATTTTTTATTTTTATATTTATTGTAGTATTTGTTTTTGTTTGTCTGCTTTTTCTTCCATATCTCTGTTGAAGTTGAAAACTCTTGTAAATTAAGCAGATCATGAAACGGCATAATTATAAAGATTGATATTTAACATGGAAT
Source organism: Acipenser oxyrinchus oxyrinchus (assembly GCA_030684275.1). NCBI lineage: Eukaryota > Metazoa > Chordata > Actinopteri > Acipenseriformes > Acipenseridae > Acipenser > Acipenser oxyrinchus. The sequence goes on from CM060260.1 coordinate 13,947,036, forward strand.
GCATCATCTGTCTTATTAATTTGTTTAAATTAATAGATTTAAATTTAAATTAATTAATTTAAATTTTAAATTGAATATAAAATTACCACCATGGCCACTAAAATAAAAGAAATGAATAAAAATAAATGAAATGAAAATACAAGCATTGACTAGCAGTCTAAAGGACTGTGTCCAGGTATTTGCATATTGCAAATTTTTCACAGACAACATCATTTTTCTATCAGGATATTACAGGGTGCATAAAAGCTGAAGTACACAATATGCAATACACATAATAAACATTATAACATGTAAAGGAGTGCTGTCTAAGGTTCATTCAAATCCATTTGAACCATAGGACGAGCATCATTATCACTGATTCCTCTTTTAAGGAATGTTAGCCCAGGCTTTAAAATCAGTGTGATATTGGCATTCAGTATCAAAACATTTAATTATATTTATTGTATTTATTTGGCAGATGCCTTTATCCAAGGCAGCTTACAGGTGTATGTTATTATTATTATTATTATTTATTAGCCGACGCCCTTATCCAGGGCGACTTACAATTGTTACAAGATATCACATTATTTTTACATATAATTACCCATTTATGCAGTTGGGTTTTTACTGGAGCAATCTAGGTAAAGTACCTTGCTCAAGGGTACAGCCTATTTAAAAGCCTAGTGGCCGGACTACACCGACTGCCCAGTGGCAGCCGGTGCACCGGTCGCCCAAAGGCGGCCGGAGAAAAAATTCAGTTTGGCACCCCTAATCAAAAGGGGTGCCAACAAAACCGGCCTTAACTAATTAAAGAAAAACCAGAAAAAAAGGACTGTAAATTAAATGTTCAAAACGAAAGGGGGTGGTACAGAGCACGCCACCCAGAGCCCACTGGTCGACAAAAGCCGCCATGTCGCCAGTGGACTCCGCGGGCGTGCTCTAACGCCACCCGAACGGAGGAGGGCTCCTGAACATGGCCCTCAAGAGTCAAAGAGACCCTCCCCGGTGATCTTACGCTTCCTGGTCTTGTAGATGGTAAGTTTGCCAAGAGCCAGGAGCAGATTCACCAGGAGGTCTCTCTCTTGCTGGAGCCACGAACAGGGTGCCCAAAAATAAAAAGGGTGGGGAAAATGCAGCCAGAACTGCAGCAGGAGGTTCTTCAAGAACAAAAAGAACGGCTGCAGCCTGGCGCAAAGGAAATAATGGGAACACCGACTCGACTGACCGCAGAAAGGGCATGCGGGTCCGAAGTCGGTGAAGTGACGCAGGACCTCTCCTGACGCTGAAGCGCCCGTAGCACCCTCCATCCCAGGTCCCCAGCACCTCTGGGGACCAGCGGGAGTACAGAGCCTCCCACTGGGGACTCTCGCCCCGGGTTGAGGGGCTCCCGCCAAGCGGTGTCTCGGCGGGAGACGAGGGCGAGGAAGTGGAGGGTGTGGAGCGCCATCACAGACAGGGTCCTCCTCGACACGGAACGAAGGGGGTCGAGGAGAACTGCGAGATCCTGCTCAGGTGATTCTCGAGGGGAGGCTGAGGGGAGCCCTGTCCTTGGTCTTATCAGCAGGACCGAGAGCCGGGGTAGGGAGGGACGATGGCTCCCCGTCCTGAGGACCCCTCGAGGTACCTGACAGAGTCTGGGTGCAAAGCTGCTTTGCACTCCCGGATCGCCGGGCGGGCCGCTCTGAGGGTCCCCGAGTCGCCTCTGGCGACCAGCCACTCGGGAGTCAGCCACGCCGAAGCAGGTGATCCAGGAGATCCCAGACTCTGGTCACCTGGGCCGAGATCAACAGGCTCCGCACCGCTGGGGATTCCAACGCCTGCGCACCTAGATGGGGGTTGTGCAGCAGGGGCTCCAGAAGGAATCTCTCCCTCGGTCGGAACCGCGCCTCGCCGATGTCGAACATGCTCCGGTCTTGAGCAGGTCCCTGTAAAGACCGCAGCTCGGGAGACGGATCCCCGGGAGGTCGAGCCAGAACAGCTGCCGGTCGTAGCCCAAGTGGTGCAGCTGGCGCAGGAGGAGGGAGGCCAGCGGCACCACTGCGGGCCGGGTCTGCGACAGGTATCTCTGCAGGGTCTGGAGGCGGAAGGTGTGCACCTGAGTCCTGATGCACACCAACCCTTGTCCTCCCTCGGCCAGAGGGAGGCTCAGCACCCCGCAGAGACCCAGTGCTTTCCGCCCAGAAGAAGTCCGCCAGCTTCCTCTGGACCCTGGCCACAAACTCAGGGGCGGGCTCAGGACGGTGAGTCGATGCCAGAGCATCGACGCCACCAGCTGGTTGATGACCAGAGCCCTGCCCCTGAAGGAAAGCACTTTCAGCAGACCCGACCACGACCTCAGTCTCGCAGCAACCTTGTCCTCCAACTCCACTCCAGTTGGCTGCGACCGAGGTCTCCGCTGGGCTCAGGTGGACTCCCAGGTATTTGAAGCTGTCCGCGCCCACTGGAATTGCTGGAGCGCGCAGGGAGGGAGTCCACCCGCCAGGGGCCTACTAACAACCCGGAGCATTTGGTCCAGTTGATCCTGGCAGAGGACGCGGCAGAGTAAACGCCTGGCAGCTCCGCATCCTCTCCAGATCGACCGGATCGGAGGCCACTAGGAGCACGCCGTCGGGCGTAGTCGACAGGACCACCTCGTGTCCGGGCGCCGAGCGCCATCCCCGTGAGCCTCCTGCGAAGGAGGCAGAGGAAGGGCTCGATGCACAGCGCGCACAGTTGTCCGGACAGAGGGCAGCCTTGACGCATTCTCTCCTGAACGCGAGGGGTGCGGTCAGGGACCAGTTCACCTTCAAAAGGCACTCGGCAGAGGCGCATAGCATTCGAAGAGGCCGACGAACTTCGCCCGAATCCAATGCTCGCAGGGTTCCAAAGAGATACTCGTGATCCACCCGTCGAACGCCTTCTCTTGGTCGAGACAAGAAGGCGACCGACCGACCGGTCCTCCTGCAGTAGTGCAGCAGGTCCCAACCAGGAAGATGTTGTCGAAGATCGTCCGTTCGGGACCGTAGGACTGGTCGGGTGGACCACGCCTGCCAGCACGGACTTGAGCCTCAGGGAGGCGGCCTTGGCCACGATTTTGTAGTCCGTGCACAGCAGCGAGACCGGGCGCCAGTTCTAAGGCAGCGGAGATCCCCTTTCTGGGCAGGAGCGTGATCACCGCCCGCCTCATCGAAAGGGGCATCTCCCCGTCTCAGAGGCTTCCGCCAGGACCCGCGCAAGGCGGGCCCCAGCAAGTCCCAAAACTTTCTGAAGAACTCCACGGTCAGCCCGCCGATGCCCGGCGATTTGTTGTAGGGCATCAGACTAAGAGCGCCAGAGAGCTCGCCAGGGTCAGTCGGCCTCGAACTCTTCCCTGACGCCTCGCCGACCGTGGGAAGCCCGCCCCAAAGAACCCTGCACGCTGCCGGAGTCGACGGGATCCGGAGAGAAGAGGTCCGAGTAAAAGGCTCGGCCCTCTCGCTCACGCCTCCGATCCGCCAGAAGGGAGCCGCCGTCCGCCAGAAGGCAGGTGATGTTCCTGCGGTCTCCTTCTTTTCTCCAACGCCAGAAGAAGTGTGAGCCGCGTCCATCTCCGGCGAACTGGATCCGCGAAGCACGTAGGCCCCCGGACCGCTGGAGCTGCAGGTCCCGCAGGGTGCACTTCTTCTCCTCGCACGCTTCTGCTCGAAGTTGGCCCTCGCGAGCCAGGCGGCTCTCCAGATCGAGCAGCTCCCTTCCAGCCGCCGATCCGTGAGTCCTCCGCCTGCTCGCGCCTCGTGTACTCCTGACAGAAGATCTTGATCTGCGCTTTCCCCACGCCCCACCACTGACGCCACGGGGGAAGCGAGATCGCCGGCCGTGCCAGACCGCCCAAAAGTCCCGAACGACTGCTCAAAGCGCCGCCCTCCAACAAGGCGTTGTTAAAGTGCCAGTAGGCGGAGGCGCGTCCGACTGGCACCGGGCCACCGCCACGCCACCAGGTTGTGGTCCGTGAACGGCGCCGCCTTATGTCGGAGGAGCGAACGCAGTGAGCGTGGCTCCTGGTGACGTAGAGCCTGTCGATCCGGGACTGAGACACCCGCCTCCCTCACCCTGGTGAAGGTGAAGGCGGGACGTCCGGTGATGCCAACGCCAGATGTCGACCAGAGAGAGCCGAGCGGTCAGCTCTCTCAGTGCTGCCGACGAGAGGGTAGTGCTCGCCCCCACCCTGTCCGCGGCCTCGAGGGTGCAGTTGAAATCACCCCGAGGACCACGCACTCGCCGGGCGCTGATGTTGTTCATATAGGTCGACATCTGGCGAAAGAACTGGACCTCGCCGACCCGTGGACGGCGCTGCACACGCTCACCAGGTGAACGATACTGTCGCCGCCCCGGATCCGTGGTGTAACAGACGGCCCGCACGACGCCTACCACATCGAAAGTACCGTGGGAAGAAAGGACCCGAGAAGAGCGCCGCCACCCCACAAGAGGTGGCGGTGAGATGGCTGAACGACACTCTCCCCCACTCCAGAAGCCAGTTGGCTTCCGCCTCTGGGGTCGTGTGGGTTTCCTGCAGGAAGCACACAGAGTAACCCCTTTTTCAGGTAGGAGATTACCTGGGCCCCGCGGAAAGGGTCCCTACACCCGCTGACGCTCACAGTACCGATGTGATACATGATCCTCTGTCAGGAGTTGTTGGCGACGCCACGGGAGATCCTGAGTTCTCCCGGCTCACCAACTGGTCGTGAACTTACGGGCCCGAATGTGCACGCTCGAGCCCGAAGTTTTACTGGCGTGGCTGGCCCTGAGGAAGGACCTCACAGACTGTAAGATCCTCTGGAAGTCCCCCATTTGTCCAGGGCCAGCATTACCTTGTCCCTGCGGTGGACAGTGGCCTCCAAGAATTCGTGGAGCTCCACCACAGGGATGTCTGGGAGAGAGACGGACGGAACCTCCGAGCCCACGCTGCCCGTGGACTCGGATCCTCCTCCCTCTCCTCAGCTCTCCATCGCCTCGCGATGGTAAAGCACAACGCACTCACGCAGGGTGAGCTGCTGCGCCTTATTTTGAGCTTCACCGTCCTCCCTGCGCCCACCCCCGGGACGCGGGCGGGAGAGACCGGGCGGAGGGACCTCGGGGACCGCCTGCACCCTGGACTTTGGGGTGCAGACGGGCGCCGGGCGACACCGCCGAGCCCGATGGTTTGGTCCCCGCCTGGGTCCCTCCTTGAGGTCCGAGGCACGGTCTCAGGCCCGCCCTTCTTTCCTCGAAGGAAGGGGATCCACCCTCTCGGTCCTTCCTCCTCCCTAGAGAAAGGGGATACACCCTTTCGGGTCCTTCCTCCCTCCGCATCAGTCACCGGGACCGCCGGGCGACGCTTTCTCGACGGCCGCGCAAGGGCCGGAGCCCTCGCCGCCGCCGAAAGGGAAGCCCGAGGCGGTTGTTCTTCCGGGGCTCCTCCCGAGCCCCTCGGTGACTGGAACTTGGCCCGCTGCACTTCGGGAGGGGATCTACCTCGAGGGCACCACCTTCTGCCCTCTCTGGTTCTTCCCTCCCTCTGCGCCCGGAGACCATTGTCTGCGCTGGCTCCGCAGAGCCCACGCCTGCCTCAGGGGTGTTCTCTCATCCCTCCGCTGCAGCACGAGGGCCGGAACCCCGCCGCCGCAAGAGAGGGAAGCCTGAGGCAGCTCTTTTCTGGGTGGGGGCTCTTCTCCCTCCGCCCTCGGCCGGGTCGCCTGCATGGGCTCCGCTGTCCGCGGAGCCCACGCCAGCCTCGGGGCCGAGTCCGCCTCCTCCCGGAGACGGGAGCCAGAGGCAGCTCTTTTCTGGGAGGGGTTGTTCTTCCTCCCTCCGCCCCTCGGCGGGGTCGCCTGCATGGGCTCCGCTTATCAGCGGAGCCCATGCCTGCCTCGGGAGTTGGTTCCGCCGCCTCCTCGGCAACACAGGTTTCAGGACCCGTGTCGCTGTCGGAGGAAGGCGGTGCCCGAGGCAGTTGCTCTTCGGGGCCCCTCCTGCGCCCTCGGCGACCTCTCTGCTGCCGCCCCTCGATGGTAGAGTCGGGCCGGTTTCCGAGGTCTCTTATTGACGGGAGGGGATCTACCCGAAGGGCTCCTCCTCTGCCCTCTCGGGTTCCTCCCTCCCCATTTGCCTCTCGGTGGGGCTCTTCCATGGGCTCCGCTTCTGCGGAGCCCCGACCGCCTCGGGATGGATCCTTCACCCCTCTGTGGCATTACGAGGGCCGGAGCCCTCGCTGCCGGTAGAGGGGACGCCGAGGCGGTCGCTTGGTTTTGGGGCCTTCTTCGCCTCGGGACCCTCACCAAGAGGCCGGGACGGTGCACTTGCGCACACGGGAAGGCGCGCTGCCTTCCTCTTCCCCTGATGCTGCCGGAGGCTGCCCCTGCCCTGTCACGGCGACGGGAGCTCGCCTCAGCAGCGCTCTCTCCTCACCCTCTGTGGGGATGAGGTGTTTGTTTTGCGGGCGGCTTTGCCGCCTGCCTCGCGGGGTGCCGCCGAGGGAGTCCCTTTTCAGGGCCTCCCCTGACCCGCCGCCAGATGGTGCGGGCGGCGGGCTTCGCCGCCTCTGCTCGGCCTCCCCGTGGACCTGGCCGCCTTCTTTTGCGGCGGGCGACCACGGTCCACTCGGGCGCCTTCTCCCCGGCGCTCGGGAGGCGCTGAGGGTCCGCCACCTCGGGGCCTTCTCCCTTCCCCCGGATGTTACTGGGAGGGGGCGGTGCTTTTGCCCCTCTGCGGGCCTCTTGGAGGGCCCCGGGCGAGGTGGACTCGAGGGGCGGTGCTGGCGCTGGTGGCTTTGCGCCTGCTGGAGCTTGGGGCACCTCCTTTCTGGTGCCCCAGCTCCTTGCAGTGGTAGCACCGCACCTCCTCCGAGGAATAGAAAATGACGTAGTTGGTCCCCTGAAGGGGACCACAAAACTGCCCTCCACGGTGTCCCTCCCCGCCAGGTGGATGGTCACCTGGCGCGGAAGGACAGCACGTGGCGGAGGGGCTGGTCTTTGCACCCTAGGGGATGGGGTGGATACCCGCTTTTAACTCCCCTAGGGCCTGAAGATGGGGCTTCAGGAGGTCGCCCTTCAAGAAAGGTGGGACGCTGGAAAGGACGACCCTGCTGCCCAACCCTCCAAGGGTTCTATGGGGATATATATCCCCGACGGCGAGACCCCTCTCGATAGCTGTGTGCGGCGGCCTCAGATTTTAGAAAGAAGACGGCCTTGCCGTACATCTTTGAGGCCGCCACGATGGTCGATGGTCCGACCACTTTGGCCATGGCTTTCACCATGGCCTCTATTGAGAGGGTGTCCTTCAGGAGGCACCTGACCCCGTGCCTCCTGGTCATGTTTTTAAAGGGGGCTGCAGCCTCCCCTGCAGCCACCTGTGCCCACTTTTTGGGGGGCTGTGGAGCTTGCCCACTCATTTTATTTATTTATTTATTTATTTATTTATTTATTTGAAAACAAACAAACAAAAATGAAACAAACACAAATTGCACACCCCTGCACTCCAATAGTGCAGGGGCACACAGAACACAAAAAGGTTTTTTTTTTTTTTTTTAATCAAAACAAAACAAAAATTATTTAATTTTCAATAATAAAAAATGAAAAATAACCACCCCTGCACTCCAATAGTGCAGGAGTAGTCAAATTAAAAATAAAACAAAACAAACAAAAATTATGTATTTATTTTTTAAAACAACAAAATAAAAATAAAACAATCAAAAACACAAAGGTTTTTTTTTTTTTTAAATACAACAAACGTATTTATTTATTTAATAAATAAATAAATAAATACAATTGACACACCCCTGCACTCCAATAGTGCAGGGGTAAAAGAAAAATTCAAAATAAATCAAAGTTTAAAACTAAAAAATAGTTTTAAACTTAAAAGAAAATCAAAATCAAACAAAGGGCAAACAAAGGAGCACACGGCCTGTGCTCCCTGCTCGTTCTTCCCCCACTCTGCACAAGGCAGAAGCAGGGATTTAAAACAAAAGGATTTTTAAAACAAAAACTAAAACAGTGTAGTGATTTAAAATAATTTTAAAATAAACTAAAGAAAGTGCTCTTTAATAAAAAATTAAAAAGCAAATAAATGAAACTAGTTTAAATGAAGTAAAAATTAAAAGAAAAACAAACAAAGGAAAACCAAGCTAAATGAGTTGCTCCTACACTTGCAAACAATGCAAGTGTAGGAGAAACAAAAGAAAAAGTGTGTTTTAAAACACTAAATAAAAGGTTTAATTAACAAAAAGGTGCCCTGCTGCTTTATAAATAAGATAAAGTAAAAAGATTTGGAAAATAAAAAGTTTAAAGCACTGTTTTTAACTCTGAGCAGGAGCTCTCCTCACACACGCCTGCTCTTGCTCAAGGGTGCAGCCTATTTAAAAGCCAGTATAACTGCGCCGCTGCCTATTGGCAGTCGGCGCACCAGCTGCCCAAAGGCAGCCGGTGAAAAGATTCAGTTTGGCACCCCTAATCAAAAGGGGTGCCAACAAAACCGCCGCTAACTAGCCCAGTGGGGGTGGGGGTGGGTGGGGATGGGGGTTCCCAAATTAAATGTTCAAAACAGGGTGGTACAGAGCACGCCACCCAGAGCCCACTGGTCGACAAAAGCCGCCATGTCGCCAGTGGACTCCGCCGGGCGCGCTCTAACGCCACCCGAACGGAGGAGGGCTCTGAACATGGCCCTCAAGAGTCAAAGAGACCTCCCCGGTGATCTTACGCTTCCTGGTCTTGTAGATGGTAAGTTTGCCAAGAGCCAGGAGCAGATTCACCAGGAGGTCTCTCTTCTTGCTGGAGCCACGAACAGGGTGCCCAAAAATAAAAGGGTGGGGAAAATGCAGCCAGAACTGCAGCCATTTAAAAGCCTAGTGGCTGGACTACACCGACTGCTCAGTGGCAGCCGGTGCACCGGTCGCCCAAAGGCAGCCGGAGAAAAAATTCCATTTCGCACCCCTAAAATAGGGGTGCCAACAAGGACTAGGCCTTAATTAATTAAACAAAAAACCCGGTTCAAAAAAGACTGTAAATTAAATTAACAAAACGAAAGGGAGGAGAGAGCACGCCTCCAGAGCCCACTGGTCGACAAAAGTGGCCATGTCGCCAGCGGACTCGCGGGCGTGCTCCAACTGAACCCGAACGGACCAGGGCTCCTGAACATGGCCCCAGAGTCAAAGAGACCCTCCCCGTGATCTTACGCTTCCTGGTCTTGTAGATGGTAAGTTTGCCAAGAGCCAGGAGCAGATTCACCAGGAGGTCTCTCTCTTGCTGGAGCCACGAACAGGGTGCCCAAAAATAAAAGGGTGGGGAAAATGCAGCCAGAACTGCAGCAGGAGGTTCTTCAAGAACAAAAAGAACGGCTGCAGCCTGGCGCAAAGAAATAATGGGAACACCGACTCGACTGACCGCAGAAAGGGCATGCGGGTCCGAAGTCGGTGAAGTGACGCAGGACCTCTCCTGACGCGAAGCCCGTAGCACCCTCCATCCCAGGTCCCCAGCACTCTGGGGACCAGCGGGAGTACAGAGCCTCCCACTGGGGACTCTCGCCCCGGGTTGAGGGGCTCCCGCCAAGCGGTGTCTCGGCGGGAGACGAGGGCGAGGAAGTGGAGGGTGTGGAGCGCCATCACAGACAGGGTCCTCCTCGACACGGAACGGAGGGGGTCGAGGAGAACTGCGAGATCCTGCTCAGGTGATTCTCGAGGGGAGGCTGAGGGGAGCCCTGTCCTTGGTCTTATCAGCAGGACCGAGAGCCGGGGTAGGGAGGGACGATGGCTCCCCGTCCTGAGGACCCCTCGAGGTACCTGACAGAGTCTGGGTGCAAAGCTGCTTTGCACTCCCGGATCGCCGGGCGGGCCGCTCTGAGGGTCCCCGAGTCGCCCTGGCGACCAGCGACTCGGGAGTCAGCCACGCCGAAGCAGTGATCCAGGAGATCCCAGACTCTGGTCACCTGGGCCGAGATCAACAGGCTCCGCACCGCTGGGGATTCCAACGCCTGCGCACCTAGATGGGGGTTGTGCAGCAGGGGCTCCAGAAGGAATTCTCCCCTCGGTCGGAACCGCGCCTCGGCCGATGTCGAACATGCTCCGGTCTTGAGCAGGTCCCTGTAAAGACCGCAGCTCGGGAGACGGATCCCCGGGAGGTTGAGCCAGAACAGCTGCCGGTCGTAGCCCAAGTGGTGCAGCTGGCGCAGGAGGAGGGAGGCCAGCGCACCACTGCGGGCCGGGTCTGCGACAGGTATCTCTGCAGGGTCTGGAGGCGGAAGGTGTGCACCTGAGTCCTGATGCACACCAACCCTTGTCCTCCCTCGGCCAGAGGGAGGCTCAGCACCCCGCAGAGACCCAGTGCTTTCCGCCCAGAAGAAGTCCGCCAGCTTCCTCTGACCCTGGCCACAAACTCAGGGGCGGGCTCAGGACGGTGAGTCGATGCCAGAGCATCGACGCCACCAGCTGGTTGATGACCAGAGCCCTGCCCCTGAAGGAAAGCACTTTCAGCAGACCCGACCACGACCTCAGTCTCGCAGCAACCTTGTCCTCCAACTCCACTCCAGTTGGCTGCGACCGAGGTCTCCGGGGCTCAGGTGGACTCCCAGGTATTTGAAGCTGTCCGCGCCCACTGGAATTGCTGGAGCGCCGCAGGGAGGGAGTCCACCCGCCAGGGGCCTACTAACAACCCGGAGCATTTGGTCCAGTTGATCCTGGCAGAGGACGCGGCAGAGTAAACGCCTGGCAGCTCCGCATCCTCTCCAGATCGACCGGATCGGAGGCCACTAGGAGCACGCCGTCGGGCGTAGTCGACAGGACCACCTCGTGTCCGGGCGCCGAGCGCCATCCCCGTGAGCCTCCTGCGAAGGAGGCAGAGGAAGGGCTCGATGCACAGCGCGCACAGTTGTCCGGACAGAGGGCAGCCTTGACGCATTCTCTCCTGAACGCGAGGGGTGCGGTCAGGGACCAGTTCACCTTCAAAAGGCACTCGGCAGAGGCGCATAGCATTCGAAGAGGCCGACGAACTTCGCCCGAATCCAATGCTCGCAGGGTTCCAAAGAGATACTCGTGATCCACTCCGTCGAACGCCTTCTCTTGGTCGAGACAAGAAGGCGACCGACCGACCGTCCTCCTGCAGTAGTGCAGCAGGTCCCAACCAGGAAGATGTTGTCGAAAATCGTCCGTTCGGGACCGTAGGACTGGTCGGGTGGACCACGCCTGCCAGCACGGACTTGAGCTCAGGGAGGCGGCCTTGGCCACGATTTTGTAGTCCGTGCACAGCAGCGAGACCGGCGCCAGTTCTTAGGCAGCGGAGATCCCCTTTCTGGGCAGGAGCGTGATCACCGCCCGCCCATCGAAAGGGGCATCTCCCCGGTCTCAGAGGCTTCCGCCAGGACCCGCAAAGGCGGGCCCCAGCAAGTCCCAAAACTTTCTGAAGAACTCCACGGTCAGCCCGCCGATGCCCGGCGATTTGTTGTAGGGCATCAGACTAAGAGCGCCAGAGAGCTCGCCAGGGTCAGTCGGCCTCGAACTCTTCCCTGACGCCTCGCCGACCGTGGGAAGCCCGCCCCAAAGAACCCTGCACGCTGCCGGAGTCGACGGGATCCGGAGAGAAGAGGTCCGAGTAAAAGGCTCGGGCCCTCTCGCTCACGCCTCCGATCCGCCAGAAGGGAGCCGCCGTCCGCCAGAAGGCAGGTGATGTTCCTGCGGTCTCCTTCTTTTCTCCAACGCCAGAAGAAGTGTGAGCCGCGTCCATCTCCCGAGGAACTGGATCCGCGAAGACGTAGGCCCCCGGACCGCTGGAGCTGCAGGTCCCGCAGGGTGCACTTCTTCTCCTCGCGACGCTTCTGCTCGAAGTTGGCCCTCGCGAGCCAGGCGGCTCTCCAGATCGAGCAGCTCCTTTCCAGCCGCCGATCCGTGAGTCCTCCGCCTGCTCGCGCCTCGTGTACTCCTGACAGAAGATCTTGATCTGCGCTTTCCCCACGCCCCACCACTGACGCCACGTGGGGAAGCGAGATCGCCGGCCGTGCCAGACCGTCCAAAAGTCCCGAACGACTGCTCAAAGCGCCGCCCTCCAACAAGGCGTTGTTAAAGTGCCAGTAGGCGGAGGCGCGCCCGACTGGCACCGGGCCACCGCCACGCCACCAGGTTGTGGTCCGTGAACGGCGCCGCCTTATGTCGGAGGAGCGAACGCAGTGAGCGTGGCTCCTGGTGACGAGAGCCTGTCGATCCGGGACTGAGACACCCGCCTCCCTCACCCTGGTGAAGGTGAAGGCGGGACGTCCGGTGATGCCAACGCCAGATGTCGACCAGAGAGAGCCGAGCGGTCAGCTCTCTCAGTGCTGCCGACGAGAGGGTAGTGCTCGCCCCCACCCTGTCCGCGGCCTCGAGGGTGCAGTTGAAATCACCCCGAGGACCACGCACTCGCCGGGCGCTGATGTTGTTCATATAGGTCGACATCTGGCGAAAGAACTGGACCTCGCCGACCCGCGGACGGCGCTGCACACGCTCACCAGGTGAACGATACTGTCGCCGCCCCGGATCCGTGGTGTAACAGACGGCCCGCACGACGCCTACCACATCGAAAGTACCGTGGGAAGAAAGGACCCGAGAAGAGCGCCGCCACCCCACAAGAGGTGGCGGTGAGATGGCTGAACGACACTCTCCCCCACTCCAGAAGCCAGTTGGCTTCCGCCTCTGGGGTCGTGTGGGTTTCCTGCAGGAAGCACACAGAGTAACCCCTTTTTCAGGTAGGAGATTACCTGGGCCCCGCGGAAAGGGTCCCTACACCCGCTGACGCTCACAGTACCGATGTGATACATGATCTTCTGTCAGGAGTTGTTGGCGACGCCACGGGAGATCCTGAGTTCTCCGGCTCACCAACTGGTCGTGTAACTTGCGGGCCCGAATGTGCACGCTCGAGCCCGAAGTTTTACTGGCGTGGCTGGCCCTGAGGAAGGATCTCACCGAGTTTAAGATCCTCTGGAAATCCTTCCATTTGTCCAGGGCCAGCTGGACCTTGTCCCTGCGGTGGATGGTGGCCTCCAAGAAATCCAGGAGCTCCACCACAGGGATGTCCAGAGAAGGGGCGGACAGACTCTCCGAGCCCACGCTGCAAGTGGACTCGAGTCCTCCTCCCTCTCCTCCGCTCTCCACCGCCTCGCGTGGAGAAGCACAACGCACTCACGCAGGGTGAGCTGCTATGCCTTATTTTGATTTTCACCGACTCTCCCAGCCCCCAGGGACGCGGGCGGGAGAGATCGGCGGAGGGACCCTGAGCGGGACCGCCTGCACCCTGGACTTTGGGGTGCAGACGGACGCCGACGCACACCGCCGAGCCCGATGGCCTCGCGTCCCCGCCTGGGTCCCTCTTTGAGGTCCGAGGCACGGTCTCAGGCCCGCCCTCTTTCCTCGAAGGAAGGGGATCCACCCTCTCGGGTCCTTCCTCCCTCCCTAGAGAAAGGGGATACACCCTTTCGGGTCCTTCCTCCCTCCGCATCAGTCACCGGGACCGCCGGGCGACGCTTTCTCGACGGCCGCGCAAGGGCCGGAGCCCTCGCCGCCGAAAGGGAAGCCCGAGGCGGTTGTTCTTCCGGGGCTCCTCCCGAGCCCCTCGGTGACTGGAACTTGGCCCGTTGCACTTCGGGAGGGGATCTACCTCGAGGGCACCACCTTCTGCCCTCTCTGGTTCTTCCCTCCCTCTGCGCCCGGAGACCAGTGTTCGCGCTGGCTCCGCAGAGCCCACGCCTGCCTCAGGGGTGTTCTCTCATCCCTCCGCGGCAGCACGAGGGCCGGAACCCCGCCGCCGCAAGAGAGGGAAGCCTGAGGCAGCTCTTTTCTGGGTGGGGGCTCTTCTCCCCTCCGCCCCTCGGCCGGGTCGCCTGCATGGGCTCCGCGTTGTCCGCGGAGCCCACGCCAGCCTCGGGGCCGAGTCCCCTCCTCCCCGGAGACGGAAGCCCGAGGCAGCTCTTTTCTGGGAGGGGCGGTTCTTCCTCCCTCCGCCCCTCGGCGGGGTCGCCTGCATGGGCTCCGCGTTATCAGCGGAGCCCATGCCTGCCTCGGGAGTTGGTTCGCCGCCTCCTCGGCAACACAGGCTTCAGGACCCGTGTCGCTGTCGGAGGAAGGCGGTGCCCGAGGCAGCTGCTCTTCGGGGCCCCTCCTGCGCCCTCGGCGACCTCTCTGCTGCCGCCCCTCGATGGTAGAGTCGGGCCGGCTTCCGAGGTCTCTTTATTGACGGGAGGGGATCTACCCGAAGGGCTCTCCTCTGCCCTCTCGGGTTCCTCCCTCCCCATTTGCCTCTCGGTGGGGCTCTTCCATGGGCTCCGCTTCTTCTGGAGCCCCGACCGCCTCGGGGATGGATCCTTCACCCCTCTGTGGCATTACGAGGACCGGAGCCCTCGCTGCCGGTAGAGGGGACGCCGAGGCGGTCGCTTTGGTTTTGGGGCCTTCTTCGCCCCGGGACCCTCACCAAGAGGCCGGGACGGTGCACTTGCGCAGCACGGGAAGGCGCTGCGCCTTCCTCTTCCCCTGATGCTGCCGGAGGCTGCCCCTGCCCTGTCGCGGCGACGGGAGCTCGCCCGCAGCGCTCTCTCCTCACCCTCTGTGGGGATGAGGTGTTTGTTTTGCGGGCGGCTTTGCCGCCTGCCTCGCTGGGGTGCCGCCGAGGGAGTCCCTTTCAGGGACTCCCCTGACCCGCCGCCAGATGGTGGGGCGGTGGGCTTCGCCACCCCTGCTTGGCCTCCCCGGTGGACCTGGCCGCCGCTTCTTTTGCGGCGGGCGACCACGGTCCACTCGGGCGGCCTTCTCCCCGGCGCTGGGAGGCGCTGAGGGTCCGCCTCCTCGGGGCCTTCTCCCTTTCCCCGGATGTTACTGGGAGGGGGCGGTGCTTTTTGCCCCCCTGCGGGCCTCTTTGAGGGCCCCGGGCGCAGGTGGACTCGAGGGGCGGTGCTGGCGCTGGTGGCTTTGCGCCTGCTGGAGCTTGGGGCACCTCCTTTCTGGTGCCCCAGCTCCTTGCAGTGGTAGCACCGCACCTCCTCCGAGGAATAGAAAATGACGTAGTTGGTCCCCTCGAAGGGGACCACAAAACTACCCTCCGCCACTTCCTCCCCGCCAGGTGGATGGTCACCTGGCGCGGAAAGATAGAATGTGGCGGAGGGACTGGTCTTTGCAGCCCAGGGGAGGGGTGGATGGATGTTTTAATCTCCCCAGGGCCTGCAAGATGGGGCCTGAGCAGGTCGCCCTTCAAGAAAGGTGGGACGCTTGATAGGACGACCCTTGCTGCCCAAGCCTCCAAGGGTTCTATGGGGATGAAGATCCCCGCCACCGCGAGACCCCTCTCGATAGCTGTGTTCGTGGCGGCCTCAGATTTTAAGAAGAAGACGGCTTTGCCGCACATCTTGGAGGTCGCCACGATGGCCGATGGCCCCACCACCTTGGCCATGGCCTTGACAAAACCCTCAATCGAGAGGGAGTCCTTCAGGAGGCACCTGACCCCGTGCCTCCTGGTAATGTTTTTAAAGGGGGCTGCAGCCTCCCCTGCAGCCACCTGTGCCCACTTTTTTGGGGCCTGTGGAGCTTGCCCACTCATGGTTATTTATTTATTTATTTATTTATTTATTTATTTATTTTTAATAAATTAAATAAACGAAAAATAACTACCCCTGCACTCCAATAGTGCAGGAGTAGTGAAATTAAAAATAAAACAAACAAACAAAAATTATGTATTTATTTTTAAAACAACAAAATAAAAATAAAACAATCAAAAACACAAAGGTGTTTTTTTTTTTTTTTTTAACACAAACACACGTATTTATTTATTTATTAAATAAATAAACAAATACAAATTGACACACCCCTGCACTCCAATAGTGCAGGGGTAAAAGAAAAATTCAAAAAGAAATCAAAGTTTAAAACTAAAAAATAGTTTTAAACTTAAAAGAAAATCAAAAACCAAACAAAGGGCAAACAAAGGAGCACACGGCCTGTGCTCCCTGCTCGTTCTTCCCCCACTCTGCACAAGGCAGAAGCAGGGGATTTTAAAACAAAACGATTTTTAAAACAAAACTAAAACAGTGTAGTGATTTAAAATAATTTTAAAATAAACTAAAGAAAGTGCTCTTTAATTAAAAATTAAAAAGCAAATAAAAGAAACTAATTTAAATGAAGTAAAAATTAAAAGAAAAACAAAGGAAAACCAAGCTAAAATGGCTGCCCTCCTACACTTGCAAACAATGCAAGTGTAGGAGAAACAAAAGAAAAATGGTGTTTTAAAACACTAAATAAAAAGTTTTTTCAACAAAAAGGTGCCCTGCTGCTTTATTAATCAGATAAAGTAAAAAGATTTGGAAAATAAAAAGTTTAAAGCACTGTTTTTTAACGCTCAGCAGGAGCTCTCCTCATGCACAACTGCGCTTGCTCAAGGGTGCAGCAGCAGTGTCCCCCACCTGTGATTGAACCCACGACCTTCCGGTCAAGAGTCCAGAGCCCTAACCACTACTCCACACTGCTGCCCCATGTTGCCTTGATGAGGTGGTGGAAGGCAGTGAGAGACGGAGCAGTCGTGAAGTTCTCCAGTAGCTGGTTGTACCACAGAGGGGCTAGGGAAGAGAATGAGCGGGCACGGGAGGATGGAAAGTGAAGGCATGACCAATCGGCCAGTAGAGGAGGAGTGAAGAGGGCAAGAGGGGGTGCAGGGAGACGAGGTATTGGAGGTAGGGGGAGGTAAGAACATTAGAACATAAGAAAGTTTACAAACGAGATGAGGCCATTCGTTGCATCTTGCTTGTTTGGTTGTTAATAGCTTATTTATACAAGGAATTGGAGGTAGGTCCAGGAGTTGGGTGGAATAAGTAGTGAGAAAAGTACAGATTCGGTAGATGTTGCTAAGAAAGAAGCAGCAAGTGCGTTTCAGGGAAGAGATGTGTTGAGTAAAGGAGAGGGAGGGGTCAAGAGTAACACCCAGGTTTTAGCAGAGGGAGATGGAGAGAGTGATAGAGTCAAGGGATACTGAAATTGGAGATGTCAGAGGAGGGAGAGGAAGCATGAGGAAGGTAGAAGAGGTCAGATTTAGAGAGGTTGAGTTTGTGGTGGTGAGAATGTGTCCAAGTTGAGATAGCGGAGAGGAATTCTGAATATGAGGGAGTCAAAGGAGGGAAAGGAGAGAATGATCTGGGCATCATCAGAGCAAAGAGTTAGATTAGAGTATCTAGCAAGCAGGAGGGGTCCAAGTATAGTATCTAATCTGCATTTGTGACCCCTGGTCCTTGTTTTTTTTTTCAAGTCAAAAAAGTCCCTTGGTTGACATTGTTAATACTTTTTAGAATTTTGAATGCTTGTTCAAGACTGAATAGTTTCAATTATTTTAGCCTGTCTTCATATGATATGCCTTTTAAACCCGGAATAATTCTGGATGCTCTACTTTGCACTCTTTCTAGAGCAGCAATATCCTTTTGTAGCAAGGTGAGCAGAACTGAACACAGTATTCTAGATGAAGTCTTAGTGATGCATTGTAAAGTTAAAACGTTACTTCCCTTGATTTAAATTCAACACTTTTCACTGTATATCCGAGCATCTTGTTGGCTTTTTATATAGCTTCCCTACGTTGTCTAGATGAAGACAAACTCCTAGATCTTTTTAATAGATTCCTTCTTCAATTTCAGTATCTCCCATATGGTATTTATAATGCACATTTTTATTGCCTGAGTGCAGTAACTTACACTTTTCTCTATTAAATGTAATTTGCCATGTGTCTGCCCAGTTCTGAATGGTGACTAGATAATTTTGAATGACCTTTGCTGCTGCAACAGTGTTTGCCACCCCTCCTATTTTTATTTTGTCTGCAAATTTGACAAGTTTGCTTACTATACCAGAATCCAAGTCATTAATGTAGATTAGGATGAGCGGAGGACCTAATACTGATCCCTGTGGTTCACTGGTTACTTTGCTCCATTTTGAGGTTTCTAATTAGTACTTTCTGTTTTCTACATGTTAACCACTCCCTAATCCATGTTCATGCATTTTCTGATCCCTACTGCATTCAGTTTAAGAATTAGTCTTTTATGTGGGACTTTGTCAAAAGCTTTCTGGAAATCTAAATAAACCATGTCATTGCCACAAAAGCAAGGAAATGTGGCGTTCGGGTTTTTAACCCGAACTCGCCATTCCCACCCCCACACCAGCAGCCATAGGAACCAGACAACACAAGCAACCACTTACTGCCGTCATCAGGTAAGACATAGAACATGCAACTCTTTCCAGATGACACAAGAGACATTCATCATCGTGGTCTACCGGTGCTGTAGCAATGGATATACATGTACACGATAACACATACATACCCACTTCAGGCTGCAGAACCGCATCAACATTATAAAAAAATAACTATATTTGCATGCACTTTGATCTCAATGCAAGTATGAAAGTAATTGACATGTCTCCATGCACTGTTACCGGGTTCTAGCATTGCAAAGCACTCAAATAACCATAGAGGTTGGCAACAGGGCTTAACACTCATTCCACCAGATACAACTACAAACACAAAACAACTACAATTTCACATCTACTCCTACTGGACTAAAAATGTCAGTTCCCTATGATTATACATGAACGTGTATTAGAAATGTAACTGGATTCATTAATGAAACTGTGTGTCTTGAGAAACAGGGCAAACTGCTGTGTCTTAAGAAAAAGGGCCCCCTGGTTCCTGGCAGACATACTGAACTATGTGACCTACTGATTAGAGGACTGGCACCTGAACTGGATTAGGCTGAGCGGACAGTTGAATTATGTACAGATAATTCACACGTGCAAAAACAATCGTTTTGACGCAAAGAAAACATGTACCAGCGATGTCCCAGTGGAAAAGGACAGTAAACATCAAAGGACTGTGAGTTTAAAAAAAAGGCAAGATACACAAATGATCTCATGAAAGTGGCTATCTAGATGAGTGAAACAGACTATAAATATCCAAGCGAAACTGAACATTTTGCGCTCCACATCGAATGCTAAACAAGGTGCTGTCTCTCTGCTAAGCAAAGCTGCAACTCCGGGACTCTGCCTAAAAACGGAATCAAGATGGGACTCACCCTGAAAACAGACTGAAGATGAGGAAACAAGCTGCAAGCGAGTCAACGACCACAAGCAACAAGACTGAGGCCCGGCTGGAGGACTGCCGTAAAACTTACAGCGACTGTTATCAGACAAACCAGTCTAGGTCTGCTGTACACCTAAAACCACTGTATCCAAAAGAAACTGTGCCCTGCTACCTGTGTAGCTAGCTAAAAGATTCAGCGAAGAGGACAGAGCGGATGGGCGCTCTTGTGGATCCTATACCGAGGACTGAAGACTTTGTTGCAGCTGTTTGTTGATTCTATCGAGAATTGAAAGCTTTGTTGCCGAGTTTGATCCAAAGTGGGATTGAAGACTTCGTGCAGAGAGGAGAGTTTTTATGCTGGACACTTCAACAGATTGAGTTTCCAAACCAGCGGACCAAAAGTCTAAGCTTCAAGGAACCGTTGAGTATAATTCCAGTTGCATTTTCCTTTCATGGAACTAAATTAATCTATTGTAACACATTCACATATAATTGAACTGTTAATTATTTAAACTTGATGAAAAAACTATAAGTAATCTACCTCATATTGTTGTATGAAGAATTTATTTAACCCTTTGCGGTCCATTTATTAATTCTGCGTCAGGCTCGCCAGGTCCAATTTATTTTCACACGCGCAGTTAATTTTAGACGCGCTGTTTAAAAGTATTTTTTTTCACAGTCAAACGGGTTTAAATGGCCCTGCATATCAACAAAGCACTCACTAGGGATCTCCAGCCCTGCCCCACCCTTTCGTTTGCTATCGCTTTCACATATGCTACCAAATAAAAAATAATAATAATAATAATAGTCGTACATACCGATCAATCGTCTCCTGATGACTCGTTTTATCACCAAACTCCTCAATAATGCAATCCAAGTCATTATTTTATTGCTATAACATCTCAAAAAAGCTCTGCAAATGTCCGTGATAGTCTCTTTGCGCTGATACTGTAACTCCCAGCTTGTTTCCATATGACCGCCCCATCTGATGATAGGGGCTAGTATGACTATTCATGAGATACGCCTTTTTTTTTTTTTTTTTATCAGCTTGTCTCGGCTCCTTTCGTTCCCACTCGGCCATTGAATGGTTTTCTCGGCTTTTTCTGTTGAAAAACCGACTTTTTTGCGTTTTTTGCATTTTTAAAATGATGTCGGACAGGGTCCGACAAAGGACCTGATGGGAATAATTGCAATGTCGGACCCAGTCCGACAAAGGACCGCAAAGGGTTAAAAGTAAACTTGCCATATACTTAATCTACAGTGCCCTCCATAAGTATTGGGACAGTGAAGTCAAAATTGCTATTTTTGCTGTACACTCAAGCAATATGAAAATACGATTAAAAGATGAATATGAGGCAAAAGTACAGAATGTCACCTTTTATTTCTGGCTGTTTCAACACATATATATTTTACCAACTAAGAATAACAGCACTTTCAGAGTTCCATCCCCCCATTTTATGTGAGCATAAGTATTGGGACATTTGGCTCACAGGTGTTTCTAATTGATCAGGTGTTTCCTGTTGCATTGATTTTTCACACATAAAAGAGCTGTGAATGTGTAGTCTCAGTTCTATCCTTTGCTTTTGCCTTTGGAGTCTGCGTTTGGTGTCAGTAGGCATAATCCAACATGAAGACTAGGGAGCTGTCTATGAAAGAAAAGCAAGCGATTTGGATGCTAAAAGAAAAGAGGAACTCAATTAGAACCAGAGCACAAAAGTTGGGCATAGCCAAATCAACAGTTTGGAATGTCCTGAAAAAGAAAGAAACCACTGGTTCTTCAGCAATCGGCAACGACCTGGTCGGCCAAGGAAAACAACAGCAGTTGATGACAGAAAAATGACCAGAGCTGTGAAAAACAACCCTAAAATAAGTGTCAGTGAAATCACCAACAACCTCCAGAATGCTGGGGTGAAAGTGTCACAATCTACTGTTCGCAGAAGACTTTGGCAGCAGAATTACAAAGGCCACACTGCAAGATGCAAACCTCTGATCAGCACCAAAAACAGAAAGGCCAGATTAGGATTTGCTAAAAGTACAGAGATGAGCCAGTAGAGTTTTGAAACAGAGTTTTATGGACCGCTGAGATGAAGATTAACCTTTATCAAAGTGATGGGAAGGCAAAAGTGTGGAGAAAAAAAGGAACTGCAGGTGATACAAAGCATACCACCTCATCTGTGAAGCATGGTGGAGGTAGTGTCATGGCATGGGCATGCATGGCTACCTCTGGAACAGGCTCACTTATCTTTATTAATTATGTAACAAATGATGGCAGCAGCAGAATGACTTCAGAAGTGTACAACAGGACAATGACCCAAAACACACTGCCAACGCAACCAAGGAGTTCATCAGGGAAAAAAGTGGAAAGTTTTAGACTGGCCAAGTCAATCTCCTGGTTTAAATCCGATTGAACATGCATTTCACTTGCTGAAGAGGAGACTGAAGTTAGAAACTCCCCAAAACAAGCAACAGCTGAAAATGGCTGCAGTAAAGGCTTGGCAAAGCATCTCAAAGGACGATACCAAGAGTTTGGTGATGTCAATGGGTTGCAGACTCACTGCTGCTATTTCATGCGACTAAATACTAGCTTTTATACTTCTTATATTTGCTTTAAGTTGAATTGTCCCAGTACTTATGCTCACATAAAATGGGGGGATGGAACTCTGAAAGTGCTGTTATTCTTAGTTGGTAAAACATGTATGTCTTGAAACCACCCGAAATAAAAGGTGACATTCTGTACATTTGCCTAATATTAATCTTTTACTTTGTATTTTCATATTGCTTGAGTGTACAGGAAAAATAGCAATTTTGACTTCACTGTCCCGATACTTATGGAGGGCACTGTATATACCATTAATGAGCTTAATGTGATAATTCTGCGATTGTCTGCATCAATTCAGCTGTGTGCTTGGATGTGGGCGTGTGTGTGTGTGAGTAAGCTACTACGTCACAGCCTGCTGATGTGTGAGGAGACAGGCGGTATCATATTTCAATTGCCTGCTAGTCAAGCAGTGAGAGTTTTTGAATTGTGTTATGTGCTTAGAGACTAAGACATTTACTTTCTGACTTTTCTGATTTCTGTTTATTATTTGTGTACTTAATAAAATACTACTATTGATTAAACATTCCTTGTGTCTGATTGTGAATGTGTGTTCATAGTAAATCCTCGATCTTTGTAACACGTCAATTAAATATTGTTAGTAAGAGAACTAATCAACCCAGATAAACATTACATTATCAATTATTGAATTGTTCCTCCATTAACTGGTGACCTCGACGTGATAAGATTGATTTAGCATAGTAAGTTTATATGAATATACAGACACAAAGAATTAAACTTGGAATTTAATTTGTAGTAGTTGTTTTCCCTTCCAATTGCGTATATAACAAACGGGGTTGGAATCGAAAACCAGAGTGCTGTAAAGCAGTTGCTTTTCCCTTCTAACAGCGTATAACAGCGTTGTTGGAACAGAAAATCACAGAGCAGTCAAAATATTGATTGCGGCAGTGTTGTTTGATTTCTTGTGTATTGTTAACGGTGTATAACCACGGACTGTATAATTTTGACTTAAAACCAAGTTAGAAAGTATAGCCATGTCTGTAGTTTCAGATTCAGACACTGATTCCATGGTGGAGATGCCTAAATTTGAAGTTGCTTCTGAGCAGGGGCTATATGAATATTTGGTAGAGGTGATTAAACAGGATACACCAGGGGGGTCCCGATCCAGAGGATCTTGTTGTTTCTCCCACAGAGTTGAATCTCAGAAAGGCTCAGGAAAATATGTTTCAGCAACTTAAAGTTAAGGCTGTGAGACTTGTCAGCGCAATTGCTACTATAGTATGCCTGTTGATTAGGAGGTTGGACTTGGCACAGGACAAGTGTCAGGTAGTGCAGGAGAGAGGTCGGGTTTTGAGGAGCAACAATCAGGATTTGGTTGGAGAGCTTCAGGCTGTAACTGGAGAAAATCAGGCTTTGAGGCGAGAGCATGCTAAGCTTAGAGATGGAAATTCAAGATCTGAGGATTAGCCTAGATAGGTGTCAACGGCGTAACACAGAGCTTAACGAAGCAATGCGTAGGAATAATGAGGTGAATGGTGGTTTGATCAGTGAGAAGGCTGCATTGAAATATAGAATTGAAGAGTTGGAACATGAGAGAGCAATGGTAACTTGGGATAGAACTAAGGCTGATGCCGAGGAGGCTGAGTGTTTAGCACTGCCTCCCCGAAACCCACAGGCTAGCACTCCGGGTTTTCAATATCCCAGAGAGACCCGCAATACATGCGCAGAGAAGCCTGAGTTGTCAGTGTTGTCTCCACGAGACCAGCACCCGAATACACCTGGCTTTCCGAACGCAAGAGACACACACAGAACGCAGTTAGGGTCTAAAATGACATTCAGTGAACTGTTAAGCATGACTGTAAAAGTTCCATAGTTCGACCTAACAAAAAAGGGTAATCATATAGAAGACTTCATTGCTGCAACTAGAAGTTTCGGCTGGAATTGTAGAAGAGGGGCTGTTGCAGGGCAGAGCCCTGCCTGTAAAAATTGTTTTGTGGTGATTTGGTGGTGGTTGGCAGGGATGGGGTTAATTTCCTTTCCCTGCCAAAATACATGTGAGAATGTGGCTGGAGCTAATTGAATAATTGATGATAATTAGGTTCCAGCCACATGGTATAAAAAGAGAGAATCCTTTGTTTGGTGGAGGAGTTTTGGGTGAGTGTTTGTTTGTGCTGTGTTTATTTTTGAAAAAAGAAAAACTGTAGTGAAGGCAAATGCCCAGCCTATGTTTTTTGTATTTTGTTTAAACCTTTTGTTTTGGCCCTTGAGCCGAGTGTTTTGTTCTTGTTTATTGTGAAAGTTTTGTTTAACTGTTTTATTTTTGCTCTGTGAGCAGTGTTTTGTTCAACTTTTTGATTTTATTTTTGTTTACAAAACTGCACAGCTGTGGTTAAACTACAGCTTCCTTGTCTCTGAGTCTCTTTGCCTGCCGATACCATCTGGGCCCGCAACGCTACCCTTTCACAGGGGCAAAAGTCATTTTTTCTTAAAGGTTACTGCATGCTGCTTGGCTAAATAATTTACCGGAGAAAACACAAAATAACTTTGAGAAATTATGTCAGGAGTTAATAAAGAAATAGCTAGACCTCAGCAGTCCGAGATTAATTACAGTAACAATTCAGCCGTCAGGGACCAAGCTAGCCAGCGCGGGGGTAATACCAAAGAACGCCATAAGAATAGAAATAACGGGGGTAAGTTTAAAAACACTTCATATCAGGAAGAGAACACTCAGGCTAAATCAGAGGTTAAAGAACTCAGGGAATCGCTTAAGCAGATTCAGGAAACTTTGAAGCAGCTGACTACTAAGCAGCCCCCAAGTGACACGGGTGTCAGCACTGCCCAAAGACAGAACACACAGGCTACCACACCAACAGCTACCTCCACGCGACTAGAGGGGGAACAAATACAGCTTCCCCAGATTAATACAGTCAGGCAGAGAGGAGTCACTGAAACAGAAAGGGAGTTGGGAAGCATGGAAATGCATACTGTGTCAGACCAGGAAAAAAGTTGGGAGATATCATAATCAAAGGTAATCGACCATATTTTCCAGTTATGATGCAGGGAGCTGTAACTTGCAAGGCGTTACTGGATTTAGGTGCGGATGCTACACTAATGACTAAAGAGATGTTTGATCATTTGAATCAGGTAATAGGAGACTCAAATAGACAGGTGAGACTGACACCCAGCAAGAAGGAGTTTCATAGCTATACCAATGACTGTATCCACCCCCTTGGAATTAGTTGGGTCTGTTTTAAGTTTGGGAAACTCGGACTTATGCATCCTGTGTATATTACAAGCGCAGCTGCAGAAAACCTGTTGATTGGGGCAAATCTATTGATGAGACTCCCCTGATTGATTGCAGCAGTAAAGTGTTGTGGGCCGGTATAAAGAAACCAAGACCCTACAAGAAACTGGGTTTGGCAAGTGAAGTAGGAAGTTCGAAAAAAACGGCGTGTAGAAAGAGAAGGGTCAGTGATGAATGTTGTTTATGATGGTCCCCTACAGCCCTCGATTTCAATACCAGCGGAGTCCATGGACCTGATAGAGAAACAGCTCAAGCAGCCCCCCATAACCACAACAAGCAGTAAGACCCCACAGGGGCAATTAATGTCTCTAGTATCAGTAGCTGACAGGACTGAAGGCAGTGGTGGGGCCGAAGGAGGCTCAGTGCAAATGCATGTGCCTCTTGACCTCAGAGCTGACAGGATGTGTGCGTGTGTGAAAGTAGAAACCACTGAACATTCAAAGAGGAGGTTAAATGTCTAAGAGACACAAATGGCAAAATCATAGAAAATAGCAAATATATTAAATTATTACTTTTCACAGGTTTTTACAAAGGAGGACACAGACAACATGCCCCACATGTCGACCTGTTCCTATCCAGTTTTAAGTAACTTTAGCATAACAGAGGCAGAAGTGTTAAATGGACTAGGAGCTCTTAAAATAAACAAATCCCCTGGGCTGGATGAGATCCTCCCAATAGTACTCAAAGAAATGAAAGAAGTTATTTACAAACCGCTAACCAAGATCATGCAACAGTCTCTTGACACAGGGGTTGTACCGACAGACTGGAAAATTGCAAACGTAATACCGATCCACAAAAAGGGAGACAAAACCGAACCAGGTAACTACAGACCAATAAGCCTGACTTCTATTATATGTAAACTTATGTAGTTATTAACTATAATAACTATAATAAGATCCAAAATGGAAAATTACCTATATGGTAACAATATCCTGGGAGACAGTCAGCATGGTTTTAGGAAAGGGAGATCATGTCTAATTAACCTGCTTGATTTTTTTGAGGATGCAACATCGACAATGGATAATTGCAAAGCATACGACATGGTTTATTTAGATTTCCAGAAAGCTTTTGACAAAGTCCTGCATAAAAGATTAATTCTCAAACTGAACGCAGTAGGGATTCAAGGAAATGCATGCACATGGATTAGGGAGCAGTTAACATGTAGAAAACAGAAAGTACTGATTAGAGGTGAAACCTCAAAATGGAGCGAGGTAACCAGTGGTGTACCACAGGGATCAGTATTAGGTCCTCTGCTATTCCTAATCTACATTAATGATTTAGATTCTGGTATAGTAAGCAAACTTGTTAAATTTGCAGACAACACAAAAATAGGAGGAGTGGCAAACACTGTTGCAGCAGCACAGGTCATTCAAAATGATCTAGACAGCATTCAGAACTGGGCAGACACATGGCAAATGACATTTAATAGAGAAAAGTGTAAAGTACTGACTCAGAAATGTCTTCATCTAGACAATGTGGGGAAGCTATAAAAAAGGCCAACAAGATGCTTGGATATATTGTGAGAAGTGTTGAATTTAAATCAAGGGAAGTAATGTTAAAAATTTACAATGCATTAGTAAGACCTCACCTAGAATATTGTGTTCAGTTCTGGTCACCTTGTTACAAAAAGGATATTGCTGCTCTAGAAAGAGTGCA
This sequence comes from Acipenser oxyrinchus oxyrinchus, assembly GCA_030684275.1. Classification (NCBI taxonomy): domain Eukaryota; kingdom Metazoa; phylum Chordata; class Actinopteri; order Acipenseriformes; family Acipenseridae; genus Acipenser; species Acipenser oxyrinchus. The sequence goes on from CM060260.1 coordinate 13,973,569, forward strand.
AAGAAGAGCAACCAGAATTATCCCGGGTTTAAAAGGCATGTCGTATGCAGACAGGCTAAAATAATTGAATCTATTCAGTCTTGAACAAAGAAGACTATGCAGTGGTCTGATTCAAACATTCAAAATCCTAAAAGGTATAGACATTGTCGACCCAGGGGACTTTTTTGACCTGAATAAAGAAACAAGGACGAGGGGTCACAAATGGAGATTAGATAAAGGGGCATTCAGAACAGAAAATAGGAGGCACTTTTTTGCACAGAGAAATGTGAGGGTCTGGAACCAACTCCCCAGTAATGTTGTTGAAGCTGACACCCTGGGATCCTTCAAGAAGCTGCTTGATGAGATTCTGGGATCAATAAGCTACTAACAACCAAACGAGCAAGATGGGCTGAATGGCCTCCTCTCGTTTGTAAACTTTCTTATGTTCTTATGTTCTTATGATCTCTTGAAATTTGTATGACAGGCCTTCCACAACATCCTGTGGGGAGAATATGTGTCTATTCCTTTCATTGTATACTTATGTATTTCATTTAAGATTCAGAAATCACACTGCAATTACATTATTCCTGGTCTATATCAGAAATATAACTAGGAATCACAAATATAAGTGGGAATCATTTTATTGTTGCATATACCGTAAATGAGGCACATGGTGCATGAGACCAAATGCTACATTTATTATTATTATTATTATTATTATTATTATTATTATTATTATTATTATTATGTAGAAATCGATTAAAATTTGAAAATGTAAATAATAATTTTCCTGAATCAACACGTTCGGCTTGGAAAGTGACCGAACTTGCGAATTCCAATCCTGCCTGTTCATTCCTGTTTATCAAAAGTCTGAGATCCAGAAGGCTTTGCTGCAGCTCGTCTCTTGTTTCACTACTGAGGAAATGTTCAATTCTTCTTAAATTTAATATTGCCAAATCAATTTGTTGCCATTCCCGCTGGCCTGCAGTTGTCCATGTCGCAAGAATTCTCAGACATTTTGCAAACACAAAACAGACATACAGTCCGGGTGTAATTCATCACCTAATTAGTATGCATTTCTGATATCAAAAATTCAAACCGGATGCTCATTAGTATGCATTTCTGATACCACGAATTCAAACCGGATGCTCATTAGTATGCATTTCTGATACCACAAATTCAAACCGGATGCTCATTAGTATGCATTTCTGATATCAAAAATTCAAACCGGATGCTCATTAGTATGCATTTCTGATATCACAAATGGCATTTTTTCTATAAAAATGTGATTACAATACTGATATCAGAAATGCCATTCTTGACATCAGAAATACAATTCTTGATATCAGCAATTGAGGATTAAATGTTAAAACAGCTTGCCATTGACAGAAGCATGCACACACAACACAGCTAAACAGAAATAACAGTATAAAGCGAACACACACACACACTGACACACACACACTAACACATACACACACTGACACATACACACACACACACTGACACACAGTAGTGGACTGGCCATGTGGAGCACCGGGAGAATTCCCGGTGTGCCAGTCGACCTGTGGGCCGGTGGGCATGGACCCGATACAAAAAAACATTATACTGTATATAATATAATCGCCCGCCCAGGGTGTTCGACTGGCCGCCCAATGGTCCAATTAATGGGGGCTAGAAAGTTGAGCGATGCGGGCGGCCCACCGTCCATCTCTCCCCGCCCCGCCCTTTGGTCCATTCCTCCCTGTGTGAAGCCAACAGTGTATACTTGCAAGACGGACACCCCAAGCCTGGCACCCTTATAACTCCGCCTCTAACTCCACCTCTACAGTGACGCAATTTTCAAGTCCTCACATTGATGCACTGATCCCACCAATGTGAAGTCGGTTTTTTTTGTTGTTTACGGAATCTACTTTTCTCTGTATTGTCAATGTCGTAACATGTTATATGACCATTTTATTTATGTTTTTCAAATAATGAATACATCAACATTGCGTTCTAAATAAACCATTTAATCATCATTACATTTATAAAGGCAGTATTAATTAATGCACTTACGTTTCCATATAATATATACAAAAGCAGTAATCGTTAACTATTTGCGGTATGTACTGTATGTAAAAAAAAAAAGACAATCTGCAAGCATTGTTGGGAATGGTCTTGATGTCAGCGTATTTTAAAAATATTGCTTGATACTCTCTGATTAATATACTGCCCTCCGTTTCTTTGGAAACTGTTCAATTATCCGTTTGTTTCTATTGCAACAATACTGTTAAAACGGAACCCTATAAAAATGTACCACTGGATTTTGGAACAAGGTACGATAGTATCTGTGAAAGTACAATTGTATTGTATAATATATGTATCCTACACCATCAATGTACAATTCCCTGTGTTACAATAATGCAGTACAACCATAATAATAATAATATAGCTACACTATAGAACCGTGGTACATTTTATAGGGGTATAGCTTAACACAATCTACATTTACTTAATCGTATTAAAGTAAGAATTATGTGTGTCATTCTCATCTTATTTACAATGTAAAATTGACATGCTTACATGTCTGTATAGGTTAGCCTAGGTATACGCAATAAAATATAGGAAGCTGAAGTTCAGGTAGTCACTCATATTATTTTTATTATTTTATTATTATTATAGTTATCAATTAAGTAAATGCAAAGTGTGTGAACAGAAGAAAAATCTAAATCAAATCCATATTTGGTGTGACCACCCTTTGCCTTCAAAACAGCATCAATTCTTCTAGGTACACTTGCACAAAGTCAGGGATTTTGTAGGCATATAGTCAGGTGTATGATTAAGCAATTATACCAAACAGGTGCTAATGATCATCAATTCAATATGTAGGTTGAAACACAATCATTAACTGAAACAGAAACAGCTGTGTAGGAGGAATAAAACTGGGTGAGGAACAGCCAAACTCAGCTAACAAGGTGAGGTTGCTGAAGACAGTTTACTGTCAAAAGTCATACACCATGGTAAGACTGAGCACAGCAACAAGACACAAGGTAGTTATACTGCATCAGCAAGGTCTCTCCCAGGCAGAAATTTCAAGGCAGACAGGGATTTTCAGATGTGCTGTCCAAGCTCTTTTGAAGAAGCACAAAGAAACGGGCAACGTTGAGGACCGTAGACGCAGTGGTCGGCCAAGGAAACTTACTGCAGCAGATGAAAGACACATCATGCTTACTTCCCTTCGCAATCGGAAGATGTCCAGCAGTGCCATCAGCTCAGAACTGGCAGAAAACAGTGGGACCCTGGTACACCCATCTACTGTCCGAGAAGTCTGGTCAGAAGTGGCCTTCATGGAAGACTTATGCCAAAAAGCCATACCTCCGACGTGGAAACAAGGCCAAGCGACTCAGCTATGCAAGAAAACACAGGAACTGGGGTGCAGAAAAATGGCAGCAGGTGCTCTGGACTGATGAGTCAAAATTTGAAATATTTGGCTGTAGCAGAAGGCAGTTTGTTCGCCGAAGGGCTGGAGAGCGTACACGAATGAGTGTCTGCAGGCAACAGTGAAGCATGGTGGAGGTTCCTTGCAAGTTTGGGGCTGCATTTCTGCAAATGGAGTTGGGGATTTGGTCAGAATTAATGGTCTCCTCAATGCTGAGAAGTACAGGCAGATACTTATCCATCATGCAATACCATCAGGGAGGCATCTGATTGGCCCCAAATTTATTCTGCAGCATGACAACGACCCCAAACATACAGCGAAAGTCATTAAGAACTATCTTCAGCGTAAAGAAGAACAAGGAGTCCTGGAAGTGATGGTATGGCCCCCACAGAGCCCTGATCTCAACATCATCGAGTCTGTCTGGGATTACATGAAGAGAGAGAAGCAACTGAGGCTGCCTAAATCCACAGAAGAACTGTGGTTAGTTCTCCAAGATGTTTGGGCCAACCTACCTGCCGAGTTCCTTCAAAAACTGTGTGCAAGTGTACCTAGAAGAATTGATGCTGTTTTGAAGGCAAAGAAAGGGTGGTCACACCAAATATTGATTTGATGTAGATTTTTCTTCTGTTCACTCACTTTGCATTTTGTTAATTGATAAATATAAACTATTAACATGTCTATTTTTGAAAGCATTCTTACTTTACAGCATTTTTCACACCTGCCTAAAACTTTTGCACAGTACTGTATATATATATATATATATATATATATATATATATATATATATATATATATATATATATATATTTAGCTCAGAGAGCCAGCTGCCCAACGTTTCGATATGTTGTACATATCTTTCTCAAGGGAGCCTGTGTTTGAATCAAAACATTGGAGGTATTTATAGGTTTTTGACGTCATGATAACGATTTGTTATTGTTTACATTCAAATCCATGATTTATTCTTACATGATGTAATGCTGTTCTATATATTGTGACATCATTTTTACTTCTATCTTTGAATCTGTATAAATTCTAATTAACATTACTTTATATAAATTTATATTTTTATTATATCATGCAATGCTGGCTCTGAGGATCAGTCTAGATTTGGCCTCCCCAGCGCATCAGCGAACTTTGTTTATTTATTTAAATGTTATATATCTACTGAAGTCAATTAGTTCATTCTTTTCTGTTGAGTCCCGCTGGCATAATCGTGTTCAGTCTATTTATCCATTTACTTTCTTTTATTCTTCTATATGTCGCATTGTCTAATTTTAGCTGTTCTAATACTACAAACTTTACATCATTTATGTCATGTCCTTGACTGGTGAAGTGCTGTACTATTGGTTCATTCATTTTTTTTATTTCTAATTAATGAAAGGTGGTTCTGAATTTGTTTATATAAAGTAGTTCCAGTCTCTCCAACATATTTGATTTCATCACATTTTTCACAGGCTATTCCATAAACAACATTGCTATTTTTACAGTTGGTATTAGTTTTTAGTGGATATGTGGTGTTCTTATGTTTAATTATATTTTTACTTTTGTCTATGTATTTACACACTTTACATCTACTGGTGCACATGTTCTTAGAACCTATTTTGTCAATTATTCTTTTATGTTTACTGTGAACTAAAATATCACCTAAATTAGCTTCTCTTTGAATGCTACAACTGGGGCCTTAAGAAATACTTTTTTTAATTTTTCTGAATTATGTAGAATCTGCAAGTGTTTCCAAACTATCTTAGAAATATTGGGCAAAAGTTTAGAGTAAGTCATTATTAATGGGACTCTTTTGACCTTTTTTATCTCTATTTTTATAATCTAGTAGATCATCTCTTTTTAGTTTATCCACTTTTCTTAACTCCGTCTCTATAATTCTTTCTTTGTATCCTCTTTTTTTAAGATTTGTTTTTAATACATTTCTTTGTTTTACATAGTCACTTTCTTTTGAGCATATTCTTCGTATTCTTATTCCTAGACCCTTTGGGATTGCCCTTTTAGTGTGTATCGGGTGTGCAGAGGACATGTGTAAATACTGGTGCATGTCAGTAGGTTTACAGAAGAGGTCAGTCTCAATTGAACCTTCTTCAAGTTTTACTATGGTATCTAAAAATTCTATTTCTTTCCTTGTCCATCGAAGGTCCACCTTAATATTACTGTATATTTAATTTTCCATTTTATGAAACTGGAAAAGAGACTCTTCTCCATGTGTCCAAACCCCAAAAATATCATCTACAAACCGAATGTATTCTAAAGGTTCTCTTTCCGATTTTTTAAGTAATTGTTCTTCCCATATATATATATATATATATATATATATATATATATATATATATATATATATACAGTACTGTGCAAAAGTTTTAGGCAGGTGTGAAAAATGCTGTAAAGTAAGAATCCTTTCAAAAATAGACATGTTAATAGATTATATTTATCAATTAACTAAATGCAAAGTGAGTGAACAGAAGAAAAATCTAAATCAAATCCATATTTGGTGTGACAACCCTTTGCCTTCAAAACAGCATCAATTCTTCTAGGTACACTTGCACAAAGTCAGGGATTTTGTAGGCATATAGTCAGGTGTATGATTAAACAATTATACCAAACAGGTGCTAATGATCATCAATTCAATATGTAGGTTGAAACACAATCATTAACTGAAACAGAAACAGCTGTGTAGGAGGAATAAAACTGGGTGAGGAACAGCCAAACTCAGCTAACAAGGTGAGGTTGCTGAAGACAGTTTACTGTCAAAAGTCATACACCATGGCAAGACTGAGCACAGCAACAAGACACAAGGTAGTTATACTGCATCAGCAAGGTCTCTCCCAGGCAGAAATTTCAAGGCAGACAGGGGTTTCCAGATGTGCTGTCCAAGTTCTTTTGAAGAAGCACCAAGAAACGGGCAACGTTGAGGACCGTAGACGCAGTGGTCGGCCAAGGAAACTTACTGCAGCAAATGAAAGGCACATCATGCTTACTTCCCTTCGCAATCGGAAGATGTCCAGGAGTGCCATCAGCTCAGAACTGGCAGAAAACAATGGGACCCTGGTACACCCATCTACTGTCCGGAGAAGTCTGGTCAGAAGTGGCCTTCATGGAAGACTTGCGGCCAAAAAGCCATACCTCCGACGTGGAAACAAGGCCAAGCGACTCAACTATGCACGAAAACACAGGAACTGGGGTGCAGAAAATGGCAGCAGGTGCTCTGGACTGATGAGTCAAAATTTGAAATATTTGGCTGTAGCAGAAGGCAGTTTGTTCACCAAGGGCTGGAGAGCGCATAACGAATGAGTGTCTGCAGGCAACAGTGAAGCATGGTGGAGGTTCCTTGCAAGTTTGGGGCTGCATTTCTGCAAATGGAGTTGGGGATTTGGTCAGAATTAATGGTCTCCTCAATGCTGAGAAGTACAGGCAGATACTTATCCATCATGCAATACCATCAGGGAGGCATCTGATTGGCCCCTAATTTATTCTGCAGCATGACAACGACCCCAAACATACAGCGAAAGTCATTAAGAACTATCTTCAGCATAAAGAAGAACAAGGAGTCCTGAAGTGATGGTATGGCCCCCACAGAGCCCTGATCTCAACATCATCGAGTCTGTCTGGGATTACATGAAGAGAGAGAAGCAACTGAGGCTGCCTAAATCCACAGAAGAACTGTGGTTAGTTCTCCAAGATGTTTGGGCCAACCTACCTGCCGAGTTCCTTCAAAAACTGTGTGCAAGTGTACCTAGAAGAATTGATGCTTGATGCTGTTTTGAAGGCAAAGGGTGTTCACACCAAATATGGATTTGATTTAGATTTTTCTTCTGTTCACTCACTTTGCATTTAGTTAATTGATAAATATAATCTATTAACATGTCGATTTTTGAAAGCATTCTTACTTTACAGCATTTTTTCACACCTGCCTAAAAACTTTTGCACAGTACTGTATATATATATATATATATATATATATATATATATATATATATATATATATATATATATATATTTTCTATAACTGTTAATTTGCAGTCTGTGTGGAGTTTGCATGTTCTCCCCGTGTTCGCGTGGGTTTTCTCCGGGTACTCCGGTTTCCTCCCACAGTCCAAAGACATGCTGTCCAGGTTGATTGGTCACTCTAAATTGCCCTCTGTGTGAGTGTGTGTGTGTGTGTGATGCCCTGCGATGGACTGGCATCCTGTCCAGGGTGTAGTCTCGCCTTGCGCCCTGTGTATGCCGGGTTAGGCTCTGGCACACTGCGACCCTGTAAAGGAGTAAGTGGTTTATGATGATGGATGGATGGATGGATGTTAATTTGCAGCGTGCACAAAGTGAATTAAATATAGGGTATATTCACCCCTGGACATGTTCACATAGATATACCACCATGTGGATTCGTGTTTAGGGCTCTGGACTCTTTACCGGAGGGTTGAGGGTTCAAACCCAGGTAGGGCACTGTTGCTGTACCCTTGAGCAAGCAGGCACTTCACAGGCACACCGGTTTCCTCCCCTCATCCAAAAACATACTGGTCAGGTTGATTGGTCACTCTAAATTGCCCTCTGTGTGCATGCTTGTGTGAGTGTGAGAGTTGGCCAGTGATGGACTGGTGTCCCATTCTGTGTGTAGTCCTGCCTTGCACCGTGTCTGCTGGGTTAAGCTCCAGCTCACCGTGACCCTGTATTGGATGAAGTGGTTATTGACGATGGACGGATGGTTAATATTTGTAATAATGCATTTATTGACATCCACATGTTCTCCGATTAATAAACATTTGGACTGAACGTGTTTCATTTTCCCACACATAAATTGTCAAAATCCCATATCAAGTATAACATATACATTTAGTGGTGCACAATTCTGCTCCTCTAGAGTCGCAGTCAGTCCAACAGGTTTTTGTAGCTGTCTGTAAATCTCCAACTGCTTAAGAGTAAATAAAAGGGTAAACTTGTCCAATTAAGCAAATTAATTCAAATCAGGTAATGAAGGCTTCAGGGGGATCAAAAAATAAAAACCTTCTTGCCCCAGAGTTCTGCACCCCTGACAAAGTAGATGTAACATAGTCATTCATTCACAGTTGTCTGAAGGTTTTTTTTTTTTTTTGATTTAAAAGCACTTATTTATCTCTTTTGATTGAAGTCCTGCTTTCCTGTCAAAAGTACTATGAAAACAAACAAGGAGATCAAAATTGCAAACAAATAACTTTATTACAAATATATAATGCAGTTTGGATATTAAAAATTAAAATGCAGTTATTTTTGACAGATATGTTTTTATGATATAGCAAGAAATAATGAATGTAAATTTGCTTTATGTTGATATTTTAAAACCAACTTTGGGGGGATTAAATCAACATTTAAACCCATCCACTAAAACCAAATTAGAAATATGTACTTAATAGCAGTTTAATTTATCATAAGTGGGCACTTTCTTCTACTAATAAATACAACCACCATTAAATTCTGACTTTGCGATTAGCTGGTGGGTCAAATTTTAATTTAATTCCCCCATTTCATTTACACTGAATAAAGGGTATGAATAATTATGGAGCCTACTGTATTTGCAAGTGAGTATTCCTGAGCATTCTCTATAAACATTTAAATAAACATATAGGTATTAATTCTTTATAAACATTCAAATAAACAATAGGTATTAATGACTTTATGCACACTATTTTACTTGAAATGCATATTGTTCACTAAATATATTAAACAACCTTCAACAATGTTACATGTAAAAACCATTAAATAACAAACCATCACACTGCACTGCACCCTTTAGATGGACATCCAAGTGCTTTTTTAAATGGTGGTGTTTATTGGGTTTATATTTGCTTGGCTGGCAAAATGGACAGTGGTACAATCTGCAGCATTGGGTACACCGTTTCACCTCAGGCAACACTCCTCCTCACTGCTGTTATATGTAACTGAAATACAAAGAGCAAATTACAACATGATTAATAACCTGAAATTAATATACACCAGTGTATCTACATTAAGATTGGATGAAAATAATGTGTAAAAAAAAAAAAAAAGTTTTTAATGTATGTAAAAATAATGTGATATCTTGTAACAATTGTGTCGCCCTGGATAAGGGCGTCTGCTAAGAAATAAATAATAATAATCTGTAGCCAATGTGAAATTTAGAAAACACTGATGTATATTGGTACAGTGAGGAATATTCAATGGCCTCTATACTCAAAGCATTTTTTGCACATTTTGTATTAGCATCATTTTTTTTTTAGAGCTGTAAATGTTGACATAAAATGCAAGTTATGAAGTACGATTTCCTCATACACAACATCTATACATATTAAGCATGTGTGCTGTGACTTCTTACATTTTATTCCTTTTAGAAAAAGTGTCAATAATAGCAAATTTGTGTAAAATGCTTCGAGTAGAGAGACCAATGCTTCTGTAATTGATGGTGGGGCCGAAAAGTTATGGGAGAAAAAAATAAAGTCCCTTGAGTCAGATGCAGCCAAATGTAGGAAGTTATCCGACTTATTCGGTAGTAGTGTTGCTAGTAGTGCCAATGCCAACAACGTGCATGTAGTAGTCCATGCCGAGGAGGATGCCGCAGCCCTGGTTCAAACTAGAGTAGTAGCAGAAGAAGGAGACAGCAACAGCATAGCAGACGACGATTGTGAGTCTAGCACAAGCAAAGTCAGTGCAGCGGCTGCATCCGAAGCGGTAGGCAATGGGGAGCCAGGGCAGGGAGGGAGACAGATAACACAACATCAACATTGTGCTAGCTAACTAGGCTAACTGTACCGGTAACATGATTCCAGCCAGACAGCCTGTTGATTAATGTACATGCCAGCCATATCAGTCATTTCAAGCTCTATTCCTCAACTTTTGTTGAATAGGAACAACACCATATATGTTATTTCATATTTTCATCATATTTGTACTTGAGCTTGTGTCCTCAAAAGTGAGTACACCTCAGCAATTTATAACTATTTTTACCTGAAAGGTGAAATTTTAATTTTTTTTTGGAGTATGTAGCATTACTAGTTATTGTGTATGGCCCTCTGTGATAAATCTTCTTCCCGACCTGTGAGGGCGCTAAAGAACGGGAGGAGAAGTATCTGGAAGGGCTGGACTGACAGTTCGTTTCCGGGACCGGGAAGTGGGTCAGCCTGGAAAGAAGCGAGACTCTGTTGTAAGACCGTTTTGACTTGAAAGGTAAACGAGGGGCAGCTGCAAGTAATAAGGCAGCTGCAACCGTTTACCTAGATATCATGCGGGATTACATATAGGGGCCAGGGTAACGCTGATCTTTTCCTTCGTTTGGGTAAAGCTCGGTGGAGAGAAGAACTGAGAGACGAGCTCTCAGAGTAAATAAAAGGGACGGGTTACGTGTTTTGTGTTGTGTTTGTCTGTCTTGTAATTGTTCGTGTTTTGCATCACCAGACAGTTAAAGCACACCTCCGGAGCTGTCGCCGAGGGTCAGCACAAATCCGGAGCACCACTGCACTACCGTCACAACATACCTGTGTTTGCACTCAGCACCAGCACGACCGCACTCACCCAGGACTGGTGACCGTGTGTTTGTTTTTTGTTCGGGACTGTGCCCTGTTTTGTTATCCCCGCGCTTTACACATTGTTGTGTATAGCCGGGGATTTATAAATAAAGCACCTTCCCCACTGGATACCGTTGTCAGTCTGTCACTCCTGCATCGTATCACTACTACATCGGTTCCCCTTCACTAGCCACTTTGCCACACCCTCTCATGATAAATAATTACTTTTGGGTATGTCTATTTAGGCGGAAATCTGCATTTTTACATGCTACAGGTTAATGTTCGTTTGAAGCCATACTATTTACATTAGTCAGTCCTTGACACAGCACAGCTGCCTTTTATTAATTAAATTCATGATGATTCAGCCTGACTATAAGCTATTGTTTCCACTATGTTGCTATATTTAAACAAATCATGTATACAGTCACAGAGAGTATCCACAGGCGATTTCTAACTCATGGCACTATATATGCTGACCTAGCCCTTCTGGACCCCAGAAACTTCTCCCAAGTCACATCCAGTGGTCTGCCCCAGACAGCCCTTCAAGAGCTCAGCAAATGTTTGCCTAGTGTACAACAATAGCTGTGATGCAGCTAGGTGGTGGTATTAGGGGCTGGTGTGTGAACGTCTTTGCGTCAGCAGGGCGGGGGTGGTGGGCTGGTCTGGGCCAAAGTCCAGGGCCGTTTTTTAGTCCCAGTCTGTCCCTGCACACACACACACACACACAGTGACACACTGACACACTGACACATGCACACACACACACACAGACACTGACACACACACAGACACTCACACACACACACACACACAGTGACACACAGACAGACACACTGACACACACACAGACTGACACACAGACACGCACGTGCATGCACACACACACACACACACACATACTACTTCCCAACACAACACTTGAATAATAACATTTTGTTATAATAAGTTGATTTTTTTTAAAATTAATTTTAAGTGCAACCAAAGTGGTGCCAAACAGATTTGTGGGCCCATATTCACTTTGAATAGGGAGTAAGAAATGTGTTTCTGTAAAAGCAGAAATACAGGCATTTACAGAAGGCATTTTACATACACTTTTTTTTTTTTTTTTAAATTTAGTCGTTGCCAATTTTTTTACCCTGGTTTTCTCCCCAATTTAGTATGCCCAATTATTATCTGTATCCTCGGGTCACCGCCGCAACCCCCGCCGACTCTGAAACGGCGGCTGGAACACGCGTCCTCCAAACGTGCTTCTGCCAAGGCCGTCATTTTTCGCACTGCAGAGCCACAGGAATGCCACCAGACCTATAGTGCCGGAGGACAACACAGATCTGGCTGCTCCACTGCAGAACCACAGACGCCCTATCGGCCACAGTGGTCGCTGATGCGCGGTGAACTGTGGATTCCCCTGCCAACCTAAGCCCTCCCTACCCGGGCAGCGCCAGCCACCAGCGCCGCCCCCTAGGAACTCCCGGTCACGGTCGGCTGGACACAGCCTGGATTCGAACCTGCAATCTCCAGGCTATAGGGCGCATCCTGCACTCCGCGCGGAGCGCTTTTACTGGATGCGCCACTCGGGAGCCCCTTACATACACTTTTAAAGTACGGCCATTCAACCGAATATGTAATTTCAAAAATAATAATAAACATCTGATAATTATTATGTTGCAAAAATGGCGCCATTGCAGATATGTCTCCTTTTATATAGGTTTAAATTAGCTTCTTAACATAATTTTACTCATGTAACGTAATACTTAATATCTAATAGCATTCTGTAGATACAAGAATGAATTTTCGCTATGGTATAGTTTTTAGATTTTCTATTGAGTTTATATGGCTGTTCACATTCTAGAACTGAGTTCAAATATTCCTCCTGGACACCTTGTTGCTGGAACGTTATTGTAATTATTATTATTATTAGGCTTCCTAGCCAAAGGCTGGGGAAGCCTATTATTATTATTATTATTATTATTATTATTATTATTATTATTATTATTATTATTATTAGGCTTCCAGGCCATAGGCTGGGAAGCCTATTGTTATTGCTGGGAGGATGATGATGATGATGATGATTCTTCTTCTTCTTCCTGCCAGAGTTGCTTGAAAACTCACCAGTTAGGTTTGTTAGGTTGGTAGATGGTTATGGGAAGATGGAAAATGCAAAAGAACTTATGTTGTAAGTCACATGGTTTGGTCGCCATATTCGATTAAAAAAAACAAAAAACATTTTGCCTAAATGTAAAAATTCGTGTTTCGAAAACCACTTATTGCAGAGTGCTTAAAGTTGGTAAAGTTGTTGAGAGACAGTCCAAGATTAACTGGTGTTCATAAGAAGCTGATAGGTTGTGTGGTATGATGGCCATGCTGCATGACGTCAAAATTGCATGGTACAGATGTCATAATCACAAACTGCAAAGATCTTGTTCTCCCAAACCGCTAATCCAATTGAAACAAACCCAATAGCACATATGATTGTAGTGTGATTGTCTTTAAAGGGTGTTAAAGGAAAGTTATTACAATAAAAAACATGCCGGCCACGTTAGATGACATCATCAACATACAAAACTGACTACAAAAACCTTCGTCTCTGAAATCGCTAGTCCGATTGAACCAAAAATTGGCACACATGATCCTAGTGTGGTTGTCTTTAAAGGTTGTTCAAGGGAAGTTGCTACAATAAAAAAAAAAAAAAAACATGCCGACCACATTGGATGACATCATCAACATACAAAACTGGCTAATATAACTCATTATAGAGTGCAGATAGGGCCATGGTTACTATGGAACACATAGTAACCCATGTATGCTCTATACCAGAATCTAAGTCATTAATGTAGATTAGGAATAGCAGAGGACCTAATACTGATCCCTGTGGTACACCACTGGTTACCTCGCTCCATTTTGAGGTTTCACCTCTAATCAGTACTTTCTGTTTTCTACATGTTAACCACTCCCTAATCCATGCGCATGCATTTCCTTGAATCCCTACTGCGTTCAGTATGAGAATTAATCTTTTAATGCGGGACTTTGTGAAAAGCTTTCTGGAAATCTAAATAAACCATGTCATATGCTTTGCAATTATCCATTGTCGATGTTGCATTCTCAAACAAATCAAGCAGGTTAGTTAGACACAATCTCCCTTTCCTAAAACCATGCTGACTGTCTCCCAGGATACTGTTACCATATAGGTAATTTTCCATTTTGGATCTTATTATAGTTTCCATAAGTTTACATAAAATGGAAGTCGGGCTTATTGGTCTGCAGTTACCTGGTTCGGTTTTGTCTCCCTTTTTGTGGATCGGTATTACGTTTGCATGGTATTTTGTCATACTTGTACTTGCTAGAACCAAAGTCATTGTATTTTTATCTTGCTCCTAATTGTATTATTACTTGTAAGTCGCCCTGGATAGGGGCATGTGCTAAGAAATAAATAATACTAATAATAATAATAATAATAATAATAATAATAATAATAAGCAAACTTGTTAAATTTGCAGACGACACAAAAATAGGAGGAGTGGCAAACACTGTTGCAGCAGCAAAGGTCTTTCAAAATGATCTAGACAGCATTCAGAACTGGGCAGACACATGGCAAATTACATTTAATAGAGAAAAGTGTAAAGTATTGCATGCAGGCAATAAAAATGTGCATTTAAATATCATATGGGAGATACTGAAATTGAAGAAGGAATCTATGAAAAAGACCTAGGAGTTTATGTTGACTCAGAAATGTCTTCATCTAGACAATAAAAAAATGCCAGCAAGATGCTCAGATATATTGTGAAAAGTGTTTAATTTAAATCAGGGGAAGTAATGTTAAAACTTTACAATGCATTAGGAAGACCTCATCTAGAATATTGTGTTCAGTTCTGCTCACCTCGCTACAAAAAGGATATTGCTGCTCTAGAAAGAGTGCAAAGAAGAGCGACCAGAATTATCCCAGGTTTAAAAGGCATGTCGTATACAGACAGGCTAAAATAATTGAATCTATTCAGTCTTGAACAAAGAAGACTACGCGGTGATCTGATTCAAGCATTCAAAATTCTAAAAGGTATAGACAATGTCAACCCAGGGGACTTTTTCGACCTGAAAAAAGAAACAAGGACCAGGGGTCACAAATGGAGATTAGATAAAGGTGCATTCAGAACAGAAAATAGGAGGCACTTTTTTACACAGAGAATTGTAAGGGTCTGGAACCAACTCCCCAGTAATGTTGCTGAAGCTGACACCCTGGGATCCTTCATGAAGCTGCTTGATGAGATTCTGGGATCAATAAGCTACTAACAACCAAACAAGCAAGATGGGCCGAATGGCCTCCTCTCGTTTATAAACTTTCTTATGTTCTTATGTTCTTATTACATTAATTTTTATTTCAATTGTTGAACAAAGACTGAATTCGAATATACCACAAGAGGGCGCTTATAACCATGAAAACTCACCATTCCTATACCAATAACTATACCAATAACTTTAAGATACAGCTGTCGTCAAATGTTTACATACCCCTAACAGAGTATGTCAATTTCCATACACTGGGTTATGTCAACTTTTGTCGACAACTGTTCAGGTACAAATCATTAAATGTAAATACTGGTATAAAAACTGTGTTATAACTCCTTACACAAAAGAAACTAAGTATAATAATAATAATAATAATAATAATATTTAAAACTGGCTTATAACTATATTTTTGTTTACAGGTGTTTAAATTCAGTTCTAAAACTATAAAGCTGTTTAAAGCAACTTCTACCACACTGTTTACATGGAGCAGTTGTATATACCAACAGCGTCTACACTGGCGCTTTATAACGCACACAAAGTTTCTTCAGAAACTTCCATTCTAGTTATTGTCTGCGTTGTAAAATGCAGACATTGTTTTTTCTCGGTTTCTTTATTATTATTATTATTATTATTATTATTATTATTATTATTATTATTATTATTATTATTAGTATTATTCTTGGGCTGAGACCCTGTGACAGAAATACAATGATTCTTGGTTCTAAATCTCCCTCCCGACCTGTGAGGGCGCTAAGCAGCGAGAAGAAAGTTCTTTGGACGGGCTGGTCTGACAGATCTTTCCCAGGGTGGGGAAGTCAGCTAGTCTGGATGAAATCGAGACTCCGTTGCAAGAATGCATTGACCCGGAAGGTAAACGATGTGGCAGCCGCAGATTGGAGACTTGGTTGCACTCGTTTACCAAGGGGTCATGTGTGACTGCATAAACAGGGGAAGGAGAATCGCAATCTGTTCTTTCCATTTGGTTACGAGAAATAACCCTGAAGGACCCGTGCAGTATTGTGATAATGTGTTGTGAGTGTCTGTTTTGTCTTGTCTATAATTGTTGCTTTTTGTATATCAATAGACAGCTAACACATTCCGGAGCTGTCGCCAAGGGCCAGCACAAAACCCGGAACAGCACTGCACCATTGATACACATTAAACTGTATCACCCACAACAAGCACTACAGCACACACCCAGGACTGGTGACCATGTTTGTACATTGTGGGAGGGATACTTGTGTTTATTATTTGGGACTGCAAACCGTTATTATTTACCCCGTGCACTACACATTGCTGTGTATTGCCAGGGGTCATTATTTGGCCGCCAGTTACATAAGAACATAAGAACATAAGAAAGTTTACAAACGAGAGGAGGCCATTCAGCCCATCTTGCTCGTTTGGTTGTTTGTAGTTTATTGATCCCAGAATCTCCTCAAGCAGCTTCTTGAAGGATCCCAGGGTGTCAGCTTCAACAACATTACTGGGGAGTTGGATCCAGACCCTCACAATTCTCTGTGTAAAAAAGTGCCTCCTATTTTCTGTTCTGAATGCCCCTTTATCTAATCTCCATTTGTGACCCCTGGTCCTTGTTTCTTTTTTTAGGTCAAAAAAGTCGCCTGGGTCAATATTGTCTATACCTTTTCGGATTTTGAATGTTTGAATCAGATTGCCGCGTAGTCTTCTTGGTTCAAGACTAAATAGATTCAATTCTTTTAGCCTGTCTGCATACAACATGCCTTTTAAACCCGGGATATGTCTGTGTTATCTCTGTGGTGCCGGGGCTATGTGTATTACTCAGATACGCCCCTTTTTTTCAGCTTCTCTCGGCTCCTATCGGTCTCACTCGGGCATTGAAAGTTTTACTCAGCTTTTTCTGGAGAAAAAATCACTAGAGACCCGTGCTTGACGTCTTTTTGATGATGTTGGACAGGGTCCGACATCGGACCGAAAAGGGAACATTGTAATGTCGGACCTGGTCTGACAGGACCGCAAAGGGTTAAGGTGCTGCTTATTAATGTTTTATAAATATAAAATACAGTGCCTATAGAAAGTCTACACCCCGTTTCAAAATGTTCACCTTTTGTTGCCTTATAGCCTGGAATTAAAATGCATTAAAATAGTTTTTTTTTCATTTATCTACACATCCTACCCCACAACTTCCAAGTGAAAAAAATATTCTAGAAATTTGTAGAAAAGTAATTAAAAATAAAAACTGAAATAGCTTGGTTGGATCCCTTGTAATAGCAATCCTAAATTAGTTCAGGTGTAACCATCGCCTTCAAAATCACACACCAAGTAAAGTGGCCTCCACCTGCGTTAAATTAAGAACATAAGAAAGTTTACAAACGAGAGGAGGCCATTCAGCCCATCTTGCTTGTTTGGTTGTTAGTAGCTTATTGATCCCAGAATCTCATCAAGCTGCTTCTTGAAGGATCCCAGGGTGTCAGCTTCAACAACATTACTGGGGAGTTGGTTCCAGACCCTCACAATTCTTTGTGTAAAAAAGTGCCTCCTATTTTCTGTTCTGAATGCCCCTTTATCTAATCTCCATTTGTGACCTCTGGTCCTTGTTTCTTTTTTCAGGTCGAAAAAGTCCCCTGGGTCGACATTGTCTATACCTTTTAGAATTTTCAATGCCTGAATCAGATCACCGCATAGTCTTCTTTGTTCAAGACTGAATAGATTCATTTCATTTAGCCTGTCTGCATACAACATGTCTTTTAAACCCGGGATAATTCTGGCTGCTCTTCTTTGCACTCTTTCTAGAGCAGCAATATCCTTTTTGTAACAAGGTGACCAGAACTGAACACAATATTCTAGGTGAGGTCTTACTAATGCATTGTAAAGTTTTAACATTACTTCCCTTTATTTAAATTCAACACTTTTCACAATATATCCGAGCATCTTGTTGGCCTTTTTTTATAGCTTCCCCACATTGTCTAGATGAAGACATTTCTGAGTCAACATAAACTCTTAGGTCTTTTTGATAGATTCCTTCTTCAATTTCAGTATCTCCCATATGATATTTATAATGCACATTTTTATTGCCTGCGTGCAGTACCTTACTCTTTTCTCTATTAAATGTAATTTACCATGTGTCTGCCCAGTTTTGAATTCTGTCTTGATCATTTTGAAAGACCTTTGCTACTGCAACAGTATTTGCCACTCCTCCTATTTTTGTGTCGTCTGCAAATTTAACAAGTTGCTTACTATACCAAAATCTAAATCATTAATGTAGATTAGGAATAGCAGAGGACCTAATACTGATCCCTGTGGTACACCACTGGTTACCTCGCTCCATTTTGAGGTTTCTCCGCTAATCAGTACTTTCTGTTTTCTACATGTTAACAACTCCCTTACCCATGTGCATGCATTTCCTTGCATCCTTACTGCGTTCAGTTTGAGAATTAATCTTTTATGCGGGACTTTGTCAAAAGCTTTTTGGAAATCTAAATAAACCATGTCATATGCTTTGCAATTATCCATTGTCGATGCTGCATCCTCAAAAAAATCAAGCAGTTTTGTTAGACACGATCTCCCTTTCCTAAAACTTTCCCTCCAGTGTTTGGGCTCACAAAAACAATTTAGACTGCAAAGTCTATCTAACTCCCTTTCTTTCCTCTTAATACTTTCAATGGTAGGAATCTAGGGGGGTAAAGAGTCAACTTTAAAGGGTTTGTATAAACGTATCAATATAATATTAAATACCTTTATTTACTTGTCAGGATCCCCACCTGATTTAATATGATCCGATCATTTTCCAAAAATGTGCATTCTGAAGGGCAATTTTAAATGATTTTATAAATGTAAACATTCGCCTTTCATAGGCAAGGCTATGAAGACTGGCTCCTCCTGGCAGTACCGAACACAACAAGACCTTGTGACCTCCAGTGCAGACGCAACCATTCTAATTGTACAGCCCTTCAGGAAAATATACTAAATAATCACACCCCTTCATTTTCGGTTTTTATTTTATTTTCTTTTTCCCAAGAAATTATCTGTGTTTATTACACAACACAAAAATGGGTGAAAATCGGTGCAATAAAATGACTCATAATTTTTCTGGGTAAATATTTGGGTTTATTTTGATGGACAGAAGGACAAAAAAAGTAGATGCAGCATCATTTGCAGTGCAAACACTCAACGTCACCCTCTCCTGTTTTTATTTTTGTATAACTCTCAAAAACCTCCTTATGCTCTGCCACACACTCTTACCAGTTTTTCTTTTTCGTCCCTTTTTATATGACAAATTATTTTAAAACCGTTAACCTCTACTGCTGGTATGATTAATTGAATTGTGTACGTGGTGTGTGTGAGATTCCTCACTACGTACAGATACACCTCTGAGCATGCGTGTGTGCTGTGTGTATTGTGTGTATATATTTTCCTCCACATTGCCTTATTTCAGCAGGCATATACACGGGACTAACTTTTTATTAACACATATAGGGCTCCCGAGTGGTGCATTCAGCTAGGCACTCGTCGGTTCGAATCCGGGTTATGCCATTGCCAACTATGGCTCGGGTTGGGAGGGTTTAAGTCAGTTGGGTAATCCTTGTCTCACCAGTGCACACCAGCGACTCCTGTGGTGGCCGGGTGACCGTGAGTTGTCTGTGTTGTAACTGGAACTGCGTTTCCTCCGACACGAAAGGTCTGGTTGGCTTCACTGTCGGCTTGCAGAGTGAAAGAAAGCGGGTGGCCTGACAGCACACGTTTCGGAGAGCATGTGTGCTTGTCTTCACCTCTCCTGAGTTACTGGGGGGGCGCAGCGGTGAGATGGGGTCTTAAAAATAATTGGGCATTTCTAAATTTCGGGAGAAAACAGGGTCAAATAATTGCAGATTAAAAATGTATTTAAAAAAAAAAAAACATAACACATTTATTTAATGCAATGTATTGTATTTTCCTAATGAAAATGATCTAATTTTATGCACTTGAGTGACACAAAATTTGGGAGAAAATCGGTAAAAACAGAATCATAAGAACATAAAAAAGTTTACAAACGAGAGGAGGCCATTCGGCCCATCTTGCTTGTTTGGTTGTTAGTAGCTTATTGATCCCAGAGTCTCGTCAAGCAGCTTCTTGAAGGATTCCAGGGTATGTTTTGGTAAAAATCGGATTAAACCGAAAATGAAGGGGCTTGACTATAATATATTCTCAATACAGAAAACAAGCAAAAACAACAGTACTGATTGAAGTTGAAGACAATTTGAACAAAGATATTTTAATCTAAACATGTTTCATCTATACTAGAGGTCACAAGGTCACTTACTATGACGTAGAACAAGTTTACATTTGTTAATGTTTATAAAATCGTTTAAAATTGCCCTCCAGAATGCACATTTTTGGAAAACAAGTGGATCATATAAAATCATTTGGAGATTGTGACAAGTAAGTAAAGATATTTAATATTGTATTGATACGTTTATAGGAACCCTGTGGAAGGGTGGGGGTATTCACTGACACGGGAGACAGAAGATTGTATTTGCAAACACCGCACAGGTGCCCAGTTTTATTTATTTTCTTTTTTATTTATTTTAGCCCGCAGAGGCGCTGTTGTCCGTGGCCTGAATACCGGCAACAGTAAACAGGACCACGGGGTTACCAATACAGGTACACAGTCCAGTGCACATACAAGTGCTCGAAAATAATAATGAAAACAGAAGGCTAAAGAAAAAGGGAAAATAAAACACAGTAATAAAACTACAAACAAAAGTGCTGCTTACGCAGTGCCCCTACTGCCGCTAAGCCGGTCAGAACGGGCCTCCGACCTATGCTCAGTTACCCTATACACTGGGGTGGCCAGAGTTCCCCGTACAGCTAAAAACGTCCCCTCGGGTAGGTAATTATTTCTTCTATTTTTCTTTAAATTATTTTAAGGCAGGCTGTTTTCCCCAGCCAGGCTTGCCTGGTCCTTGTTTTTAAACTGATGTCTTCTGTCAGTGTCACTGTGTATTCCCAAACACGGCCACCCGAATGCACAACCAAGCGCAGTTCTTATGGGCCGAGCAATCTCCCAAGGCCCACCTCTCAGCCACTCAGAGATAGGGAAAGCACACACACCCTCTTCCCCACCTCTCCATGTCATCGCCATGATTGACAGGCGGATCCTACGAGACTGCTGCCCTCTACCTGCAGTACCACGCATGTGCCAGATAGTCAGTCCAGATCTCCCCTGTTACAAACCCTTTAAGAGAAATTAGTGAAGAGAAAATCATTTGGATTAACGTTATTCACAATAGAACAGAGACACTAAACTAATGACCATGCAGGCTGTTATTGTAGCCAATAACTACAGGGTTAGCTGACTGAGCAACCGAAAAAGCTGTGGACCCTTGTGACGGTGTGCGTGTGTGTTTGTGTTGTTTTCCTGTGTGAATGTCGGTGTTGCTTGCTCGTGTTTGGAATGTGGGGGTGTTTATATTGATTCATTGAATCACGTCATTAGTATATAGGGGAGAAAGGTGCACTGTCTGTTAGTGGAGCGAGTGGAGAGAGTGCAAGTGGTGTGTTATTTGTATTGTGTTGATAAATAAAAGCCTAAAACTTACCATTTCACCTCCGGGTCTGTCACAGCTCTATGTTCAAAACACTTAAAACAGTCTGTTGTAATGTTCATACATTATAATTTCTGTGTATATATGGCTGATAAGATTCTAGAGGTTTCAATGACAGATAGGAGATGGGACATACCTTTCCTTGTAAGGAAATGGTCTTTTTTGAAACGTATAAATATATAGATGAACGAATCCTGGCCTGTTGCAAACCAATCACTTTTGAAACTGTTAAACAGGAAAGGGACAACAACACCCCTCTGTGTGTGAGAGAGAGAGAGAGAGCACTTTGAATTGAATTGAATTGAGAGAGAGAACAGAGTGTCTTGAGCAAGAGTCACAGTGGCTTTCTTCCAAACCACCGCACATCCGACAAACTGTGTGGGCAAACTGCTCATCTGATTAATTTCCTATGGAGTGGGCAGTTTGCCCACAGTTTGCACACTGGGGAAAATACAGCCCAATACTGTATATTCAGAAAATAAATACGGTATGAAAATATGCAACAAAAGAATAGAATTCTTCACACAGGGGCGTGGAGTGAGACAGGGTTGCAGCCTGAGCCCAACTCTGTTCAACATCTACATCAACAAGTTGGCCACAGTGTTGGAGCAGTCTGACTTTACACGATAAAGACCCTGCTGTCGCCCACTGAACAGGGTTTACAGCAGAGCCTGTCACTGCTAGAGCAGTACTGTCAGACCTGAGACAGAGCAGGGTCTGCAGCAGAGCCTGTCACTGCTAGAGCAGTACTGTCAGATCTGGGACAGAGCAGGGTCTGCAGCAGAGCCTGTCACTGCTAGAGCAGTACTATCAGATCTGGGACAGAGCAGGGTCTAGAGCAGAGCCTGTCACTGCTAGAGCAGTACTGTCAGATCTGGGACAGAGCAGGGTCTAGAGCAGAGCCTGTCACTGCTAGAGCAGTACTGTCAGATCTGGGACAGAGCAGGTTCTAGAGCAGAGCCTGTCACTGCTAGAGCAGTACTGTCAGATCTGGGACAGAGCAGGGTCTAGAGCAGAGCCTGTCACTGCTAGAGAAGTACTGTCAGAAATGGGCACGGACAGTCAATCTGGACAAGACCAGAGTTATGGTCTTCCAGAAGAAATCCTGATCTCAGGGAAACAGGTACCACTTCACCCTGGGCAACAACACCCTGGAGCACAGCACCAGCTATAGTTACCTGGGTCACCAATAAAATGTGGCTAAAATAATTTTGTTAGCAAAATCAAACCATCCTCCTGTATGGTAGTGAAGTATGGGGTCCCCTTATGAACGCTGATTATATAAAAAATATGTGCGCAAAGCCCAATAGAAATGTTCCATCTGGAATTTGCAAATGCTTCCTGCAGGTTCAAAATTGGAGAGAAAACGGGGTAAAATAATTGGTGATTCCAAAATGTAAAAAAAATAAATAAAAGAGAAAGGTCGATAGTGAATGCCATTGGTTCCAGGACCGGTGGCAAAGAGAGAGGAGACAGAGTGTCAAATTTAACACAATGAGAAGACGGCACTTGCAAATATACAAATATATTAATTCGGACTGTACGTTAACAGCAACGAATACAAAACAGGAAAGAAGAAAAGTTAAGCGGGTTACTAGGTATGACACCGTGGCAAAAGATTTTTTAAGAAAAAAAATGAATGTGAATAAGTTGTATTTTTTTAATACTTAAAAACAAATCCCTACATCACAATTGACCTAGCTGTCTTAATGTACCCGAGGGTGTCAATGATCAACCTATTGTTCCACAAATGATCATTCAGGCATTAATAAAAGAAATGAAATCGCTGCACCATTCTAAACATCAATTTAATTACAGTGTACACAATGTTTATTTTCTGTACAGACTGTTAAAATGAGTTTGTTTTGTCATGATTTGAGCTTTTTTGATCTTTTATGTGGGACTTTGTCAAAAGCTTTCTGGAAATCTAAATAAACCATGTCATATGCTTTGCAATTATCCATTGTCGATGTTGCATCCTCAAACAAATCAAGCAGGTAAGTTAGACATGATCTCCCTTTCCTGAAACCGTGCTGACTGTCTCCCAGGATATTGTTCCCACATAGGTAATTTTCCATTTCGGATCTTATTATAGTTTCCATAAGTTTACATATAATAGAAGTCAGGCTTATTGGTCTGTAGTTACCTGGATGTTGGTTTTGATCATCTAAATTTTGAAGAGGCTCAAATTTGTTGGATGTTTGGATTTCTGGTGATTGTGTTTGACGAAGTTTCTTTTTTTCCCTGCTTCTGCCTATCTAAACCCAGCTGTTTCGACTCTCTTCCATCTCCCTGGTGGCTTTCCGTCTGCTAAGGGTGCAGACTTCCATGAATTGTGGGTGTGCCAGCTCCTCAAGCTCCTTTTGCTGTCTCATTTCCTGCATCTCCATTTCTAGCACACTTACTAGTTTAAGCAAGTCCTGGATCTTGCGGCACTTTACACACACTAGGTTGAGCTCTGTTGGGTTTTCTCGGATTTCCCACATCATGCAGTTGTCACAGATTACTGGCTTGAAGACCATATTATTTATTTATTTATTTTTTTAGTTTAGCTTCTGCAGCTGTCAATCTGCTTTCAACCTGCTTCTAACTGCTCTGTACTTGTCCACTTGTACTTCTCCCACACTGTCGCATCCACACGCTGTCGCTGTGAACACTGGCTGGCATTTGTTTGTTTTCTGTGCTGCGGGCTCCACCTCTCCCCCGTATCTCAAAACGGCGGCGAATTTGAATCAGCTGCTCCGAGTTTCAGCTTGTTATCAGAAAAAGACACACAGCTGTTAGACTTTAAGCTGCAGTGTTTTCTGATTAAAGCAGTTCAAGATATAATTTAAAGATGTAATTTCTCATTACTGCTTCTAACGGCTCTGTACTTGTCCACTTGTACTTCTCCCACGCTGTTGCCGCCACACGCTGTCGCTGTGAAGACTGGCTGGCTTTTGTTTGTTTCTGTGTTGTGCTGGCAGTGGGACATTCCAATCCTTCCCTGGGGCCCATGACGGCTCTTGGCAGCCCTGGACCCATGGCGATGGGGCAGATGCTCTATAACAGCACAGGACATGTCTTTAGAATACCATTTCAGTGCAGTGAGGTTTTTTTACGTCTCCACTCCATTTATGCGGCACAGAATTGGGGGCAAGCGCCGTTCACGCTTGCATTAGCATTTGCGCTGTGATCAGAATATAGCCCATAGTCTCACACCTAAGAGTCAACAGTAATATCAGTGAAAATAAAATACCTCTTAATATACCCAGGTTTGCATACGTAGACAAAAGACAAAGAGAAAATAAGATTACAATTCAAAGTATTTATTGTAAATATACATTTTTTTGTTTTTGTAGAAAAGTAATAATCTGGTCCTATTTGGCTGAGATCTGATGTAATGTGGAGGATATGTCCTTCAGACACTCCAGCATTTCATTTTCTTACTGCTCCCTTCTTTTGTCACGCAACCTTTTTTGTCGCTTCTCTTGTATTTTGCTGTCATCACGTCTATCCAGAAGAGACTCTATAACAGCAATTCATCTCTGGGTGAGTTGCTCATACTGCTCTAAAAAGTTATGTGTGACACTGGTTTGAGGCCTTTTATTTTTGTTGGTTTTGGTTGTGAATGAGAGGTGGATGGTGTGCTGCTGGGTTTCAGACTGGTGAGGCATGGTGTATTAAGTGTTCCAGAGGTGGAAGGAGAGGAAGTGGTCTGTGCAGGAGGTGGAAGTGATGATGACATGCGAGGTGCACATGTTACTGGAGTTGTGTGTGAATGTGTAGGTTTGGATTGGAAACAATGGTGTCAAACAAATAGAACCAGTTGGCTGTGGTGCTCCCGCAGTCTTTGGAAAAAGACTGTCAATAGCCTGAAAACCAAAGGAAGAAAATTACATTCAAGATTTATGAATGGACTCCTTAAATAAAAAACATCTACGTCAAATATGCAAAAAAATTTACAACAGACTTCTTTACTAAATAGCCATACAAACAATTGTCTATTTGCCAAATATTTAGCACTTAGTGAAAATAAATAAATAAATAAATAAATAAATAAATAAATAAATAAATGAAGTGACCCTAACATACTTCATAGTAAAGGTCTGCTCTGGTATAAAATTAAAACCCAACCAGAACCTGACCCGAGCCTTTTCATTTTTTTCATACCCGACCCGAATATCACCATAAAGTAGAAGTTTGCAAGATTTGCACTGTACAAATCCACTTGAACTTTTACTATCACGGAAAACAACAACAACATTGAAATGTTTACCCTTTCCAGCGACAGAACTTTCCACTGCTAAACATTCTCCAGTACACAGCTTTCTTTTTACATCAACAACCTCCATATTTCATAATGTAGACTCTCTTTTTGGCTGTTTTTTTTACAGCATAAACATGCTTCATGCAGAAACACCTGTCACTGCACACTTCACGCTTACGCTTTGTTCACATGGGATGGATGATTCTAAGGAAGTCAAGAGTAATTTTAGGAGGCATTTGCACACAGAGAAGGAAAAAAACACTTGCTGAAATGTAATAATGCATTTATTTATAAAACACTGAGCCAGCCCGGCCCGGCCCGACCCAAGCCCAAATGCTTGACACATAATATACACTGACCCGACCCAAACCCGAAACATATAAGAACATAAGAAAGTTTACAAACGAGAGGAGGCCATTCAGCCGATCTTGCTCGTTTGGTTGTTAGTAGCTTATTGATCCCAGAATCTCATCAAGTAGCTTCTTGAAGGATCCCAGGGTGTCAGCTTCAACAACATTACTGGGGAGTTGGTTCCAGACCCTCACAATTTTCTGTGTAAAAAAGTGCCTCCTATTTTCTGTTCTGAATGCTCCTTTATCTAATCTCCATTTGTGACCCCAGGTCCTTGCTTTTTTTTCAGGTCGAAAAAGTCCCCTGGGTTGACATTGTCTATACCTTTTAGTATTTTGAATGCTTGAATCAGACCACCGCATAGTCTTCTTTGTTCAAGACTGAATAGATTCAATTCTTTTAGCCTGTCTGTATACGACATGCCTTTTAAACCCAGGATAATTCTGGTTGCTCTTATTTGCACTCTTTCTAGAGCAGCAATATCCTTTTTGTAACAAGGTGACCAGAACTGAACACAATATTCTAGGTGAGGTCTTACTAATGCATTGTAAAGTTTTAACATTACTTCCCGTTATTTAAATTCAACACTTTTCATAATATATCCGAGCATCTTGTTTGCCTTTTTTATAGCTTCCCCACATTGTCTAGACCAGTGTTTCTGAAACTTTTTGATTGGCGACCCAAATGAACACAGGAATAATGAACCCACGACCCAAAATTATTCACTATTTGGTATTTTAACTGAAATACTTCTTAACCAATCAAAAAGTGATGTTTAATTTATTTGAAACTATACTACACTATATAAGCATTCAGGCTGATAGTTTTACAGCTTGGTAAATGTTTGCTTTTATCAAATTACTTATTATATAAAAAAAATAAAAATAAAAAAGGTATTAAACTAACATATTGTAACGAGGAGGCAGACGAACCTGGGGTAGGGGGGTGGGGGAGGGTGCCACTTGTAGAAACATTCTCTCACATGA
This sequence comes from Acipenser oxyrinchus oxyrinchus, assembly GCA_030684275.1. Taxonomy (NCBI): domain Eukaryota; kingdom Metazoa; phylum Chordata; class Actinopteri; order Acipenseriformes; family Acipenseridae; genus Acipenser; species Acipenser oxyrinchus. The sequence continues at coordinate 14,000,910 of CM060260.1, forward strand.
CAGCCAGCTCAGGATTTGGAGTTAAGGGTCCCCTTCGCGTGGACAATGGGACTGCAGCCGATCGCAAACATGAATTTGCAGGAGAGCCCCCATGGGGATTAACGGTATGCTCAACTAGCCACTGAAGTGGAACAGCGAGGATGGAGAGTCTGGGTTTACCCAGTGGAAGTGGGTTGTCGAGGATTTGTGGCACACTCTACAACCCGGTTTCTCAGAGATGTCGGATTCAATGGCCAAGAGTTGCGTCGCACAGTGAAGAACTTATCTGAAGCAGCAGAGAGGAGCAGCAACTGGCTGTGGTTGAGACGGAAAGATTCTGGCTGGGGATCTCAAGCACAATAGAAAGGAAAGCTGACGTACGGGTAAGTAAGCTGGGCTGAGTTGAGTGGGGGACAGAGGGGGGTGATGCTGGGACGCCAGAATCACCGTCGAGCCCTCTTGAGGTGTCGTGGGATAGTCGACGAAACACCGAGGATGGAAGGTGCTCACTTGAAGACCCCAGAGATGTACCCTACTTAACTCAGTCCAGACGGTTGTCATGCTGATGCGCTGGGGAGACCACACTATGGTTGATCCCTGGAGCCAGCATCACAGCCGTTGTGTGTGCTGACGCGCTAGGGAGGCAATAAGCTGATCCCTGGAGCCAGCATTACACTTCAGCCATCAACACCAGACAGAAGGATATCTACATCATCATATGGAAGGAAGCGCAAATGGATGGAGACACAAATGGATCACATTAGTTTACTGTGAAGCTACGTCTTAGTTGGTGCTTATCTTGGCGAGAGCCAAGTTCAAATCAGCATGAAGTTTTAACATCTACTCTCATGTAATGGAAATCATGAAGATCTGGATACGTCCAGTGACTGCTGTGAATAGTGCAGCTGGCAGCAAGGGAAAGACCTCGTGACAGCCTGGAGAGACAGCTGACTGGAGGAAAGAGACCCCATTGGGGCTGGCAAGGGTTAGCTACCCTTGTCGGCAGTATCCAGCTCTGTGTTTATAGGATGCTGGAGACACCCGCCCAAGGCTTCTAAGAAATTAAAGAGAAAAATACCCCTAGAGTCTGCGAGAGCGGGGGCGGAAGATGACTCAATGTTGGACAACACAGTTAAGGACTTAGGAACGGAAACGGATATGAGTATGGAGAGTACTTCACAAAAGACTAGTTCAAGATCTGCAGTTAGCAAAGACATGGAACTCCAGGTTTGTGTCTGCGGCTGGAGCAAGGCGACAACGGTCAGGGGTTTGAAGATTCATCAAGGGAGAATGAAATGCTTGAGGGAGGGACAAGGGCTTCGCATTGATCAGTACTTCTTACGAAGTCAGTCAAGTCAGTCGAATGAAATCCAGCGACAGGAAGCAAACCACAGTTCGCAGGATATCAGCACCCCTGTCATAGATGTGAGGAGGACTTGCATGGACACAGTTAGTGATGAACCTAATGATCCTTGTGAACCCAGTCAGACAAACCAGCGTAAGAGAGAAAAGAACCTCAACGGGCACAAGCCTGGAGTTAAATGACCAAGAGCTTGTGAGAAAACTGCATGGGACACAGTAAACACAGATCTCTGCTTTGCATTGGAAAGGTTAAGTGGAACAGTTGAAAAGAAACTGGATACATTTAGGGACATCATTTACGCATATGGAAGCAAGAGGTTTGGAGTTGAATAAAGGTAGATAAGCTTGCAACATTGCGCAGAGCTGAGCGCCTACGGAAACGCTACAAAAAGATGGAGCGTGCGAAAACTAACTTTTATAAAGACCCATTCAAATTTGTAAAGAAGTTATTCACCAGTGAGAAGAATGGCACACTAAAAGCATCTAAGTTTGAGCTGGAGAGATATTTGGAGGAAACACATACAGATTCAAAAAGGCAGGAGCCTATGTCAATTCCGTCAGACATCCCACCTATCAATCCACCAGAATACCAAATGGAGGACTGTGCACCTAAGTGGAAAGAAGTAGAGCAAGCTGTGAAAAAAGCAAAGCAAGGGCTTCATCATCTCCAGGGCCTAATTGAGTTCCGTACAGAGTGTTCAAGAGTGCTTCAAGAGTTCTACGAATCCTGTGGAAATTGATGAAAGTAGCATGGGAAAAACAGGTTGTACCAAGAGCATGGCGCCGAGCAGGTGGAGTCTTTATACCTAAAGAAAAAGATTCTACAAGCATCAGTCAGTTTCGCCCTATTTCCCTATTAAACGTAGAAGGCAAGATTTTCTTCAGCATTATTGCTCAGAGATTGTCAACTTAGCTATTAAAGAACTGCTTCATTGACACTTCAATACAAAAAGCAGGCATTCCAGGTTTCCCAGGATGCTTAGAACACATCAATGTGATCTGGCAACAAATTCAATCAGCTAAAAAGGAGAGGAAGGAGCTCCATGTGACATTCCTGGATTTGGCTAATGCATATGGTTCAGTGCCACATGAACTTCTTTGGGCAGCATTTGATTTTTTCAGTGTACCGATGACAATAACAAATCTAGTGAAAGCCTACTTTGGAGATTTGCAATTTAGTTTTTCAACTTCAGAATTCAGCACTACATGGCAATGCCTAGAAGTTGGAATAATGGCAGGATGCACCATTTCTCCAGTGGCTTTTACCATGGCAATGGAAGTAATCATTAGGGGATCAAAATGGGTAGTGGGAGGAGAGCGCTTGGCTTCTGGAATACGACTACCACCAATTCGAGCATACATGGATGACATGACAACCATGACTACAACAGTAGCCTGCACTAATCGGTTATTGGGCAAGTTAACCAATAACATTGAATGGGCACGAATGCAATTCAAGCCCACTAAATCAAGGAGCATCTCTATAATTAAAGGTAAAGCAGTAGATAAAACGTTCTTCATTAATGGTAAGGCAATACCAACAGTGTCTGAGAAGCCAGTGAAGAGCCTTGGGAGATGGTACGACGGGGATCTAAAGGACACAGTTCGTGTGGGAGAAGTTAGACAACAAGCTGTGGAAGGGTTGAAGAGCATAGACAGCAGCGCTTTACCAGGCAAACTAAAACTCTGGTGCTTTCAGTTTGGCCTACTGCCAAGGTTGCTGTGGCCACTGACTGTGTACGAGGTTTCTTTGACAACAGTAGAGAAGCTGGAAGCTTTAATCAGTTCACACATCAGGAAATGGTTGGGAGTTCCACGCTGCCTCAGCAGAGTGGGACTTTATGGTAAAGGAATACTGCAGCTACCTGTCTCCGCTCTTGAGTGGGGGACGGAGGGGGGTGATGCTGGGACGCCAGAATCACTGTCGAGCCCTCTTGAGGTGTCGTGGGCTAGTCGACGAAACACCGAGGATGGAAGGTGCTCACTTGAAGACCCCAGAGATGTACCCTACTTAGTTCAATCCAGACGGTTGTCATGCTGATGCGCTGGGGAGACCGCACTATGGTTGATCCCTGGAGCCAGCATGAAGTTTTAACATCTACTCACATGTAATGGAAATCTTGTGGGTGCATTGAGATAATGGGGTGGTGGGACAGGAATGCGTGCCTGCGATTGGTGGAGCGTGCACGACGGAGCGAAATGGAAGAGGGAGGGGCTGGGTGAAGTGTGAGTTTTGGGGCTGTGGGAGAGAACCGTGTCAGACACGCAGAGACTGTTAGCTTTGTGTGTGTTACCTGACTGTTTATTAAACCCTTTTATTTATCCTGTGTTCGTTATTGTTTACTGCATTAATCAGTGGCGGCTCGTGACTTTTTTGACAGGTGGGGCACAAATCACAAAATAGTTATTACCACCACCACTCAATGGCTAACGTACTAAAAGTACATTTACTTTGTTCAGCTGACTGCATATATGCCTCCGCTGAGAGCATTTTAATGCTTCAAATAATAGACTGCAGTCGCTATGTAAAATATACTCCCATCAATTAAAAACATTAGTACTGTAAACAACACACAATTTACAGAATTGCGGATACAATTTTTTATAATCAACTGGCAAATCACAGAACCTTAAAACCACGTAGAATTTAGTTCTACAAGTCATTGTATGACACCAGTGTGGAACATTCGCTATAAAGACACATACAATATCACAAAATCATTAATTCAAAACGAACAAGGCACCTTGTCATGTTGTGGCATGAAATTGACAGTTTTAGTCCATTAAAAGAGATGTAACCTTGTCTTATTTAGTTGAAAGAAGCAAACATGGCCAACAATAGTTGTTCACAGTGCTGCCTTCCAAATATGGCCTCCTTGCCACGTTAGTTTACCGTCTTTCTTCATAATCTCCAGTGCTAGTGTTATTCTGCCATCCTTAACAATTAAACGTTTCCCTTCTTGGGATCTTACTGTAAAACCTATTTTCCTCAGGTCTCAAATAATATCAGATTCAACTAAAGCCATTATTGAACACACTAAAATCACACAAATTCAAACTGCTCCAAATCCAGTAGGTGCCTCATCGAGCGTATTGTGGTTACCATAACAACGCCTTCAGTGACTCCAAAGCAGTGGTGAGTTGCCATGGTGACAAGCAGCTTTGTGAGGCACTCAGTTTGTGCGTCACGCGGCAGTACTACATTGTTCCAGCTTTCTGCGTTGCAGTTTCGGTACAGGAGAAAGCGAGTTGAGACTTTTAAATAATGTCACAAGCGCTTCTGTGGACTTAAATGTATTTAATATGCTTAAATATGTTTGTTTTTCTCAATTAAATAATACGAATATGCAAAATGTTTTTTTAGCCTTTGGGAATTATTGGTGCAGCCATGCCCCACTTGCCTCGGCTGACCAGCCGCCACTGTTGCAATTATTTTATTGCTCATTCTTGCAAAATAAACCGTGCATTTGAGACCAGAATACTTGCCTGGATTGCTTCCTTTACCTCCACGTTACAATATCAATTTAAAATTGTGTTGCCTACATACTGAATACCAGTTTTAATTTTCAATTCAACATCAAGCATTGCAAACATACCGACAACAGTCAGTTGTGCATTTTTTAAAATTTTTTTGCAATATGCATTGTAACCAGGTAGGATACATTTATCTCCTTCTCTAAGACAGTGACTGATTTTTTTTAATGAACGTCTTGCTGTTTAGCTAATTGATCAGCTTTCTTCTGGAAAAACTAGTTTCCTAACACAATCAGGATGCCGTGTCTCAAGATGCCGAAGGCTTAAGGCTTTCATGAGCCAGTACTTCACAACAAATGGCACATGAGGACGCAGATCATCCTCGTCACCAATATAACAAAAACTGAAGTTGATATAAGATGGTAATTGCGAGTTTCTTTTTTTTGAGCTACAAGTAGGATAGACATTTTTTCGTTTTGCATCCATTTTAACAACTGTTTTCAAAATCCCAAGTAACCGCACATAAAATGTCACCCTATACTTAATTTTTTTGGTTCATATTTAAAGCAGAAGACTGGTGATAAAACAATACACTGTTTATATATTTACTGCTAATGATTTGTATGCAAATTGTATTTATTTTGAATATAAGCATAAGAAGTTGTATAGTGAAAAAAAATCTTAACAGTGTGCACTGAACGTCATATTTTGTAGACTGTTTGGCGACCCGTAAGAAACCTTGCCGGGACCCATATTTGGGTCGCGACCCCCACTTTGGGAAACGTTGGTCTAGACGAAGACATTTCTGAGTCAACATAAACTCTTAGATCTTTTTCATAGATTCCTTCTTCAATTTCAGTATCTCCCATATGATATTTATAATGCACATTTGTATTGCCTGCGTGCAGTACCTTACACTTTTCTCTATTAAATGTCATTTGCCATGTGTCTGCCCAGTTCTGAGTGCGGTCTAGTGTTTGCCACTCCTCCTATTTTTGTGTCGTCTGCAAATTTAACAAGTTTGCTTACTATACCAGAATCTAAATCATTAATGTAGATTAGGAATAGCAGAGGACCTAATTCTGATCCCTGTGTTACACCACTGGTTACCTCGCTCCATTTTGAGGTTTCTCTGCTTCTGCCTCTGTTATGCTAAAGTCATTTAAAACTGGATAGGAACAGGTTGACATGTGGGGCATGTTGTCCGTGTCCTCCTTTGTAAAAACCTGTGAAAAGTAATCATTTAATATATTTGCTATTTTTTTTTCTTCGTCTATGATTTTGCCATTTGTGTCTCTTAGACATTTAACCTCCTCTTTGAATGTTCTCTTGCTGTTATAATATTGGAAAAACATTTTGGAATTGGTTTTAGCCCCCTTAGCAATATTTTAAATAACTTTAGCATAACAGAGGCAGAAGTGTGGCAGAGCTCTTAAAATAAACCAAACCCCTGGGCCAGATGAGATCCTCCCAATAATACTCAAAGAAATGAAAGAAGTTATTTTCAAACCGCTAACCAAGATCATGCAACAGTCTCTTGACAGAGGGGTTGTACCGACAGACTGGAAAATTGCAAACGTAATACCGATCCACAAAAAGGGAGACAAAACCAAACCAAGTAACTACAGATCAATAAGCCTGACCTCTATTATATGTAAAATTATGGAAACTATAATAAGATCTAAAATGGAAAATTACCTATATGGTAACAATATCCTGGGAGATAGTCAGCATGGTTTTAGGAAAGGGAGATCGTGGATTAGGGAGTGGTTAACATGTAGAAAACAGAAAGTACTGATTAGAGGAGAAACCTCAAAATGGAGTGAGGTAACCAGTGGTGTACCACAGGGATCAGTATTAGGTCCTCTGCTATTCCTAATCTACATTAATGATTTAGATTCTGGTATAGTAAGCAAACTTGTTGAATTTGCAGACGACACAAAAATAGGAGGAGTGGCAAACACTGTTGCAGCAGCAAAGGTCATTGAAAATGATCTAGACGGCATTCAGAACTGGGCAGGCACAAGGCAAATTACATTTAATAGAGAAAAGTGTAAGGTACTGCACGCAGGCAATAAAAATGTGCATTATAAATATCATATGGGAGATAATGAAATTGAAGAAGGAATCTATGAAAAAGACCTAGGAGTTTATGTTGACTCGGAAATGTCTTCATCTAGACAATGTGGGGAAGCTATAAAAAAGGCCAACAAGATGCTCGGATATATTTTGAGAAGTGTTGAATTTAAATCAAGGGAAGTAATGTTAAAACTTTACAATGCATTAGTAAGACCTCACCTAGAATATTTTCAGTTCTGGTCACCTTGTTACATAAAGGAAATTGCTGCTCTAGAAAGAGTGCAAAGAAGAGCAAGCAGAATTATCCCGGGTTTAAAAGGCATGTAGTATGCAGATAGGCTAAAAGAATTGAATCTATTCAGTCTTGAACAAAGAAAACTACGCGGTGATCTGATTCAAGCATTCAAAATCCTAAAAGGTATAGACAATGTCGACCCAGGGACTTTTGACCTGAAAAGAAACAAGGACCAGGGGTCACAAATGGAGATTAGATAAAGGGCATTCAAAACAGAAAATAGGAGGCACTTTTTACACAGAGAATTGTGAGGGTCTGGAACCAACTCCCCAGTAATGTTGTTGAAGCTGACACCCTGGGATCCTTCAAGAAGCTGCTTGATGAGATTCTGGGATCAATAAGCTACAAACAACCAAACGAGCAAGATGGGCCGAATAACAGGGATGTGAGAGACAGACATAGCAGGACAGATGAGACAGATGGGTACAGTATTAGTGGGAGCAGGAGCGGTGGGGGGAGGGTACAGACCTGTCTAGTAGTTGGCGTCTTCCAGAGCACTGCTAGGTTCGGAATTTCTCCAACAGCCTCTCCTCACTGGCCCACAGCTTGACTCCCGGCTCTTTGGTAGAGAGGCTCTTCGGTTGGCTGGCGCTTCGTGCTGTGTGTAAACCAATCAAATTGCAAATCAACCTCTATTCAATTTAACCACAATCACTTGGTACTCATCACAAACAGTAAATCACCTAATTAAAACAACACCACCTTTATAATGTTACTTAAATACAGCTAATGCTAATTACTTGAAGCAGGATCACTTCCCTATCTGCCTCTGACTCTGGGTACTCTTACTATTGAAATCTAGAAAAATAAACATTAAAGCATCTTATTATGGTAAATCCTTGAACCATTTTGATTAATATGGTCATGTAGTATGATCTCGATTGCAAAATGTAAAACCAAAGCGCTTCTTTCTCCAGTTACCTTGCAACAATGGAACCTGGCTACTCGAAGGCTGAGAACTGCAGGCAGGTTCATCATTTCCTAAATCAGGTAAAACCAAGAGAAATTAGGTTTCAATAGGCAACAGTTACTTACACATACCATAAAATAAAACGTTATATTACCTTCCATCACAGAAGTAATTTGGGACTGGGAGCTGCATGAAGAATCCTCCTTTGCTAAAGTAGAAAAAGTAAATTATCCATCCATCCATCCATCCATCCATTATCTGTAACTGCTTAAAACTTTAGAGGGTTGTGGTGAGCCTGAGCCTAACCCGACAGACATAGGGCGCAAGGTGGGACTACACCCTGGATGGAACGCCAGTCCATCACAAGGCAACTAAGGGGCAATTTAGAGAGGCCAATTCACCTAGCCAGCAAAGTGTGGTCATTTTGTATTTTTACACTAACTTGTTATTAATTATTGCTTCAAAAAGTGTGGTATCTTGAATACAGTTATATTAAAATATCTTATTTTAATAAAGTACACAATTGACCAAATACAGTAGACGCTTGTTTGTAGCAACACCTGATAAGAGCAACCACCGCTTACAACTAACATTTCCCTGGAAACACTTTCCTTACCATTAAAAATCCACTCTGTAACAGCAACATAGCCGCCGCTTATGCAATAAGTCTTTTCTCCTGCAAACCTATACTAAACACAATAAAAGCTTCTGCTACATTAAAAAACTGTGTCAGTTTTGTGTCGGAGGACTAACGCAGATCCAGTGACGACACAGCCACCTCACAGGCGTTCAACCACCCACAGGAGTCACTACTGCGCGGTGGGACAGGGATTGCTCAGTTGACTTGAGACCTCCGTGCCCGGGCAGCACTCAACCAATTGTGTGCCGTCCCCTGGGCCATAGCCCGAATTGGAACCAGAGATCACTGGGCTATTGGGCGAATCCTGCACTGTGGCAAGTGCCTTTACTGGATGCACCACTCAGGAGCACTTCACTTTTAATTAATAATCTACACACAATGGCTGTAACACAGTAACATAATGCTGCCTTATTTCGGTGTCAGAATACATAAAGATACATTGTTCTGTGTTCCTATTTACTTGCTACTTCACTGATCCACTTCAGTTTCTGTTACTCTTATGTTTACCACTGCAGAAGTTGTGGTAAATGTTGCAATTAACGTTATTGTCTTTCACAGTTTTGGTCACCAGTTAATTTCACCCTCTTTCAAAATAGTTTCTACAATTTTAAGTGACAATGAATTTTAGCACAGCAATTGTGGAAAAGATACACCGTTGGTAACTTATGGTAAATTGTGCAATTCTACACTTAACTGACAACCCTCTTGGAACGCTATGTCCCTAAATGTCCACTCTGATCACTGGATGCTGGGTTACTGTCTCTATTATTCAGAAGAACTTCAGGTGGTAGATCTTTTAGTTCTATGGCACCTGAATTATGGAACAACTTGCCCATCACAATTAGAGAAGCCCCTTCAGTCGATGCCTTCAAGATTAGACTAAAAGCTCATTTTTATAGCCTGGTGGCATTTTCATCCAGATGAGCTGATATCCTCTTGCCCCCTGTACTGTTCCTACTGTTTGTTTTTTTTTAAACTAGATTGAAATCACATTTTATAATACAGTTTATATATTCAGTTTGGTTTTTATTCTGTTCTTTTTTAATGCTTACTGTTGTCCAGTAATATGTATTCTGTCTTGTTTTTATTCTGTTTTATTTTTATAGATGCTTACTGTTGTCCAGTAACGTGTTATTTTTCCTTGGGAAGCACTTTGTGGCAACCTGATGTGAAAGGCACTAAATAAGAAATAAAATTGAATTGAATAATTGTGAAAGATATACTGCTCCAGATTGCTACGTCAGTGTCCACCTCAACCTCCCCTTCCTCATAGCAGCACAAAAAATAAAAACTTGGTCACAACAAAGTGTTTTGAAAACCCTGATTTGGGACACTGAGCTTCAATTCAGTAGTTCAGGACAAACACCAATCACAACATATTTAGTTTGTCTCAACTGTTTTTTTCTCGCACTGTGACCTTTCACCTCCCTCCGTTCAAATCATCAACGTCTTAAAAGCACAGCGCTCTGATCCAACTAAGCTTTAACTAACTGGCAACTGTAAAGAAACTGGCATGTCAATAAAGACTGCATGAAACTTTCAACCACTTTTAAAGACATTAACGTTCAACATTAACAAGTTTCTAGCATTTAACATTTTTGTACTTAGATTTTGTGTAGGGCTCAACACAGTTGCATCTGTTTCCCTGGCTATTCCTCTGTTACTGTTTTGGAAATTACATTCCAAATGTTAAGATGCTGAGAATGGAAATGCAATAAGTCTTTTCTCCTGTAAAACCCCCTGCTCTTAAACACAATTAGAGCTTCTATTACATGAAAAAACAGCATCAGTGTGATTTGCGTCGGAGGACTAACACAGATCCAGTGACGACAGTCGGCTCACAGGCACTCGACCACCCCTGGTGCACGGTGAGACAGGGAATACACAGATGACTTGAGACCTCCCCGTCTGGGTGGTGCTTGGCCAATTGTGTGCTGTCTCCTGGGGGTATAGCCCAGATTGGAACCAGTGATCACTGGGTCATTGGGAGCATCCTGCACTGTGGCAAGTGCTTTTACTGGATGCACCAATCAGGAGTATTTGCTTTTAATAAATAATCTGCACACAATGGCTGTAACACAGTTATACAACACTGCCTTATTTTGGTGTCAGAATAAATAAAGATACATTGTTCTGTGTTCCTATTTACATGCTACTTCACTGATCCACTTGCCTTCAGTTTCTGTTACTCTTATGTTTACCACTGCAGAAGTTGTGGTAAATGTTGCAATTAACGTTATTGTCTTTCGCAGTTTGGTCACCAGTTAATTTCACCCTCTCTACAATCCTCTCACAGAAGCTTTCAAAACAGAGTTTCTACAATTTTAAGTGACAATGCATTTCATCACAGCAACTGCAGCAAAGATTCACCGTTTGTAACCGATGGTAACCTGTTTTTGCAATTCTATGGCACCTGAATTATGGAACAACTTGCCCATCACAATTAGAGAAGCCCCTTCAGTCAATGTCTTCAAGTCTAGTCTAAAAACTAATTTTTATAGCCTGGTGGCATTTTCATCCAGATGAGCTACTTACTGTTGTCCAATAATATGTATTCTGTTTTGTTATTATTCTGTTGTGAAAGGCGCTATATAAGAAATAAAATTGAAATGAATAATTGTCCAAGATATACTGCTCCAAATTGCTATGTCAGTGTGCACCTCTATCTCTGCTTTCTTATAGCAGCACAAAAAATAAAAACCTGGATACAAAGTGCTTTCAAAAACCTGATTTTCAATTCTGTAGTTCAGGACAAACACCAATCACAACATTATTTAGTTTAGAATATTGCAGAGTATGTGATAAACTGAGGTAGGAATAACAATACACAGAAATATATTGTTATATACATTAATTTGGCATCAAACCTAACTTGTATGGATGAGGCAGAGACCCCCCCATAGGAGATAAACCTAAATTTAAGGTGGAGGTGGGTTACGAATGAATGGAAACACAGATGAGAGGTAAGTGAAGAGGGGATTTATAGTACTTACAGGTTTGCTGACGTGGAAATTGAATGATTCAATTTGGTGACGTGGCAGATTGGTGTCTGCCCCTCCCAAACTTTTTATTAACTTAATAACTTATTAACTTAATTTGGTTTATATATTTTCTATATTATTATTATTATTTCTTTTTTTGTGATTTTTGTATTGTTTTCAATCATTACAGAAGAATAATATTACCAATTCAGTAAAACAGCAAACTATTTACAGACTGAAATAAATAAATAAAACAAAAATAAATAAAATAGACAAAATTAAAGTCTCTCACAGCAGTGACAGTTTCAGACCATGAGGATATAGTTTTGAGATTGGCTAAGTGCAGCTTGGCTATAGATCTTTCTAAACATGCAATATGGACTGAAGATGTAATACTAGCTAAATATGAAATAGAGGAAGGTCAGGAGTGAATAAGAACTATAAAATAGTTTTCTTTGCAGCTGTAAGAGCCGCTAGAAGGAGCCTACAATTTACCAAGGACAAAGTTTTAAATCATCGTTTAGTAGGAATAGGGTAGGTGTCGGCTGAATTTCAGTCTTAAAAGTGATAGCCACACGTTCCCAAAAAGTACACACAACTGAGCACTCCCAAATGGTACAAAAAGGATCTATTCATTTTGATTTGAAAACGCTTGTGTGGAGTGGTGTAAGCTCTATTTATAAAGTTAAAATGAATGAGTTGGTGTGCTAAATTTTTTGAAGAGACAAAAGTATTTTTGCACCTGTGACAGACAGTAACCCTCTACAAAGTAAAAAAATTGAGAACAGATGAAGTATTCTTATATGTTTAACAGTTAAACACACTGTTTAAAAATAAAACTCACTGTTCAGATTCTGAAGATATGATGTGTTTTCATAATGTCCAACTATTTTATTGGGATATGTTGTGTGTTCTTGCCCTGCGATGGACTGGCGTTCCATCCAGGGTGTAGACCCGCCTTGCACCCTATGTCTGCCGGGTTAGGCTCTGGCTCACCGCAACCCTCTATAGGATTAAGCAGTTACAGATGGATGGATGCTGTGTGTTCTTTACTTTGAGAAATAATAATAATAAAACACTGACTCATTTTAACATTTCTAAAGAGATAGCATTAACAGGCAAAATCCAAGGTTAAATAAATACATATGTTATTTATTTATTTTCTTAGGCCTATTTAAAGTCAGGGTGTTTTTTTTCTTAAAACACCAAAGCATTCAGATAATAAACACTAAAAGTGATTAATAAAATGGTCCGAAAGTGTTGCAGAAATGTGTTTTTTTTATAGTGTTGTGGAAGGGTGTGGGTATTCACTGACACGGGAGACAGAAATGGTAGTTGAAACACCACACAGGTGCTCTGTTTTATTTTTACTCCTGGGAGTTGCACCGTTTTCTTTGAGCCTGTAGAGGGCGCGGTGGTCCGTGGTCTGGCTACCAGGTATGGTATCCAGAACCTACGGGGAATACCACGGCAGGGTACTCAGGTACAGTCCAGCACTCGCAGGTGCTCACAAATTATGAAAAACGAAAAAGGCAAAAAGAAACAGGGAAAATAAAACACAGTAAGGAAAAACTACAAAATAAATGTGCTGCACTTGAGCGTAAATCTCCCCAGTCGCCGCTACCCGCATCGACCCGGGCCTCCGTTCTACTCTATGCTGTCTCCAGCTCACTGCACAACAATATCGGGGCTGCCCAACGATTCCCCACTTTTCTCTCTCTTTCTTTAAAATTATTTTCTTTAGTTTTTCTTTCCGGACGTTTGTTTTCCTCCCGTCCCTCTGTAGTCAAACGAGACCGCTTTGCTCGCTGTTCCCATCTAAAGGGGCAGATCTGAGGAAACAGCAGAGTATTACTTTATAGGTTAAACAATCCCATTAAAGCCCGCCTCCCAGCCACTCAGAGAGGGGGAAAGCGCACACACCCTCTTCCCCACCTCTCCGTGTCACCGCCATGACTGGCAGGCAGACCCCACGGGACTGCCGCCCCCTTCCTGCAGCATCGTGCATGCGTCAGACGGCCAGTCCAGATCTCTCCCTGTTACAGGTGTAGTCAAAGAAAACCAGTTTGCCATTGTATGGGAGCGAGTTAACCAGTGGTGTACCACAGGGATCAGTATTAGGTCCTCTGCTATTACTAATATACATTAATGATTTAGATTCTGGTATAGTAAGCAAACTTGTTAAATTTGCAGACGACACAAAAATAGGAGGAGTGGCAAACACTGTTACAGCAGCAAAGGTCATTCAAAATGATCTAGACAGCATTCAGAACTGGGCAGACATGTGGCAAATGACATTTAATAGAGAAAAGTGTCAGGTACTGCATGTAGGTAATAAAGATGTGCATTATAAATATCATATGGGAGATACTGAAATTGAAGAAGGAATCTATGAAAAAGACCAAGGAGTTTATGTTGACTCAGAAATGTCTTCATCTAGACAATGTGGGGAAGCTATAAAAAAGGCCAACAAGATGCTTGGATATATTGTGAAATGTGTTGAATTTAAATCAAAGGAAGTAATGTTTAAACTTTACAATGCATTAGTAAGACCTCACCTAGAATATTTTCAGTTCTGGTCACCTTTTTACAAAAAGGATATTGCTGCTCTAGAAAGAGTGCAAAGAAGAGCAACCAGAATTATCCCGGGTTTAAAAGGCATGTCGTATGCAGACAGGCTAAAAGAATTCAATCTATTCAGTCTTGAACAAAGAAGACTACAAGGTGATCTTATTCAAGCATTCAAAATTCTAAAAGGTATCGACAATGTCTACCAAGAGGACTTTTTCAACCTGAAAAAAGAAACAAGGACCAGGGGTCACAAATGGAGATTAGATAAAGGGGCATTCAGAACAGAAAATAGGAGGCACTTTTTTACCCAGAGAATTGTGAGGGTCTGGAACCAACTCCCCAGTAATGGTGTTGAAGCTGACACCGTGGGATCCTTCAAGAAGCTGCTTGATGCAATTCTGGGATCAATAAGCTACTAACAACCAAATGAGCAAGATGGGCTGAATGACCTATTCTCGTTTGTAAACTTTCTTATGTTGTTATGTATTCTACAAGCACGAATAACTTAACTGAGCCATAAGTACATATTGTAAAATATGAAGATCCAGGGAGAGAATAGGTGTTCTTTAAATCTTGTATGATCGGAAAAGGGAATGTCTTGAAGCAGTAGTGGTGATACCAGTGAGGCCTCAATTTTTCGACAAGGCTCCAAAGACTCTGGGTTCATCCAAAGGCCCAATAATAAAGATTAAAATTAGGAACAACCAAACTTCCAAGTCTTTTTGGATGTTGTAAACTGATGGCCAAATTCTTGGGTTGTTTTCTCTCCAGGTAAATTTAGAAAGTACAGAGTCAAACCTGCTTAAAGTAATTAATTGGTGGTGAAAGAGATAGCATGAAAAACAAGAAGTTAATGCAGGGAAGAATATTCATCGTAATAACTGAAATTCTACCATGTAAAGAGAGAAGTAAGGGTGTCCATCTTTCTAAATAATTTTCAATTTTCTTTAAAACGTCTACAAAATGATCTTTACTTACCTGATTAAGCATGGGTTGGATTTTAATACCTAAATAAGTGAAGCCGTTAACATTGCACTGAATCAGGAATCGTTCTTCTTCATCATACTAATAATATTCTTCTTTTTTAAAAATAAGAAAACCACAAAAAAGAAATCTCATTATCACTTTCCTCCTTGGCAAACCTTATGACCGGAAACCACAAGCTTTTTTTGCCACAGTTTCAGTATATATTCACTGAGCAGCCTTGCCTTTTTCACTAACTTCATCGAGCACAGAAGACAAACTGCTTTCTCTGCTGCGTGACTGAAGTGACCCCAACTTGGTACCTGTTGAACAAGACAGCTGTTCACTGAGTAAGTAGTGACTAATTGTGATTGATTAAAGAGCACCTAGTTTCGAAGAGCAATTGAACGTACTTCATATCTGTTTAATGATAACTATAAATTCATATATACAGTAGCCTCGAGAATTATTCATACCCTTGATAAGATGTAAACAAAGTTGTATTTAGCAAAAAATGCAAGTGTACATTCAGTATTTGTTGCATAAATAAATGAAAACATGAATGCAAAAACATATCCAAAATAATAGCATATTTTTCTCCAATATCCAATACTGATAGTTTTCATGTTTTCATTTATTTATGCAACAAATGCTGAATGTAAACTTGCATTTTTTTTTTATTGCTAAAACCAACTTTTATTTACATTGTATCAAGGGTATGAATAATTCCAGAGGCTACTGTATCTGTCCAAAATAATTGCATTTTAATTTACAGGTTGTGAATAAATCTGAACATCTAAAACTTAGAAAAATATATAATTATTTCGAAAGATATGTTTTTGTGATGTCCAATACTGGTAGTATTACAATTATTCATGTTTTCATTTATTTATGCAACAAATACTGAATGTACACTTGCATTTATGTAACACACACACACATATTATATATATATATATATATATATATATATATATATATATATATATATATATATATATATATATATATATATATATATATTATTCTAATTTAATTCTGATACCGGTCTAAATTCAATCCAACGTTCAATCCTACGTCTTTCTGCAGCTGATGTCAAAGATGTTGAAGAGCCTCTTCTTGGTGTTCTTGGTGATTCTGGCTGCTTCCTACATCCAGTCTGTAAAGATTCCATCGTTCGGTGTTTCTGATGCTGGTGCCCAGAAGCCCTGTGCCCTCCTCTCTCACCCAGAGACTGGGGAGCAGCTGGAGCTGCATTCCCTCAGAGAGAAGAAGCTGCTGGAAGCTGGTTGGAGTGGAGCCTTCAGCTCCTTCACTGTGATGGACGGGTGTCAGCTATCTCTGTGGGCAGATCCCCGAGAATGGAGCGAGTCTCGCTCCTTCCCGAGTGGGGTTTACCCCAACCAGCTCTTAAGTGCTGTTGGCTCCTTCTCCAGCTACCAGTGCACCTGTGACGACCCTATAAAAAATAAAAATTTCAGAAATTTTAAACGCAGGCACCTTGCATCTAAAAATGAACAAGGTAGCGACAGTTTCTGCACAACTAAAGTAAGACAAAGACGCAAAACTTGCCAACCAATAAACTCTTTTGTATTCTCTAACCCGCGGGAAGTAATCAGTGTGTGTAGAAATGCAGGAGTCCAGATTCCTAACTCAAATTTGTATAAGAGCACAAACCTATTCAGAATGGTGGATTGTAAGAAAACAGACCCAAATGCAAACCCCCCAAATTGTATCTACACTGCCGAAAATACAAACGAACAAAGATATATAATTCTAGAGTGTAATCAAAGAAAGCTGCCTATACATTTTGAGGGATCGGAAGCTCCTTCTGTATTTGGGTTCACTGACAGAGTTTAAACTCTGCTGTGAATAACCTGCTCTCTCCGCACCGCTTATTGCTTTATAAAACCAAGTAGCTGTCTGTTAATTTCCTCTTTATTCTTGTGTGGTAGCCCTTGAAAAAAAACAAACTATACAGAAGGTATACTTGGTCAAAATAATACAGATTGTCTTGACCAGAGAAGTGATATTTGTATGAATGTGTGGTAAATTGACCCTCTTGGTAATTCCTTATGTTGAGATGTACAGAATGAAAATGCAATGTATCATTTCTCCTGTAATCCCTGCTGTTTGAATGCAATAAAAGCTTTTGCTGCATGAAACACTTGTCATGACTGTGTTTAAGTATGTATATATATATATATATATATATATATATATATATATATATAGCTCAGTAACATACACTTAGGGAGACTTTACTTTGACGTCAATACATTTTATTTCATAATTTAACCTTAACCTAAACACATAACCCTGACCCTAACAAAATAAGAACTTGGTGGCAAAGTGATTTTTAAAGCCAGATTTCTGTAACTAAATCACTTTATATTTTTTAAAGGTTGGACAAGTGAACTAATAACTCATTTTATATAAACTCCCTGAAAGCAACACACTTAATGACAGAAATCTGGTTTTAAGATCACTTTACAACCTTCTTATTTTGTGGCGAGTGCCTTTACTGGATGCGCCACTCAGGAGCCCTTCACTTTTAATTAATAATCTGCACACAATGGCTGTAACACAACGCTGCCTTATTTCAGTGTCAGAATACATAAAGATACATTGTTCTGTTTTCCTATTTACTTGCTGCTTCACTGATCCACTTGCCTTCAGTTTCTGTTACTCTTGTTTAAGAACATAAGAAAGTTTACAAACGAGAGGAGGCCATTCAGCCCATCTTGCTCGTTTGGTTGTTAGTAGCTTATTGATCCCAGAATCTCATCAAGCAGCTATAGTGTTCTTGTGTGTTGAAAAGTACAATCGCAGACCAGTATAGTGAATATTCGTAATCTGTATTCATTCATTTATTAAACCTGAAAAACAGCCTTGCTCTTCCACCTTGCAACTGCAACTTTCCGCTATCCTGAAAACCCGGAACTGGAGTGACGTAACAATCAGCTACGTTACTTCACTCAAAACATGGACTGGACTCAAACAGCGCCACAGTATTACAACAACATTACAGCAGCTTCTTGAAGGATCCCAGAGTTTCAGCTTCAACAACATTACTTAGGAGTTGGTTCCAGACCCTCACAATTCTCTGTGTAAAAATGTGCCTCCTATTATCTGTTCTGATTGCCCTTTTATCTAATCTCCATTTGTGACCCCTGGTCCTTGTTTCTTTTATTCAGGTCAAAAAAGTCCCCTGAGTCGACATTGTCTATACCTTTTAGGATTTTGAATGCTTGAATCAGATCACCACGTAGTCTTCGACTAGACTTGAAGACATTGACTGAAGGGGCTTCTCTAATTTTGATGGTCAAGTTGTTCCATAATTCAGGTGCCATGGAACTAAAAGATCTACCACCTGAAGTTTTCTTCTGAATAATAATAGGTAGAGACAGTAACCCAGCATCCAGTGATCGGAACAGGCAATTAGGGACATAGTGTTCCATAGCGTTGTCACTTAAAATTATAGAATTGCACACTGCAAAAACAGGTTACTGTAAGTTACCAACGGTGAATCTTTGACAATTTGTAAAGCGTGTGTAACTGGTGACCACAACTGCGAAAGACAATAACGTTAATTGCAACATTTACCACAACATTTACCAGTGCTTCCTAACGCAATTTGTCAAGGCACCGACTAGAGGGGAGGCATGCCTTGATTTAGTCTTTTCAAATAACGAAGACAGAATAACTAAAACAGAGGTCAGAGAACCATTGGCAAACTTAGACCACAACATGGTCTCATTTGAAGTGATTTTTAAAACCCAAAAAGTAAATGACTAAAGCTAAGGTTTACAATTTTAGAAAAGCAAACTGAAGGTATGAAACAGAGACTAACAGAAGCAGATTGGAGTAAAATTGAGAAAACATCCACAGACAAAGGATGGCTGTTTTTTTAAAAATGTAGTACTAGAGGCGCAAAACACTTACATCCCAAAAGTAGACAAATCTAAATCTAAAACAAAATGGCCAACATGGTTTAATAGATCAATTAAAAAAATATTCAGCGAAAAAAGACACTTTACAGAGCGTTTAAAAAAGGACCAAAAACAAAGTACACAGAAAGAGTACTTGGAACTGCAAACACAAGTCAAAAAGGAAGTTAGAAAGGCCAAGAGAGAGATAGAAATCAATATTGCTAAGGGGGCTAAAACCAATTCCAAAATGTTTTTCCAATATTATAACAGCAAGAGAACATTCAAAGAGGAGGTTAAATGTCTAAGAGACACAAATGGCAAAATCATAGACCAAGAAATAAAAATAGCAAATATATTAAATGACTACTTTTCACAGTTTGACATGGACAACATGCCCCACATGTCGACCTGTTCCTATCCGGTTTTAAATAACTTTAGCATAACAGAGGCAGAAGTGTTAAAGGGACTAGGAGCTCTTAAAATTAACAAATCCCCTGGGCCTGATGAGATCCTCCCAATAATACTCAAAGAAATGAAAGAAGTTATTTACAAACCGCTAACCAAGATCATGCAACAGTCTCTTGACACAGGGGTTGTACCGACAGACTGGAAAATTGCAAACGTAATACCAATCCACAAAAAGGGAGACAAAACCGAACCAGGTAACTACAGACCAATAAGCCTGACTTCTATTATATGTAAACTTATGGATATGGAAACTATAATAAGATTCAAATGGAAAATTACCTATATGGTAACAATATCCTGTGAGACAGTCAGCATGGTTTTAGGAAAGGGAGATCGTGTCTAACTAACCTGCTTGATTTTTTTTGAGGATGCAACATTGACAATGGATAACTGCAAAGCATACGACATGGTTTATTTAGCTTTTGACAAAGCCCCGCATAAAAGATTAATTCTCAAACTGAATGCAGTAGGTATTCTAGGAAATGCATGCACATGGATTAGGGAGTGGTCAACACAGAAAACAGAAAGTACTGATTAGAGGAGAAACCTCAAAATGGAGCGAGGTAACCAGTGGTGTACCACAGGGATCAGTATTAGGTCCTCTGCTATTCCTAATCTACATTAATGATGTAGATTCTGGTATACTAAGCAAACTTGTTAAATTTGCAGACGACACAAAAATAGGAGGAGTGGCAAACACTGTTGCAGCAGCAAAGGTCATTCAAAATGACCTAGACAGCATTCAGAACTGGGCAGACACATGGCAAATGAAATTTAATAGAGAAAAGTGTAAAGTAACCCATACGGAAAGGAAATATATGCTTTATATATTAAATATATACAGTAGATAGCTAGTACAAACAGTGTTACTGGTGTGAAATTGGAGCCTGACCCTGCAATTTCCATATTGTGAATTATGTCACTTTCACAGAGTAATGTTATTTTTATTTATTTTATTTAACCTTTATTTAGTCAGGTATGTTAAGTGAGAACATTTTTTCATTTTCATTAACGACCTGGGAACATACCTAAAGCTAATACAACATTGATTTCTGTTGCTCTGAAGTTTGCTGAAAAGCCAATAGTATAAAATATGGAGAGACATTCCAATGTCATGAGTGAAATATGATTGCTTACATTTAGCTATAGAGTTGTTTTGCAGTGATATTAATTTGTGAGTTGCAAATGTGCATGTTGTATGTAATATTTCTGTTTACATAATGTTTAAATGTGGTTTAATTTAATTTTTATTTTGAAATGTTGAAGAGCAATGAACAATGTTATTTTTTAGCAAAATAAAAAGATGTCTGCTAAGCAAGACAGATGTGACAACATTCTGAAAAAGCTGAAGGCAGCACATGAGGAAGCAGATAGTGAAGCAGACCAACTTATGGCACTGAAAAATAAAGTTGAAAAACTGGAGGAAGAAAACAATTCACTCAAGCACAAGGTAGTACAAGGTAAGTAGAAATGCAAGTCCAAGTTGTGCCCTTTAGCATTATTACACCTTTTTATACAAGTAATTAGCACCGCAGTTGCTAAGATTACATTAGTCACAATATAAGATATAGAAAGTAACTTACACATTATCTTCTAGAATGCCTGTAGTTCATCTGACATACAAGTATACCCTTGAAATGCTCATTAAATATTATACAAATATTTTAATGAACTTTAATACATTTGTGAAAAGATGTCTGTGCTGTTTCTCATATTCTGTAAGGAATAAAATAGCAGAATCACAATTAAGTAAGATGGCCCCCTAAGAAAAACTTTGCAGATTAAAGCAGGGAACACAGGCCCAATTTCAAAACTGTATATGAACTTTGGCAAAACAAAATTTATATTAAGTGGATTTCTATTTGTTCATGAAAATTGTGTTTTTTCTTACTTTTCAGCAATACCAGCAATACTCCAAAAACTCGAAGTACTTGAACAGAAAACATGTGAGCGAATCATCTATTCCTCTGATTCTGATTTACAGTCACGTTATGGAACGCCTACCCGTTCCACTGGGAATTCAACAGAAGCCTTAGCTTCTTCAAAGTCTGTATTATCAGCACCTGTTTCTCCTCCTCCCATGAAAGCAGCTGGAAAGGTAAAATGTATCTGTTTAATCTTCATTGTGACAAATTAAATTTGAAGACTGAAAAATAACTGACATTGGTTTTAATGTCTACCTCAATTTCAGTTTCAATACTTTGCAAAATCTATTGTCATCATTCAAGGTCCTCATACATTGTGTTCCATATATGAATCCACCTTGGAAAAAGTGTGACTTGAAACTACACTATAGTTTAGTAAAGTTTGATAAAGAATGGGCAGATATGACCAGATGAGCACATGGCAAAAACTCAACTTATTACTATTATTGCACTTAAAATGTACTGAGTACATTTTGTAAAGTATTGCACTCCCAGAAAAGGACAGGATTGTCTATGTAACTGCACTATTGCAATTTAGGCAGACCACCTTCAGTTTGTGACCCTTCGAGCAAATTACACTTACATGTAAACACTGCCAATGTTGCAGCTTCACTATACTGCCAAATAATTTGTATTTCTGAGGTAGGATAAAATGCTTTTGTCCTTAAGGTTTAGCTGTAAGTTTGACATTTAGTATGCAAATTGAGAAGTAATTCGGAGGAGCATTCCGTGATTCTTGAAATTTTAGTCTACCACATCATTGCATGGAAGGGTTGTTATAACAGTGTGTTGATGAAAATGGGTTTTACTTAAGATGAATCTTTTTTTTCTATTTATTTACAGGGGGAAATCCATCCAGGAAGCAATGTTTTTGCTGAGGAATTGGCTTGGGCTCTAACAAATAAAGCAACTTCCTGTACTTCATTTGTACGCTCTCTAACACTTGCTGTGTTTGATGTTGAAACGCTTGTCAGAAGCAATCTCCGTGGAGGCCGTAACAAGCGGCAGCAAGATGGGGAGAGAAAAGACGGCCTGGACTCTACTAAAGTTCATGCTATATACGGTAATCTGATTTTTATTTAAAAAGGTACTTTTTAACATGTATCACTAAAATCGTGGCTATACAAACTGTTATCTCTTATTGATGGACCATTTGCAGAGGTATCAGCCCCCACCCCCCCCCAAAAAAAGTGTGTAATCTTCACAGGTGCAATTTTGTGAATGAAGGCTTGCATGAAGTAATTTAGTTGTATGGTACTGTGGGATTGGAGAGGATGTAGTTGTTTTAGTATCTTGTTTCATTCTTTAGTATCTTGCTTCAATCTGCGACCATCCAAGCCTTTTTTTGTGTGTGTGTATTTCAGCTGCAACACTAGCAAAGTTTCCAACTGCAACAAAGTCACAGATTGGTTCAACAATCAACAGAAAGATCGCTGAACTAAGACACAATCTCAGAAAACAAGATACGGATAAGTCTTCTGACTAGGTACTAATTTCAAAAGGCAAATGTATAAATCTGACCCACAGAGCCTTTGTCTTCTTTTTTGAGCCAATTGAGTCCTTAATCACATATTGCCTATTGAATTCTTAAATTTAACTACTGTACTTGTTTGGTAAGACACTTCTTGACTTAAATATGGAAATTGTTAGTAATTGGCATAAACCATGTACCAAGATGATTTTGAACTGCAGAATTGTTGTAATAACCACATGTCTAAAGTGTAAGATTTGGCTCATAGTCTGTATAATTAGAGTGTTTTATGCAGCTTAATTCCCATCGTTGTTAGAAAGGTTTCAAAACTTTCTAAATGTTTCTATGTTCTGATTTAGGGGTCCTCATCCCTGTTCCTGGAGATGTATTTTGTTTAAGTTTCCACTCGGCCCTTATCAATGGTAATGGTGTCTGCTAAAGGTATATAATAGTAATGATTTAACTAACAATCATTTTATAATTGGCCTTTCAATCTCTTATACCAGGGGTGTCAACCTCAGTTCCTGGAGGGCCACAGTCTGCTTTTTTTGTTCCAGCCAAGTTCTCACTGGATTCATTGGTATTTATGATGGTAATTACTTAATTAGCTGGATACATTCAACACCGATTCAAACACCAAAATATTTTATTGGCAGTTTATTTCTTGAAATGGTGAAATGCTCATTTAAATTGTGTGCTCTAAAAATCCTTAGGAGCTGAACAAAAAACAGCATACTCTGCGGCACTCCAGCCATCTTAAACACATAGAGAGAGTTCAGATAAGTGTTTCATTAAGTGGCAAACTAAGCTTCTGATCAGTTCTGATCCTGAATAACTAGTGTCTTCAGACTTTAATTTCACATGAACTCATAAGTATGTTAAGCAGTTGTTTTCTTTGGAATTCAATTAAGCATGGATCTATTCATGTATGTTTTTGGTGAATTATCCTTTCTGTCATGCACATTATTGTAAGTGGAATAGACACAGATCTGAGAGAATAAAAAATATCGATGTTATTGCCTGTTGTTGAGTCATATTTGTACAAATGCACATACTTTGTAGGATCATTTGACACAAGTATTTTTTGCTTAAATATGTAAAATTATATTACATGTATCTTGTCATGGAAAAATGCTCATCTTATATATTTAAAATTGTATGTAATGTATTTCAAATACACAAAATTTGCATTTCACTTGTATTAGTTCACAATGAATGGATACATGTAATATACCTTTTAAAAGTATTAATGATATTAACCTGTTAAAAAAAATATATGTAACATATACAAATAGTGTTTAATACATACATTTAAATTATATTAAACATTTTGGATACATTAATTTATATAATAATAATATATTGTACTACTAGGTAACATGAATAGTATATACATTTTTATATTTATACTATATAAAATATGCATTTTATTTATATTTATTACTAAATAAATATGAACTGTACCACATAAAAGTAATATATATATATATATGCATACATTATAAATGTATAACATTTTATATACAGTATATTTCATACATTTTAAAAATATTTTATATATTTACAATTAAAGTATTTTTATATGAAATATGTATTTTACAATGTATTATTCATATACCAAAAAGGGGCCAATTTTGGTATATGAAAAATATATAAAATATCATGATAATATATTGATTTTAACATCATAAAAGATGTTGGAAAAATATGTATTTTACAATTTAGAAAATATATTTAAAATATATGTTTGTTCCGTATGGAATGCACGCAGGCAATAAAAATGTGCATTATAAATATCATATGGGAGATACTGAAATTGAAGATACAGAAATGTCTTCAACTAAACAATGTGGGGAAGCTATAAAAAAAGGCCAACAAGATGCTTGGATATATTGTGAGAAGTGTTGAATTTAAAACAGAACAGTAAGGCATTTACAAACCACAGCCAGACCGAAAACTGCAGGAACATTGCCGAAAGAACCTAGGACCAAAACAACGAAAACAATTACAACCCAACCATCAGGACCAACATATCCAAACACAAAGGCAACAAGAACAGCTTCAAATCAGAGGCAAAGAGACTTCAGGAGTGTGAAAGCTACCAGAAGAACTCAGTCAAAGCAACTTCGGGAGCGCGAAAGATACCATAAAAACTTAGAGGCAAAGCGACTTCAACAGCGGGAACGTTACCAACAAAACGCAGCGGCAAAGCGACTTCAACAACGGGAATGTTACCAACAAAACGCAGTGGCAAAGCGACTTCGGGAGCGTGAAACCTACAAACACCACGCAGAACCAAAAAGAAACAGTGAAGACAAAGCATGCTGCAAATCCTGCTTTACAAACTGCAAAGAAAAGACAATACCATACAAAAAAAAAATACTTTGTACAGAGGATATTATGCTGACAAATGTATCCTTGTAAGAGCTAAAAGAAGACACACATACAATATTTGCTACAAAGTGAAACAATTAGCAAACACATACAAAAGGAAAAACATTTTAAGACACCAACGCCAAAAACAATGCCACTGAAAAAGGACAAAAGACATGCTCATCCCCAGCCACTGCCACATGAAGACAACAGTGAAGAGCAAGGGCAACCAAAGGAAAAATAAAGCACACACAAATGGCAGTGCCATAAAAACATCTGTCTAATTGACTTAAGCACTGCTCTTCTTCCATGCATGTGCATTTATGGACACATTTGATGACTGTGCAAATGAGGCTTTTCACACATCCAACAAAACGGGTCATCCCATTAGCTGCTACATGTCTAGTAGCACTTGTAAATCATCACTCCGTTACCTCTGTACCCTTGGCTGCCATTTTCCACATGTAAGAAAACTTGTACATAACATATATTCTGCGGTGACAGTGTACCACCAACAGGAAGATGATGATGAACACACTATGACAGAACTGTGCAAACCTTACTTGAACACACCAGACGTGCATCCCCAGGAACATCCAGAGGTCTTACTGAGTGACGCATCCATTCTCACAAAATATCATGCACAATTTCACACAACGCGCCGCTGATACACCAAAACACGCTTGTGCTTCTTGTGACAAGCTGTGCCACACAAGAGAATGTGTTCAAATAGCTGCCATGCAAAGAACTCCATACGATGACAAGTGGCTGAATCTCATGGTTTACTTAGATAGACCAACACACCAGCACAGTATGTCTGCCAATACTGCCTGCAAAAGTTTCACACCAACAAACTGCCACCCCGATGTGTCCTCAACCAAATGGCCGTCCCCAGGATCCCTCCTGAAATTTCATGCTTCAATGATTATGAAAAAATTCTTATTCAACGTGGAAAAGCATTTCAAACTGTCTCAAGAATATCTCTAGTTTCCAATAGCAAGAGGTTGCCTCACCAACAGAGTTCAGAAAATGCATGGCCAAACCTTTCACCTGCCCTTGCCTCTTCAGGAAACACTGAGCAAACAGCCCCTGCAAAACCAAGCCTTGCCAGATGACATGGAACTCCATATCCTGGTACGCGGTGCACCAACAAAATCCAAAACTGTTTGGGAAGACATTGAAGATGTCAATAAAGTGTATATTGCTTTACAGAAGTTGAAGGAAATCAATCATTTTTACAAAGACATCATCTTGCCACAAAACTCTGTCAACTTGCTTTCTAATCATAACTTGAATGTATTTCAATGTCACTCTGACAATGAAGACCAAGGTGAAGATGAAATCACTGTCAAAGCAACAAGCTGTCGTTTACCACAATTACACAATACAGCCCTGTGACAGGATGATAGAGTTTGAGACTCAGAGACAGTGTGAAAATTCAAAAATAAAGCTTTTAATACTCAAAAAATACAAAATAAACCAGCACGAGGGCCAAACAAAAAGGTTTCAAAAACACAAAATACACACAAAATGAAACTTACAAAAGAATAAGGCTTCCAGGCTGGGCATTGCCTTCACTGGATTAAAAAAATGAACAAAAACAGCACACACAGAAAAACACTCTTGCTTCCTCTCCTTCTAGAACTTTCTCCAACTTCCGGAACTCTCTCCCTACTGGGAGGCTGAGGCCTCCTTTTATGCCAGGTGGCTGGGTGATCATTGAACAATTAATTACTTGATTGCTCCCACCTGACGTAATCAACCTGGGCAGGGAGGAGAATTTAACTCCATCCCTGCCAGTATTTCCAAGGGCAGAGCCCTGCTCTGCCACAAGCCCATACACAGTGAAAGAAAGAAAGGTACAGCGACTGCTCTTTACCAAATGTTTCACATACAGGATGACGCTCTGGGAGACTGGAGAAAAAACTAGACCTACTGTGTTTCCCAGACCTGTACACTCTTGGAATTCATGGAATGCATGCTGAACGGACACCCCGTTTGAATCCAACAGAGCTTGTCAAAGCTCGGCTTCAGTCATGCCACGCACAATTTAGACTCAATCAACAATATATCTTTCACCTGCAGCATCAGGCCAATCTTCGCCAGATTAACGGAGGTATTTACCACAAGCTGAAGGTGCACTGTCCACAGGAACGTATGACTGCAGCATGGTGGTTGCAACAGGTGTCAAATGACAACCTTGAATCTGATCTTACCAACATTTTCTCCCGTTTAAAGAAGACACCACAATACTGGTGTAAACCAAGAAATGATGTGGATGCTATGACTCAAACATATGGAGCAGCAACATGGTTTCTCACACTGAGTCCTGCAGAATGGACCTGGACTGACCTGGGACAATACATAAAGGAGGTGAATGGACCAGGCTTTGCAAACTTGCCTATCAGTGAACTTGTTGCACGAGATCCTGTCAGTGCATCTCGGTTCATGCACAACAAGTTTCTTGCAATCTTGAATTTTATCACATCTCCAAATGGTCCTCTGGGGAAAGTTACACATTACTTTTGGTGCAGAGCGTACCAGGGTTGTGGAATGCAGCACTTCCACATGCTTCTTTGGGTGGAAGATGCACCACTTATTGGTGTTTCCCCCAACTCACAAATTGCAAAGTATATTCATTAACATGTCATCTGTGCCATTCCAAATGACCTGATAGCACCTGTACTCAGAGACCGGGTCTTGAAATGGCAGCAACATAAATGCAACAAGTACTGTCTAAGATCCAAGAAAATCAAAAACAAGGTGGTGATAGCTTGTCGCTTTGGATTTCCCAGAAAAGAACAAACCATGGTGG
The DNA here is from genome assembly GCA_030684275.1 of Acipenser oxyrinchus oxyrinchus. Lineage (NCBI taxonomy): Eukaryota > Metazoa > Chordata > Actinopteri > Acipenseriformes > Acipenseridae > Acipenser > Acipenser oxyrinchus. Next base: position 14,029,148 of record CM060260.1, read on the forward strand.
TAATCCGAGATGTGGCTGAGGCCATTGCTGGCTGGAAAGCACTCAAACCTCACGGCAGACTCTATGATCTCCCACGGAGTATTACAGAAGTCAGAACCAATGACTACAATTCAGTCAATTTGTTAGCTTGGGAAGGCAATATGGATGTCCAGTTCATTGGCGAACAATCAACAGCCCTCAATCACTACATTACAAAATACCTCTCCAAACCTGAGAAGAGTTACGCCTTTAGCATCATGAATGACATCAACTCAAACAAGTCTCTGGCCAGCAGACTGTGGAATGTTGCACTCTGCAGTTTGTCTAACAGAGAATGTGGTGCACTTGAAGCAGCAAACAACCTCCTAGGCTTACCTCTCTATACTACAGATCCGCAGACAACCATTAAGTGGGTTGATGTATCAAAGGTTTCTAGCCACTGGCTCATATCCAAAGAAGACATTGACATGCTAGCACAAGAAAATCCTGACTCAACTTACATCTACTTCCCTTCCTGGATTGACTACCCAAAACATCTGCAAGACAGAAGCCTCTATGATTTCATTGCATGGCATGATGTGGTGACAGAGAAGCCCAAAAATGAAAACATCCCTTGTTAGATGTTTCCCTTTGGGTACATAAAAAAGAAGCATCCCCTACCTAATCAATCATTACCATTACAGTGTACAAGACTGCCCATAGAACTACTTCTATGCTATCCTCCTACTTTTCAAGCCATGGAAAGACAGAACAGACCTTCTTCCTGATGGGTGTCATTCCTATGTGGGTGCCTTCCGTGCATGTAAGGATAGCCTGCAAAAAGCTATGGCCTATCATGACCAACTACAACAAATAGCTGCAGCTGATGAGGAGGTAACTCGACTAGTAGAGAAAGAATAAAAGGAAATAGAGACTGAAGAGGACAAAGACCTTCAAACAGAAGGACCTGAAAATCCAGATGATGGCAACGTCTTACTTCTAGGGGATTTGTTACAGATTCCACCTGTGCACGAGAATCCACCTTATGTGCCAGTAACTCGAGAGGAATTGCAGAAATTGACTGGCTCCATGGGATCTGTGGACACGTCTCAAAATCCGACTTTGTAGTATACTGTAGTCTAAACCAAGCTTCTAAACCAAGCAATGATACTTGCAATCTTAGCAGTGTCTGAGGAAGATAATTTCAACCGATACAGTATTTTGATAATGGGTTTGAAGGAAACTGTCAACAACGCGTATAAGTTTCAATATCTCAATTAAAATCTGTAGCAGGATAGTTTACTTTTTCTCAAAGTAGTTATGTTTGAGTTATTTACAGTATTCAAACTTTTTTTTTTTAGGTAAGTCAATAAATATTTTTTTGTACAAACTCCACATGTAATTAATTGGAAGCTTACTTAACATCAAATAACATACATTTTTAGCATTAAACTACATTTTAATGGTGTTGCTATTTTATTTATCCTGTGCCAAAAATAAACCACTCATCTCTGCTCTTAACTAATAGCCTATATTGGTAAATATTTTTGTATTTTAAGCAATATAACCGATCATTCTCTGATTGTGTTTACCACCAGCTGAAGAAAGTATTTATTTTACACGATACAATTTTTCAAACAAAGTGCTGCAAATTATAGATTAATAGAATAATTCATACTGTGGTATATATTGGGCAACTTTAGGGTTCTTTTAAAGTTTTTTAAAGTGTTTAAAAAAATACATAAAATTGCTATGCCTTTTTTTCAGCCTTTTGGTGTAGGAAAATATGAAATGCGTAAGTTCAAATCATTGTGAGAAAGGAAGTGTTTGACAGCGCCTGGATACACAATCATTACACAACAGAAGCACATCGGCTCGATGTGCAGTACTGGAGTTTTTCTTTTTAAAGTGGTGGTGGGAACACAAAGGGTCTTGTGCAGGGCTAATTGTTTTAAAACATTTTATATACAGTACTGTGCAAAAGTTTTAGGCAGGTGTGAAAAAATGCTGTAAAGTAAGAATGCTTTCAAAAATAGACATGTTAATAGATTATATTTATCAATTAACTAAATGCAAAGTGAGTGAACAGAAGAAAAATTTAAATCAAATCCATATTTGGTGTGACCACCCTTTGCCTTCAAAACAGCATCAAGCATCAATTCTTCTAGGTACACTTGCACACAGTTTTTGAAGGAACTCGGCAGGTAGGTTGGCCCAAACATCTTGGAGAACTAACCACAGTTCTTCTGTGGATTTAGGCAGCCTCAGTTGCTTCTCTCTCTTCATGTAATCCCAGACAGACTCGATGATGTTGAGATCAGGGCTCTGTGGGGGCCATACCATCACTTCCAGGACTCCTTGTCCTTCTTTACGCTAAAGATAGTTCTTAATGACTTTCACTGTATGTTTGGGGTCATTGTCATGCTGCAGAATAAATTTGGGGCCAATCAGATGCCTCCCTGATGGTATTGCATGATAAGTATCTGCCTGTACTTCTCAGCATTGAGGAGACCATTAATTCTGACCAAATCCCCAACTCCATTTGCAGAAATGCAGCCCCAAACTTGCAAGGAACCTCCACCATGCTTCACTGTTGCCTGCAGACACTCATTCGTGTATGCTCTCCAGCCCTTCGGCGAACAAACTGCCTTCTGCTACAGCCAAATATTTCAAATTTTGACTCATCAGTCCAGAGCACCTGCTGCCATTTTTCTGCACCCCAGTTCCTGTGTTTTCGTGCATAGTTGAGTCGCTTGGCCTTGTTTCCACGCCGGAGGTATGGCTTTTGGCCGCAAGTCTTCCATGAAGGCCACTTCTGACCAGACTTCTCCGGACAGTAGATGGGTGTACCAGGGTCCCACTGTTTTCTGCCAGTTCTGAGCTGATGGCACTGCTGGACATCTTCCGATTGCGAAGGGAAGTAAGCATAATGTGTCTTTCATCTGCTGCAGTAAGTTTCCTTGGCCGACCACTCGTCTACGGTCCTCAGCGTTGCCCGTTTCTTTGTGCTTCTTCAAAGAGCTTGGACAGCACATCTGGAAACCCCTGTCTGCCTTGAAATTTCTGCCTGGGAGAGACCTTGCTGATGCAGTATAACTACCTTGTGTCTTGTTGCTGTGCTCAGTCTTGCCATGGTGTATGACTTTTGACAGTAAACTGTCTTCAGCAACCTCACCTTGTTAGCTGAGTTTGGCTGTTCCTCACCCAATTTTATTCCTCCTACACAGCTGTTTCTGTTTCAGTTAATGATTGTGTTTCTACCTACATATTGAATTGATGATCATTAGCACCTGTTTGGTATAATTGTTTAATCATACACCTGACTATATGCCTACAAAATCCCTGACTTTGTGCAAGTGTACCTAGAAGAATTGATGCTGTTTTGAAGGCAAAGGGTTGTCACACCAAATATGGATTTGTTTTAGATTTTTCTTCTGTTCACTCACTTTGCATTTAGTTAATTGATAAATATAATCTATTAACATGTCTATTTTTGAAAGCATTCTTACTTTACAGCATTTTTTCACACCTGCCTAAAACTTTTGCACAGTACTGTATATTTAAAAAAAGTTCCCCCTTCATCAGGGCCCCCTTCGAGGCGTTGTGCCCTGGGGAAATTTCCCTGTCCTCCCCGCCCTTTCGGTGGGCCTGTCTGTGGAATTTATTTGCATGTGATGCACTAACAATCAATATGTGCCAGAAGCAGGACAGGACTTTTGGAAACCTCCTTAACCATGCCCGACTCGGAGCCACCAGCCAAGCTGATCATAGTTTGTTGACTTCTGTGGCAATGTGCCCCGCCCCTGTGTGTATTCTTGTGTTTTATGTTGTATGTTACGTGTGTTAATGTTGCTGTATTGTAGTTGCTGCACGGGATATAAATGGGTGTGTGTAGCACAAATTATTTAAAATGTATAATTGTATTTAGGCACGGGGATTGCACTTCACGTGCATTTAAAGTATTTAATATGTGAGCACAAGGTTGCACATAATTAGTTCATGTGCTGGGATTCAAGTGAATAATTAATTAGTAATTGAATCACGGCACAATAGTGTATATATAGATGCATGTTTCACTCACTCGGGGTTGTGTGTTCGGTGAGTGGAGAACGGGTGTGGAGAAGGAGAAAATAAAAAGTAAATATAATTTTGTTTGACTCACCATGTTTGTTTGTCTGTTCATCCACCGTTTGTTTAAGTGTTAATCCATTTTGTTTGTCTATTTATTTTGGCCTCAAGTGCTGTGTCCTGTGTTTTGTTCAACCGTTTATTTATTTGTTTATTAAAACACTGAGCGCTGCCGCAACTCAGTTTCATCAGTACTGCCTGTCTCTGTGTATTTCTTTCTGGCCTGAAGTCATCCCTGCAGCTAGCCTGTCACACTTCACGCTTGATACCTATGGAAAGAGGCAGTCTTTCCAGCTACAAAAAACAAATTATCAAACACATGAAAGACTTAGATGACAAAGATCCAAGCTCAACCTGCATCATGCTTACTATAGATGCTTGTAACCAGATCCAGACTGCCATGCTTGATGGTATGCCTGGAGAGGACATTCATCTTATGGCAATTGACACTGTGGACTGCCCTTGTAACTTCCAGAGAAATGTGCTGAAAAAAATGAACGCCTACAAGGTTGACTGCAGTCGGACAGCTGGACTGGAAACTACCATATGAGTCAAAATAGGCTGCAAACTGATGCTTCGCAAGAACATTGACATTGCCACTGGTCTCATCAAATGGGGCAATAGGGAAGCTTCAAGCTGTTTCCTACCATCTGGAAAACACAAGTATGGTCAAAACCATAACCATCAAATTTAACAATGGAGTCACCCATACCTTTGAACGCGTGCGCTCAAAGTTTGAAATCATGGACAGAGTCTACATTGTTTGAGAGCTGTTCCCAGTCATTGGTGCTCATGCAATCACCATTCACAAATGTCAGGGGATGACTCTAAAAACAGTTATGATGGATCTTGGTAACTCCATTTTTTCCTGTGGACAAAGTTTTGTTGCACTTTCCAGAGTTACATCCTTAAGTGGTGTCCACCTTATCAACTTTGACCCCACCTGCATTAAGGCACTTCAAACTGCTAAGTGAACACTTGCACTTACATATCCATTCAGAGTCTTGGGCAACCCTCATGCTATGCAGTGCCTTCTTCACTTGCAACCCCTGAAAGTTTCATTAAAACACAGCCAGCATGAGGCTATCAGAAGCTTTGTTCGCAACTATGACCACTTGCCACCCACTGCATCTTTAACTACTGTAGACATTTGTCACTTTTTAGGAGAACCCATCAATAGAGGTGAACAGCAATATGTTGCAGAGTTTCTCACCAAATTGTCTCACACTTGTCCTTAAGTATCTCACATGGTTTCAGTCACCATAAGGCACGACATTCTATGTACTAGATGTAGGTACCGCTCATCAAACCGAGAGGTGTTGCATGTTTACCCTCTACATATACCTGCTGGGACAGATTCCATGTGTTTGGAACAATTCATTCATAGAAATGACAAATGGGCAACCATTCCTGGTAGCAAATGTAGGCAATGCAAAACTTCTCCAATCATGAAACGTCAACTTATTCAATCAGCAGGAACAATGATTGCAGTCCAACTTATGCTTTGGGAAACCAAACCAGATGGGACTATTACAAAGCGACACGATGCCAAGTTTACTGCTATGCATAAGAGCAAATTTACTGTGGATAACAGGAATTACCAATTATCTTCCATTATCATACATCAGGGACAGGGTGTTGATTCAGGACACTATGCGTCTGTTCTTGCAGTGGGTGCTAATGGAAAATGGGTGCATGTAAATGACACACTCACTGAAGTCAAACCATGGCCAAGAAATGCAAAGGACATGTATATGGCCTTTTATGAAGGGATCTAATGCTTTACAAATGACTTCTATTGGGCTAAGTTCATAACTCCACTATATCAAGGAGAATACTTTTGTTTCAAGCATTATAATCTCTTAGTATCCTGAGCTTTAGCACTGACATTCATATGTACCTTTTTAACCATTCATAACATTTTACTTTTGTACCTATGTAAAGATCAATAGTTACCAAAATATGCATATTGTTTTTACCACTGATGAATGTACATTTGCAACCAAAATAATAAAATGTTTACACTTACAACGCTGTCAAAAAGTCCCTTACATACCACTATCTTACTTTCAAATCTTCTCATTACTGTTATTCTTGTGGCTTGCCTGTCTGACGTCCTACCATACACTATTATGGCATTATTCATTATTTGTTGAAGTAAAAAAAGAAGGTGATATCTATAACAAAAACATTGTCAATGTTAAAAAACAAGTTAGAAGAACGCAACAGCCATTTAAAGGGGTGATATCAAACACAAAAGCCCAAGTTAAGAGAAGCAATTAGGCCAATCTTGCCAAGCATCAAGCAAATAGGCACAATTGGAAAGGTGCTGGGGCCCATCATTCACACAATTGTTGCTTCTAACTTGGCTTCTTTTTTTCATAGCTCCACTTTACATTGAAATGCTCTTTGTACAACATCAAGGGCATTGTGACCATTCCCTCAGTTCAAAAGTCACATCTGTAACAAAAACACTGACAATGCACAACCAAAAAAAATGCTCCAACAACCCAGCCCTGGATCTGCAATGCCTGCCCCATCAGCTGTCACTTCCCATACACTTACCTTGCATTCTCATTATCCCTTGCACTGGTTGCCATTATTGGTCTTGTTCATCATCTTCATTGTTGGAAATACACTGCTTTGTGCTCTTTGAGGTATTCTTTTATGTATGGGAATGTCTGTCCACATGTGCCCTCATCTACCTGTGCCTTACCTGCATGATGTCCGTGTGTCTTCCCAAAGCATACTTGTCTGCGCCCTGTGATAACGCCTCTCCCAATCCCTGTCTGTCTTTCTCTCTGTAGTAGTGCTTGTAAGGATAACCAAGAACACTTCAGTCAGTGATGAGCACTTTCCTTGGCACACATGTGTCTCAGAATCTTTATTCTGGTTACAACCCAGCTGATAAGGGAATGAGCATTTCAATGTAAAGTGGAGCGCTAAAGTGGAGCGATCAAAAAAATAAGCCAAGTTAGAAGCAACAATTGTGTGAATGTTGGGCCCCAGCACCTTTCCAATTGTGCCTATTTGCTTGATGCTTAGAACATAAGAACATAAGAAAGTTTACAAACGAGAGGAGGCCATTCAGCCCATCTTGCTCGTTTGGTTGTTGGTAGCTTATTGATCCCAGAATCTCATCAAGCAGCTTCTTGAAGGATCCCAGGGTGTCAGCTTCAACAACATTGCTGGGGAGTTGGTTTCAGACCCTCACAATTCTCTGTGTAAAAAAGTGCCTCCTATTTTCTGTTCTGAATGCCCCTTTATCTAATCTCCATTTGTGACCCCTGGTCCTTGTTTCTTTTTTCAGGTCAAAAAAGTCCCCTGGGTCGACATTGTCTATACCTTTTAGGATTTTGAATGCTTGAATCACATCACCGCATAGTCTTCTTTGTTCAAGACTGAATAGATTCAATTATTTTATTATATATGACATGCCTTTTAAGCCCAGGATAATTCTGGTTGCTCTTCTTTGCACTCTTTCTAGAGCAGCAATATCCTTTTTGTAACGAGGTGACCAGAACTGAACACAATATTCTAGGTGAGGTCTTACTAATGCATTGTAAAGTTTTAACATTATTTCCCTTGATTTAAATTCAACACTTTTGACAATATATCCAGGCATCTTGTTGGCCTTTTTTTATAGCTTCCCTACATTGTCTAGATGAAGACATTTCCAAGTCAACATAAAGACCTAGGTCTTTTTCATAGATGCCTTCTTCAATTTCAGTATCTCCCATATGATATTTATAATGCACATTTTTATTATCAGATGATCAAAAGCAACTGAAGAACGTAGATAAATAAACTTAGAATTTTTTTTTACAGAAGCGCACAGCACACAGAAGTTATAAAAAAAAGTCTAATTTATTTTTTCTTTTTTTTACCAAAGGGTATTCTTTACCTTGAGGCTGTTCACAATCAACACAGATAATGCGCTTCTCCACACTGCCTTTCTGCACAGGGCACAGCTGTCCAAAGTTTTAGTTTTATTGCACTTGCCATCCTGGCATTGCCGTCTCGTGCGGCTCTCAGCGGGGTTGCCAGCTTCAGCTTTGGGTACACGCTTGGCAGTTTCTCTCTGCCAAAGTTGCTGTGCTAACTGTAAAATATATTCTCTCCTTGGTAAATTCTTCTCTGTGCATTCTTTGTAAAGTACCCAGGAGTTGATGGCTGCTAGGTCCAATACATTATAAAACACCTAAACAGATCACCGTCGGGAGCCAGCTTTCATGCTTTCAATACTTCCGTGCCATCTGATCCAAAGAATCAACTCCATATTTTGTTGCGTTGTAAAACTCCACGGTCTCTGGTATTTATTTTCACTAGTCACGGTGCTAATTGATTGATCAAAGCAGCGCGGCTGGCAAGCAGGCTCCAGCCTTCAAAAGGCTGATCGAAAAACAATAGACTGTCCGTCATTCACTCAGGCAGAAAGTACTGCTAAACACATTCCGGACTGGTAAATAAAAATAATAATAAAGTAGAATACCGTTCTGTATAATCACAATACAATTGTTTTCTCTGTGGCCGTCAATGTGACTGCTCCCGGGGCTTTTAGGTATAATGGAATATATCTCCTTTATTTCTGCACTCCCGCGTTTCATGCTTTGTGAGAATATTTAATACATACGGACAGAAAGATACACGAATGCACAGCACCATATGTGTTACACAACTGGAGATAATTACATTTTAAAACCAAAAACCGCCAAAATGACTGCTGCGGGGCTTCTAGTGTTAACAAGTTTGCTTGCTATACCAGACTCTAAATCATTAATGTAGATTAGGAATAGCAGAGGACCTAATACTGATCCCTGTGGTACACCACTGGTTACCTCGCTCCATTTTGAGGTTTCTCCTCTAATCAGTACTTTCTGTTTTCTGTGTTGACCACTCCCTAATCCATGTGCATGCATTTCCTAGAATACCTACTGCATTCAGTTTGAGAATTAATCTTTTATGCGGGGCTTTGCAATTATCCATTGTCGATGTTACATCCTCAAAAAAATCAAGCAGGTTAGTTAGACACGATCTCCCTTTGCTAAAACCATACTGACTGTCTCCCAGGATACTGTTACCATATAGGTAATTTTCCATTTTGGATCTTATTATAGTTTCCATAAGTTTACATATAATAGAAGTCAGGCTTATTGGTCTGTAGTTACGTGGTTCGGTTTTGTCTTCCTTTTTGTGGATCGGTATTACGTTTGCAATTTTCCAGTCTGACGGTACAACCCCTGTGTCAAGAGACTGTTGCATGATCTTGGTTAGCGGTTTGTAAATAACTTATTTCATTTATTTGAGTACTATTGGGAGGATCTCATCCGGCCAAGGGGATTTGTTTATTTTAAGAGTTCCTAGTCCCTTTAACACTTCTGCCTCTGTTTTGCTAAAGTTATTTAAAAGTGGATAGGACCAGAACGACATGATTAGGAGGATAGCTAGATTTCGCACAATACTGCTTATAAATATACATTGATAAATACAAATACCTTTACAACATCTAATTATTTCGAATGTTATGATTTAGCCATTTGTGTCTCTTAGACATTTAACCTCCTCTTTTAAATGTTCTCTTGGTGTTATATTGTTGGAAAAACATTTTGGAATTGGTTTTAGCCCCCTTAGCAATATTGATTTCTATCTCTCTCTAGGCCTTTCTAACTTCCTTTTTGACTTGTGTTTGCAGTTCCAAGTACTCTTTCTGTGTACTTTGTTTTTGGTCCTTTTTAAAAGGCTCTGTAAAGTGCCTTTTTTCGCTGAATATTTTTTTTTAATTGATCTATTAAACCATTTTGGCCATTTTGTTTTAGATTTAGATTTGTCTAGTTTTGAGATGTAATTGTTTTGCACCTCTAGTACTACATTTTTTTAAATATTTTTTTTAAATAGCAGCCATCCTTTTTCTGTGGATGTTTTCTCTGTTTTACTCCAATCTACTTCTGTTAGTCTCTGTTTCATACCTTCATAGTTTGCTTTTTTAAAATTGTAAACTTTAGCTTTAGTCATTACTTTTTGGGTTTTAAAAAACACTTCAAATGAAACTATGTTGTGTTCTGAGTTTGCCAATTGTTCTCTGACCTCTGTTTTTATTCTGTCTTCTTTATTTGAAAAGACTAAATCAAGGCATGCTTCCCCTCTAGTTGCTGCATTGACAAATTGCGTTAGGAAGCAGTCATTTGTCATTTCCACCATTTCAATTTCGTCTGTCGTTCTCCCCACCGGTTTTTCCCATTTGATATGGGAGAAGTTGAAATCCCCCATTAGTATGGCTTCTCCTTTGCTACATGCATTTCCAATGTCATTGTATAACAGATTATTTTGCTCAGCGTCAGAATTTGGCAGTCTATAGCATGCTCCTATTATTATGCCCCTTGAATTTTTTTCCATTATTCTGACCCATATTGATTCGCCGTTGTTTTCTTCGTCCAGATTTAACACCTGGGCTTCAAGACTATTTCTTATGTATAGCGCTACCCCTCCACCTCTTCTGTCCTGCCTGTCTTTCCTATACAGTGTATACCCACTAATATTATATTCATCTCCATCACTCTCAGACAACCAAGTTTCTGTAACACCTATCACATCGTTATTACTTGTTAGTGCAGTAGCTTCAAGTTCTAACATATTTTTTCTGAGATTTCTAGCATTTAGATAAATATATTTAACGTCTGTCTTAACTGAGTTGTTGTTTTGATGTGGTCTCCCTTCTGTTTTTTTGTTTTCTCCTCCCTTCCTTTCTAATTTATATGCTTCTGGACCTCCTCAAGGATCCTTTCTCCGAGTAGATTGGTTCCCTTTTTGTTTAAGTGCAGTCCGTCCCGCCTATATAGATAGTCCTTGTTGTAGAATGTGCTCCAATGTTCAAGAAAGATGAAGTCTTCCTGTGTGCACCACAATTTCAGCCATGCATTTTGATTTTGTATTTTCAGCTGTCCATATGGTCCTTTGCAAGGTGCCGTCAGTATCCCAGAAAATACCACAGTTTTGGTCTTGTCTTTTAATTTCCTTCGTAGCTCTCTGAATTTGTTTTGCAGGGATCTTGGCATGTCTCTTCCAATGTTGTTTGTACCGATGTGGATGACTACTACCGGGTCGCCTCCTGTTTGTTCTAGGAGCCTGTCCACGTTCTCAGTGATGTGCGTGACAGAGGCTCCTGGAAGGCAGCACACTGTTGTAGTAAAGGGGTCCAAACTGCGAACTAAACTTGCTGTGTTTCTCAATATGGAGTCCTGTGACGGTGCAGTGGGTGTGGATGTGGAACAGACGTCACAGAATCACTTATAGAGGTGTAAATACTCTACCCCAATGGTAGAGGGCGATCTTTATTAAAAGGGAAACACAGTCCAAAGCAACAAAAATACAAATCATAAGTCCCAATAGAGCCAGTCCCCCTCAGCTCTTTGGGTGCACTTTTGGGGTGGTGAAACGTGCAGGTGCTCAGGTGCTGAAGTGTCCAGTTCAGTCATGCGGGGTGTGTGATGTCCAAGGTGAAAAGTGCTGGCAGTAGTGCGGCAGCTCCTTGGCGTCAGGGATCACTCTGACCCCGGTCCTGACGATAAACAAATCAAAAACACGTAGAATACAAATAAATAAAACAAACACACAGCACAGCAACCCAGGTTTAGTATTACCTCAAAGGCCTCTTGGGTCGGGAGGGAGATTTGCAGCTCAGATACTCACGCTCCCTGTCACAAGTCCCCATATTTATTGACAGGAAACGGTACCGTAAACGGACATACGTGGTCATTTCTGAAGCTCAGGCAATTGTCCATCGAATGATACCACCCGCAACATTCTATCCCCCTGTATCAGAAAGTGACATTTTTTCTCATTGGCCATTAATACAAAATTTTGACATGTGGGGGCCGATTAAAAATGGCTATATTCACAAGAAACAGTTCAGGAAATGGTAATACCTGGTCATTTCTCAAATCTTAGACTATTGTCCATCGAATCATACCACTGATGACATTCCTTTTTCTGGTCAGAAAGTGACATTTTTCTCACAGGTCCCTAATGCCAAATTTTGACATATGGGGGCTGATTAAAACTGGTTATTATTGACAGGTAATGGTACCATAAACAGACATACCTGGTCATTTCTGAAAGCTTAGGCAATTGTTCATCGAATGATAACGGTGACGTGCCGTGACAAAATGGACTGGGTAGCAGAGTCGTCGCAACCCCCACCCCTCCCTCCTTTTTAAAGTGGCAGCTACCTGTAAGCCACAGATACCTTTCATAATTTGAATTCTGAAAGTGCCGATCCTTTCCCTTCCTTGTAAATGTATTTGTATTGTTGTAAATGTATTTGTATTTATCAATGTATATTTATAAGCAGTATCGTGCGAAATCCAGCTATCCTCCTAACTGCAGTGCTAACCAAGGAATATTCATGTTTTGGGGTTGCTTACTAATGATTGGTCAGCTGTCAGAACTTTAACTTTGCCATTGGTTGTTAAAGCGCAGGGCCTTCAGTGAGGAGATTTATGGCCCGCCTCTGCTCACTCCTGATTGGTCGCCTGACAAAAAAAAAGGACATTCTTCGACTCGCCTATTGGTTAAACTCACTCAAGACCTTCATCTGAAACGGAGAATACCCTCAACTGTTTTTTTCTAGTGTCTGGTCATTGTTTTAGACTTATGCAGGGGAAATGCAGATCTCTTATTGGCTGATCACATCCCCTTCAGGAAACCCCTAGATTTTTAAAAAAAACCTCTAGCAAACCCTGTAAGTCATCTTGGATAAAGGCGTCAGACAAATGAACAAATAATAATTAGAGTAGTATGTTTCATAGTGTAAGCAAGACACTGTATGCAAGTGAGTGAGGCAACGTAATTTGATCAGCAACCACTTTGCCACAGCCCCTAATGCCAAATTTTAAAAATGGCTACTATTGACAGGAAACGGTACCATAAACAGACATACCTGGTCATTTTGAAAACTTAGGCTATTGTCCATCGTATGATACCACCATTCTAGCCCCCTAAATATGAAAGAAAAAATTCTCACGGGTCCCTAATGCCAAATTTTGACATGTGGGTCCGATTAAAAATGGCTATTATTCACTGGAAACAGTTATGGTAATGGTCATACCTGGTAATTTCTCAAAGCTTAGGCTATTGTCCATCAAAGGATACCACCCAAGATATTCTAGCTCCCTGAATCAGAAAGTGACATTTTTCTCAAGGGCCCCTCTAAAGGGTGAAGAGCCCTGTACATGTGTTTGTTTATTTATAGAACGGGTACCCCTCCGCCCCTGTGCAATTTCTTATTTTGTATTTGTTTTGTTGTTGTATTATTATTATTATTATTATTATTATTATTATTATTATTATTATTATTATTATTTATTATTATTATTTATTATGTTTAAATGTGACACAGAAAAGCCATAGTTATTGTTTGGCAAGGATGAGCGAGGTGCCATCCGCCAGGATGTATTGAAATACCTCGTGGGAATGCGTGACTGTCAGCGAGTAATTATTGAATTAGCTGGCAGTCACGCATAATAAAAAGATTTGAACTGGCATCCCCGGGCCATAGCGACGGCGGGAGGGGAGCCCCTGGCCATGAAGGCGGCAGCAGGAGCTCCACTTCTCCCAATGGTGGTGGTGGAGGCAGAGGTAGCTCCTGCTCCTCTCCTCTTGATGGCGATATTCTGCCCCCTGTATCAGAAAGTGATATTTTTCTCACGGGCCCCAAATGCCAAATTTTGACATGTGGGAGCCAATTAAAAATGGTTATTATTCACTGGAAACGATAGTGGAAACGGTCATACCTGGTAATTTCTGAAAGCTTAGGTAATTGTCAATCGAATTATACCACCCACGACATTCCCATTTTTGTGGTCAGAAAGTGAGATGTTTGTCACGGGTCCTTAGCCAAATTTTGACATGTGGGGGACGATTAAAAATGGTTATTATTGAGAAAAAACGATACCATAAACGGACATACATGGTAATTTCTGAAGCTCAGGCAATTGACCATCGAATGAGACCAGCCACGACATTCTAGCCCCCTGTATCAGAAAGTGACATTTTTCTCACTGGTGTTTGAAAGTCAGCATCGCAAAAATAAAAGAGTTATAAGCACTTCTACCTAGAACCGCTTAAAGTAGTTATTTTGACGGCTTGTTACAATACATGCTTTTATTGTTAATATTACCTACAATATGCTATTTTTTATATGTATACAAGCCAGTTTGTTATCTCTACCTCTGCTGAGTTTACAGCAGTATGTATTTGAATAGAATATTGCTCTTGACGTCTAGATATGTGTTATCCAAGTATCTATTGTAATCCTATCAATTCCTTGGAGAACTGCCGTTTGGCTGTCTACATGAGCATATATAGTCTGCTGTCTTATAATATTACTATTACAAGAATTTTTTGAGAAATCTTGATATTTTTGCATTTTGATTTGAGAGCAACTACAGATATATTTACCCTAGCATCAGAAATTTGTAATGACTTCATTGAAAACAGCATTGCCTGTTTCAAGCTAAACATAGTTTTGGCTGGCAGCGGACCCTACCCCTACCTGTGCAAAGATGAAACTCACCCCGCTGGTCAGAGACCGGATGACAATGTGTTAGGCTGATGTAATCGTGCTTAGGAAAAGAGATCAATGTTACCCATATTTTTTTTATTTCCCTGTCACAACAGCCTGGTTGCAACAGTAAACAAAGAAGAAGAGCGTTTCCACCATCTGCGCAAAACTTAGTACTCGGTGAAAGCAATCACCGGTGTCCAGGTGCTGTATTTTACAATGTACTGGACATGGCAGCCATCAATTCCTTCGTTTTGTACAATGAATGCACCAGGAAAAATATGAGTAGGAGAGATCTCTTATGATGCTAACCACAGAGCTTTGGCAGAAACATTTCGATCAGAAAACTGCAAAGCGGCAAGGAAACGCAGCTCAACCTGGATACAGTGCGCAGCCATCAAGGGACGCATGCAACAGAAAACAATGCCAGGTAACTAAATGCAATAAAAATAAAACTTCTGATGATATCTGTGCCCAGTGTGAAAGAGCAGTATGTGGTAAATGCACACAAGTTGATAAGCGTAACATCTGTGTGGATTGTGCTAATATGGGGGCTACTTTGAAGTATGTTTCTGTAACAGGACGAGCAGCCCTGTACAGGGTTTGTTTATTTTTAGAACGGGGTCTCTCCCTCCGCCCCTGTTTTATTTTGTATTTGTTTATTATGATTTATTTATTGTATTTTTTAAATGATGACGAAAGTCATGCGTTTTTGTTATTGTTTTATTATTTATGATGCCGAAGCGCCGTGTGTTTTGTTTTGTTTTGTTAATGTGTAGCTGTCAGCTAGTGCATTGTTAAACTAGCCGGCAGTCACACATAATTAATAAACTTGTGCAGATTGTGGCTGAGGGGTAATAGAATAATTACGAACTAGTTAAACCCCTCGGCCACGATATAAAAAGCCTGCAGCTCTCCATGTTCGTGGTGGGAGTTCCCGGAGGAACGAGACAGCGAGTGGAGAATCAAAGAGCAAAAACTAAAACTAAAACGAAACTAAACTTACCGTAGGTTCAGTGAAGGCGATTGCCCAGCCTGACCAGTTTGTTTGGTGTCCGTGATTATTTTTGTTCAACCTTTTATTTTCTGTGCTCTGTAAGTGTGTTTTTTTGTTTAAATATATAATTTATTTTTGTTTAATAAAAATGGTGCACCACGCGTCTTTTGCAACTACAGTTACCTGTGTGTGTTCTTCTTGCTTCTGGCCTGACGTCACAACTCAGCCAACCCTGTCACAGTTTCCCTGAATGAGCATTCACGTTACACAATGGGAATGGAGTTATTTTCTTTTTTTATGTTATTTTTTATAAATAATTATTTCGATTTTACAATTGTCTGTGTAGGCCTACATATAACCAGTTTACAGCTGGTTACACTATTTTATT
Organism: Acipenser oxyrinchus oxyrinchus; assembly: GCA_030684275.1. Lineage (NCBI taxonomy): Eukaryota > Metazoa > Chordata > Actinopteri > Acipenseriformes > Acipenseridae > Acipenser > Acipenser oxyrinchus. The sequence continues at coordinate 14,045,177 of CM060260.1, forward strand.
TTGAAATGTTTATTTTATTATAGTTTTTCATTTTTTGAAGTTGTGCTATGCAATAGGCTAATGTGAAAAAAAGCCTTATTTTTGTAAATAATTATTTTGTTATTACAATTTTGTATGTACATACAGCAGTTTACACCTGTTTATACAATATCTTCTTTTGAAATGTTTATTTTATTATAGTTTTTCATTTTGTTACGTCATGCATTATATGCGCTAATTTTGAAAATAAAGCCTTTTATGTTTATTTTTTCAATTAAATACAATGTTTCTGCTATGAAAATGTTAGCTATGATGTTCATAAATAAAACGTAAGAGTTGTATTTGATAGTTTGTGTTTTATTTTCAAATCGAAGCTGTTTAAAATGTACCCGTCAAAATGACTACTGCTGGCGGTTCTAGGTAGTAGCATAAATCCAGCGGACATACAGTAAATGGACATACCTCATCATTTCTGAAGCTCAGGCAATTGTCCATCGAATGAGGCCAGCCACGACATTCTAGCCCCCTGTATTAGAAAGTGACATTTTTCTCACAGGCCCCAAATGCCAAATTTTGACATGTGGGGGCCGATTAAAAATGTCTATTATTCACTGGCAACGGTAGTGGTAATGGTCATGCCTGGTCATTTCTGAAAGCTTATGCTATTTTCCATAAAAATTATACCACCCACGACATTCCCCTTTTCTGTTCAGAAAGTGACATTTTTCTCACTGGTCCCTAATGCAAAATTTTTGACATGTGGTCGCCGATTAAAAATGGCTATTATTGACAGGAAACAGTATCGGAAACAGACATACATGGTCATTTCTAAAAGCTTAGTCTATTGTCCATCGAGTGATACCACCCACGACGTTCCCATTTTTCTTGTCAGAAAGTGAGATTTTTCTCACAGGTCCCTGTAGATCCTGTTCAATATGAAATGACTGATGACGCCACTCGTATAACAGTTACAAGAAGCTTTAATACAATGCGCGCAAGGGAAGAGCAGCAGCAGTTACAGGAACACACTCTCTCTTAATGATTGACAAGGTAGCACGATATTTATACTTGATTAGCATAGCAACAAATCAGCAAATTAACACGTCATGATTATAGAACTTTCTAGAACTGAAGACTCCCTTATAAGGGGTTGTTTTTAACTAAACAGCTTTACCTCAAACTAGACATAACAGCACCCTAACTATCTTTTGAGAAATACATCGCAAGCAGTTCTCACCAAAATGTGCTGAATGTCCTGTGCTCAGAACACAATAAGATAACACATAATGCTCACCCAGTGCTCACAACACCACACAGTCATTCTGAAGGACACATAATCAGTTTTTAAACACCACACATATTTCCTGCCTCTTCAGTCCCTCCTTTGGACCTTCGAACAATCCAGGCGGAGATGGTCCAAGTGTCTAGACAGAGGTTACTAGCACATGTCTTTACACAGTCACCTCATCCTGGGGAAGTGACTCGTAGCAGGTTGTCAGTCCCATTAAGTGGACGCGAGAACAGATGGATTCAGTTTTCAGTCCCTGGAGAAGACGTCCTTGCTTCTTCAACACACATTTCAAATAACATAGTAAAAATACAGAAATCAATAATGTAAGCACAGATAATATTGAGGACGCATGTCCTGACATATTCCACCAATCAGCCCTGTCCCCACCAGTTGATTCCCCCGCTAACCCACACAGAGTACCCCAGCCGCAAGAGTGGGCGTTAGCTAATATGAGTTGACCGGTATTGCCAACCAGCGACGTCTGTATCCTGTATCAATGCTCCCTAATGCCTGCAGCACACCTGTATGGTTGATCGTCTTCATCCAGTCTTCTACCTCCTGTAGCATTGCAGCGGGTGCAAGCTCAGGTGACCCACTGTCACCACCCCACGTGGGTCAAAACACACGGTGGGGGGCATCGGGCATACCTGGCCGCTACCGCCCATTATCATACTTGTCACTGAGGTCGTGACACACCATGTTCCATTCTGCATCTGTGCTCCGTGCTCGTACCCCAACTTCGGGTGCACCATGGCGTCCAACATCTGTGCTGACAGGTTTGTGCTACCGGCATGGTCGCATAATATGGCCTCCCCAAATTCAATACATTCAGCTGACCTTAGAGACAGTGTGGCATTATTGGCAATCCGGCCCACCCAGGTAATTTGCGGGACAATAACCAGCGCTCCAATCACTACCCCGATACTATTTACTCTCATTACAGTGTTGCTCTGGTACTGACTGACGGTGTATGGAACAACTAAAATAAAACATATATAATTATTGCAACGTTCTGTCCGAACAACCATATTATCTCAAAATTGGCGACGTACAGGGTACCCCGATCGTGCCGGTTTCTATATCACCTCCAAATTCCATGCACCCCCCAACATCCTGTTATGCAAATCTCTAATAGCTATTATAATATCCCTGGTTCCTAAGGGTATCACAGTTCAGTATGTGATATTGGTAGTGTGGTACAGGCCTCGATATGGGCGGGTGAGGACAGCGTCCCGTACCTCAGCAGCCCATTCAGTACCTAACCCACCTTAATATGTTGGAGAGACTCCCCATGCGATAGCATCTTTTTTCATATTGCGTAATACTTACATCATCCCTAATTGCCTGATAGTTTTTTTTACAGTTAACTGTATTGCATCTGCAGTATGAGACACCTCAGTGGCAGAGTGCAGCATACCCATAGCATTTCATGTATTAATACCATCATTATCACACTGCTGGAATTCTGTATTGATCCCATTTATTGTTGATTGAGCAGCCCCGAACCACCCTGCCAGTTCAGATAATACTTCACGCTTATGCCGGGTCCTACTGACCGTTGCTATAGTGCTTTGTTAGACATCTTAATAAACCTTCCATCATTTGTTGTGTAAAGATTGTAACCAGTGAGGGGAAATTAGAACAGTGACGTACAAATATGGGCACTGAGTAGTTGCAATGCACTGTGACCCTATTCCATACCACATTTTCCAATAACTGTAGTGGATCCCCAATTTCCTAAATGTTCATGTGCCACATGCCTAATTGCCACACCCCATGCGGATCCTCAGGACTGCAGGAGTGATAACTTCCTGGGCGTTGTTCCCCCCTTGTACTCCCTGGACATGCCGATCCATTGAGGAATGGATTCTACTTTCAGACCTGACTGACAATCGCTGGAGCTCACACTGTGGGAAAAAAATAAAGTAAGTACAGGACACCTGGTTCACCCCACTTCTTCGTGAGATTCGTTCCATCCCAAGTCCATCACTGTCACCCTGTAAAAACAAGGAGGTCATTATTCGTTCAAGCTGGCCCCTAGCGGAGAAATAATTATACATGTTTATACAGTTTAGTTTGCATCTTAGGAACCAACCTAGTGTCCCTTATTTAGTCCAGGTAACCCTGGTATACACAAGGATCATTTATTGTTCTGAATCTCCTTCACCTCTGGTACTGAAAGCATTGATATAAGCACAGGGCAGACCACACAGCGCGCGAGTCGCTGGGACCAAGCGCAGCGCACAGTGCCTAGCAACTACGCGTGGGGTCCAGCGTCTCGCAAATGGTTCCTGGCACCTCCCCAGCGTGCTCACGGGGCCCAGCAACCCCACGCTTGGTTCCAGCGGCTCGCCAAATGGTCCCTGGCACCTCCATAGCACGCACAAGGAAACTAGCGACCCTACATGCGGTCCCAGCGGCTCGCCAAACGTTCCCTGGTACCTCCCCAGTGCGCGCGCGTGGCCCAGCGACCTCACGTGGGGTCCCAGCAGCTCGCCACATGGTCCCTGGCACCTCCCCAGCGCGCGCACGTGGCCCAGCGACCTCACGTGGGGTCCCAGCGGCTCGCCAAATGGTCCCTGGCAACTCCCCAGCGCGCACTGGGCTCAGCGGCTTGCTAAATGATCCGTGGCACGTCCCCGGCACGCACACGGGCCCCAGACACCCCGCGCAGAGTCCGAGCGGCTCGCCAAATGGTCCCTGGCACCTCCCCAGTACGCGCACGGGCCCCAGCGACTTCGCGTGGGGTTCCAGCGGCTCACCAAACGGTCCCTGGCACCTTCTCAGCAATTGCACGGGCCTCAGTGACCTCACGCATGGTCCCAGAAGCTCGCCAAAAGGTCCCTGGCACCTTCCCAGCGCGCGCACGGACACTAGCGACCCTACGCGTGTCCCAGCGGCTCGCGAAATGGTCCCTGCCACCTACCCAGAGCACGCACGTGGCCCAGCGACCTCGTGCGGGGTCCCAGCAGCTCGCCAAACTGTCCCTGGCACCTCCCCAGTGCGCGCACGGGGCCCAGAGACCACACGCGGGGTCCCAGCGGCTCGTCAAATGCTCCCTGGTACTTCCCCAGCGCACACACTGAGCCCAGCGACTCCGAGCGGGGTCCCAGCGGCTCGCCAAACGGTCCCTGGCATCTTCCCAGAGAGCGCACGGGCATCAGCGACTTCGCGCAGGGTCCCAGCGGCTCGCCAAATGTTCCCTGGTACCTCCCCAGCGCACACACTGGGCCCAGCGCCCCCGCTTTTGGTCCGTGCGGCTCACCAAATGGTCCCTGGCACCTCCCCAGCGGCGCACGCGTGCACCACCGACCCACGCGGGCTCCCAGCGGCTCGCCAAACCGTCCCTGGTACCTCCACAGCGCACGCATGGGCCCTAGTGACCCTTTGCGGAGTCCCAGCGGCTCGCAAATGGTCCCTGGCCCCTCCCAGTGCACGCACTTGGCCCAGCAACCTCGCGCGGGGTCCCAGCAGCTCGCCAAACTGTCCTTGGCACCTCTCCAGTGCGCTCACGGAGCCCAGAGACACCACGCAGGGTCCCAGCGGCTCGCCAAATGGTCCCTGGCACCTCCCAGCACGCACACGGGCCCAGCGACCCCGCGGGGTACCAGAGGTTCTCCAAATGGTCCCTGGCAGGTCCCAGCGCGCACGGGGCACAGCGACCCCGCGCGGGGTCCCAGCGACTCGCCAAATGGTCCCTGGTACCTCCCCAGCGCATGAACTGGGCCTAGCAACTTCGCGCGGGGTCCTAGTGGCTTGCCAAATGGTCCCTGGGCCCTCCCAAGCGCCACGGGCCCTGCGACCAGCGGGGTCCCAGCGGCTCGCCAAATGGTCCCTGGCTTCTCCCCAGCACGCACACAGGGCCCAACAACCCTGCGTGGGGTCCCAGCGGCTCGCCAAATGGTCACTGGCCCCTCCACAGTGCGCATACGGGGCCCAGCGACGCAGCACGGGGTCCCAGCGGCTCGCCAAAAGGTCCCTGGCAGCTCCCCAGCACGCGCACGACTCCAGCGACCCCGCGTGTGGTCCCAACGGCTCCCCAAATGGTCCCTGGCAACCCACCAGCACGCGCACAGGGCCCAGCGGCTTGCTAAATGAACAGAGGCACGTCCCCAGCAAGCACACGGGCAACAGACACCCCGCGCAGGGTCCGAGCGGCTCGCCAAATGGTCCTTGGCACCTCCCCAGTACGCGCACGGGCCCCCACGACTTCGCATGGGGCTCCAGCAGCTCACCAAACGGTCCTTGGCACCTCCTCAGCGATCACACGGGCCCAAGCGACCTCGCGCAGGGTCCCAGAGGCTCGCCAAAGGGTCCTTGGCACATCCCCAGTGCACACAAGGGCCCCAGCGACTTCGCCCGGGGTCCCAGCGGCTCGCCAATTGGTCCCTGACACGTGCCCAGCACGCGCATGGGCCCCAGCGACTTCGGGTGGGATTCCAGCGGCTTGCCAATCAGTCCCTGGCACCTCCCCAGCGATTGCACGGGCCCCAGCGACCTCACGCATGGTCCCAGAGGCTAGACAAATGGTCCCTGGCACATTCCCAGCGCGCGCACGGGCCCCAGCGGCTCGCAAATGGTCCCTTGCACATCCCCAGCACGCGCACGGGGCCCAACGACCCCGCGCGGGGTCCCAGCGGCTTGCCAATATGGTCCCTGGGCCCTACCCAGCGGCGCAAGTGGCCCAGCAACCCCGCGTTGGTCCCAGCGGCTCACCAAATGGTCCCTGGCACTTCCCCAGCGCGCACAGGGCCCAGCGACCCCGTACTTGGTCCCAGCGGCTCGCCAAATGGTCCCTGGCACCTACCCAGCGCACGCACAAACACTAGCGACCCCACGCGGGATCCCGGCGGCTCGCCAAACGGTCCCTGGCATCTTCCCAGGGCGCGCACGGGTCTCAACGAATTCGCGCAGGGTCCCAGCGGCTCGCCAAATGGTCCCTGGTACCTCCCAGTACACGCACTGGGCCCAGCGACCCGCGCGTTTGGTCCGTGTGGCTCATCAAATGGTCCATGGCACCTCCCCAGCGCGCTCATGGACACTAGCGACCCCACACGGTGTCCGAGCGGCTCGCCAAACGGTCCCTGGCACCTACCCAGCGCGCACAAAGTGCCCAGCGACTTTGCGTGGTGTCCCAGCGGCTCGCGAAACCGTCCCTGGCGCTTCCCCAGTGCATCCACGGGGCCCAGAGACCCCACGCGGGTCCCAGCGGCTCGCTAAACAGTCCCTGGTACCTCCCCAGCGAGAGCACGGGCAAGAGCGACCTCGCGTGGGGTCCCAGCGGCTCGTCCAAAAGGTCCCTGGCACCTCCCAGCAGCGTGCACGGGGTCCCAGTGGCTTACCAAATGGTCCCTGGCACCTCCCCAGCGCACGAACGAACACCAGCGACTTCGAGCGTGGTCCAAGCGGCTTGCCAAACTGTCCCTGGCACCTCCCCAGCGTGCTCACCGGGCCCAGCGACCCCGAGCGTGGTCCCAACAGCTCGCCAAAATGTCCCTGGCACCTCCCCAGAGTGGGCACGGGCACCAGCGACTGCATGCGGGGTCTGAGCGGCTGGCAAAATGGTCCCTGACACCTTCCCAGCGTGCGCATTGGGCCCAGCAACCCCACGCGGGGTCCCAGCGGCTTGCCAAATGGTCCCTGGCACCTCCCTAGCACACGCACGGGCACCAGCGACCCACGTGGGGTATGAGCGGCTGGTAAAATGGTCCCTGGCACCTCCCCAGCGCAGCACTGAGCCCAGCGACCCCGCGCTGGGTCCCAGCGGCTCGCCAAATGGTCCCTAGCACCTCCCCAGCATGCGCACGGGCCCAGCGACCCGCGCGGGGTCCGAACAGCTCTCCAAATGATCCCTGGCACATTCCCAGCGCGCACAGGCCCCAGCGAACAAGCGCGGGTCCCAGCGGCTCGCCAAATGATCCCTGCCACATCCCCAGTGTGCACGGTCCCCAGCGACCTCGCGCGGGGTCCCAGCGGCTCGCCAAATGGTCCCTGGCACCTCCCAAGCACGCGTATGGCCACCAGCGGCCGCGCGCGGGGTCTGAATGGCTGGCAAAATGCTCCCTGGCACCTCCCCAGCGCGCACTGGGCCCAGCGACCACGCACGGGGTCCCAGCGGCTCGCCAAATGGTCCCTGTCACCTCCCAAGAGCGCGCACGGGCACCAGCGACCGCGTGCGGGGTCTGAGCGGCTGGCAAAATGGTCCCTGGCACCTCCCCAGCGCATGCGCGGGGTCCCAAAGGCTCGCCAAATGGTCCCTGGCACCTCCCAGCGCGCACAGGCCCCAGCGACCAGCGTGGGGTCCCAGCGGATCGCCAAAATGTCCCTTGCACCTCCCCAGCAGCGCACGGGCACAGCGACCCGCGCGGGGTCTGAGCGGCTGGCAAAATGGTCCCTGGCACCTCCCCAGCGCGCTCACTGGGCCCAGCGACCCCACGCGGGTCCCAGAGGCTCGCCAAATGGTCCCTGGCACCTCCCAGCGCGCGCACGGGCCCAGCGACCCGCGCGGGGTCCCAGCGGCTCGCCAAATGGTCCCTGGCACCTCCCCAGCGCGCACGGGCCCAGCGACCACGCGGGGTCCCAGCGGCTCGCCAAATGGTCCCTGGCACCTCCCCAGCAGCGCACGGGCACCAGCGACCCGCGCGGGGTCCCAGCGGCTCGCCAAATGGTCCCTGGCACCTCCCCAGCGCCCAGTGCACGCGGGTCCCAGCGGCTCGCCAAATGGTCCCTGGCACCTCCCCAGCGCGCACAGGCCCCAGCGACCAGCGTGGGGTCCCAGCGGCTCGCCAAATGGTCCCTGGCACCTCCCCAGCGCGCACGGGCCCAGCGACCCACGCGGGGTCCCAGCGGCTCGCCAAATGGTCCCTGGCACCTCCCCAGCGCGCACTGGGCCCAGCAACCCCGCGGGGTCCCAGCGGCTCGCCAAATGGTCCCTGGCACCTCCCCAGCGCGCACGGGCACCAGCGACCGCGCGCGGGTCCGAGCGGCTCGCCAAATGGTCCCTGGCCCCTCCCCAGCGCGCACGGGCCCAGCGACCCGCGGGGTCCCAGCTGCTCGCCAAATGGTCCCTAGCACGTCACCAGCGCGCACGTGCACCAGCGACCCGCGCGGGTCTGAGCAGCTCACCAAATGGTCCCTGGCACGTCTCCAGCACGAGCACGGGCCCAGCGACCCGCGCAGGGTCCCAGCGGCTCGCCAAATGGTCCCTGGCACCTCCCCAGCAGCGCACGGGCCCAGCGACCCGCGCGGGGTCCCAGCGGCTCGCCAAATGGTCCCTGGCACCTCCCCAGCGCGCGCACGGGCCCAGCGACCCGCGCGGGGTCCCAGCGGCTCGCCAAATGGTCCCTGGCACCTCCCCAGCGCGCACAGGCCCCAGCGACCCGCGCGGGGTCCCAGCGGCTCGCCAAATGGTCCCTGGCACCTCCCCAGCGCGCGCACGGGCCCAGCGACCCCGCGGGGTCCCAGCGGCTCGCCAAATGGTCCCTGGCACCTCCCCAGCAGCGCACGGGCCCAGCGACCCGCGCGGGGTCCCAGCAGCTCTCCGAATGGTCCCTGGCGCCTCCCCAGCGCGTGCACGGGCCCAGCGACCCGCGCGGGGTACCAGCGGCTCGCCAAATGGTCCCTGGCACCTCCCCAGCGCGCACGGGCCCAGCGACCCGCGGGGTACCAGAGGCTCGCCAAATGGTCCCTGGCACCTCCCCAGCGCGCACGGGCCCCAGCGACCTCGCGCGGGGTCCCAGCGGCTCGCCAAATGGTCCCTGGCACCTCCCCAGCGAGCGCACGGGCCCCAGCGACTCGCGCGGGGTCCCAACGGCTCGCCAAATGATCCCTGGCACCTCCCCTGCGAGCGCACAGGGCCCAGTTACCCGTGCGGGTCCTAGAGGCTCGCCAAATGGTCCCTGGCACCTCCCCAGCGCGCGCACGGGCCCCAGCGACCCGCGCGGGGTCCCAGCGGCTCGCCAAATGGTCCCTGGCACCTCCCCAGCACGCGCACGGGCCCCAGCGACCCGCGGGGTCCCAGCGGCTCGCCAAATGGTCCCTGGCACCTCCCCAGCGCGCACGGGCCCAGCGACCCGCGCGGGGTCCCAGCGGCTCGCCAAATGGTCCCTGGCACCTCCCCAGCACGCGCACGGGCCCCAGCGACCTCGCGGGGTCCCAGCGGCTCGCCAAATGGTCCCTGGCACCTCCCCAGCACGCGCACGGGCCCAGCGACCCGCGCGGGTCCCAGCGGCTCGCCAAATGGTCCCTGGCACCTCCCCAGCGCGCACGGGCCCCAGCGACCCGCGCGGGTCCCAGCGGCTCGCCAAATGGTCCCTGGCACCTCCCCAGCACGCGCACGGGCCCCAGCGACCACGCGGGGTCCCAGCGGCTCGCCAAATGGTCCCTGGCACCTCCCCAGCGCGCGCACGGGCCCAGCGACCCGCGCAGGGTCCCAGCGGCTCGCCAAATGGTCCCTGGCACCTCCCCAGCGCGCACGGGCCCAGCGACCTCGCGCGGGTCCCAGCGGCTCGCCAAATGGTCCCTGGCACCTCCCCAGCGCGCACGGGCCCAGCGACCCGCGGGTCCCAGCGGCTCGCCAAATGGTCCCTGGCACCTCCCCAGCGCGCGCACGGGCCCAGCGACCTCGCGGGGTCCCAGCGGCTCGCCAAATGGTCCCTGGCACCTCCCCAGCGCGCACGGGCCCCAGCGACCACGCGGGGTCCCAGCGGCTCGCCAAATGGTCCCTGGCACCTCCCCAGCGCGCACGGGCCCCAGCGACCTCGCGGGGTCCCAGCGGCTCGCCAAATGGTCCCTGGCACCTCCCCAGCGCGCACGGGCCCAGCGACCCACGCGGGGTCCCAGCGGCTCGCCAAATGGTCCCTGGCACCTCCCCAGCAGCGCACGGGCCCAGCGACTCGCGCGGGGTCCCAGCGGCTCGCCAAATGGTCCCTGGCACCTCCCCAGCGCGCACGGGCCCAGCGACCTCGCGCGGGTCCCAGCGGCTCGCCAAATGGTCCCTGGCACCTCCCCAGCGCGCGCACGGGCCCAGCGACCCGCGCGGGGTCCCAGCGGCTCGCCAAATGGTCCCTGGCACCTCCCCAGCGCGCACGGGCCCCAGCGACCTCGCGGGGTCCCAGCGGCTCGCCAAATGGTCCCTGGCACCTCCCCAGCGCGCACGGGCCCAGCGACCCGCGCGGGGTCCCAGCGGCTCGCCAAATGGTCCCTGGCACCTCCCCAGCGCGCACGGGCCCAGCGACCCGCGCGGGGTCCCAGCGGCTCGCCAAATGGTCCCTGGCACCTCCCCAGCGCGCGCACGGGCCCAGCGACCCAGCGGGGTCCCAGCGGCTCGCCAAATGGTCCCTGGCACCTCCCCAGCGCGCACGGGCCCAGCGACCCGCGGGGTCCCAGCGGCTCGCCAAATGGTCCCTGGCACCTCCCCAGCACGCGCACGGGCCCAGCGACCTCGCGGGGTCCCAGCGGCTCGCCAAATGGTCCCTGGCACCTCCCCAGCGACGCACGGGCCCAGCGACCTCGCGCGGGGTCCCAGCGGCTCGCCAAATGGTCCCTGGCGCCTCCCCAGTGCATGCTCGGGACCCAGCGACCCCGCGCGGGGTCCCAGTGCCTCGCCAAATGATCCCTGGCACCTCCCCAGCACGCACACGGGCCCAGCTACCAGGCGCGGGTCCCAGCGGCTCCCCAAAAGGTCCCTGGCCCCACCCCAGCGCGCACGGAGCCCAGCGACCTCGCGCAGGGTCCCAGAGGCTCGCCAAATGGTCCCTGGCACCTCCCCTGAGCACGCACTGGGCCCAGCGACCTCGCGCGGGTCCCAGTGGCTCGCCAAATGGTCCCTGGCACCTCCCCAGCACGCGCACGGGCCCCAGCGACCTCGCGGGGTCCCAGCGGCTCGCCAAATGGTCCCTGGCACCTCCCAGCACGCGCACGGGCCCAGCGACCTCGCGCGGGTCCCAGCGGCTCGCCAAATGGTCCCTGGCACCTCCCCAGCGCGCGCACGGGCCCCAGCGACCCCGCGGGGTCCCAGCGGCTCGCCAAATGGTCCCTGGCACCTCCCCAGCGCGCGCACGGGCCCAGCGACCTCGCGCGGGTCCCAGCGGCTCGCCAAATGGTCCCTGGCACCTCCCCAGCGCGCGCACGGGCCCAGCGACCTCGCGCGGGGTCCCAGCGGCTCGCCAAATGGTCCCTGGCACCTCCCCAGCACGCGCACGGGCCCAGCGACCCCTGCGGGGTCCCAGCGGCTCGCCAAATGGTCCCTGGCACCTCCCCAGCGCGCGACGGGCCCAGCGACCTCGCGGGGTCCCAGCGGCTCGCCAAATGGTCCCTGGCACCTCCCCAGCACGCGCACGGGCCCCAGCGACCCCGCTGGGTCCCAACGGCTCGTCAAATGGTCCCTGGCACATCCCCAGCGCGCACGGGCCCAGCGACTTCGCGCGGGGATCCTTCGGCTCGCCAAATGGTCCCTGGCCCCTCCCCGGCACGCGCACGGTGCCCAACGTCATCGCTCGGGGTCCCAGCGGCTCGCAAATGGTCCTTGGCACATCACCAGCGACGCACGGGGCCCAGCGACCCGCGTAGGGTCCCAGCGGCTCGCCAAATGGTCCTTGGCACATCACCAGCGCGCGTACAGGGCCCAGCGACCTCGCGTAGGGTGCCACAGGCTCGACAAATGTTCCCTAGCACCTCCCCAGCACGCATAGGGCCCAGCGACCCCGCGCTGGTTCCCAGCGGCTATCCAAATGATCCCTGGCACCTCCCCAGCGATCGCACAGGGCCCAGCGACCCGCGCGGGGTCCCAGCGGCTCGCCAAATGGTCCCTGGCACATCCCCAGCGCGCACGGGCCCCAGCGACCTCGCGGGGTCCCAGCGGCTCGCCAAATGGTCCCTGGCACATCCCCAGCGCGCGCACGGGCCCAGCGACCCACGCGGGGTCCCAGCGGCTCGCCAAATGGTCCCTGGCCCCTCCCCAGCGCGCGCACGGGCCCAGCGACCTCGCGCAGGGTCCCAGCGGCTCGCCAAATGGTCCCTGGCACCTCCCCAGCACGCGCACGGGCCCCAGCGACCTGCGCGGGGTCCCAGCGGCTCGCCAAATGGTCCCTGGCACCTCCCCAGCGCGCGCACGGGCCCCAGCGACTTCGCGCGGGTCCCAGCGGCTCGCCAAATGGTCCCTGGCACCTCCCCAGCGCGCACGGGCCCAGCGACCTCGCGCAGGGTCCCAGCGGCTCGTGAAATGGTCCCTGGCACCTCCCCAGCGCGCTCACGGGCCCAGTGACTTCGCGCGGGTCCCATAGGCTCGCCAAATGGTCCCTGGCACCTCCCCAGCAGCGCACGGGCCCAGCGACCTCGCGCGGGTCCCAGCGGCTCGCCAAATGGTCCCTGGCACCTCCCCAGCGCGCGCACGGGCCCAGCGACTCGCGCGGGGTCCCAACGGCTCGCCAAATGATCCCTGGCACCTCCCAGCACGCGCACGGGCCCCAGCGACCCCGCGGGGTCCCAGCGGCTCGCCAAATGGTCCCTGGCACCTCCCCAGCGCGTGCACGGGCCCAGCGACCTCGCGGGGTCACAGCGGCTCGCCAAGTGGTCCCTGGCACCTCCCCAGCGCACGCACGGGCCCCAGCGACTTCGCACGGGATCCCAGCGGCATGGCAAACGGTCCCTGGCACCTCCCCAGCGCGCCCACAGGGCCCAGCGACCCCGCGCGGGTCCCAGTGGCTCGCCAAATGGTCCCTGGCACCTCCCCAGAGCGCGCACGGGCCCAGCGACCTCGCGTGGGTCCCAGCGGCTCGCCAAATGGTCCCTGGCACCTCCCCAGCGCACACGGGCCCCAGAGACCTCGCGCGGGTCCCAGCGGCTCGCCAAATGGTCCCTGGCACCTCCCCAGCGCGCGCACGGGCCCAGCGACCTCGCGCGGGGTCCCAGCGGCTCGCCAAATGGTCCCTGGCACCTCCCCAGCGCGCGCACGGGCCCCAGCGACCTCGCGCGGGGTCCCAGCGGCTCGCCAAATGGTCCCTGGCACCTCCCCAGCGCGCACAGGGCCCAGCGACCCGCGCGGGGTCCCAGCGGCTCGCCAAATGGTCCCTGGCACCTCCCCAGCGCGCACGGGCCCAGCGACCTCCGCAGGGTCCCAGCGGCTCGCCAAATGGTCCCTGGCACCTCCCCAGCACGCACGGGCCCCAGCGACTTCGCGCGGGGTCCCAGCGGCTCGCCAAATGGTCCCTGGCACATCCCCTGGGCGGGCACGGGGGGTCCCAGGGCCTCGCCTAATGGTCCCTGGCACCTCCCAAGCGCAGCACGGGCCCAGCGACCCACGCGGGGTCCCAGGGCCTCGCCTAATGGTCCCTGGCACCTCCCAAGCGCACACGGGCCCCAGCTACCAGGCGTAGGCCCAGCGGCTCCCTAAAAGGTCCCTGGCACCTCCCCAGCACGTGCACGGGGCCAGCGACTTCGCGGGGTCCCAGAGGCTCGCCAAATGGTCCCTGGCACATCCCCAGCGCACGCACAGGGCCCAACGACCCGCGCAGGGTCCCAGCGGCTCGCCAAATGGTCCCTGGCACCTCCCCAGGGCGCGCACAGGGCCCAACGACCTCGCGCGGGTCACAGCGGCTCGCCAAATGGTCCCTGGCACCTCCCCAGCACGCGCACGGGCCCAGCGACCCGCGCGGGTCCCAGCGGCTCGCCAAATGGTCCCTGGCACCTCCCCAGCGCGCACGGGCCCAGCGACCCCGCGGGGTCCCAGCGGCTCGCCAAATGGTCCCTGGCACCTCCCCAGCGCGCACAGGGCCCAGCGACCTCGCTGGGGTCCCAGCGGCTCGCCAAATGGTCCCTGGCACCTCCCCAGCGCACGCACGGGCCCCAGCGACTTCGCGCGGGGTCCCAGCGGCTCGCCAAATGGTCCCTGGCACCTCCCCAGCACGCGCACGGGCCCCAGCGACTTCGCGCGGGGTCCCAGCGGCTCGCCAAATGGTCCCTGGCACCTCCCCAGCGCACGCACAGGCCCCAGCGACTTCGCGCGGAGTCCCAGCGGCTCGCCAAATGGTCCCTGGCACCTCCCCAGCAGCGCACGGGCCCAGCGACCCCGCGGGGTCCCAGCGGCTCGCCAAATGGTCCCTGGCACCTCCCCAGCGCGCACGGGCCCCAGCGACTTCGCGGGGTCCCAGCGGCTCGGCAAATGGTCCCTGGCACCTCCCCAGCGCGCACGGGCCCCAGCGACCTCGCAGAGTTCCAGCAGCTCGCCAAATGGTCCCTGGCACCTCCCAGCGGCACGGGCAGCGACCCGCAGGTCCCAGCGGCTCGCCAAATGGTCCCTGGCACCTCCACTACGCGCGCACGGGCCCCAGCGACTTCACGCGGGGTCCCAGCGGCTCGCCAAATGGTCCCTGGCACCTTCCCAGCATGCGCACGGGGCCCAGCAACCCCGTGCGGGGTCCCAGCGGCTTGCCAAATGATCCCTGGCTCCTACCCAGCACGCGACAGCACCCTGCAACCACGCGGGGTCCCAGCAGCTCGCCAAATGGTCCCTGGCACATCCCAGCACGCACGTGCTCCAGCGACTTCGCACGGGTCCCAGCGGCTAGCAAATAGTCCCTGTCACATCCCCAGCACGCGCACGGGCCCCAGCGACTTCGAACGGGTTCCCAGCGGCTAGCAAATGGTCCATGGCAAATCACCAGCAGCGCACAGGGCCCAGTGACTTCGGCGCTGGGTCCCAGCGGCTCACCAAATGATCAGTGGCACCTATCCAGTGAGCACATGGGCCTCAGAGACCCCGTGCAGGTTCCGAGCGGCTCGCCAAATGGTCCCTGGCACCTTCCCAGCAAGCGCACAGGCCCCAGCGACCTAACGCAAGGTCAAAGCAGCTTGCCAAATGGTCCTTGGCACCTCCCCAGCCGCGCCCGGGGCCCAACGACTCCGCGCGTGGTTCCAGCAGCTCGCCAAATGGTACCTGGCACCTCCCCAGCATGTGCACGGAACCCAGCGACCCCGTGCGGGGTTCCAGCGGCTCGACAAATGGTCCCTGGCTCCTACCCAGCGCGCGCACGGGGCCCATCAACCTCCGCGCAGGTTCCCAGTGGATCACCAAATGATCCGTGGCCCCTACCCAGTGAGCACACGGGCCCCAGAGACCCCGTGCAGGGTCCCAGCGGCTCGCCAAATGGTCCCTTGCACCTCCCCAGCACGCGCACGGGCCCCAGCGACTTCTCGTGTGGTTCCATCGGCTAGGCAAACGGTCCCTGGCACCTCCCCAGTGATCGCACGGGCCCCAGCGAACTCGCGCGAGTCCCAGCACCTCCCCAGCACGCCGCACGGGCCCCAGCGACTCGTGGGTTCCATCGGCTTGGCAAACGGTCCAAGGCACCTCCCCAGCAATTGCACAGGCCCCAGCAACCTCGCGGAAGGTCAAAGCAGCTTGCCAAATGGTCCTTGGCCCCTCCCCAGCGCGCGCCCAGGTCCCAACGACCACGCGCGTGGTTCCAGCAGCTCGCCAAATAGTACCTGGCACCTCCCAGCAGCTGCACGGGCCCAGCGACCCTGTGCGGGGACCCAGCGGCTCGCCAAATGGTCCCTGGCATCTCCCCAGCTCGCATGGACCCCACGACCCTGCGGGGGGTCCCAGCAGCTTGCCAAATGATCCCTGGCACCTCCCCAGCGCGCACACAGGCCCCAGAGACCCGCGCAGGTTCCAGCGGCTCGCCAAATGGTCCCTGGCACCTCCCCAGCATGCGCACGGGCCCCAGCGACTTCTCGTGTGGTTCCAGCGGCTCGCCAAACGGTCCCTGGCACCTCCCCAGCAATCGCACGGGCCCAAGCGACCTCGCGGGGTCCCAGCAGCTCGCCAAATGGTCCCTGGCACCTCCCCAGCGCGCACAGGTCCCAGCGACCACGCTGGGGTCCCAGCAGCTCGTCAAATAGTACCTGGCACCTCCCCAGCGCTGCACGGGTCCAGCGACCCTGCGCAGGGACCCAGCAGCTCGCCAAATGATCCCTGGCACATCCCCAGCGCGCGCACAGGCCCCAGAGACCCCGCGCGGGGTGCCAGCTGCTCGTCAAATGGTCCCTGGCACCTCCCCAGCACGCGCACGGAACCCAGCGACCCCGTGCGGGGTTCCAGCGGCTCGACAAATGGTCCCTGGCTCCTACCCAGCGCGCGCACGGGGGCCCATTGACCCCGCGGGGTCCCAGTGGCTCACCAAATGATCCGTGGCACCTCCCAGTGAGCACATCGGGCACCAGAGACCCTGCAGCTTCCGAGCGGCTCGCCAAACGGTCCCTTGCACTTCCCCAGCACGCACACGGGCCCCAGCGACTTCGCGTGTGGTTCTATCAGCTCGGCAAACGGTCCCTGGCACCTCCCCAGCAATCGCACAGGCCCCAGCGACCTTGCGCAAGGTCAAAGCAGCTTGCCAAATGGTCCTTGGCCCCTCCCCAGTGCGCGCCCGGGTCCCAACGACCCCTCACGTGGTTCCAGCAGCTCGCCAAATGGTACCTGGCACCTCCCCAGCGCGTGCACGGAGCCCAGCGACCCTGCGCTGGGACCCAGCGGCTCGCCAAATGGTCCCTGGCACCTCCCCAGCGTGCACGGGTCCCAGCGACCCTGCGGGGGGTCCCAGCGGCTCGCCAAATGATCCCTGGCACCTCACCAGTACGCCAAGACGGAACCCGGGTGACCCGTTCGGGGTCCCAGCGGCTCGAAAATGGTCCCTGGCTCCTACCGAGGAAGCGCACAGGGCCCAGCAACCACGCGCGGGGTCCCAGCGGCTCAGCAATCATAGATGAAGAAAAAAAATAGCAAATACATTAAATGATTACTTTTCACAGGTTTTTACAAAGGAGGATAGGACAACATGCCCCACATGTCGACCTGTTCATATCCAATTTTAAATAACTTTAGCATAACAGAGGCAGAAGTGTTAAAGGGACTAGGAGCTCTTAAAATAAACAAATCCCCTGGGCCGGATGAGATCCTCCCAATAGTACTCAAAGAAAAGAAAGAAGTTATTCACAAACCGCTAACCAAGATCATGCAACAGTCTCTTGACACAGGGGTTGTACCGACAGACTGGAAAATAGCAAACGTAATATCGATCTACAAAAAGGGAGACAAAACCGATCCAGGTAACTACAGACCAATAAGCCTGAATTCTATTATATGTAAACTTATGGAAACTATAATAAGATCCAAAATGGAAAATTACCTATATGGTAACAATATCCTGGGAGTCAGTCAGCATGGTTTTAGGAAAGGGAGATCGTGTCTAACTAACCTACTTGACTTTTTTGAGGATGCAACATTGATAATGGATAATTGCAAAGCATATGACATGGTTTATTTAGATTTCCAGAAAGCTTTTGACAAAGTCCCGCATAAAAGATTAATTCTCAAAATGAACGCAGTAGGGATTCAAGGAAATGCATGCACATGGATTAGGGGGTGGTTAACAGGTAGAAAACAGAAAGTACTGATTAGAGGAGAAACCTCAAAATGGAGCGAGGTAACCAGTGGTGTACCACAGGGATCAGTATTAGGTCCTTTGCTATTCCTAATCTACATTAATGATTTAGATTCAGGTATAGTAAGCAAACTCGTTAAATTTGCAGATGACACAAAAACAGGAGGAGTGGCAAACACTGTTGCAGCAGCAAAGGTCATTCAAAATGATCTAGACAGCATTCAGAACTGGGCAGACACATGGCAAATGACATTTAATAGACAAAAGTGTAAAGTATTGCATGCAGGCAATAAAAATGTGCATTATAAATATCATATGGGAGATACTGAAATTGAAGAACGGAACTATGAAAAAGACCTAGGAGTTTATGTTGACTCAGAAATGTCTTCCTCTAGACAATGTGGGGAAGCTCTAAAAAAGGCCAACAAGATGCTCGGATATATTGTGAGGAGTGTTGACTTTAAATCAAGGGAAGTAATGTTAAAACTTTACAATGCATTAGTAAGACCTCACCTAGAATATTGTGTTCAGTTCTGGTCACCTCGTTACCAAAAAGGATATTGCTGCTCTAGAAAGAGTGCAAAGAAGAGCAATCAGAATTATCCCGGGTTTAAAAGGCATGTCATATGAAGACAGGCTAAAAGAATTGAATCTATTCAGTCTTGAACAAAGAAGACTACGCGGCGATCTGATTCAAACATTCAAAATCCTAAAAGGTATAGACAATGTCGGGCCAGGGGACTTCTTTGACCTGAAAAAAGAAACAAGGACCAGGGGTCACAAATGGAGATTAGATAAAGGGGCATTCAGAACAGAAAATAGGAGGCACTTTTTTACACAGAGAATTGTGAGGGTCTGGAACCAACTCCCCAGTAATGTTGTTGAAGCTGACAACCTGGGATCCTTCAAGAAGCTGCTTGATGAGATTCTGGGCCCAACGACCCCGCGCAGGGTCCCTGCGGCTCGCCAAATGGTCCCTGGCCCCTCCCCAGCACGCGCACAGGGCCCAGCAACCTCGGGTAGGGTCTCACAGGCTCATCAAATGGTACCTGGCACATCCCCAGTGCGCACACGGGTCCCAGCGACCCCGCGCGGGTTGCCAACGGCTTGCAAAACGACACCAGGCACCTTCCCAGCACGTGCATGGGCCCCAGCGACCATGCGCGGGGTCCCAGAAGCTCGCAGATCATCACCTGGCACGTTCCCAGCGCGCACTGGCCCCAGCGACACCGCGTGGTTTCCCAGAGGAAACGGCACATGGCACCTTCCCAGCGCGTGCACGGGCCCCAACGACCCCTCACGTGGTCCCAGCGGCTCGCCAACGGCACCTGCCATCTTCCCAGCGCGCACACAGGCCTCAGCGACCCCGCGCGGAGTACCAGAGGCTCGCCAAATGTCACATGGCACTTTCCAAGCGCGCGCCAAGGCCTCAGCGACCCCCGAGCGGGGTAACAACGTTTCGTCAAATGACACCTGCCACCTTCACAGCGCGTGCACGGGCCCCAACGACCCCACGCGGGGTCCCAGTGGCTCTCCAAACGTCACCTGGCACCTTCCCAGCGAGCGCACGGTCCCAGGTGACCCCGCGCGGGGTCCCAGCAGATCACCAAACAACACTTTGCACCTTCCCAGCGCGCAAGACGGCCCAGCGACCCCATGCGGGGTCACAGAGGCTCGCCAAACGTCACCTGGCACCTTCCCAGTGCGCGCACATGCCCCAGCGACCCCGCGCGGGATCCCAGAGGCTCGAGCAACATCACCTGGCACCTTCGCAGAGCGCGCCCAGGCCTCAGCCCCCGCGCGGGGTCCCAGCATCTCGTCAAATGACACCTATCACCTTCCCAGCGCGCGCACGGGCCCCAGCGACCCTGCGCGAGTTGCCAGCGGCTCGTCAAACGACAACAACCACGTTCTCTGCACGCACACGGGCCCCGGCGACCCCACGAGGGGTCACAGAAGCTCGCAGATCGTCACCTGGCACCTTCGCAGCGCACGCACGTACTCCCAGCGACTCCAGCTGGGTCCCAGAGGCTCGAGAAACGACACCTGCCACCTTCCCAGCGCGCATTGGCCCCAGCGACCCCGCGTGGTTTTCCAGAGGCTCACCAAACGTCACATGGCACCTTTCCAGCACGCACGGACCCCAGCGACCCCACGTGGGGTCCCAGTGGATCACCAAACGACACTTCACACCTTCCCAGTGCGCACATGGGCTCCAGCGACCCCGCGCAGGGTCCCAGAGGCTCGCCAAACGTCACCTGGCACCTTACTAGCGCACGCCCAGACCTCAGCAACCTCGTGGGGGTCCCTGCGGCTCGCCAAATGACACCAGGCACCTTCCCTGCCCGCGCATGGGCCCCAGTGACCCCGCACAGGGTCCCAGCGGCTCGCTAAACGTCACCTGGCACCTTCCTAGCTCGCGCCCAGCCCTCTGCAACCTCGCGCGGGGTCCCAGCGGCTCGCCAAATGACACCTGCTACGCTCCCAGCGGCGCGACGGGACCCCGTGACCCCGCGCGCGGTCCCAGAGGCTCGCCAAACGTCACGTGGCATCTTCGCAGCACATGCACAGGCCTCAGACCCCGTGCGGTGTCCCAGTGGTTCGCCAAACGACACCTGCCACGTTACCAGCGCGCTCATGGGCCCTGGTGGCCACGCGCGGGTGGCCAGCAGCTCGCCAAACGACACATGGCACCTTCCCAGCATGTGCACGGGCCCCAGCGACCCAGCGCGGGGTCCCAGCGGCTCGCCAAATGTCACCTGGCACCTTCCCAGCTCACGCACGGGCCCCAGCGACCCTGCGCGGGGTACCAGTGGATCGTCAAACGACACATGGCACCTTCCCAGCATGTGCACGGGCCCCAGCGACCCAGCATGGGGTCCCAGCGGCTGGCCAAATGTCACCTGGCACCTTCCAAGCGCACGCACGGGCCCCAGCAACCCTGCGCGGGGTACCAGTGGATTGTCAAACGACACTACGCACCTTCCCAGCATGCGCACCGGCCCCAGCAACCCCACGCGGGGTCCCAGAGGCTCGCCAAACGTCCCCTGCCACATTCCCAGCGGGTGCACGGGCCCCGGTGACCCCGCGCGGGGTCCCAGAGGCTCGCCAAGCATCACCTTCGTAGGGGGCGCCCAGGGCTCAGACCCCGCGTGGGGTCGCAGCGTCTTGTCAAATGACACCTGTCACCTTCCCAGCGCATGTACAGGCCCCAGCAACCACGCGTGGTTTCCCAGAGGCTCGCCAAACGCCACCAGGCACCTTCAAAGCGTGCACATGGGCCCCGGCGACCCCGCGCGGGGTCCCAGCAGATCGCTAATCGACACTTCGCACCTTCCCAGCGCGCGCATGGGCCCAGCGACCCCACGCGGGGTCACAGAGGCTCGCCAAATGTCACCTGGCACCTTCCCAGCGCTGCGGCGCTGGGTCCGAGGCTCGAGAAACGTCACCTGGCACCTTCGCAGCGCGCGCCCAGGCCTCAGACCCCGCGCAGGGTCCCAACAGATCACCAAACGACACGTGGCACCTTCCCAGCACGCCAAGACGGGCCCCAAAGACCCCGCTGGGTGCCAGCAGCTTGCCAAACAACACCAGGCACCTTCCCAGCATGCGCACGTGCCCCAGCGAGCACGCGAGGGGTCCCAGCGGATCACTAAATGACACTTCGCACCTTCCCAGCGCGTGCACGGGCCCCAGCGACCCCGTGCGGGGTCCCAGATGCTCGCCAAAAGTCACCTGGCACCTTACTAGCGCGTGCCCAGACCTCAGCAACCTCATGGGGGTCCCTGCGACTCGCCAAACGACACCTGCCACGTTCCCAGCGCACACACGGGCCCCGGCGACCCCACGAGGGGTTCCAGAAACTCGCAAAACGTCACCTGGCACCTTCCCAGCGCGCACAGGCCTCAGCGACCCCGCAAGGGGTCCCAGCGGCTCGCCAAACGACACCAGGCACCTTCACAGCGCGCGCATGGGCCCCAGTGACCCCAAGCGGGGTCACAGAGACTCGCCAAATGTCACCTGGCACCTTCGCAGCTCGTGCACGGGCCCCAGTGACCCCGCGCGGATTCCCAGCAGCTCGACAAATGACACCTGGCACCTTCCCAGTGCACGCACGGGCCCCAGCGAAGGGGTCCCAGAGGCTCGCCAAACGTCACCTGGCACCTTCGCAGCGCGTGCACGGGCCCCAGTGACCCCGCATGGTGTCCCAGCAGCTCGCAAATGGTTCCTGACACATCCCCAGCGCACGCACGGGGCCCAGCGACCTCGCGTAGGGTCTCACAGGCTCTCCAAATGATACCTGGCACATCCCCAGTGCGCACATGGGGCACAGCGACCCCGCGCGGGTTGCCAGCGGCTCGCCAAACGACACCTGCCACATTCCCTGCACGCACACCGGCCCCGGGGACCCTGTGCAGGGTCCCAGAAGCTCGCAGATCATCACCTGGCACCTTCGCAGCGCGCACAGGCCTCAGCGACCCCGTGCAGGGTCCCAGCGGCTCGTCAAACGACACCTGCCACCTTCCCAGCGCGCACTGGCCCCAGCGACCCCGCGTGGTTTCCCAGAGGCGCACCAAACGTCACATGGCACCTTTCCAGCGCGCGACCAGGCATCAGCGACCCCCGGGCGGGGTAACAGCATTTCGCCAAACAACACCAGGCACCTTCCCAGCACACGCACGGGCCCCAGCGACCCCGCGTGGGGTCCCAGCGGATCGCCAAACGACACTTCGCACCTTCCCAGTGCGCCACGGCCCAGCGACCTCGCGCGGGTCCCAGAGGCTCGCCAAACGTCACCTGGCACCTTACTAGCGCACGCCCAGACCTCAGCAACCTCATGGGGGTCCCTGTGGCTCGCCAAACGACACCTGCCACGTTCCCAGCATCGCACGGCCCAGGTGACCCGCCTGGGTCCCAGAGGCTCAGCAAACGTCACCTGGCACCATCCTAGCCCATGCCCAGGCCTCAGCGACCTCGCGCGGGGTCCCAGTGGCTCGCCAAACAACACTTTGCACCTTCCCAGTGCGCACGGGCCCCAGCAACCCCGAGCGGGGTCCCAGCAGCTCGCCAAATGACACCTGACACCTTCCCAGCACACGCACAGGACAAAGCGTCCCAGCGCGGGGTCCCAGCTGATCGCCAAATAACACTTTGCACCTTCCCAGCGCGCGCACGGGCCACATCGACCCCACGCAGGGTCCCAGAGGCTCGCCAAACGACACCTGGCACCTTCCCAGAGCACGCCCAGGCCTCAGCGACCCCGCGTGGGATCCCAGCGGATCGCCAAACGACACTTCGCACCTTCACAGCGCGGCTACGGGCCCCAGCCACCCCGCACGGGGTCCCAGAGACTCGCCAAATGTCACCTGGCACCTTCCCATCGTGCGCCCACGCCTCAGTAACCCCGCGCGGGGTCCCAGCGGCTCGCCAAATGACACCTGCCGCCTTCCCAGCGCACGCGGGGTCCCAGCAGCTCGCCAAACGACACCTGGCACCTTCCCAGCGCGCGCACGGGCCCCAGCAATGCTGCACAGGGTCCCAGCGGCTCGCCAAACGACACAGGGCACCTTACCAACGCGCACGGGCCCCAGCGGCTCGCCAAACGACACAGGGCACCTTCCCAGTGCGCGCACAGGCCCCAGCGACCCTGCGTGGGGTCCCAGAGGCTCGCCATACGTCACCTGGCACCTTCCCATCGCGCGCCCAGGCCCCAGCGATCCCACGCGGGGTCTCAGCGGCTCGCCAAACGACACCTGGCACCTTCCCAGTGTGCGCACAGGTCCCAGAGGATCGCCAAAAGACACTTCGCACCTTCCCAGCACGCGCGGGATCCCAGCGGCTCACCAAATGACACCTGACACCTTCCCAGCGCACGTACGGGCCCCAGCGACCCCACGCGGGGTCCCAGCGGATCGCCAAACGACACTTTGCACCTTCCCAGCGTGCGCATGGGCTCCAGCGATATGAGGGGCCATTTCGGACAAAAGTCTGTCAAATACGGCGATTGAAGGGTCACGTTTCCGTGCGCAGGGAATCAGTTTTCTGCGTGCAGGGAATCAGGTTGCACGATAGGACGCCGTTTCAAACAAAAGTCGGTCAAATACGGTGAGTGAAGGGTCACGTTTCTGCGCGCAGGGAATCAGGTTTCTGCACGCAGGGAATCAGGTTTCTGCGCGCAGGGAATCAGGTTTCTGTGCACAGGGAATCAGGTTTCTGCACGCAGGGAATCGGGTTTCTGTGCGCAGGGAATCAGGTTTTCTGCGCGCAGGGAATCAGCTTTTCTGCGCGCAGGGAATCACGGTTTCTTTGAGGGAGGCGTCGGCTTTATGAATTGACACAAGGAAATCAGTAAATCGTTATAAACAGAAGAAAAATGGCTACTTGTATACATTTTTTCATAATAGTATTGTGCGCTATCTGTTCCGTTACTGACAATATCGAGGATCTGAATTTATATTTTTTGGAGCTGGATGACTGTTTAGAACAAGTTCAACAGGCATTAGATACTAATGATTTTAATACATTTGACCATCTACATCGTTTACTCGAAGAGCAGGTAAGGATTTTGTCAACTTTAGCATCCGTCCTGGACAGTTGTGAGGTAAGAACAATACCTTAGACTGGTTGTCTCAAAAATCTACTCTTTATTTGATTAATAGTGAAATGTAATGCATTTCTTAAAAATAAATACATTAAGTAATAATACCAAAAAGATAACATGTACACAGACCAATTCATACATTGACAGACATTAAAAGGAATACACTAGTAAATACTATTGCAGGATTTCATTATAGGACAAGTTACAGAAAAAAAAACAGTTTTACATGGTATTTTATCTGAACACCTGACCGATATTTGTCCTTAATTAATAATCAGTTTGCACTGAGCACTTTCTGCACTTCATCACTTTATTTGCCTGCTCTTTTCTCAATAAAATAATATTTTTTCACACGGTTTTGATCAGTGATTTTTCATCGCCATTCTTCAAAATGCATTTGGAGATCTACACACCTGGTTGTGTTTGTTTGGACTTCATTTTTAAAGCGCAGTAAGGACTTCATTTAAGACTTAAAAATAAATACAAACATTGGACACAAGGAAACATGTTTTTCTTTCTTGCTTTCTCTTTCATTAATTTCAAACAAATAACTAATTTTAATCTTGATTTTTCAACAGGGAGTGGATCAAGTATGTTTGCTGATAAATAGATTATTTGGCGCTGTGAGGACAGTGTATGGTGAAGTTGACCAAAGATTGGCTCCTCGATCCCAATTTGAATTTCTTTTCAACAGTCCCCTTGAAAGCACAAGAGGTCGCCCAAGGTATGGTTAAAAGCATTAAAGTATATTGATTTAAATGCTTATTGCATTGCTATTGTTACATATTATGCTGAGAAAATGCACTACCATATTTAATCAGAGTAATAATAATATGTGTTATTTTATTATTAAACAAATTATATTTGATGTTGCAGATACTGCATAATCAAAGATCAACTACAGCAACTACGTGCAACAGGAATGCCATGGTGTTCAATTGCAGCTTACCTCTGCATAAGTGAGTGGACACTGTTTCGCAGAAGGCAGCAATATGGAATGACAGGAGAAAATTATGGCAACATCTCAAATAGTGAACTGGATAATATTATAAGGGAAATCCTGAGAGAAACACCGAATGCAGGAGGCAACTATGTTCAAGGTAAAATACATTTTTGGCTGAAGAATTTTTGGTATTTGTTCATCAAAGGTGTGTAATAAAGGTCTCAATCAGTGTACATCCTCTAGGATTACTATATTTCTATTTTATTTGTTTACAGATGCCCTTACCCAGTGCGACTTAGAGGTTTCACAAAAATACACATTTCAGGAGTTTTTTGTTATATATATTGCATGTTATTTTAGGCAATACCGGTGAAAGTGTACTTGAATGTAGTTATGATTAGGTTTATTTAATTCGAACTAAACAACATTATGAAGTATTGCTCTTATTCTAAGGTGGTGTCCTAGCCAGAGGATTAAGAGTTCAGAGAAGGAGAATTAGAGATTGATTAAATGCCCTGGACCCAGTTGGCAGAGCCTTTAGAAGATGGCATACAATTAGAAGGAGAATATACAATGTCAGAGGACCTAATCATTTATGGTAGGAACTTAAACATTTATATAATGATTAAGGAAAGTTTAAGGCAAAAAAATTTTTAAAAAAATAAAGTGTGATGTCGGATTATAAATCCAGCAGTCCTATGCTGCTAGGGATTAAGGATTTTAAATATTATTATATATATATATATATATATATATATATATATATATATATATATATATATATATATATATATATATACTGTATATACATACACTATTTGGTTGTGGATTCACAAGGTCCATTGTGTACATTATGTGTAAATTGTTTTATTGGAAACCATGGAAACCTATTACTTAAAACTTCTATTTTTTCTTTTGTCATTTCAGGCACATTGATTCAAATCACAAGCTTATTTCATGGAGATTTGTGTACCATGGATGCATTGATGGTTACAGTAGAATGATTATATACCTGACATGCTGTACAAACAATTGTGCAGCTACTGTTTTGAATTTCTTTGAAGAGGGTGTATCAAGGTATGGGTTACCACTGAGAGTTAGAGGGGATCGAGGTGGTGAAAACATTGATGTTGCTAGATACATAATTATGAGCCGTGGCAGAAACAGATGAAGTTTTATTGCAGGCAGAAGTGCTCACATCCAGAGAATAGAGTGTCTTTGGGGTGAAGTGAACAGAGTGGTTTCTGAGTTTTATAGGCAATTGTTTATGTACATGGAAAACATTGGAATCTTAGATTCTACAAATGAAGTTGATTTATGTGCATTACACTTTCTTTACATTCCAAAAATAGGAAATTCTGTGCAAGAATTCACTCGCCAGTGGAATTACCATCGACTTAGCACTGTTCAATGTCTCCCTTAGCATTATGGCATTCTGGAATGCTTTCAGATCTTACTACAGTAAATTCACAAGATCTTCTGAGTGGCATAGATAATTATGGAATTGACCATGCAGGCCCAATTACAGCAAATGAGGCAGACACATACATTCATGTTCCACATAATACAGTACAAATGAGCTCTGAAAACCACAGGGAGCTTCTATCTCTTTGTGATCCATTATCAGATGATGATAATAGTGGTATTAATCATTATTTATTTGTTTTGGATTATGTGATAAACAATGTTAGATAGTGTTGCATACAAATAATTACGTACCAACTCAATTAATTGCAAAA
This sequence comes from Acipenser oxyrinchus oxyrinchus, assembly GCA_030684275.1. NCBI lineage: Eukaryota > Metazoa > Chordata > Actinopteri > Acipenseriformes > Acipenseridae > Acipenser > Acipenser oxyrinchus. The sequence continues at coordinate 14,072,169 of CM060260.1, forward strand.
ACTGTGTTGTCGTATCACTCCCGATGCTACATATGTGGGTGGATAGACTCATCCGCCTGTTCCTTTTAAGTTGGGTTAGTAGCCTGTCCAGGTCAAAAACTTCAATCCTCATAGTTCCTAGCAAACCTCCTTTGTTTGTCCTCTTTCTTTCTTGTTCCTTTTTCCAATAACAATTCCTTTCTGTTATCTTCAACTCCATCTCTGCCACATCTCTCTCCTCTACCTCTGATCACTTACAACCATCTGCTAATGCTGCGCATGCAAACCTTTCCTCTAGTCTTATTCTTCTTGATTTTTCGCCAGCCTTCAACACCGTGGATCATTCTGTCCTCTCTACCACTCTGTCTAATCTTGGTATTTCTGGTACACCTTTACCTTGGATTCAATCTTACCTCTGTTCACGTACTACTGTGGTTTCTTTCTTTTCTCTTCTTGCTCCCCCCCCCCCCCTTTACTGGAACAGGCTCCCCCTTAATATTAAGCAGTCTCCCAACCCAATGACATTCCGTTCCTCCCTCAAACCCACCTGTTTTCTGTGGCCTACCCAAATTCACCTCCGAATCCTTCCTCCCCCTCTTCATACCGTCTTTCCAATTAGCTTTGTTGTTGTCTTTTTGTTTGTCTATTGTCCTCTCCTACCCTTCCCAGCATTCATTTATTTACATATTTGTCTGTTTCCTTTGTTTAATACAATTTTCATTTATCCCATACTGTACTGTTAAACTTTGTAAAGCACTTTGATAAAAGCGCTATATAAATATCAATAAATAAATAAATACATAATTGGCCCATTTAAGTAATTTAGAGCACACCCCTGCTTGTCAGTTTTTTTTTCAAAACCATTATTAAACATTCAATTTTGTGTTATGACTAATAATAAAAAGTAGTGCTGAGCCAAATATATTTAATACAAATAATATTGCCATGGAAATAAATGATCAAATCACTTGCCCATTTAGTTTTTGTTGTTTGAAACTGATTAATTGGTTAAAGCAGTGTTTCACAATTCTTTTCTATACCTGTAACTTCAAATTAACTTTAAGCGCTCCAAAGAAAAGAAAAAGCTCAGATTAGGTAAAGTATTAGTTAAATGAAGAGTACAATTAAGTCATTGAGTTGGGGGGAAAAAAAACAGAACACACGGATCTCCCCAGGACCAGGAAAAACAAGAAATCCCAAGTATACTGTATTTTTTTTTCTCATTTTTTTGATTTTTCCTTTCTTTGGTTTTATCTGGAGTATCCCTACCATCCATCACACCATAAGATCAATAGTTGACAATGCAAAGCCAAAGCCCTGACAATTTAGAACAGCATATCTCATGGCTTCAGTGAATTCTTCATAAACTACATGTACAGTTGGCAAAAACAGCGTACAGTTGCATGTGTTTGCCTTTGGAAATCTTGATTTCTCTCCATTGTCCTCAGCATCATGTAAAAAATCTACAGTGGGTTCTGGTCTGAATCCCAGTGGTGGTACAGTCTTGCAGCCAGTAATAAAGAATAGCAGTGACATCAATGTGACATCTGATGGCTCGTCTGAAATTAAGGAAATAAATAAATAAATAAATAAATAAATAAAGCAAGATTGTTACTTACTGTGTTTGTGTGGCGAACATCAACATAACCAAAATACTTCCAAAGACAGTGTGCCCAGCTGAGTGAAAGATTAATCCCTTAAACAAGTTAGAAAAGTAACCTAACTACAAAGAAGTATGTATTTTTTTTTCGAGTGAACAACAGTAGTACAGTCACCTTGTAGTTCTTGTATAAAGTCTTTCCAGTGAGACAATACAAGATTTTCTGTTCCCCTTTAATTGGAGCCCAATGGGTGTAGAACAGGGCGGAAGATATTATCAAATGTCTTGGCTGTGAGGGTGTCTTCTGTGTAGCACATGACATGCTTGAATGCATTGGGATACTTGGTCATAGCATCCAGTACACCTAGAGTTTTCAGCTCTTCCTTTAATCTGAAAAAGAATGGACATTTTAAGAATTAAAAACATTGGGCCTGATTCAGCTTACCGTGTGCTATCTGCTTTTCATGCTCTATCTGCTTTTTAACGCATGGACTATATACCGGGGACAAATGCCATTGAAATGTATGCAAATGACACCACAAGGGAGGTATTCAGAAGGGTGCTTTCATCCACAGTTGCCTTACCGTGTGTTAAAAATAACAATTACTAAAACAATAATTTCGTACAAAATCAAGATAAAAAGAGCAGACCACTGTAGTGAAGTCTGTGGGAAATATGGATATAGTACAGTGCCAGAGAACAAAGAGCCCAACCATAAACCAAGCATGAACAAGCACATTGTTTTTAATGACCCCACTACAGCCCCCTTAAAAATGAAAAATAAACATCAAAATGAATTAAACATTAATTAAAAACCAATTACCTTTCATTTATAACACAAAGCAAAGTTAACCAACAAACATAAAATCTACATTGCAGCTTTGCATTGTTTAATAAGAATTAAAAGCAGGGCCAAACGCAGGACATGGCCGAGCAGAGCGGGGCAGGGCAGGGCAGAACAGGGCAGAACAGAGCCATGTAGGGGGCCAAGTGCACATGGCCGGGGATGGCCGAGCAGGACAGGGCAGGGCTGAAGAGAATGAGTGTACCTCTCAAATGCTGCCCGTGTTCTTCCAAAAATGTACCAATGTGCAGTTTCTGGCATGGTCTGGTCCCACAAAGAGGCTTCCTTGGTGCAAGGACTCCATTAGCATGGTTAAAAATTCTCTCCTTGGTCCTCCGAGATCGACGGCTCCTTTGCTCACTCCTGTATCGTCCAAAAATTTCACCGAAAACCTTTTGCAAGGTAAGAGTTTTTTTTTTAAAGCCTCGTTTCCCTCCTTCCCATAGGTGATTCTGGCTGATATTAAACTGGGAAACATTTTCTGTATCAATCTGGGAGGCCAGCTCACAGAGAATATCCCCAATGTCTCTGGTGAAAGAATAAGAAATATTAAAAGAAAATAATTATTTATTTTTTAGCAGATATTATTGTATCAAATATTTTGTCAGAAACACTTGACTGTGATACTGTAAATGTAAAAATCAAACAAATATCTGACAAATAAAACTACATTAACTCATAAGAATATATACGCATACATCAAACCAAATGCCTATAAAAGGAAAGATAACAAAAAATTTTAAATGGTTTACAGATAAAAGCTACAATGGTTCCCTTTTTAAAGTTTAAATTTTAATGTAATACAAGTAGGGCCCTGCGTTTTTTTGCAACCTGCACCGCAAGATGCCGATACAGTGTCCTCATGAAACTACCAATTAAGCAATTATTAACACTCACCCCATTGTGTTACTTTAATCAACTGAAACACGGTTTAAAAAACAAGTAGCGAAAAACACAGGGCCCTAATTATAAGGAGGGAAGTATGAAACACAAATGCAACTTTACCGTTCATGGTGGGATGTTTCACTACCAGTGGAAAGGGGTATTGGATCTTCAAAGCTTTCGCTGAGCTTTTCATCAACAAATAAAGCAGCATACTGCCATTCACTGGAAAATATATTTGATAGGAGTCCAGGTATTGTGGCACCGATTTCACAGCATGGCCTGCAAATCTGTTGCTATTCAAGAAAGACTATGACCTGTTGTGATATACTAATAGCTGAAGTCTTAATATTTGTAAAAAAAAAAACTAGCACTTTTTTATCGTACAACTGGGACATAATACACAACTGGATCAAATAAAGTGTAAGCACATTACTATAGGTGTGATTTCTTACCTTGGACAATCAACAACCCTGGAAACTGTGGTATTTTCTTCTTCTGTTATGATAAGAGGCCCATCTGAACCTGCTGTCTAATACGGAGCATCTATGAGTTCTGAAGGAGCATCCTCAATGACCTGAAGAGCTGTTACATTCAGGCTGTTCATTGGTGGACTGGAATCAGTCAAATCTATTTCAATATCATCATCATCATCATCTGACAGAGTACCTCTGTTCTTCTGCAAAAAGAAAATCTCCGTAGTGAATTAAGTTTAGAAAACTAAAGTGCCTGAATTAGTTGCTTTTAAAAATAAATACAGTAAGACTGTGAATGAATGACTACAATCTTTAAATTAACAATTGCTATTTCTATATACATTCCAACAAATAGAAACAGTCATTGATTGTTACCTTTGCATTTGCAGGAACGACCAGCAGTTGTAAAGATGGACGAAGGTACATGGTTTTGTCCTTGAAAATTTTATTTAGTAACAGTCCATTCATCTTTTGGTCTCGCGCCAGACTTGGCTTTATTAATTTGTTGTGGAGTGTCACCATTATTTCAAATCTACAAGAATAGAGAATGCAAGCTAAAATATATCATGGTCTTAGGAAACCGAATACATCATACCCTAAAGCACACCTTCAAAATGCAACATTATAATATATATTTAAATCTTAACTACCAATTATCATTATATTAAAACAAATGATAAAGTGCTTATGTTTACAAAGACTGCCTTCCTTTACTCACTGAATGTTTTCTGTCAGGTTTCTTTCAAAGACTGTGCGCAAGTGGTTTTGCACCTCATATGGCTCCCACTCCTTCATAAATCTCATGCCTAAAACCAGATCCCCTTGCTCTGCCAGGTATAAGCGTATTTTGCCTTTCGGGATGTCTGTGTCTTTGGGACCCGTTAGTAGACAAACATCTTTGTGGAATGGGCCACAAACATTTCTGGGTCTCTTTCTGTGAAAAATATACAGTATATATTTAAAAATGTTATATATTAGCTGACCACTGCACTCCTTATATTACTCAGGACTAACTAGCCTTAAAATAGGATTATCTACTCAAAATAGTATATTCTTTAGTATAATTCATGATATACCTATAAGGAAAGAAAATATATACAGTATATATATATATCTATAACAAAACATTGTCAATGTAAAAGAACAAGTTAGAAAAACGCAACAGCCGTTTCAAGGGGTGATATCAAACACAAAAGTCCAAGTTAGGAGAAGCAGTTAGGCCAATCTTGTCAAGCATCAAGCAAATAGGCACAATTGGAAAAGTGCTGGGGCCCAAGATTCACACAATTCTTGCTTCTAACTTGGCGCCTTTTTTTGATCGCTTCGCTCCACTTTATCGCTCCGCTTGAAATGCGCAATGGCGCAGTGAGCTAAGGTCGTGTGCTCTTCAAGAACATCATGTTGCAAGTTCAAACCACTTGAAATGCTCTTTGTATGACTTGAAGTGACTGAGACACACACTCACACAATGAGACACACTCTGAGACTGAGACTGTGTCTGTTGTAGTGTGTGTGTTTCTCAGTGTATGTGTGTCTCGGTGTGTGTGTATGTCTCAGTGTTTGTGTTTCAGTGTGTCTGTGTCTCAGAGTGTTTGTGTCTCAGTGTGTGTGTGTGTGTCTCAGTGTGTGTGTTTCTCAGTGTGTGTGTGTATGTGTCATTGTGTGTGTGTCTCAGTGTATGTGTGTGTGTCTCTGTGTATGTGTGTCTCAGTGTGTCTGTATGTCAGTATGTGTGTGTGTGTGTGTGTCTCAGTGTGTGTGTGTCTCAGTGTGTCTGTGTGTCACAAAGTGTGTGTGTGTGTGTGCCTCAGTGTGTGTGTGTGTGTCTCAGTGTGTGTGAGTGTGTGTCTCAGTCACTTCAAGTCATACAAAGAGCATTTCAAGTGGAGCGATAAAGTGGAGCGAGAATTGTGTGAATCTTGGGCCTCAGCACCTTTCCAATTGTGCCTATTTGCTTGATGCTTGACAAGATTGGCCTAACTGCTTCTCCTAACTTGGACTTTTGTGTTTGATATCACCCCTTTAAACGGCTATTGCGTTTTTCTAAGTTCTTTTTTTACATTGACAACATTTTTTACATTGTTTTTGTTATAGATATCACTTCTTTTTTTACTTCATCAAATAATGAATAAAGCGAGGGAAATATATTCGAGAATGTGTATGGTACATAGACAGACAAACATTACAAGAGAGTAATAAGTATAGTAATATGAGAGAAATGATTTGAAGGTAAAATAATGGTAGAAGGGACTTTTGGACAGTATTGAAAGTGTAAACATTGTATTCTTATAGTTGCATGAGTGGTGAAAACAATATGTCTATTTTAGTAGGTATTGATATATTGATATTTATGTAGGTACAAAACTACAATGTTATGAATGGTTCAAAAGGTACATATGCATGTCCGTCCTAAACGGTAGTATACTAACACATTTTAATGCTGGAAAAAAAACATTATTCTCCTTGATATAGTGGTGTTATGAACTTAGGCTAAGGCATTTGTAAAGCATTAGATCTCTTCATAAAAGGCCATATACATTTTGTTTATGGTTTGACTTCAATAAGTGCATGTGGTGGAGTGTCCCGCCCCTATGTATTTATTTATTATTATTTGTATTTGTTTGCGGCGCGGATAAAAGCGCTGCGTCTTTTGTTATTATTTGTTTTGTATATTTAAAACCCGTGAGGATGCGTGGCTGATCAGCTACTGATTATTTAACAAGCTGACAGTCACGCATCCTTACCAAACGCGTGCAGACTGTGGCCGAGGGGTAATAAGATAATTAACAGCTAATTAACCCCTCGGCCAGAGTATAAGAACCTGCAGCTGTCCGTCCCGCAGGGTTGGGTGTACAGAGAGGAGGTACGGGGAGATAGAGAGGAGACAGAATTTAAGATAACAATTGCTAAAACGTGCTGGATTAGCCAGCGCGACACTTACTTGTTTGTCTGTCTGGTTTGTTTGGCCCTTGTGCCTTTTTGTTTAGTGTTTTGTTATTGTTTAAATCTTTTGTTTTTGTTTATTTAGTTAATAAATACGCTGACCGCAGTTGCGTTCAGTTTCACCCGCCCATCCATTGTTTTGGTTCAGTTACTTCCTGGTCCGTAAAGTCACCGCACCTCACCACTGCAAGCCATCCTGCCACATATGGTGTCCTGCGTGGGACAAACAAATGGGAAGAAGCGGCAGGAGAAAGCAGCAACAGCAGCAGGAGGCGCATCAACAGCAGCGCGGGGCCGGTCGCAGGTCCTGTCGCTTCTCTACCACACCGGATGTTTGCCTGGCCTGTCTGGATGAGGAAGGGTGGTGTTTCCTGTGTGGCGAGGTCAGGTATCATCCACTCAGCCAGAGCCACGCATGGCAGGAGATGGAGGAGCATGAGCGTCCGGCGTCAGGAGGAGAGGTCCCGATGGCTCAGAGGCCGACAAAAGCACTCTCCGTTGAGGGAATCTGGGGCTGGCTGGTGGAGCCTGGGAGGAATGCCGAAGAGGCCCTCCCCCATGTGATCAACCTCCTGTGGGCCAGAGATGGAGAGTGATGGGAAGCCTGGGAAAAGCAACACTGCCCAGTGTCCCTCCCGGAGGTTGCGGAAATGGTAATCCGCTACCTGGCTGCAGATATAGCAGGGCTCCCGCTATCTTCAGCGCCAGAGGGAGAGGAGCCATCGCTGCCTTCTCCAGCGCCAGAGGGAGAGGAGCCATCGCTGCCTTCTCCAGCGCCAGAGGGAGAGGAGCCATCGCTGCCTTCTCCAGCGCCAGAGGGAGAGGAGCCGTCGCTGCCTTCTCCAGCGCCAGAGGGAGAGGAGCCATCGCTGCCATCTCCAACGCCAGAGGGTGAGGAGCCCTCGCCACTGTCTCCAGCACCAGGAGCAGAGCAGCAGGAGCTGCTTCTGTCTCCACCACCACCAGGAGCAGAGCAGCAGGAGCTGCCTCTGTCTCCACCCCCGCCAGGAGCAGAGCAGCAGGAGCTGCCTCTGTCTCCACCCCCGCCAGGAGCAGAGCAGCAGGAGCTGCCTCTGTCTCCACCCCCGCCAGGAGCACAGCAGCAGGAGCTGCCTCTGTCTCCACCACCGCCAGGAGCAGAGCAGCAGGAGCTGCCTCCGCCACTTCCACCAGCAGAGGGTGAATGCCTGTTGGTTCCGTCTCAAGCACCGTGGGAGGATAGCTTACCACTCCCACCTCCACCAGCAGAGGGTGAATGCCTGTTGTTTCCGCCTCAGCAGCCGTGGGAGGATTGCTGGCCCCTCCCACCTCCACCAGCAGAGGGTGAATACCTGCTGGTTCTGCCTCAGCCGCTGTGGGAGGACTGCTTGCCCCTCCCACCTCCACCAGCAGAGGGTAAATACCTGCTGGTTCCACATCCACCGTCATGGGAAGGACTGCTCCTGCCCTGCTTTGCACCGCCCAAGGATGCCTGCTCCGCATCGCCTGGGGCTGCCTGTTGCTCCGCATCGCCTGGGGCTGCCTGTTGCTCCGCATCGCCTGGGGCTGCCTGTTGCTTAGCCACCAGTTACAGGGTACGAGGGAGAAGTGGAGCTCCCGCTGCCGCCTCCATGGCCAGGGGATCCCCTCCCGAGTTCACCTCCCGAGGGTCCGCTGCTGCTGCCGTCGCCTCCCGAGGGTCCGCTGCTGCAGTTCCTGGATGGTCCTGTTTTGCCTGGGGTCGCTACCAGTCCTGCTATGCGGCAGGAAATACTGTGGCTGGAACCCCATGAAGGGGAGCTGCCGGCCACGAAGAAGGGGGAGGTCAGGAGACCAGCTCCCAGCCGCACTTTCGCGGCAGGAAATACTGTGGCTGGAGCCCCATGAAGGGCAGCTGCCGGCCACGAAGAAGGGGGGGGAGGTCAGAAGACCAGCTCCCCCAGCCGCACTTTCGCGGCAGGAAATACTGTGGCTGGAGCCCCATGAAGGGCAGCTGCCAGCCATGAATAAGGGGGGGAGGTCAGGAGAACAGCTCCCCCTGCAGCAATTTCGCTGCAAGAGAACGGGTGGCCAGAGCCCCACGGAGGGGAGCTGCCAGCCATGAAGAAGGGGGGGGAGGTCTGGAGACCACCCCCAAAAATTTTTTTGGCCAGAGGAGCCGGCCTGTGCGCGGGCCATCGGAACGCTACGGCTGTTTGGGTGGGAGGAGGACATCCCACCGTGGCCGCCACCTTTGGCCCGTTGCTGCCCCTGTTCCTGGGCCGGGACTACTAGCCGGGACTTTGGGGACTAAGGGGGGAGATGTGTGCTGTGCACAAGGGGGGGCATGTGTGGCAGAGTGTCCCACCCCTATGTATTTATTTATTATTATTTGTATTTGTTTGCGGCGCGGATAAAAGCGCTGCGTCTTTTGTTATTATTTGTTTTGTATATTTAAAACCCGTGAGGATGCGTGGCTGATCAGCTACTGATTATTTAACAAGCTGACAGTCACGCATCCTTACCAAACGCGTGCAGACTGTGGCCGAGGGGTAATAAGATAATTAACAGCTAGTTAACCTCTCTGCCAGAGTATAAGAACCTGCAGCCGTCCGTGCCGCAGGGTTGGGTGTACAGAGAGGAGGTATGGGGAGATAGAGAGGAGACAAAATTTAAGATAACAATTGCTGAATCGTGCTGGAATAGCCAGCACGACACTTACTTGTTTGTCTGTCTGGTTTGTTTGGCCCTTGTGCCTTTTTGTTTAGTGTTTTGTTATTGTTTAAATCTTTTGTTTTTATTTATTTAGTTAATAAATACGTTGACCGCAGTTGCGTTCAGTTTCACCCGCCCATCCATTTTTTTGGTTCAGTTACTTCCTGGTCCATGACGTCACCACACCTCACCACTGCAAGCCATCCTGCCACAGTGCATCATTTGCATGTACCCATTTTCCAGTAGCACCCACAGCAAGAACAGACACATAGTGTCCTGAAGTAACACCCTGATAATGGAAGCTAATTGGTAATTCCTGTTGACTACAGTAATTGTGCTCTTCTGCACAGCAGTAAACTTAGCATTGTGTCACTTTGTAACGGTCTATCCACGATTTCAAACTTTGAGCATAAATGTTGAAAGGTATGGGTGACTCCATTGTTAAATTTGATGGTTATGGTTTTGAGCATACTTGTGTTTTCCAGATAGTAGGAAATTGATGAGACCAGTGGCAATGTCAATGTTCTTGCGAATTATACAAATGCAAATGTGATACATTTACTACCAAACTAAATACAAATGCAAATATGTGACAAATGCTAAATGGACTTCAAATACTTTCCCATACAACAAATGTTAATTTATTAACATGAATTTGGCAGAGGCCTTTATCCAAGGTGACATACAAGGAAAGCAGTTTATATAATAACAACATAAACACAGTAATCACATAGTTCATAATAATTAACAGGTATGTACAAATATGGGAAGCAAGTTACATAAAACAGTGTTTCCCAGTCTTGGTCCTGAGGATCCAATATTTGCTAATTTGTGTTCCAACTGAGCTTTAAATTACGAATTGAACCCTCAATTGAATGAATAAAATGTCTAATCAGAGCATTTGAATTATTTATAGAAATGGCTGGCTGCACAGGCCTCAATTAACACTAATCTAGGACTACCTAATGTTAACTCAGGTAAGGTAGTCCAAGATTAGTGCTTATCAGGGTTTGTGAAAGCAGCCAAAAGAGTTGGATATTTCAAGTTATTTTAAGATTGCATTAAGTCACTAATTGTTAGTTCAATTGGAGGATCAATTTAATAATTGAGAACTCAGTTGAAACACAAACAGCAGACAGAGTGGGCCAGCAGGACCAGGTTTGTGAAAAACTGACATAAATGATGCGATATATGTTTATTTTTATATATGTGTGTATTGCACAATTATTATTTTTACTTGTTTTGTTTGTTATGTTTAATAAACATGAAGTTCTCAAAAGTGTCCTTTAGTTTGCATCTTTCAGGTTAATCAACTTTACCAGCAATACTGAAAAGTCTCTCTACTTTATTATGAGCATTATTATTGAAAAGTGTTTAAAATTTAAGCTTTCCCATGATTTGAAATTCAAATGCAAATTCTTATATTTCAGAACATTCCATTTACATACAAACGTTTCACACGTCTGTAGTTTTACAGACAAGGCTAAAGTTGACTTCTTATTTGCCAGCTTCTTATTCGCCAGCTTCTCATTCGCTCAGCTTCTTATTCGCTGACTTTTAGTGCATAAATGTGTTTGTCTACGTTGAAGAAGTAGCCTTGAATTTAACTGGTTAAATCACTTTGGGCCACCAATTTCTCTGTCGGTACCTGACAAGGGGCAACCCCTCTGCAAGCTACACCTGTATTTAGCCTGGCCCAACGTGGTTTACTGGGGCAGAACAGAGGGCAAACATGCCGCATATGCCAATTGCACAGCTTCTTCGCTGGAAAAAGCCTTGCATTTAAAGGGTTAAATCACTTTGGGCCGCCGATTTCTGTACTTATTCAACGTAGATACATAAAGAGCGAATGGGAAGCTGAGCGATTGGCATATATGGCATGTTTGCCTGCTGTTCTGCCTCAGTAAACCACATTGGGCCAGCCTAAATACAGGTGTAGCTTACAGAGGGGGTGCCCCTCTTCAGGTACCTGCAGAGAAAATCGGCGGCCCAAAGTGATTTAACCCTTTAAATGCAAAGCTATTTATTCAACGTAGATACATAAAGAGTGAATCAGAAGCTGAACAATTGGCATATGTGGCATATTTACCCGCTGCTCTTCCCCAGTAAACCACGTTGGGCCGGGCTAAATACAAGTGGGGTTTGCAGGAGGGTTGCCCCTCTTCAGGTACCTGCAGAGAAAATCGGCGGCCCAAAGTGATTTAACCCTTTAAATGCAAAGCTATTTATTCAACGTAGATACATAAAGAGTGAATCAGAAGCTGAACAATTGGCATATGTGGCATATTTACCCACTGCTCTTCCCCAGTAAACCACGTTGGGCCGGGCTAAATACAAATGGGGCTTGCAGAGGGGTTGCACCTTGTCAGGTACCGGCAGAGAAATCGGCGGCCCAAAGTGATTTAACCCTTTAAATGCAAAGCTTTTTTCCAGAGAAGAAGCTGTGCAATTGGCATATGTGGCATGTTTGCCCTCTGTTCTGCCCCAGTAAACCACGTTGGGCCGGGCTAAATACATGTGGGGCTTGTAGGAGGATTACCCCTCTTCAGGTACCTGCAGAGAAATCGGCGGCCCAAAGTGATTTAACCCTTTAAATGCAAGGTTACTTCTTCAACGTAGACAAATACATTTATGCACTTAAAAGCTTGCGAATAAGAAGCTGGCGAATAAGAAGTCAACTTCAGCCTCGTGTTTTACAGTGTAAATGTAGGAAAAGAAGACAGACGTAGCCATAATACAGTCAAATTTAATGTCACTTCTGTTAATGTCACACTCTGCTTATTCTCATCAAATTGAAATGTCCTGGCCCGAATATAATGCATGCTGTGACTTTGATGTTTTGTTTTTAAAATGTATTAATGATCAATGCATTGCTGAGTTTGTTGCGCTCAAGTATCAGGTGGTGTCTGGAATGATCCAAATGCAATTAAAACAGCAGGTGGAGGCATGAAATAAATATATTTATAACTTCTCTTATGCAATTATTTCAATAGCGATTAATACCCTTTGCGGTCCATTTCAATAAATTAAAAGTAAATCAGCTCATTTTTGCTGTTTAACCTACTATTTGTTAATAATACAAGTAAAACTTCAAAGAAAAGTTTGAAGTATCTGGTATTGCCAGGCAGTCTCCCATAAGAGTACCAACCAAACACGCATATTATTATTAGGCTTCCAAGCCGTAGGCTGGGGAAGCCTATTATTATTATTATTATTATTATTATTATTATTATTATTATTATTATTATTATTATTATTATTATTTTCTGCCAAAATATGCTCAAAAACTCACAAAATTCGGTACACTGGTAGATGCCTATGGAGGATAGTCGGTGATATTCAGCAAATTTGCGCAAGTCACATGGTTCGGCAGCCATATTGGATTTTGCGGAATTTGTTAAAAGGCCTATGCATCTGAAACCGCTTCCTGCAGAGTTCTGAAAATTGCAATACATGTTGAGGGTTAGTCCATGATTAACTATTGTTAATATTAAGCTGATTGGTTCTGTGGTTTGGCAACCACATTGATTAATGACATAAAATTAGCATAAAAATATAAAATCATCAAAATTCAAACATCTTCTTCTCTGAAACCGCTTATCCGATTGAAACAAAAATTGGAATAAAACATCTCAGTATGGTCATCTGTTACGTAAGATTTTTCTTACAAGGTAAGAAAAAAAATTCCTAAAGCAGCCATTTTTAGCTGGGACAGTTTTACAAACACATGTAACTTAAAACACAGTAATTACAGTGGAAAGGATTATATTTAGACGTACACATAGTACAGTATACAGACACATACTGTAAACTAAGAAAACATTTTTTTAACAACTGTTGCAACTGCATTCACGCGGGAAAAAAAACCTGCACTATGCTTTTTAAACTAACACAATCGAAACAATTAAATGCATAAAACATCAGCTTTACAAGTCACATGAATATAGTTTGCTTAAAAATCGTTATATAATTATTTTTACGACTGAACTGTGGTCAAACACAGTCACAAATCCTGAATCTGTTGAAATGAAACCGCGTGTGTAATCCATTTAAAAGATGCATGTGGGAGGCGGGTGGGCACTTTGGGGCCGTATCTCATTTTAATATTTATTTTTGGTAATCAAATGTATAGACAGAACGCTTCACAATCGCTTGCTCTATAAAACAGCGTTGTAACTGTAAAGATCGCATAGTTATCCTCCCAAAAAGCGGACATTTTAGTATAATTCGAGTTTACCAGCTTCTCAGCCATAATGCTGTTTCTTTACTTATAACCTCGTGGATATGCAGGCAATACTGATACAAACAAAGAATTTGAAAAAAATTACCGTCTTCTCGGTCTGTACACAAATGTTCTGTAATCACATTTTTTTAAAACACTGTCGTAACTGAAAAGAAGCCAAAAAAGTTTAAAAAGAACAGTTTTACTAACTCGTGTAACTTAATTAGTGGAAAGGATGATATTAATTCACATGTACACACAGTACATTATACCAAGACACATACTGTAAACTAAGAACATTTTTTTAATAACTGTTGCAGCTGCATCCACGTGAAAAAAAACTGCACGATGCATTTAAATCACGAAAATCGAAACAATTAAATGCATAATACATCAGCTTTACAAGTAACACGAATACAGTTTGCTTAAAAATCGTTATATAAATTGAAACAAAAACTGTTCAGAATCGCTTGCTCTATGAAATAACATTGTAACTGTAAAGATCGCATAGTTATTCATGGAGAAAAAAAAGCAGACTTAAAGCGCTGTGGCAGCTACAGGATCTACTCTTAGGTAGGCTGACAGACTACTCATATCAATATATAAATGATGTTTAATATGATATTCGTTTGGTCATTTGTATGTTTTAAAGTGTTTCTAGTATAAACCTAACGTCACAATGTGTTGACAAGTCAATGGGAAAATTCAAAGTCTCGAAATAAGTTATACGCAGTTTGTAAAACTTATGAACAAATTTGTTTTATTAAAGCTACCATGAGTATAATTTCGGCAGAATGTAAACATATAACAGGCGTCAGTTATGTTCTACCTTTTATTTTAATTATATTAAGTTGTATTTATGGGGCTGTGTTTACAAATAAATCGTCTCTGATTCAGTAGTATCTACATACGGAATTCAAGTGAATGGGTATACTGTACTGATACGGCGTCTATGTTATTATTTTTTTTAATTTCATAACTACATTCATAGTTATAATTAAGACTAAACTGATAAAACCACAATCTCAAATCCTCAGTAGTATGGAGGTTCTTTTTTTCACTTATCACAATATACATGATTAACCAACGTGTGCAATATAAATAACTTGTGTAATATACATGATTAAGATGTGCAATATACCTGGGCTACTATTGATGTGCAATAATTACTATTTATGTGCAAACTATAATGAGTTTATCGAGTGTGCAATATGATGTTTTTGATTCAGCCAGATATAATGTTTGTTGGGCCAGATGGTTAACTATTGAGTGCTATCATATAACTTTGGATGTGATTTATTATGAAATAATTCGTTCTGTATTTGAGCCAGCTCTCCAAAAGGTCTATTACCTGCAGAGCACAATAACTTCTCAATTTGTACTGTCTCTCTGGGATCTGTTCCAGCTTCTTCTCTCCTCTGTCCTGTTTATAATTCCTAGGCATAGGATTCAAGTGGGGTTACTCATAAATTGTGCACATGTTATGTCCTAGTAGCCCTGATAGCTAATCGTTACACTATTATCACTTTCTATTGCTTTAAAAAAAAAGCACATTAAATGACAGTGGCATTAAAATATAAAAAAACAATACATGCTGTAGACTATATTTTATATTGCAAAATGAAGAATAGGGCACCACACACACACACACAAACTCAAACAAAGAGTGATCTAGAATTTAGAACAATGTTAGCCTCTAATATGCATTATTTTCAAAGTCTATATGACTGCATACTATTTAGAATTTTGTGTGCATCCAAATACAATTTAAATAGCCTACTAACCAATAATTCCAATATGTGGGCCAAAATTGACACAGTCAGCCAGTTGTGAGGATAATGCTTCATTTATAATAACCAATGCGCTTAAATTTCATGATAACTGCTTGGAAGCCGTAAAGTTGCTCGCAACTCTAGTTATTATTTATTTCTTATTCTTATCCAGGGTGACTTACAATTGTTACAAGATATCACATTATGCATTATTTCACATTATACAGATATCATATTATTTTTTACATACAATTACCCATTTATACAGTTGGGTTTTTATAGGAGCAATCTAGGTAAAGTACCTTGCTCAAGGGTACAGCAGCAGTGTCCCACACCTGGGATTGAACCCACGACCCTCTGGTCAAGTCCAGAGCCCTAAACACTACTCCACACTGCTGCCCCAGGAGCATTGTCATACTCCTATTTCCCATTTTTCCTATTGTGCTATGGTGTTACCTGTTTAAGGTGGTATTCTGAAAGAGACATTTTATTATCTCAATATGGCATTCCTGACTACTTACTGTCTAGTTATCACACTTGGTGGTCAAAGGCACAGTGTACAACCAAAAGTAAAGTATTGTTTATTCAACGTGTCAATAATAATAATAAAAAAGCTTTGTTGGTAATTAAAGTGTTGGATTCTTATTTTTTTTAGTATGCTCGTGGACGTTTTGGAAACACTTGGCGGAGAAGGTCTTGGGTTTTTGGACTGCTGGAGGTGAAGCGAAAGGAAAGAAAACCAATTCTAAAATTAGTCAGCAACCGATCAAGAAGACAGCTTATTCCAATTATTCAGAGGCATGTGAAGCAAAGAAGTAAGATAATAAGTGATTCCTGGCGTGCTTATCATGGAGTTCTGCATCAGGGAGGATTCATTCATTATCAGGTCAACCACAAATGGCGTTTTGTTCACCCTGTGTCAGGGGCACCTACACAACATATTGAGAGGGCGTGGAGAACATACAAAGGTGAGGTGTTCCGCTACAGAGGCAACTTGACAGAGAAGACCTTAAAGAGGCACCTTTCCTTCATCGAGTGGAATTACTGGCTAGGCAGAAAGCACAGACATGGTGTTCTTGGGCGGTTATTCAAAGACATCCGGGCTGCATATCACATCTGAGGGTTTAGGGTTTCTTAAATCACAAATGCAAATATGGTGAAACAATTAAACTGAGCAGCCTACATTGTTTCATAATTTACAGTTTGTGAACAATTTGTTGATGTATTCATGTGATGTTGAACCCCCACAACATTGGCTGAATCTTGAACTCGTTCTGTGTCATCTGTAACCTGTAGCCATTCATTTTACGTTCAAGCAACAGGCAGATTGGTTTCAATTAACAAATCAAATTTGATCAAAATGAGTTAAACATGCACAAATAAAAGAAATAGTCACATTTCATTGAGGACACGTCTAATAATGATGGAATGTAAAACTACAAACAAGGTTTTAATACTTTACATTTGTCAACTGAATAGAAATGCATATATACTTCCTCATTAAAACCCCAATAAAGTTAACTATATGTTAATAACCTGGTATAATGCATTACTTTATTTTACAGTGCAGTTTCCACATACTTACATAGTTATCCGTGATGTATTTCCATGTAAAAATCCACAGAAGATGAGGCAGTGGACCAAAAGGGTAACTTGGTAATTATTGGGTAGTACCCCGGTAACAAGCATTACTTTATTTTACAGTGCAGTTTCCACTTACTTACATAGTTATCCGTGATGTATTTCCATGTAACAACCCCACAAGCACTGGTTGGATCAAAAAAAGGGGGAGGGATTATTGGGTAGTTACCTGGTAACAGACTAGTTTGACCGTATTATTTGTGTATTACCCTATAATAACTCCTTAGTGACCATCATTATGTATGTTTTCAAATCTCAACATTCCAACTGTTTTACCATGTAACGGCAAATTGGTACTATGTAATCTTAGCATAAAACCATGTCAGTTTCTATGTAATTACCTAGTTATTCCAATGGTAGTTACCGTGGAAGAACGGGGACAATGATTGGTAATTACCCAGTAATTCTGTGCCGTTACCATGTAGTTCTCATATTGTTACTATGTAATCTTGGTTGGAAACCGTGTCAATTTCTGTGTAATTACCTAGTTATTCCAATGGTAGTTACCATGGAAGAACGGGACAACGACTGGTAATTACCCAGTAAATCTGTGCCATTACCATGAAATTACATGGTAATTACCTGGTTATTCTTTTTATATATATATATATATATATATATATATATATATATATATATATATATATATATATATATATATATATATATATATATATATAGTCGTTGCCAATTATTTTTTATTATTTTCTCCCCAATTTGTAAATGGCCAATTATTTTTAGGCTCAGCTGACCGCTACCACCCATGCACTGACTCGGGAGGGCGAAGACGAACATACACTGTCCTCCGAAGTGTGTGCCGTCAGCCGACCACTTTTTTTCACACTGCAGACTCACCATGCAGCCACCCAAGAGCTACAGCGTCGGAGGACAACACAGCTCTCGGGTAGCTTACAAGCCCACAGGCGCCCGACCAGACTACAGGGATCGCTGGTGCACGGTGAGCCAAGGACACCCTGGCCGACCTAACCCTCCCTCCCCGGCGGCGCCGCCAATTGAGCCGCCCTTGGAAGCTATTACCTGGTTATTCGTGCACTGTAATCTAAAGTGCTACTGAAATGTGTAATGCTGTAATTAACTAATTGTTGAAATGATTGTTGCGTAATTAAATGGTATTCACTTTTCTGTTGAATTGTTCTGACTGTGGTTTCGTTGACAAAATCAACAGTTTTCTGTGGATTCATAGAACAAACTGGATTCTTTAAAAGCAACAACACTATATCTGCCCCGCACTCCCCTTCTCTTTAAAGCCACACAGCCACTTTCAGTTAGAACATTTGTAGAATGAATCAATCAAAAGGTTGACATTACAGAAATGTTTTAAGTGCCAAAACAATAAAAAAATAAAAATAAAAAATAAGACATGAAAATGTTTCTTGTAAAACATACTGGAATGGGCCACAAGCAGGTGGCACAGTCATGATCACAGTTGCTGGCTAGGAGGAAGGGTTTGGTTGGTTGTTTGCTTTGGGGTTAATAATATGCTCACAGAAAGTACTGAGTACATTGTACCTGCCCAGACCAGTCTCTTTGTCCTCCCAATCACACTATAAAGCATAAACTACAGTAGCTAAGAAATAAATTGCAGATTCAATGTTATTAAATGAAGAATCTGAGCCATTCACTCTTGTTGGGATTCCCAATCGACTTATCCTGCGATTGTAACAGATCATGATAGTTTTGAGAAAAAAGCATCACAATGGGTTTCACTGACAGCACAGCAATAGCAGCCTGTCACCAAGTCAAATGGCAAGTATCTGCTGCGTGGAACTGGCACTTAACTTTCTTATATGGACACAACATAGGGGAAGGAGGGAGGGGGAATGGGGGAGGAGTTAGTGAGAGAAGGGGAATGAGGGAGAGGGAGGAGTTAGTGAGTGAGAAGGGGAATGAGGGAGGGGTTAGTGAGTGAGAAGAGGAATGAGGGATGGGTTAGTGAGTGAGAAGGAATGAGGGAGGGGTTAGTGAGTGAGGAGGGGAATGAGGGATGGGTTAGTGAGTGAGAAGGGGAATGAGGGAGGGGTTAGTGAGTGAGGAGGGGAATGAGGGAGGGGTTAGTGAGTGAGGAGGGGAATGAGGGATGGGTTAGTGAGTGAGAAGGGAATGAGGGATGGGTTAGTGAGTGAGAAGGGGAATGAGGGAGGGGTTAGTGAGTGAGAAGGGGAATGAGGGAGGGGTTAGTGAGTGAGAAGGGGAATGAGGGAGGGGTTAGTGAGTGAGAAGGGGAATGAGGGAGGGGTTAGTGAGTGAGAAGGGGAATGAGGGAGGGGTTAGTGAGTGAGAAGGGGAATGAGGGAGGGGTTAGTGAGTGAGAAGGGGAATGAGGGAGGAGTTAGTGAGTGAGAAGGGGAATGAGGGAGGGGTTAGTGAGTGAGAAGGGGAATGAGGGAGGGGTTAGTGAGTGAGAAGGGGAATGAGGGAGTTTTTGGTTTTATAAAATGTCTCAAATGTCCCTGTGAAGCATTCCATCAGTAAGCAGTGGTTTTAAAACAAGTGTCATTGAGTTATAACAGAACAGCTGACCTCCATAGAAAACAATGGGAGAGCAGTGGTTGTATAGTATATATATATATATAACCAATTTTATAGTGCTGAAAAATAATACATTTGTAACTAACCAAAGATTGTAAGAAAAAAATACAATTGTTCAAAATTAATAGCACCAAGAGGTCAGAATAATTTACACAACATAAATGTTATGCAAAGAAATAAAGCAAACCTGCTTTATTAAACAAACAATTAATTAATTAAATTAATTATCAGCACACTCCACCATATACAATAAACCCAACAAAATAAAAAGTCCATAAAGTCTCTTATTAAACCCCCCAATTCAAACTCACGGCCCTTCTTTGCACCATAACGATTTCCTGTAGACATCCAAGGTAGAAAAGAAACAAAGTCCTCTCCATTGAATCAATTATAATCCACAAGGTTATCAACTTTTAAGGAACAAGGAATGGTATTTTCAACCAGCAATTCCTTATAGCAAAGACAATCTTTGGTAGAGCTTAAAGAGATAACTATGAAATTACTTGGCTGGTTACATTATATTTAGGGCTGTTTTTCTGTTTTTTTTCAGGGCTTTCATTTTTGACATACTGTATGAAATTTGTGTTTTCATGTACTTTTTTTTGGTCAAAATATGTATAGTAGTAACTCGACAGTACTTGAGTTGTACATTCTTTCCATTGCTGTCTTCCACAACGAAATCCCTACAGTCACAGGCACATTCTTCTGGGGTTTCTGTGTGTAGGCATTTTTGTACAATTCTGTTTTAAATCCTCCGTATCTTAACTGTAATACAGCTTGAAATCCCGCTACCAAGATCCATCCTGATTCTAATCTCATTTTAAATCTCGCAAGCGGAGTCTACAATACAAATGTAGGAATGTGCTGTCACTCAGTAGCTGGGGCGGGTTTAAAGTATTGAGAACGAATCAAAGATAGATGCAAGTCAGGAAGACGGGACATTGCCCAGCAGCACTGGGAAATGTATTTATTATCATTTTTGTAGCAGGTTTTATTTTTTTAAGTGGGAATAGGGTAAAGTCAACGTGAATTGATTAACCATTTCCACAGTTTTTCCGGTGCTTTCCGGTGTTTATTGGCTATCCACCGATTTCATTTTTTTTGTATCGGGGGTGTTTTATCGGGTTTTATTGGTTAAAACCGAAAATCAGAGGCCCTAATTATATTCTACAATAGAACATTTAAACCTGTGTAACAAATCACAGTACAATAGCAGTAAGTGTTTAATTAAAAACATGTAATAATACATTTTATGGTAACTGTTACACTATATCTATATGTCTATATCTATCTATCTATCTATATACAGTATATATAATGTATAGTTAAATAAGAATAATTATGCAGTATCTTAAAGTTTTTTTCATCTGATACACACTACCTGATACAAAGACATTTCAGATGGCTGGATCACATCAATATCAGGTACTACTATATATTATAAAAGCATTTCAGATGTCTGTATTGCATCAATATCAGGTTCTACTATATATTATAGAAGAATTTCAGATGTCTGTAGTGCATCAATATCAGGGTCTACTATATATTATAAAATAATTTCAGATGGCTGCATTGCATCAACATCAGGGTCTGCTCTAGTTCCAGCCCTAGAGCTACATTTGCATTTCTATGCATTTTTTCCTGAGGCCTAGCAGTAGCAGCAGCAGGGAGCTGCATTTGCACCAGAGTCCCAGCCTTAACCTAGCAGCAGCAGGAAGCTGCATTGCACCAGGAGGCACAGCCTATCTAACTATTTTGCACTACAGTACAGAGAAATGGTTGATGTTGACTGTCATTCACTTATTTAATTTATTTTTATGTCTGTGATTATGGATTAGTATGGATCCTTCTAAAAGTGCAATGAGGTGTGTTAGCTGTGGAATGTTTACTGTTATAAACTCTAAGGACGATGGTGATAATTACAGCTGTGAACAATGCCCATTCATTATTGTCCTAAAAACGTGGATTGTTGAACTTGAACATCAGGTTGTTACACTTAGTAACACAATGAATGTTACACATTCATTGATAAAACTTTTGAAGTGTTTGAACAATTCATGGTTGGTCTTGGATTGAGAAAAGGATGCATCAGGATTGACACCACCAAATGACCCAGAGGGTATAGAAGAAAGGAGTTTAAAGAGAACTGGGTTACTGTTACAAGTAAGAGAGCTGGAAAGAGAGTAAAGCCGACTGAAAACAGATCATCAGAACAAATTACATTATGTAACAGATTTATAGCTTTGAGCAATACCAAAAATTATTTAGTCTATGATGAAGTGTAAGTGCTTTGGATCCGCCTGATAATACTGAGAAGCAAGTTACAGTTGTGGGGGATTCTATATTGCGCTTTGTTGATAGCACTTTCTGTAGGAAAGACCAGATAAACAGGTCCCTTGAGTTGATTTACTCTTGGGAGGCTCCAAAAGAACTTCAGTTGTGCTAGTACATGTAGGGATTAATGATTTATGTGACAGACAGGTGTTTTAAAGAATACATTCAAGTTGTATTGTAAACTGAAGGAAAAACACTGCAGGGTAATTCTCAGGTATATTACCAGTATTTAGGATGAGTGATATAATTGTAAGTAGGATTTTGACAATAAATAAGTGGCTTTCAGTATGATGTGCTCAGGAAAATAATAGGCTTTATTGACAACTGGGGTAGCTTTTGGGATCGGTCAAACTGTTACAGGAAACATGGGTTGCATTTGAACCACCATGGAGCAGGCATACTAGCAGCCAATATTGAAAACTACGTATCTAATCATTTAAACGAGTAGGGCATATAAATGGGGCAAGTCATAGTTTAAAGGTCGAGACAATCAAGATGGTTTCATGCCAATTTATGCACCTGTGACAAAGATCGAATGATTCTTGGTGTTAGTTTCCTTCCCGACCTGTGAGGGTGCTGTGCAAAGGGAACAGAGTACCCTGGACTGGATGGCACGACAATTCATTCCCAGGGTTCGGTGGAAGTCGGCCATCTAGAAAGGGGGCGGAGCTATGGTACACTAAACCATTGACCCAGAAGGGAAACGGTGTGGCATCTGTGTATTGGAGGAGCCATGGTTTACGGTATATAAAGGGGACATAGTGATGTGATCTGTTGCTTGTGATGGTTACGTAAGACCGAAAGGACCTGTATTGTGAAACTAACCGTGAGTGTTTTGTTGGTTTTGTCTGTCTATCTGTCTAAAAAAACGTACCGTTTGTCTTGTTTGTTAGACTAGATGGCTAACAAGAGCCGGAGTGGTCACCCACGGCCAGCACAAAACCCTGACAACACAGCACTAACTGTTCACAATTGTAATTGTACTTTCACCACCAGCACTACAGCACTCACTGGGAGAGGTGACCGTGTTTGTGTTTGGATTATTGTTTATTGCTACGGGACTGCAACCCTTCATCATTCCCTGTGCAATACTGTGGCAGTCTGGCTTGCAGTGGTGACGTCACGGACCAGGAAGTAACTGAAACCACAACAATGGATGGGCGGGTGAAGCTGAATGCTATGGCACTCAGCGTTTTAATAAACAAATAAACAAAACAAAAGATTTAAACAAAACACAAACCAAAGGGCACGAGGGCCAAACGAATAAACAGACCAACAAGTAAGTGGCGTGCTGGCTAAACCAGCATGTTTTAGCAATTGTTTTATGTTGTCTATGCGCTCTCTCTCTCTCCGCTCTCCCGTACTCTCTACTCCAAAACTCCACACCGCAGCACAGACAGCTGTCGGTTCTTATACTCTGGCCGAGGGGTTAACTAGCTGTTAATTATCTTATTACCCCTCGGCCACAGTCTGCACGCGTTTGGTAAGGATGCATGACTGTCAGCTAGTTAAATAATCAGTAGCTGATCAGTCATGCATCCTCACAGGGTTTTTAAATATAAATATAAAAGACGCGGCGCTTTTACCCGTGCCGCAAACAAAAATACAAATAATAATACATAGGGCGGGACACTCCGCCACACATGCCCCCATGCAGCACACATGGCCTTTTCGGTCACCTCCCCTTATTCCCTAAAGTCCCGCTAGCAGTCCCGGGCGCAGGAACAGGGGCAGCAACGGGCCAAAGGTGGCGGCCACGGTGGGATGTCCTCCTCCCACCCAAACAGCCGTAGCGTTCAATGGCCCGCGCACAGGCCGGCTCCTCTGGCCAAAAATTTTGGGGTGGTCTCCAGACCTGCCCCCTTCTTCATGGCCGGCAGCTCCCCTCCGTGGGGCTCCGGCCACCCTCTCCTGCAGCGAAATTGCTGCGGGGAGCTGGTCTCCTGACCTCCCCCTTCTTCATGGCTGGCAGCTGCCCTTCATGGGGCTCCAGCCACAGTATTTCCTGCCGCGAAAGTGCGGCTGGGGAGCTGGTCTTCTGACCTCCCCCTTCTTCGTGGCCGGCAGCTCCCCTTCATGGGGCTCCAGCCACAGTATTTCCTGCCGCGAAAGTGCGGCTGGGGAGCTGGTCTCCTGACCTCCCCTTTTCCGTGGCCGGCAGCTCCCGTTCATGGGGCTCCAGCCACAGTATTTCCTGCCGTATGGCAGGACTGGTAGCGACCCCAGGCAAAACAGGACCCTCGGGAGGCGGCGGCAGCAGCAGCGGACCCTCGGGAGGCGGCGGCAGCAGCAGCAGACCCTCGGGAGGCGGCGGCAGCAGCAGCGGACCCTCAGGAGGCGGCGGTAGCAGCAGCGGACCCTCGGGAGGCGGCGGCAGCAGCAGCGGACCCTCGGGAGGCGGCGGCAGCAGCAGCAGTAGCGGACCCTCCGGAGGCGAACTCGGGAGGGAGCCCCTGGCCATGGAGGCGGCAGCGGGAGCTCCACTTCTCCCTGCACCCTATAACTGGTGGCTCTCCAGGCGTGCGGAGCAACAGGCAGCCCCAGGCGTCGCGGAGCAACAGGCAGCCCCAGGCGATGCAGAGCAACAGGCAGCCCCAGGCGATGCG